>JASDDO010000019.1:939403288-940003288 GCA_030015575.1 Agapanthus africanus | reverse complement strand
TTCCAGAGTGATAAGTTCGACTGAAAGTCAGTCACATGCATTTTCTTCACCCTCAGTGGAGGGACGGTATGTTGGAAGAGTTCCAAGCTAGATATCGTGGTATACTAGACGATAAAAGCTGAATACATCGCTACCAACGATGCTGCCAAAATGGTCGTCTGGGCATTTCTTGTTCATGAGATGAACAAGGTTCCTACCATTAAGTGTCCAATAACTGTTATTGTGACAAAAATGGAGTTGTGGTTTTGGCCTAGGAACGCCGGTCCCATCAGCGATCCGACATATTCTGAGGCAAGTATCATCTGATCAGGGAGATGGTTGATCTACGAAGGATCGAGGTAAGGAGAGTAGATTTTGAGGTTAACACGGCAGATCCACTCACCAATGCCTGCTTTCCCAAATACTATTTGAGAGATTTTGGGATGGTTGAGTATGAGATACTACAACCACTGCTAAATTGTTGGGTATTGGATATTATAACAGATGGTCTTAGTGCAAGTAGGAGATTGTTAGTTATATGTATGCCCTAGAGGCCATTACTGTACATGTGATGTATATTGTAGTGGATGCTTGGACATATATAGGGAGGACTTTCTTGCTCCACATGAGAGTATGCTATTTGGTTGCTCTTTATCTTAACATGTTGACTTGTATAAGTGATGCTATCTTGCTCTCACATGTTGATAAAGCCCTTAGGATGTGTACTTGACTACCAGAACTATGATGGAGATCATACTAGTGGGGCCAAGGGGAGTCCACAAGTACACCCTATAATTGTTCCTAGCCGTGGGAGTATCGAGACAGGGCATCGATACTCCAGAGTAGACTAACGTATACGCTTTTTGACCCATTTGATGGGTGATGGATTATCCCAAATCCATTGGTGTTTGAAATTAGAGAAGGTATACGGGTGCTCAGTGGAGACTGGGTACACTGAACGGACTCGCCGAGAACTCGTAGATGGTATTATACCTATCGTCAGATAGCAGTTCTCTAGTAACACTGGTACAGGTTAGTCTGTCGACCCGAGATCGTCATAGAGTCTTGTGTGATTCCCACTGTGTTTTGATTTCCACCATACCACGGTCAAGAGATCGTGCAAAAAGGTGATTTTTGGGTATAGTCCCGAGTCACATGGAGGTAATGAGCGATAAGAGGGGACTCGTCTCTCCCGGTATTGGGAGTTGATGTTGCGCTTTGCTCGATTGGCCATAACATGAAATCCCTGGCCATAATTACTGAGATTTACTGGTAAGTGTTATCAGTAGTTTCTCGAACCGTTATGGACCTTGCATTGGCATGACTTATCAGGCTATTGGGGTCTGACGTTATACCACCCCTAGGCTGTGATATACGACTTATCAGACGAAGAGACCGGACTGTACGGTAGTGTTACTGATTGGATTCGCAGGAGTATGAGAAGGCTTGCTTGTTGATCTTTTGATCGCTCAATATCCGGGTGGCTGTTATGTTTAGCATACCGCTTGCAGCTTGTGGGTGTTTGATATGATCATCACCTACTGCAGGCGTATTGACGATTCTTTAGAGTCCTATACAGAGGTTTCCTGGTTCATGCGAAACGAAGTAGGAGCATATATGTGATATGTGCATGACCGAAATTAATGCGCGTATGTGATACCGCATTCTATTCTCACGATATGTGATATCGGTCAGTTATATGTGATATAGCCGGGTTATCGGATCAAGTGTTGATTCGATAAGTTGATTCATATGATATTAGTCGGTTGTATGTGATATAGCCGGATTATTAAATCAAGTGTTGATTTGATAATTTAATGTATAATTATATATTTGATATATTAACTTACATTAACTAATATTTGCTCACTAAGTATTCTTTTTCTCACTTGTGTGCATATAGTATATATGTGATATATGTTAATATACATTTTATTGTGTCATACTTGATGCCACATCCTTCATGGGTGTATGAGACTTATACCATGCTTGATTTAATATATGGTTTTTATTTATCAAAATAATTCAAAAATGAATGGATATTTGGCATGGCCACAAGCTTGTAGAAGCTTGTGGAAATATTGACCAAATTCACCATTTTTGTTTCACTTGTAGATATTTATTAACATAACCATTAAACCTAGCCCTAGTTAAGTCTCTATATGAGTTAGTGTATGACACTAACTCATCCATGGCTCATATTCTCACCTTATGAGTTCATTCTCTCATTCTTCACTCGATCATCTTCTTCTTCATTGAAAAAGCTTTCTAGCTTTTGAAATGGTGAGAAAATATTGTGAGAAAAATAAAACAAAAGTGAGCCCATTTCCTACTTCATCATCCTCTACTATTAGCCATTTAGTTTAGGGTGTTTGCTTCAGTAAACCCTAATTTAGTGAAGAGATAGCATGAGCTTGAGTCTCCTCGACGTAGATCATCTTCGGTCTCGAAGACTTCGAACAAGTTTGCATCTTTCACCATGTGGATACTCTCAAGAGTTCGGGAGATCATTACTCGCAGCGAAGGGACTTCTATACGGAGCATTTGAAGTGAAGGACCGGTCTACAAAGGTTGTATTCCGCATTCACTTAGTTGTAAAGTTGTTTACATATCGTTTCGTTTAAAACTCTAGTTAAGATTCTAGGGTTAGGGTTCTTTAAAAAGGAAAATTTGAAAACGGCATGGACGATGCCTCCCGAAACCTTGCTGCCACGCTAAGTAACCCTACACTTCTCGCATGTATAGACATCAGACCGCATACATCACTGTAAATGAGTCCCAAGAGCTCTGTAGTTCTTTCTCCATGTCCGGTGAACGAAGATTTGGTCATCTTTCCTTTGAGACGGTATTAGCAAATTTCATAAGATGAAAATTCGAACGAATTCAGATATCAATTCTTATGTAACTTATCTAGCCTTTTCTCAACGATATAGCCAAGTTTACAATGCCACACGTAGGTTTCGTTCGTATCTAAACACTTCCTCTTGCATGTGTTTTACATATTGAAGACTGTATTTTGATTTAGAATGTAGATACCATTACATAGTGTACCTTCTGTTAGTTGTATATATGCCCTAGAGGCCATTATTGTATATGATTGTATATTATAATGAATGCTTGGACATATATAGAGAGGACTTTCTTGCTCAACATAATAGTATGCTATCTGGTTGCTCTTTATCTTAACATGTACATTTGTATTGTGATACTGTCTTGCTCTCACATGTTGGTAAAACCCTTAGGATGTACTTGACTACCAGGATTATGATGCAGATCATACTAGTGGGGCAGGGTAGTCTATAAGTCCATCCTTTAATTGTTCCTAGTCGTGGGTGTATCGAGACGGGGCATCGATTTTCCAGAGTAGACTAGCGTATACATTTCTTGACCCATTTGATGGGCGATGGATGATCCCATATCTATTGGTGTTTGACATCAAAGATTGTATACGCGTGCTCAGTAGAGACTGGGTACACTGAACAGGACTCGCCGAGAACTCTTATATGGTATTATACCTAACATCAGATAGCAGTTCTCTGGTGACACTGGTACATATTAGTCTGTAGACCCGAGATCGTCATAGAGTCTTGTGTGATTCCCACTGTACTTTGATTTCTACCTTACCACGTTCAAGAGAGCGTGCAAAATGGTGGTTTTTAGGTATAGTCCCGAGTCACATGGAGGCAATGAGCGATAGGAGGGGATTCGTCTCTCCCGGTATTGGGAGTTGATGTTGCGCTATGCTCGATTGGCCATAACATGAAATCCCTGGCCAGGATTGCTGAGATTTACTGGTAAGTGTTATCAGTAGTTTCTCGACCCGTTATGAGCCTCATATCGGCATGACTTATCAAGTTATTGGGGTCTGACGTTTACCACCCCAGACTAGATATGTGACATATCAGACAAAGAGACCGGACTGTACGGTAATGTTACTTATTGGATTCACGGGAGTATGGACAAGCTTGCTTGTTGATCTTCTGATCGCTCAAAACCAGGGTAGTCGTTACGTCCAGCTAGTACCGCTGACGGCTTGTGGATGACTGATATGATCATCAGCTACTGCTGGCGTATTGATAAGTCTTTAAAGTCATACACAGAGGTTTCCCAGCTCATGCGAAACAAAGTAGGGCGCATATGTGATATGTGCAGGACCGAGATTAATACGTGTATGTGATACCGTATTCTAATCTCGCGATATAAGTTATATGTAATATAACTGGATTATTGAATCAAGTGTTGATTCAATAATTTATATTAGTCGGTTGTATGCGATACAGCCGGGTTATTAAATCGAGTGTTGATTTAATAATTTAATGTATAATTATATATTTAATATATTAATATACATTAACTAATATTAGCTCACTTAAGAAAATGTTTTCTCAAAATACATACATATATATATATATGTGATATATATTAATGTATTTGTTATGTGTCATGCTAGATGATACATTAGACTTTGGTGTATGAGACTCACACCATACTTAAGATAATGTAGGGATTTAATTATTAAAGGAAAAACAAAATTAGGTGGAAATTGTCATGGTTTTGATGCTTGTAGAAGCTTGTGCAATCCATTGACTTAGTCCACTAATTTTGTTTTACTTTAGATATTTATTAACCTAACCTTTATTTTTAGCCATGGTTAAGTATCTACATGAGTTGATATGAGATATTTCCTTACCCATGGTTACTTACTTGATCACTAGAGTTTCTTTCTTCATCTCCTTACTTGCTCTCTAGCTCTCAAGAGTGAAGAAAAAGAAAAAGAGAAAAACAATTCTAAAGTGAGCAAAATTCCTACTTTACCAATCTATACCAAACTAGCCATTTAGTATAGATTGTTTCTTCACTAGTTCATCAATCAGTGAAGAGGTAGCTTGAGTTAGTGATTCTTCGACGTAGATCATCTTCGGCCTGGATGATCTTTGAGCAAGCTCGTTCCTTTCACCTGGTGGAGCCTAGGAGAGTCCGAGAGACTACTACTTGAAGCAAATGGACTACTACACGGAGCTTTAGAAGTGAAGGACCGGTCTACAAAGGTTGTATTCCTTATTCAGTTAGAGTAAAGTTGTTTACTTGCTTAGTAAAACCCTAATTCTCTTGTTAGATTCTCGGTGATGGGTTTCTTAGCACTCTAGAAATTTATAAAATGGCATGTCCAATGCCTTAGAAAACATAGTGAGGGTGCTAAGCAACCCAGCAGTGGTATCAGAGCCAGGTTAGAGCTTTAGGGTAACCTAGACGACGCTAAAGAATTCAATCGAACATCAAAACTCTATATTTCCCATGCTCTCTGGAAATTTTTCCAAATGTTGGATTTTTCCATGTTAAAAATATTCAAAAAATCATGTAGGGTTTTCTATGGACCCACAAGAAAAACGACGGCCTAACTCGACCAAACGGCCGCGGAAGCGCAGCCAAAGCATGCCTTTGGCGGCGGTTCCGTGGCGTCTTTGGTGAGGCAGGAAGTGTGCTTTCTTATAAAGGTCCGTAGGTGCTTGTGGCATGTTCTGGGTATTTTTTAAACTGTCTCAAGTGTTGAGGTCTCTGGGAAGTGTGGGTGTTTGTTGATTCGATCGAAATGTTTAACATCGTCTAGCTATCTGTGATATGTGATACAATATTTGGAATCCATAATAATTAGTTTTATGAAAACTAGTTTGAATTTTGTAAATCTAGCAATTTAGTCTCTTTTGATTGGTTGCGGCGGGGTTTTGATTCAGATTAAAACTCCGTCGCAATCATGTAGTCTACGCGGATACTCGTCGGGTAACATTACTAGATAACCATGCCCCATAGCCCCGACCAAGTGACTATAGGAGAACTCCGTTGCCTAAAGCATCCGTTCGGGTGCTCGCGGCCACGGTGTTTCGCCTAAGTACGCTTCGTCGACGGCATCGGGGGTGCGGCCGTCTACTAAAGTTTCCGACGAGCATTCGATCAGGTTATCGGGAATCTTGTTGAATTGTCCGACTGGTTATTGAAAAGTGTTTTCAATATCGAGATTAAAATGCGGGGTTTATAATGTTAGGCATGAAATTCAGAATATGTGATATTCCGGGTTTATGATGTCTAAGGAATTTATGTGGTTAGGCATGAAATCCGAAGTATGTGATATTTCGAGTTTATGATGTCTAAGGGAGTTGCGGATTCCAATTGTTGTAGTTTTCACTTTCTTTTCTGCGGCCGCAAATGTAATATGTGGTGTATCGCCGATTTCGTTGCTATACGTCAACGACAATTGGGATACACATATTTACTTATTTTGATAACATGTGATATTATGTGTTGCTGTGATATGTTATATTGGATCATCATGTTTGAATAGCCGGGGGGTTTTGCGAGAGATGAGAGTTTTTCATTTTCATTCATATAAAAACTTGTATGTAATATTCTTTTATTGGGACACTTCCGGGTTGAGGATGATGTCACCATTGATGTATATTATTTACTTTTCCGCATTAGGATAGAGCCAAGGTAGGGAGCACAAGTAACCAGGTTCTAGAGTCCAGTGGGAGACCATCTTGAAGAGTCGAGTCCGGGTCTCCTAACTCTAAAATTGGTAAGGTTGTTTGCCGCTCTCGTAGGGGTCTAGGGATGTGGGTTTGGCTATTCGTCGCGACCGTGGAATCCGTGTTTTTTACTGGCTTAATTTAAAATACGGGCATCCTAGTATATCCAATATTTCATATGTTGACTTCTGCTGCTATGTTCTGTGATGAGGTTATATAATTGCCTGGGACGAATGCTTTATATTATATATATGATATATAATAAACATTGCTTATGTTTTGCATCCGCGCCAGTCCTACCCCCGCTCTACCATTAGTTATCTAATCTAACGGTGCATGACGGGACCCGTGGCAAATGCGGATGGCATAAGCGTACGTTGTATTTTCCTTTCTTTATCTGTGATGCTTAGGAAGCATAAATTATGGGACTTCACTAATGAGATTAATGAAAAAGAAAGAAACCCAATGATGCTTTGAAATCAAATTTTCAAAACTGGTAGCTCTAGTTCTTACTTTGCATAGTGGTATTCCTTGATGAATGTCCAGCACCTCATTCGATGAAGAAACAGCTTAGATCCCTTCACCGGGAGTGACCTCTTTAGCAAAACCTAGCAGATGCTACACCCACTCGGTTTATTTTGAAAAAATCGATTTTAAAATGCGGAGCTTAAACCACTCCTTTTCAAAATCACTTGATTCTACAACGATATCAAGTTCATTACGCAAAAAGTTTTCTTAAAAACCTGTCGTAGCCCTCCATCATTTCAGATAAGTACTACTTAGTATTCGTGCTACGTTTGTTGGCCTGTGTCAAGGCGTAGTGTGCGATAGCTGTTTAGTGCTTATCTGCTGCATATGATGCGATTGGATTAGGGTAGTCGTGCGACTTTATTGGCCTGCGTTAAGGTCGTGCAGGTAGATTTAATTCAATCACGAAATGTACGGGTTGAACTTGACTAGCGGACTATGGTTTGTTGGCCTGCGTCAAGGTCATAGGACGCTAGGGGCAAAATATTATTGGGAATTTCAAGTGTTGAAATTTGCAATAAGATTGCATACTTCTATGAGATAGATGGATCCCGATACCCACTGCGATTAAGAGTTACTTCTGGGAGAGTTTTGCACTTTACAATTAGCCGATCAAGTAGGTGTCTAGAAAGGTATCAACGGGGTTACGCCCCTGGAAAAACGAGGTTTATTTTAATTAGGTCCGTGCGAAAGCACGGGGAACCTCCCTCAAAGTAACAACACTGGCCTGGCTGAAAGATTGGCGAACTTATAGGGTGTAATTAATCCCGGCCAGTCTTACCTTTTAGGATTTGAAGGAAGATTTGATAAAAACGGTGGAAGCCATCCTGATTAGATAAGATAATAACCAATCTAATCTTGCAAGAGCATACGCTAAGTGTTTTCTTCTCTCTCTCTCCAGGTAGCGATCATGCCATGCCTTAATCAAGATAATAATATGGATGTATTGACCGAACCCGCTTGTTATACTGAGTCGGGGAACGTTGTTTCCGCTCTAACTTATAATTGTTATAAGTCCGAGCAGGAAATAGGAGATTATCAGAATTCTCGTGCCACCCAAACGAAGTATAAGCATGTCGATGCATCTTCTTCGGGTGTGTTCGTTACCGAGAACTGTTTATCAATATGCTCTACGTCCTGAGTATTAGATACCGGATCAGGATCCCACATATGTAATTTGTTACATGGGCTTAAGAAAGGTAGAGAACTGGGATTGGGTGATTAAGATATAAGAGTAGGAAATGGTGCAATTGTTGTGGCCAAAGCAGTTGGCGATTATCACCTTGTATTACCAAATGGTAATACATTGATTCTGAACGAATGCTATTACATACCGAACCTGATATGCAACATTATATCAGTCTCTTTATTAACTAAAGAAGGATATAATTTTGTATTGCAGGATAATGTTATGAATATTTTCCTGAATCAAAAGTTGATTGGATCAGGCACGTTATGTAATGGCATATATGTTCTAAATCAAATCACAGTTCTCAATGTACAGAACGCACACAAGAGGAAAAGTTCAGAAATGAACAAATCCTTCTTGTGGTATTATAGACTAGGCCATATCAATGCGACACGACTAGCTAAGTTACATAAAGATGGAATTTTGAACCAGTTCGAATTTACATCTTATGAAACTTGCCAGTCATGTCTCAAAGGCAAAATGACTAAAACTTCGTTTACAGGATATGGAGAAAGAGCTACTGAACTCTTGGGACTAGTGATGTATGCGGTCCCATGTCTACACATGCCAGGAATGGTTTCTCGTACTTTATTACATTCACCGATGATCTATGAAGATTCGGGCATGTGTTCCTGTTGAAACACAAGTCTGAAGCTTTTGAGAAATTCAAGAAATATAAATACGAAGTAGAGAACCAAACAGGTAAAAGTACTAAAATCCTTTGATCTGATCGGGGAGGAGAATACTTGAGCACAGAATTCCTGGATTATTTAAAAGAGAATGAGATTCTCTCTCAACTTTCTCCTCCGTATCGGAGCGGAGAAACCGTACCCTATTAGATATGGTGCACTCTATGATGAGTAACGCTGAGTTGCATATTTCCTTTTAGGGTTATGCACTGGAGACAACTGCAGACCTATTGAATATGGTTCCTACCAAATCTGTGCCTACCACTCCATATGAGATATGGAAGGGGAAGAGACCATGTCTTAATTATGTTAAGATGTGGGGTTGCCCGGCATATGTGAAAACACAAAATCCGGACAAGCTCGAGATAAGGTCAGTTCTGTGTAAGTTTATTGGATATCTTAAACATTCGTGAGGGTATATCTTCTACCACACCGAGGAGCAAAAGGTGTTTGTCTCTCGGCATGCCACCTTTTTAGAAAAGGAATTTCTTGCAAAAGAAATTAGTGGTCATGAGGTAGAACTGGAAGAGATTCCAGCTACACAAACTTCAACAGAAGATTTGGTGGAACAAGAGGATTCGATAGTTTCCGACGAACCTCAGCCTCTCTGCCGATCTAGTAGGGTTCCTCATCCACCTGAGAAATACTACGGTTTTCTCATTGATGGTGGGAGCGAGGATTGCATCATGGAAGATGATGACCCAACTAGCTTCGAGCAGGCCATCACGAGTGGGGACTCTGTGAAATGGCTGGATGCAATGCGGTCTGAGATGGAATCCATGTACACCAACAAAGTATGGACTTTGGAAGTTGCTTTCGAAGGGGTAAAACCCATTAGGACCAAGTGGATCTTTAAGAAGAAACTTGGTGTAGATGGAAAAGTTGAGACTTTCAAAGCTAGACTTGTTGCAAAAGGTTTTCGTCAACGACTAGATGTCGATTATAAAGAAATCTTTTCTCCAGTGGCTATGCTTAAGTCAATCCGGATCCTACTTGCCATCGCTGCATACCATGACTACGAAATCTGGCAATGGACGTCAAGACCGTTTTTCTAAAAGGTGATTTAGAAGATAGCGTGTACATGATTCGGCTAGAGGGCTTCGTAGATAGTGGGAGCAGCAGAAAGGTGTGCAAGCAGCTTAAATCAATCTACGGGTTAAAGCAGGCATCGCGGAGTTGGAACATCTATTTTGATGTGGCGGTCAAAGAGTTTGATTTCATCAAATACGTAGATGAACCTTGTGTATACAAGAAGGTTGCAGAGAGTAAGGTTGTCTTCCTCGTATTGTACGTGGATGACATACTCTTGATAGGAAATGATGTTCCTGTACTACACTCGGTCAAGCTCTTCTTATCACAAAAATTCTCCATGAAGGAGCTGGGTGATTGTCACGCCCCGCTTCCCAGTATACGGGCAGAGGACGCGATAAGGCCGCTACGTATTTACTGTGAAGTAAATACGCTAAGCGTATCTAAGCAATATAAAAGTAAATGCATAAGAGACAAAATATAATATAACAACAACTTTATTTATATACATTCTTTTTGTACAATGCATGGAAAAGTAAATACATCTGGAAGAAAGCGATGCCTAAACAATGGCAGAAATGAAAAGTACTGAAATGGAAAGTGTACAATGAACTAGAGCTCGGGGTCTTCACTGAATTGGTCCAAGTCTTCACTCGTGGGCTCGATCTCTAACGTGTCCAGATCACCTGACGACATTCAAAGAAGAAAGAAAGAGAATGTCGTCAGCGAACAGATCGCTCGGTAAGTCCCAAAAATAAGGGAGAAGTAGAATAGACAGAATAAGAAAGTAGATTTTAAGGTTGTAGTATATTGTTATAATATTGTGTTAACGTTGTTGTTTGTAGCTTGGTACAGAAGGATGCCGGTGTATATGAGAGGGGTCTCTATATGCTAGAGACCAGGGCAAACGGAATATAGAGTACAAGGCTCTATTATACAACCCGGAACAACGGCAATTGGATTCATGTTAGGTGTCTTAATCTTGCAGTCCCGTTCCACTTTTAACACCTTCCATACCAACCTACCCCTTAAACCCCGTGTTATCTTGATTGTATTGTTGTATTGTATTGTCTTGTATTATAAACTATATAAATTGTATGTTTGGATGACTGACCGAAACCATGATATCGGTAAACGGATGTAACTGGAGAATCATGTATGTAACTGTAGAATCATGGATGTAACTGTATAATCATGTAAATGGAATGTATATCCATGGTTCGGTTCGGTCAAGTTGATTGAATAGTTTGAACATATTGAATATATGGATTCATGGATTCATATTGAATTGTAATATTGTACATTGTAGATTGTAGATTGTAGATTGTACTTGAATCATATTCAAGTCAGATTATTAATGAGACTCAGTCTGAGTCAGACAATTAGAAAAGTAATTTGAAGTCCTAATTGTTTTGATATTATCGATAACCGCTGTACATGAACGGCAGGATTTGTGTCTTTTTCAAAAACTATTACCGTATTGATAACACCGTTGTTAAGTTGTCTACCTTAGATAGTCAAGCACCCATATCTCCGGCTCCCTGAGGCTCAAGAGACTGGTCCTGCTTAAACCTATGTTTACTAGGGTCCTTAGGGTAATTTATAGAACTTGAGGGGGTTTTATGTAAAAATACTTTTATATACTTTTCAAAATACACCCTAAGTATTTATTATTTGTCTTTAGAGTTGTAATGAATATAGATTTTATATTGTGATATTTCTAGTGAAAATATCCTAATTTCATAAATAAATGTATTTATTTATAATATTGATTTGTATAGATTTCATGGTATTTTAGTGTAAAATGATTCTTGTGGTATTTTTAGAAAAAAAAGTTGAATATTTATAATAATTCAAAATAGATATTTTTATGTTACATATACATATATTTATATGAAAATAATTTTAATATATATATAATATTCTAGAAATCTCGTTTTCTTAAGATGTCGTATTTTAAATCTTTCGATACCGAATGCTCCTTGCGGAGGTCTGCATCTCGCACTACTAAGCCCAAGGATGTGCGATAATCTGCACCATCCCGAACGGGTTCCCCAAATGGGTTGTAGCGGCGCTTTGCAAAGATTTGTATAAATACTAATCATTAAGGAAAAACAGTTTTATTAATTATGATATTTATTTGTAAAGATATCTTTTTCCCGTATTCTATGCTCCCAAGGGTATTGTGCTATGTTGCATATGAGTGTGTGAGGAGGTAGGTCATTACCTCGTGATCTACTTAAAGGTATAGCAAGTTTTGTGATGTTAAATGTAGAATTGAAACTATGTGGTATTTAAATGAAAAATACGGTAAAATGAAATAGCAATTACTTTATGATATGAAACTTGATCAATATGGTTGATTAGTGATTAATAGTCAACATGAATTGGTTTAAGCATGATTGTATTAGAAAAAGGGGAGGTTTTAGGAAGAAACCGAATCGGAAATCGGTTTTGTTCCGATTCCGTCGGGTTTTATAATTCCGTATTTCTACAAAAGAATAGAGAAGATAAAATTGGAACTTACGGATTGCAAACTAGACAAGAGGGAGATGGAATGAACGTAGCTTCCGGTGCGTCGTTTCGTCGCCGGGAGCTCCTAGAGACATAGTCGGAATTTCGTCGGCGCTTCGCCTCTTGCTCACTTCGATTGCACACTAGGGTTTTCTAAAGAATTCTTAAGAATTGGCTCAGAGTTTTAGGGTGAGGGGGTAGAGTGTAGGGGTGGTATTTATAGGGGTGGTATTTATAGGGTAGATGAAGGATTTAAATTGAAAAAATGTAAAACAAATGTTAAAATTCATTAAAAATAGATTAAATGGGGGTATTAAGAGCACTCTGGAAACGATCTAATTAAATAGAGTGTGCAGGGGGGTTCAGAAGCCCAAGAGCCAGGATTTCTCAGTTGGGGACTCGGCCGTCCGGCCGAGTCCGGCCGGCGGCGCCAGCTCGAGTCGACCTATCCGCCTGCCGACTCGGCCGAGTTGGGCCGAGTCAGGCAGTGGAGAGGTGGGGGGTCGTCTCATGTGATCACTGGTATGTTCACTTTTCCTAGGGTAGTGGGGTTTTTGGAAGTTATCACGTGTTGACTGTTGGTATTCTAAAAATTTCAAAACAAAATAATATTAATGTGGAGTATGGGATTTGAACTCTGGTGGCTTGATTCAGCAGTGCAAGGTCTTACCAATGAGCTACAAGGTTGTTTATACACATATTTAATTAGAATTAAATATATGCGGTTACTTGAAAAGAAAGTGGACTTTTTGGGCTTAAAGAATAAGTTTGGGAATGAAAAGAATGGAATTGGGCTTAAAGAATAAGTTTGGGTAAAAAGAAATGAGTTTTAGAAAATACTTAGATGCGAAAAATAGATGAAGGGATTAAATATAACTAATAACATAGAAATAAAAATATACAAATACAGTATTTTTTTAATACGAAGATATAGGAATTTTAGAGTTGTTACAGTGATGCCTCCTACATCCTGGGGATTAAGATCTATAGAGATAGATCTAAACGGATGCTGGGATTGTCCCAATCCAGGTACATTGACACCATACTAAAGAGCTTTAGTATGGAGGATTCCAAGCGTGAGAATTTACCCACGATCTCAGGAATCACTCTCTCCAAAGAGATGTCCCCCAAGACTGATTTGGAGAGAGCTCGCAGGAAAGGTATACCCTATGCTTCGGAAGTCGGTTCTATCATGTATGCGATGATATGTACCCGACCGGATGTAGCGTACGCACTGGGTTTTGTAAACAGGTATCAATCGGATCCTGGGGAGAATCACTGGACAGCTGTGAAGAACATTCTTAAGTACTTGAGAAGGACTGAAGAAATGTTCTTGGTGTATGGTAACGATGAACTCCAAGTGGAGTCCTTTACCAATTCGAGCTTCCATAGTGATAAGGACGACTCTAAGTCGGTCTCGGGTTTTGTCTTCGCCCTCAATGGAGGGGCAGTATGTTGGAAGAGTTCCAAGCAAGATACCGTGGCAGACTCGACGATGGAGGCTGAATATATCGCTGCCAACGATGCCGCCAAGGAGGCTGTCTGGATGAAGAAGTTCATAACTGAACTTGGAGTGGTTCCATCCATTGAGCATCCAATACCTTTGTATTGCGATAACAATGGAGCTGTGGCTTTAGCCAAGGAACTCAGGTCCCATCAACGATCCAGGCATATTCTGAGGCGGTATCACCTGATCCAGGAGATAGTTGATCGCCGGGAGATCGAGGTCAGGAGACTTGACATGAAGAATAACACGACGGATCCACTCACAAAGGCCATACCCCAGATACAATTTGAGAAACTCTTCAGGTTGTTGGGTATGAGATACTACAACAACTGGCCTTAGTGCAAGTGGGAGATTGTTAATTGTATGTATGCCCTAGAAGCCATTATTGTACATGATTGTATATTATAATGGATGCTTGGACATATATAGAGAGGACTTTCTTGCTCGACATGATAGTTTTCTATCTGGTTGCTCTTTATCTTAACATGTAGACTTGTATTGTGATACTATCTTGCTCTTACATGTTGGTAAAGCCCTTAGGATGTACTTGACTACCAGGATTATGATGCAGATCATACTAGTGGGGCAGGGTAGTCCACAAGTCCATCCTTTAATTGTTTCTAGTCGTGGTTGTATTGAAACGGGACATCGATATTCCAGAGTAGACTAGCGTATACGTTTCTTGACCCATTTGATGGGCGATGGATGATCTCACATCCATTAGTGTTTGACATCAAAGATTGTATACGGGTGGTTAGTGGAGAATGGGTACACTGAACAGGACTTGCTGAGAACTCCTACATGGTATTATACCTAACGTCATATAGCAGTTCTCTGGTGACACTGGTACAGATTAGTCTGTAGACCTGAGATCGTCATAGAGTCTTGTGCGATTCCCACTGTGCTTTGATTTCCATCTTACCACGTTCAAGAGAGCATGCAAAATGATGGTTTTTGGGTACAGTCCCGAGTCACATGGAGGCCATGAGCGATAGGAGGGGATTCGTCTCGCCTGGTATTAGGGGTTGATGTTGCGCTGTGCTCGATTGGCTATAAAAGGAAGTCCCTGGCAAGGGCTGATGATAAGATTTACTGGTAAGTGTTATCAGTAGTTTCTTGACCCGTTATGAGCCTCATATCGGCATGACTTATTAAGTTATCGGGGTCTGACGTTTACCACCCCCAGACTAGATATGCGACATATCAGACGAAGAAATCGAACTGTACGGTAGTGTTACTTATTGGATTCACGGGAGTATGGACAAGCTTGCTTGTTGATCTTCTGATCGCTCAATACCCGGGTAGCCGTTACGTCCAGATAGTACCGCTGACAGCTTGTGGGTGACTGATATGATCATCATCTACTGCCGTCGTATTGATGAGTCTTTTAGAGTCCTACACAGAGGTTTCCTAACTCATGCGAAAAGAAATAGGGCACATATGTTATATGTGCGGGACCGAGATGAATACGTGTATGTGATACCGTATTCTAATCTCGCAATATAGGTTATATGTAATATAACCGGATTATTGAATCAAGTGTTGATTCAATAGTTTGTATTAGTAGGTTGTATGTGATACAGCCAGGTTATTAAATCAAGTGTTGATTTAGTAATTTAATATATAATTATATATTCGATATATTAATATACATTAACTAATATTAGCTCACTTAAGAAAATGTTTTCTCAAAATACATACAAATATATATGTGATATATATTAATGTATTTATTATGTGTCATGCTAGATGATACATTGGACTTGGGTGTATGAGACTCACACCATACTTAAGATAATGTGGGGATTTAATTATTAAGGGAAAAACAAAATTAGGTGGAAATTGTCATGGGTTGGATGCTTGTAGAAGCTTGTGGAATCCATTGACTTAGTCCACTAATTTTGTTTTTACTCTAGATATTTATTAACCTAACCTTTATCTTTAGCCATGGTTAAGTATTTACATGAGTTGATATGAGATATTTTCTCACCCGTGGTTACTTACTTGATCACTAGAGTTTCTTTCTTCATCTCCTTGCTTGCTCTCTAGCTCTCAAAAGTGAAGAAAAAGAAAAAGAGAAAAACAATTCTAAAGTGGGCAAAATTCCTACTTTACCAATCTATACCAAACTAACCATTTAGTATATGTTGTTTCTTCACTAGTTCATCAATTAGTGAAGAGGTAGCTTGAGTTAGTGATTTTTCGACGTAGATCATTTTCGGCCTGGATGATCCTTGAGCAAGCTCGTTCCTTTCACCAAGTGGAGCCTAGGAGAGTCCGAGAGACCACTACTTGAAGCAAAGGGACTACTACATAGAACTTTAGACGTGAAGGACCGTTCTATAAAGGTTGTATTTCTTATTCACTTAGAGTAAAGTTGTTTACCTGCTTAGTAAAACCCTAAATCTCTAGTTAGATCCTCGGTGATGGGTTTCTTAGCACTCTAGAAATTTATAAAATGGCATGCCCAATGCCTTAGAAAACATAGTGAGGGTGCTAAGGAACCCAGCACCTTTTGCAATCAATACCTGATTTAGATAAATGTTCATGATATTTCTATCTAGAACAAAATTATATCCATCTTTATCAAGTAAAGAAACCGATATGATATTGTAAAGCATGGAAGGTACATAATAGCAACTGTTCAAAATCATAGTTTTGCTGCTTGGCAATACTAAGTTATATTCACCGACGGTGGTAGTATCAACTTGTGCTCCGTTCCCTACTCTGAGGGACATATCACCCGGTCCAACATTCTACTTTTTCTCAATCCTTGTAATAAATTACATATGTGAAATCCTGATCTGGTATCTAGTACCCAGGAGGTAGGGTTGACCGAAAAACAGTTTTCAATAGCAAATACACCCAAAGAAGATGCATTAGAATGCTTCTCCTTTAATAGGGTTATATGGAATTCCTTACAGTCCTTTTTCCCTTGCTTGTACTCATGATAGTTGTCACAAGTTAGAGCCGAACCGACGTTCTCCAGCCCAGTGTAACAAGCTGGTTTGGTCAATTCAATCATTTTATTATCTTGATTAGGGAATGAAATGGTTGCTACCTGGAGAGAGAAAAGAAATACTAAGCGTGCGCTCTTTCAAGATCAAATTGATTATTAGTTTATTTATTCAGGATGGCTCTCACTGTTTCCTTGAATTTTCCTTCAAACCTTTAAAAGGATAACTAGTCAGGATCATTTGCACCTCACAAGTTCTCTAACCGTTCAGCCAGGTGAGTGTTGGTACTCCGAGGGAGGTTCCCCGTGCTCTCGTACGGACCTAATTAAAATAAACCTTATTTCCGCAGAGGCGTAGCCCTGTTAACACTTTTCTAGACACCTAATAGGTTAGCTAATTGTGAAATGAAAAATATCTCCCAAGAGTAATCCTACTCATTAGTGGGATCGGGATCCAACTATTATCATGTGATAACCTAGATGGAAGCCACTCTAGTCACCACACTCTAGAAGGAATTTAACATTAGCAAATTTCCTGTATATTTGAAACTCCCAATATGGTTTTTGCCCCTAACGGCTTAGGATCTTGACTAAGTCAACATATCATAAACCGCTAGTCAAGTTCAACCCGTCATTATCCTAAGTTAATTTAAACCCAACCGCATATACCCTTGACTAGGTCAAAATGGTTATGCGGCTGTCCTAAATAATCGCAACACTTGCAACAAACAAGCACCACTCAGCTACCGAACACTACGTCTTGACTAGGTCAAAACACGTAGCATGAATACTAAGTAACACTTGTAAGAAATGACGAAGGGCTACGGCTCTGTTTTTGGTGAAAAACCCTTTAACGTAATGAACTTGATATTGTTGAAGGAACCGGGTAGTTTTGAAAAGGAGTAGTTTAGGCTCCGCTTTTGAAAACTAGAGGTTTTGAAGAAAACCGAGTAATCTATAGTAACATAAACTTTTGCTCAAGAGCTCACTCCCCGCGAAAGGATCTAGGCTCTTGCCTCCTCGAATGAGGTGCTGATATTCCTAACCGAATACCATTATGCAAAGCGAAAAAGTATGACCATAGTTTTCGAAATTTGTTCCAACAACATCTTTTAGGTTTCTTTTCTAGCATTAATTAATAATTAACGCGGTCCCATCAATTAATACCTATCACACCAGAAAAGAATGAAAATAAAATGTACGTATATGCCATCCGCATTCGCTACGGGCCCCATCATGCACCGTTAGGTTACTTAACTACCAGCAGAGCGGGGGCTGGACTAGCGCGGATGAAAAATATAAACAATATCTACTAGTGTGTGTGTGTGTGTGTGTGTATAACCATTCATCCCAGGCATGATATAAGCAACATCAAAGAATAGCAATAAGCAACATGGAATAGTGGATAATCTTGGAGCCTCGGGTTTCATTTGAGCAGCAAATAAGACCCGATGTTCTCAGTCGTGTGGATAGCCAGTGCAATGAAAAACATAGACCCCTACGAGCGCGGCAAGTTACCCGCCAATCCCGGAAGCGAGGCAACCCCAATCAACAAAGTGAATGAGTTACCCAGCACTTTATGGAATCTGGTAACTTGAGCACCCCTCTATGGATCATCCTATACCCCCTATGAGTGCGGAGAATAACCCGCCAATTCTAGAGTAAGGCCCCTTTCATCTCAACGCCATGATATGCGGGCCCGTTGCCTTCTAGAACCCGGCTATTCGAGCACTCCACCGTGGGGTAATCCTAGAAAAGAAAAGAAAAATGTATATACAATGGTGACATCGATCTCAACCCGGTCGTGCCCCAAATAAAAGAATATACAATCTGGCAGAAACGGAAGTCCATATGACGGACGCTCGCCCCGCAATAATGAATATACAAATGAATCTAAACTGTACTACTACCATTGCACTATAGGCCATCCACTACGACAATCCATCCACAATATCAGCGCAACACAGAACATCAATGTGAATATCATGTTCGTAAACCTGTCTAATTGTACATATAGCAATTAGTTGGGTTATACCGCTCAATGATATTCACGGTCGCAGATACTAACATATGAACTGATAAACACGAATTCAAAATTGCGATCGACTAAAACTTTCCGCATTGGCCCCAAATACAAACCAGTACTCAAATAAATCTAGGCCAAAACCATACATGCCAAAAATCATATTTCCATGATATAGAGCATGAGAAAAATTTTGGGCCTAAACGGCCAAATTAAGACCGCGGAACCGCCACCAAATGGCATGTTTGGCGGCGGTTCCGTCGCCAAATTTTGGGCCCATGTTCCTAAAAAATTTTCTGGTCACTAATTTCGCCTACACATAATTTTAAAGGAATCTAAATGATTTTTTGAACAACTTTCATATTCGGACAGCAGGCATGTAAACAGAGATGTGATTCGGAAAATTTCGTCGATCGAGACTTTAAACTTGTGCAAACTAGTTAGTAAAGGTTTATGGAGTGACTCTGATACCATGTTGGGTTTCCTAGCGCCCTGGCCGTCTACCACAGCCGTTGCGGAACGAAAAACTTTCAATTTAAAAAACCCGGCACTAGAAAACCCGTCCTAGAATCTAACCATAAACCGAAACTAGCTATCTACTGTGATAGATGTTTATACCTTGAGATCCATATCCTTCAGGTCTTCACTCCTCGTCTAGAGCTCCTAAGGATCCTTGATCAACCTTGCTTGTTCGCTTTCTTAATCCTAGATGATCCACCAGAGAGTTCTTGAATCAAGCTTGGCTTCACAAATGAAGCAACTTAGTGACCTAATTTGCTAGTCTAGGTTACTAAGACGATGAGGTGATTTGTCTAATGTATTTCTATCTCTCTTCCTCCCTTAATTCTCAACTCATAAGATGGTAGGGAGGAAGATGAAGATGAAGGAGGAGAAGGAGCTCTAGAGAGCTAAGATGAGGAGAAAGAAGCTAGTGTTGAGAATGAGAAAGAAGCTAGTGTTGAGAAATATCATGAAGTATGGTTTTGTAAAAACCAATTTTCAATAAAGATAATGCAACCATATTTGAATAGTTTGCACAAATGAATTTTCAATTCATTTGTCAACACTATTCAAGCATGGTTCAAGCCATTCTCTCTTTTACATCTCATTCCCAATTTTACACCTCATTTCCATTTTACTAAATAAAATGGGAAAAACATGATGAGGTGCCCTCATTCTAGAATTTCTTTCCATATAAATACGGAATACGTTCTATTATATATACATATCCGTATTCGTATCGAAATATGAACACCCAAGAGATAGAATACTACCACTAAAATAATACTAGCATGAAAGCAATAGCCGATTTAATGAACCGGCTTAATCCCAAGCCCTCCAGTATTATCGACCGTCCGATCGAAAAATCTGGATAACACTAGAATATACATATCAAAATATGTACACATAAATTATTAAATCAATACTTGATTTAATAATCCGGCTTAATCCTAAGCCGGCTAGTATTATCATTCGATCGAAGCCCTGCACGTATAAATATACAGCCACCACATCGTTTCGCCTGAATTAGAGAAACCCTCTGTGTGGGTTTCTAAAGATTCGACAGTACGCTGGCGGTGGGTTTAACCACAAGCACGTCAGCGACACTAGCTTTACGTAACGGCTACCCAGGTACCTATCGAAAAGAAGGCCGACGAGCAAACTCATCCTGACCTCTACTGAGATTATCCGTGACAATCTCCGTACAGTTCAGTCTCTTCATCTAAGAATATCGCATACCGGGATTAGGGTGCGGTAAACCTCAGACCCCTACTGTCCCAATAAGTCGTGTCGATTTAGCTCAAGACCAAGCGAAGAAACTACTGATATAACCATCATTAGTTTTTAACTGCCTTGGCCAAGGTCTTATGGTTCTAGCCAACCGGACATAGTGCGATGTCGACTCCCAATATCGGGAGAGACGAATTCCTAACAATCACTCACTACCTCCATGTGGCTCGGGACTGGGCCCAGCCAAAACCTGTTTGCACGAATCAGTAGAGTCGTGGTAGGGTAGTGATCAAAGAACAGTGGGAACTCACACGAGACAAATGACTACCTCAGGTCCTAAGACTAATCTGTACTCATGTCACCTGAGAACCGCTATCTAACGATAAGTATAATACCATCTAGAGGTTCTCGGCGAGTTCATGCAGTGTACTCACCCCCAGTGAGCACCTGTATACAATCTTAGGTGATCACACCAATGGTTGTAGAACCAACCACCACCCCTCGGCGGGGTCTAGAAACGTATACACAAGTCTAGTCTGGAGTATCGATTCCCGATCTCGATACTCCTACGACTTGGGACCTTTAAGGATGTGCTTATGGACTATCCAGCTCCCATAAGTATGATCGTCATCATATCGCCGGTAGTCAAGCAAAATCCTACAGGCTTTATTAACATGTAACCGCCATATGTTATATCGAGTGTAACATATGCACATGTTAAGATAAAGTCAAACCATTATATTATATTACTGTATCGAGTTTTTATCAATATGTGCAAGTAACATAAAAGCATCAATAGAAAGAGATACACATATCATGATAAAGACAACTCAAATAAAATACTACATATAACTGAGCAAGATTGTCCTGTACATATATATCCCTAGCATCCTATACAATACAGGCCTCTAGGGCATACATATCCAACATGATCTTCTCAATAACGAAACTCAGACATTATGCCTTGGCACATTAGGTTCATCTCATATCGAAGGCAGATCCTCTCAAATATCTGATGTCAAAGGCCATACTAACAGAAAGGCTTGCCAAATGGGTCTTCCTCTTGATGGAGTTCTCGGTAACGTATCGACCCCTTACAGCAGTGAAAGGTCAGGCCATTGCCGACTTTCTCGCGGAGCATCCGATAACAGCCGACTCCCTTTTGAATTGCGAGTTGCCAGATGAACACGCGTTCGATGCAATTGAAGAAGAGAATGACTCCAAATGGGAACTCTACTTCGATAGAGCTTCTTCAATGAACCGGCGAAAGCAAAACACCCCCATAATCAAAGCCGGGGTGGTCCTTATTTTCGTGACTAGGGATAATGCGTTACGCCCTTTCCTTAACGGAGCCAAGAAAAAATAACGAAGCTGAATACGAAACTTTGATAGCACGTCTAGAGATCGCTATTGACATGGGAATCAAAGACCTCCTCATATATGAAGACTCCCTGCTGATCATTAGCTAAGTAAATGGCAACTATCAGACATGCATGCCAGAGCTGATAAAGTATGGAGAAAGAGTGCAGCAACTGCTGACACAAATCACTTCCTACACCCTGGAAAATATACCGTGAGCGGAAAACAGCAAGGCAGATGCATTGGCCAAATTGGCTAAGGAATTGGCCGATGAAGGCCTCGGTGTTGTAAGGATCATTGTGCAAAGCCGCGGGATTCTTACACCAACGGATATATTTTCGGAAGACCTAATAGAACCATCCGAAGGAAAAGAAGCGACAAACAAGTAGCCCTTCAAATAGAGGACGAAAAAAGGTCAAGAATTGGAGGGAAATCTTCATAGACTACTTCAAATCCCGACGAACGCCCGAAAATACGTTGTCCAGACATCAGCTCATGAAATGAGCTTTATCTTTCGCCTTCGTCACTGATACTTTGTATAAGAGATCGTTTCACTATCTATGGATAAGATGCCTGGGACCATAAGAAGTAAAGAAAGTCGTTCAAGAAACTCATGACGGACTCTGCGGTACTCATCAAGCCGGGCCAAAGATGAAGGTGAAGATAAAAAGAATGTGTTACTATTGGCCCACAATGATTCAGGACTGTCTCGAATATGCGACGCAGTGTCACTTGTGCTAAATTTATGGGGACTTCGTCCACCAACATCCAAATCCGCTACACCCAATAGTGGCTACCTGGCCGTTCGAAATGTGGGGAACCGATATAATTGGCCCCATTGAACCGGTATCGTCCTAAAGACATCGGTTCATACTGGCAATGACCAACTACTTCTCTAAGTGGGCAGAAACAGTGCTACTAAGAGAGGTGAAGACGGAGAATATCCTCCATTTCTTCAGAGCACATGTCATCTATCGGTTCGACACTCCGCAACGAATTATCTCGGATAACGGGCCAGCCTATAGAAGTCATAAAATCATCCGCTTGACACAACAACATAAAATAGATTGGAGATATTCTTCAGTCTATAATCCTCGGGCCAACGGTGTAGCCGAAGTTTTCAACAAGACCTTAATAAATATTATAAAGAAAACGGTGTCCAGAAACAAAAAATATTGGCATGAAAGGTTGCATGAAGCTCTCTGGGCGTATCAAACAACATTCAAGACGGCCACGAATACAACACCATATACGCTGGTGTTCGGCATGGAAGCTGTGCTCCCACTAGAAATAGAGCTCCCCTCTCTACGAGTAGCGGTTCGTGACGAGTTGACAGATGAAGAAAATGCTCATCTTAGGCTTGAGGAGCTTGATGCCCTCGACGAAACTCACCTTATAGCACAGCAAAATCTGGAGGCTTATAAGGCAAGGATGACACGGTCATACGAAAAACTGACCAGGCCAAGAACGTTCCGTCAAGGCGAACTCGTGCAAGTCGTCAAAAGACCAATGATCTCCAATCGTGCAAAACAGGGGAAGTTCGAGCCAAATTATGAAGGCCCATACATTATAGACAAAGTCTACCAAGGTGGAGCCTAACTGCTTATGGATATGCATGGCGAAAGTCCCTTCTGGCCGATAAAAGGCCGATTCCTCAAAAAATACTACGCTTGAAAGAATCATGACTTAGGTCAATGATAGATGACGACGCTTGTGTCTGCTTGCTATATTCCTGAGTCAGAACTCTGAGAGTAGTACCCAAAAAGCTCCGTCGCCTAAAAACGGTAGCAACAGACCGAGATGTCCCTAAACTAGCATTGGACCGAAACGTCCCTAAACTAATGTCGAACCGAGATGTCCCTAAACTAGTAATGGACCGAAATGTCCTAAAACTAACATCTATCCCCAAAATGGGAATGTTGGACCAAAATGTCCTTAAACTAACATTCATCCCTAAAATGGGAATGTTGGACCGAAACATCCCTAAACCAACATTGGACCGAATTGTCCCTAAACTAATGTTGGACCGAGAATTCCCTAAGCTAAAAATTCACCTCAAACATGGCGATAATGGACCGAAACGTGCTTAAACTAATACTCGCCTAAAAAATGGTGACAATGGACCGAAATATCCATAAACTAATGTTGGACCGAGAAGTCCCTAAACCAAGAATACGCCTTAAATATGGCAATGTTGGACCGAAACGTCCCTAAACCAACCAAGGACCGAAATTTCTTTAAACTAAATGGCATCCCCAAAATGGGAATGGATAACATATCGCCCCAAATACGGCGATACACTCTTTTGAGATCTATATTGCAATCAAAGTCCTAGCGGCGAAGCTTGCAACTCAAGTCCCACAGGCTGCACAGCTACTCTAGCAATGAAGTTACCCCTAAATCGCACTGGTAGATAGAGAGGTCACCCGTGACGAAGCCCTTCGTGAGAATTTCATCTCGTTAAAAAAATGGCATGTCTACAAGCAAAATGGGTACAGATGAAAACCCGAAAGGGTACCATGAGTAAAAACAGCAGGACTGCCGGCGAGTTGTGAAAACCCGAAAAGGGCGCAAACTCGTAAAATAAAAAATTTATGTGCACTTGCAATGTCCTCTCGACCTTGTAAGGAGAAAATACCAGCGTGAGATCCTCACGACTCACAAAGGAGCAACACACTAAGGAATCCCCACGATTCCTATGGAGAAATTACACTTGCTAGTCCTCACGAATCGTAAGGAGAATTCCCCCTGTGAGACCCTCACGACTCATTGGATTCAAAAGCCTTAAGCTACAGGGATCTAAACCTGTTCTTAAGCCGTCATATTCCCTAATATTGCCCTACAAGCTGTCCAATATCGACCCTTGTATACAATCCATAGGCATAAATAAATATATCCCCCACCAAGTTCCACCAATGGCGAGAAATGTCTCCATATGGTGAACGACGCTTGTAAGTCCCCTCGACTTATAAGAAGAAAACAATCTTGGAAGATCCTTACGACTTACAAGAGAAAATATCACTTAGGAATCCCCATGATTCCTAAGGAGAAAATACACCTACGGGATCCTCATGACTCGCAGGGAGAAACACCTTTATGAGACTCTTACGGCTTATAAAGTCAAAAAGCCTTAGTCGACAGGATTCTTGTTAGTTATATGTATGCCCTAGAGGCCATTACTGTACATAGGATGTATATTGTAGTGGATGCTGGGACATATATAGGGAGGACTTTCTTGCTCAACATGATAGTATGCTATCTGGTTGCTCTTTACCTTAACGTGTATACTGATTGTCTCTCTGTTACATGTTGGTAAAGCCCTTAGGATCTGTACTTGACTACCTGGACTATGATGCGGATCATACTAGTGGGGACATGGTAGTCCATAAGTACATCCTTCAAAGTCCCTAGTCGTGGGTGTATCGAGACGGGGCATCGATATACCAGAGTAGACTAGCGTATACCTTCTCGACCCATACAGATGGGCGATGGATGATCCCATATCCATCGGTGTTTGACATCAGAGGAGATATACGGGTGCTCAGTAGAGACTGGGTACACTGGACGGACTCGCCGAGAACTCCCAGATGGTATTATACCTCACGTCAGATGGCAGTTCTCTGGTGACACTGGTACAGAGTAGTCTGTTGACCCGAGATCGTCATAGAGTCTTGTGTGGTTCCCACTGTGCTTTGATTTCCATCTTACCACGTCCAAGAGGGCGTGCAAAACGGTGGTTTTTGGGTACAGTCCCGAGTCACATGGAGGCAATGAGCGATAGGAGGGGATTCGTCTCTCCCGGTATAGGGAGTTGATGTTGTGCTGTGTTCGATTGGCTATAACAGGAAATCCCTGGCCAGGGTTGCTGAGATTTACTGGTAAGTGTTACCAGTAGTTTCTCGAACAGTTATAGACCTCATATCGACACGACTTATTGAGCTATTGGGGTCTGACGTTTACCACCCCTAGGCGAGATATGCGACAGATCAGACGATCAGACCGGACTGTACGGTAGTGTTACTGGTCGGATTCACTGGAGTGTGAGCGGGCTTGCTCGTCGATCTTCAGATCGCTCAATACCCGGGTGGCCGTTACGTTTAGCAGACCGCTTGCGGCTTGTGGGTGTTTGATATGATCATCACCTGCTGCCGGCGTATTGACGAGTCTTTAGAGTCCTACACAGAGGTTTCCTGGCTCAAGCGAAACGAAATAGGAGCGCATATGAGATATGTGCGGGACCGAGAATAATGCGTGTATGTGATACCGTATTCTATTCTCGCGATGAATGTATCGAATGGTTGTATGCGATATAACCTAGTTATCAATTCAAGCGTTGATTCGATAAGCCGATACATTGTATACTAGTCGGTTGTGTGCGACATGACCGGATCATTGAATCAAGTGTTGATTTAATGATTTAATGTATAATAATATATTTGATATATTACTTTGCATTAACTAGTATCGGTTCACTTTAAAATGGATTTTCTCGCTCGGATGTGCGCATTACATATGCGATATGATTTTGTGCACTTGCTTGTATCATGTTTGATGATGCATGCTTTTTGGTTAAGTGTAAAGTATTAAACCTTGGTTAATGAAATGGTTAGGGTTTATAATTTAGTTATTCATATATCTTATTTAGTTATCCATTTATTTTTGATAAATGAATAAAAGAAAAAGAAAAGGATGGTGGCTTCTTTTGTTGTTTTGTTAAAGCTTCATGAAGCTTTGACTTAGTCCACTATTCTTATCTCATCCTTAACCCTAACCATACCACTCAACCATGATTAATTATCTACACTAAACCATGGTTCTAAGATGATAAGAATGTATTATTCTTTTCTTTTTAGAATTATCTTATCATAAGCTTCTTCTTCTTCTTCCTTGCTTCAAGAAGAAAAGCTTCACCTCCATCAATGGTGATTGATGCATATGAGTGAGAAATCCAATTCTAAAGTCTACCCACTTCCTATTTCTTCATCCTCTACCTCTTGCCAAGTAGTAGAGTGTGTTTACTTCACAAGTTTCTTGACTTGGTGAAGTCAGAGCTTGATTTAGCGATGCCTCGACGTAGATCATCTTCGGCATGGACATCGACGACCTAGCTTGCCCATTCTCCGACGAAGCCGATCCTAGAGCCCGGATTTGATTTGGACAGCGGAGACGACCTCGTTGCGGAGCCGTGGAGGTGGAGGACCGGATCTACAAAGGTTGTATTTCCGTTTTCTCATTAGTTAAGTGTTAACTAGTTCATTGTTCGCCTAGACATCTAGTTATCGATCCGTAGTTTAGGGTTTGTAGGCACCATAATTTTTGAAATTGCCATGGTTGATGGCTTGGGAGACCTCACTAGTGTGCCTAGGAACCCTACAATTCTAACCCTGTTCGCTAATCCACCTTTGTCCAAACCAACAAAGGCAAATGATGATTCGATCCTGGCAATATTTCAGTTGCAGCAATACTGATGCCACAACAGCTATCAGGACCAATTCCCAAACTCGCAATAAAAAGCAGCGAGTAAATAAGAAAAAAAATATAACCGAAATGATTGAGCACCGCGAAAAATAGCCAAAATGATTGAGCAATCGTGACTTGCGCGATATGAAAAGCTGAAAAGATAGAGCATCACGGAAATAAAAAAATATATAAAATGAAATTTCCTCTGCCCTGCAGGTAGGTCCACAACGACCCATGTATACAATCCATAGGCACAAACAAAAAAGGGGACCATATCTCCCACCACGCTTCGTCAAAAGGAGAACCAAGTATTGACGGTTCATATACAACCTAGAGACTATCCATGTGCCCCCTCATCATTCCAACAGAGGAAGACACAATAATCAAATAAAAGTGAAGTGACGGCAAAATCCTATTTTCATGTCTTAATGGCAATAACTACAGCCTAAAGATCGACTCAACGTGCTTCTCATTCAAGCAGGATGCAGACGCAACGTCAATAAAAGACCCAAGGGTCAGAGCAAAAATGGTGTAACGGCAAAATCCTAACTCTAAGTCTCGACAGTACATATACAACCTAGAGACTATTGCGGCGTTCCCTCTCATTTCAGCAGGATGCGGGCGCGAGTATCAAATAAAATTAGAGCAATGGCATATTCCTAGTTCCGGGCTTCAATTGCAATACATACAGTATAGAGGTCCTACAGATGTCTACCCTACTTCAACAAAGAAACGGCACGATATCGTCAAAACAAAAATAAAGTGACGGCATATTCCCAGCTTCGGGTCTTGACGGCAACTCACATAAAGCCTAAAAGACCATCGGAGATCATCCCACCCCAGAAGGGTACGGTTATGGCTTATCGGCGCTCCAAATTGAGCCTAACCTTAGGTAAAAAGTGTCATGGCAATTCCTAACGCTTGCTCTTCCGACTGTAATATGACCTAAGGAGATTACTTGAAAACATCTTGTCCAGCCCCCGAAGGGATCAGAGACACAGCAGTCGTGGGGCTACCCGAACAGTGGCTTAAAGACTGCATATCGAGGAATATATCGGCAACACGACGGTACCACGAACTAAAACCCTAGTACTAGAAATCTAACGGACCCCTGTCGTAAAGAATGGGGATTATCTACATACAACGTTAGGACAAGTTTTCCTGTAAATCCAAGAGAGGTAAACTAAAAAACACTCTGAAATGAGTACATAAACTAGAGACTCCGGAACGAGTGAATAAACTACAAATTCTGAAATGAGTACAAAAACTAGAGACTCTGAAATGAATGAATAAACTAGAGACTCCGAAACGAGTGAATAAACTAATTAGCGCTAAATTAAGACATCAAACACAGAGGAGCGCATGCAAAAAATGAATATTTTATTCATGAATCAAAGTGTTTGAAAGATACAATTTACATATAAAAAAGGAGGAATACAATTTTAGCCGCTAAGAGAGCGAGGCTTTCAATAAAATGGCAACCCGCTCACTCTCTTCCCGCAGCTCCTCCTCACGTGCCACTATTGCAGTCAGTATTGCTTCAACTCGAGCCCGTTGTTGCAAGCATGATGAAAGCTTCTCAGCAATTTCCTGCTTAGCCGCTTCGCAATTTTGCATTCCCCGCTCGGTAGAGTCGAGATTCTGCCTCAGCGCCATTCCCTTAGAAACGCATTGTTGAAGATTTTCAAAAATAACTTGCAGCTGCATGGCATTCGCTTCGACCTGGAAATGCAATTAGCTGGATTCGCCGGAAGCCGTCTCGTGTTCCTTTTGCTTCAAGACCAACTTCTGCTCAAAGTATTGAATGGAAGTGGCACTTTGCTCGATCCATGCGATCAGTTGAGTCTTCGAGGTTAACGCTTCAGGTGTAAGACGCTTGCGCTCGATCTCATGGAGACAGGCCTCAATCTTCTTACAGTAGTCAACCCAAATGCCGACGAACTCTTCATTGTGGAAAGTCACAAGCGTCGCTAGTATAGGGTTGACCTCATCCGTAAAGTCCACAGCAGAAGTGAGAGCTTCAACATTAAGATCTTTAATAAATTCGCTTAGCATCCGCCTGCTATTCGCCGCGCCCCTCAAAAACTGACGTTTAGAGAAGGCCCTGCGAGCATAGATCTGTGGGACTCAAGAGGAGCTGAAGCCAGTGTAACTACGGCAGAGTAAAACACATACAAAGAAGGGGCAGATCTCAACCTAAAAGAAAAAGAATGATAATGAATGAGATCTAACATACCATTAGTCAAAATTGGCAAATCAAGAAGCGTAAGGAGCTCTGTTATTCCTTCTGTAACGACTCTAAATTTACTGTACGAAAACTTTTAAGTTAATGTACAGAATGTAGTTTGCAAGCATGAGTACATTTTATAAGTTATTCTTGTTTAAGAACAGCAAGAAAGCACTTTTAGCTCATTGGTAAAGCCTTACACTGCTGTAACATAGCCTCTGTGTTCAAATCCGCTCAGGCACATATTATTTTTCTGATTTTTCTTTTAAACTTTTTGGAAGCCCAAAAGTTTACACGTGCACTGCACATAGAAATGAAAAGACAGAAAAACAAACATGTGCTAAATGTTGTATACACAGAGAGGGACACGTGTACACAATCCACCGGCCCCTACCCATAATTGGACCGGCGAGATCCTAGTTTAGGCCGGCGACGACGGGCCCCATGGGTAAAAAGTGCCCGTGCTTTGCACACTTGTTGTTTTCCCTACCCTCATTACCCATGCACTGTTTGTTTACTCTGAATTTAAACAGAGAATTCAATTTCCCCAATTAATCCATTTTTAATGCATTTTAATTCATTCTTTCAATTCCAAAACCCTAATTCCACACTATAAATACAACCCCATACCCTAGCCCCTCCTCATTCTGAAATCCCTAACCAAAATTATCAAAATTTTCTATGTACAAGGGGAGTAGAAGTGGAGTTAGCCCAAGACCAACTTCCGGCGAAGAATCGATCAAGTTCTGGCGACTCCACGACACCATGAAGGATACCACATCTTCTTCTACGTATTTCCTACCATTCTATCTAGTAAGTCCCTCCCCATTCTTCTCTTTCTTCTTAAAAAAGTTCTTTTTATAAAACATGTCGGTAAGTGGAGTTAATACCGACATCTCATTCTAAAAGCTAAAAATTTCATTATTTTCTTTCATAAATTTCATGCAAACTCTTACCCTATGTTTATAACCCTGAATCAAATGTTTAGAAATAACTTTCATTTTAAAACATCATGCTAGATAACTCTAATTTAACTTTTACAGTAAAATACCATGAAGTTTGTATCTACCATATTTTATTAATTTGCTTAATCATACTTTTAAAAAACTTCACGAGGTAATGACCTACCCCACACATACACACATGTTTACATAGCACAATACTCTTGAAAACATATTTTTGTAGCAAATACAATATTTCATTAAAATACCATAAACTATAAAAACCCGGTTTTCTTTGAATTGTATTATCAAAAATTCTTGGCGATTATGTCTCTACAACCCTCTTTAGAGGACTCGCTATTGGATGGTACGGATTATCGCACATTCTTGGGCTAGTAGAGCGAGATGCAGACCTCTTCACGGAGCATTCGGTCTCGAAAGATTTTTAACACGATTTTTAAGAAAAACGAGATTTTCTATTTAATAATAAAATTAATTTTTATTAATATATAAATATTATTAAACCATATATTTTCAGGATATAATAAAATTCCATATTTTCTAAAAAGTAAAATAATGACAAGTTTTTACTAAAATATCATCAAGTATCAATACAAGACAAGTCTTACACTAAAATACCTTGAACTATTCAAGCTATGTAAATATTCACTAATATACCTCACTCTTTAAAATTTACATCCATGAAAACCCTAGATAACATAAATAAATACTCGAGATTTATTTTGAAAGTATATAAAATATTTTTCAAAAAAACCCTCGAGTTATATAAAATTACAATTAAGGACTTTAGTAAATATAGGTTTAAGCGGGATCAATTCTCTTGAGCCTCAGGGAGCCGGAGAAAGTGAGTCCTTGTCTATTTAATGTAGAAAAACTTAACGGAGTTATCAATAGTAATTGTCTTGGAAAAAGACACAAAACATGTCGTCCATGTGCAGCAGTTACCGATAACATCCGAATATAATTCAGAATCCAAATCTGTTTTAAAGTGTCTGACTTAATCTGAGTCTAAATCTAATTTGAATCCAATTCAAACATGAATCCAATATACCAACATGTATACATGAACTTGAATCTAAATACCAGAACAAGATCAACATGCAAACAAGTCTTGACTTGACCGAACCATGGCTATAACTTGACTTGATTACATGCCTACTTGATATATCCTGAACCTGATTACATGAACAACTTGTATCCCTGGTCCCGGCAAGTCTGATAACTATAATTCAATACACTACACTACGAGATTTTAACGGGGTAGATTGGTACGGAATGTGTTAAAAGTGGCATGGTGATGGACACTAAAACACACCTACACGAACTCTCATGCCGTTGTCCTATGGGTTTAGACGCGGCCGTGTACTTACATGTTACTATAGTCTATGGGATAGTTGGACTCCTCTCGTATACACTGATACATTCTAAACCAAGCTACAAACAACTGCGTTAGTATAACAAATATAAACCTGTACAAATTACAGTTATATTTCTTTCTACTTGTCATATTCTTTCCTTTCTTTTGGGACTTACCGAGCACTAGTCCGCTGACGACATTCATGTCTCTTCTTTCTTTGGAATGTCTGTCAGGAGGACCGGATCTTCAGAAGACCGAGCCCAGTCAGGAGTATCTGGAGCAGATTGAAGCACAACCAGACTTCTAGCTTATTTATATTTATCTTTTCTTTTGTACGCCACTGTTTAGGCATTGATTTTATCATTGTACGTTTTCTTTTCAAATCAGTTGTAATGTAAAGAAAGAATGTTAATAAAAGTTATTGTTTATATTACATCTCTTGTTATTCTTGTGCATTTATTTATATTGCTTATTTACGCTTAACGTGTTTACTTCTGATTAAATACGTCGTGACCTTGCCACGTCCCCTTCTCCGTACACCGGGAAGCGGGGCGTAACACCTTCGTTCTCCCCCTCGAGCCGTAAGACTGTGGTCAATACGAAAAAAGCTTAGTAATAGAAAGATTGCTCGTAAAAAGATGAAATAAGAGATGGAGAATATACTAACCGACGCCCGAAGGAGGAACGAATTCCGATTAGAAGGTGAAGTGCGAGCTTAGCATTTGGCATAAGCGGTCAAAAAGCACTCCTACAGGATTGCAACAATATATGGTAAAGAAATTAATCCGAGAAATAATATCGTTATTGAAACAAAGAAATGATAAATCTTTACCTTTCGTCATTAAACCCGAGAGAACTCGAGGGTACGAAAGAGAGAGGTGGAGCAGTGACAGTCATGGCAACGAATGACAGTGATTCTTCAATCAGCACAATGCCAGGGTTTACCACACCTGTATTCAGAATAAAGAAGATATCAGCAGAGTTGTCTAGCAGGATTGAGAACTCAAAAGTAATAGCTCGAGGAATACCTGATGGGGCAGAAACCATAACATTGTCAGGAGCGTCACCAACTATGACGGCTTCTTCGGTTTCCACCATCACCAGGAAGGTAGATTCATCATCCACACCTTCATCCCCAGAAACGATAAGGGCCATCACCATGCTCGCATCACCCGCGGATGTTGGGGATCCACAGGGGGGAAGCGGCAACTGGAGTAGTCCCTGATTCGACATGAAGGCCTGACGCCCCAGACTCTTCAAACGCGGGCTCTTCACTCTCCACGTTAATACCTAAACTCAGCCCTGTCGTGTCATTCAAGGACAAATGTGTTATAATTCAAGAAAAATTACTGTAAGAAGAAACCTGGAAAAGTAAATAAGTCATACTAGGTTTCAATAAGGAATCATGCGCTGTTTTACTTTGAAGTAACCGCTCGGCCTCTTCGTGAGCTGCACGCGCAACCTGCCTATGGGCAGTAGACATGGCAGAAAGAATGTCCTCCATGGGAACGTCAGAGGGACAGGCATCACTCAAGCCCGTGCCTGCTGCCAAGTTAACCTGACGCTCCCTTACTGCGTGCTTTTTGCGCTTCCTTTCAGCTTTGGTTGTACGAATAGATCTCCTCAAAACCTCCGACAGGGGAACGTCTTTGTCCAAAACAGGCTCGGCCTCTGGATCTGCTGCGACATCCATCATCAGCTGCTTTAGCGACGCCTCCCGTGGAGGCCCTTGGATGACCTCAATCATAGCCGGTGGCTTTGAAGTCTCCTCCGCACCACCACCTGAGGATGGCATCGTACTCGGAACAACACGAATTGCTGTGGTTCCTGTAACAGAAAGAGGAAGGGAGTCAGGGTGTGAATAAAATGTACTAAATACATAAAGGCGTCGCGAAACGAATTATACCGAGACCTATGGAAGCGTGAAGCCTCTCCTCTTTCTCAAATATCTTGAGGGACGCCAAGAAAGCCTCTTCGGTGGAGATTCCTTTTATGAAAAAAGTGTTAATAAAGCATGATAAATTCAAAATATAAATATAAATATATATATATATATATGCAAAAGAATGTAAATGAAGTATACCGGACCCTACAAAAGAAGCGAGTGCTGCTTTCTCGCAGGCTAATCTCTCAGAAGTCTCAATAGCAGCTTGAAGATCAGTAGCGGCATTCTCATCGATAGAGGCTCTGAACAGACCATCGTTAGTACCGTATTAGGACAAGCCCTCGCTGTAAGGAGCATGAGGCTCCTGACCAAATACAACGTCGGCCAAGAATAAAAACTTCTTCTTCTTCTGCGAACCGGCACCAACACCCGACGACAAGAGTTTTTGCTTAATAGGCTTTTTGGATGGCGATTTCCGATCTCTGAGCCAATACCCGACTCGGGGGATACCACAGCCACCACAATCACAGGAGCACTTACATCCGGTCGTGGCTTAGCCGGAAAGGCTCGCGGAATTACAGTCGTGGCACTCTCTCTTAAAGAAGGTCGGATAATTGCCCGTCGCTTCAGCAGGACCGCGGGATTACTGGCCGAGATAGAATCTTTATGGTAGAGAAGCATCCGCCTTTCTTCCTTGACGACGGCACCCGTGGCATGCTGATACCAAGCAATAAAAGCATTCGAGGCCATCGAGATATAGCTCGGCTCACTAATCAGGAAATGCAACCCCGTATTTAGCCGCATGAAGTGATGCGCCGCATTGTGAATGCTCTCTTCTGTAGCAACTGGGTCAATGAGGAATGCTTCAAGAAGAACCTCTTGGTTGTAACCGGATTGCTGGGAGAAACTGTGTAGGTTATATCTCATAAATAACACCGAGGCGATCTGTCTGAATACGATGAAACCCGGCCTGATAGAATACAATTGAACGATCTCCCGGGCCCTCAATGCAGAAGCTCCATCCTTGAAGACATCGTTGAGCGGCTGGATTACCTTGGAGGGTTCCTTACCAAAGGTCAGGACCCTGTCAACGAAGGTCATGCTATCTCCAACCATGCGCGGGCGAAGAAGCAATCGCCGAGCCTCTCACTGTGTTGGGTCTGGAGAAGAAGCATCAACCAATTGCATGACCCGATGAAAGTTATATCCTTCGTAAAATTTGGGCCGTTTATGCACACCAAAAGCACCCAGCACATGCATCTCGATCCACAAGGTGAAATAGTGCAATGAGAGATTTACGGTTTTCAAACCCGGCTGAGTGGTGTCGGACTCTATACTCAGACCATGATATAAATGAGCCAGTCCTGCGACCCCAATAGCCATACGTGTCCTTGCAGCGATACGGTGAGTCGGATAGAAGACAAACGGTCTCATGTAGCGAGGGTGCATCGGGAGCGCAAACCAACTCAGCCACAAACCAATGAACCCCATAAAAAATGTCTCATCATCAACGTCCAGAGCGGCAACCTCTGCGAAAGGGACAATTGGGGTATCTGGAATAAAGAATTGCTTTAAATCCGCCTCCACGATCGACAGTTTGTCCAAGCCGAATCCGAATGGATCATCGAGCTTGGCGAACTTTGCAGCTTTCTTTGAAAAAACCTCCGGCTGAAGGAAACAGGCAAAAAAATCCGTAAAGCTAACGCCATGCCCCCCGGACTCTAAGAATAAGCTCTCATATATGTTCAACACTTTGATCAAGCTCGGAAACTTATGTCGAACAACATTCTCTGGGTTAAGACCCATAACCACTGATTCAGTAACGAAGACGTACTCATCAGAAGGAAGTATCTCCTCATAATGCTCTCCTCTGACGGGTAACCCGGATACCTCAGCGAATTCCTCCAGTGAGATTGACACCTCCCGATCCAATAAGAGAAATGTGTGGGTCAGGATATTCCATTGCTCCAGGAAGGGTTTAACCCACCACACATGAGGAGTGTGGTAATAAAAGAAGGACGCATAGATCGCTGGATATAATCCAGTCTTCAGCAGCAGCGACTTCTTGGCCTACAAAATGTAACGGGCCCACTGCAGATAACCAGCCGAATGATGGGGGGTCACTCTTATCATATAGACCTGGCCCTACGATCACGCTTCTCCTTGGCATATACGACGCCCCAGAATTTCTAGGCCCATCGGCGGCTGCACTGCTATCGACGCCATGAAGGTTGGAGATGACCTTCCGAGGTCCAGTTAACCTCTTCCACTGCGTAAGCGACCTGCGGAAGGTCAGTGTAATGAATCGACGGGATCGATTCTGACGGCACCGCACAAGTAAAGCTACGCCGACCCCGGATAATGTAACTATACCATGACCCCCCCAAAAAAAAGCGACTTCTGCTCTAGATCGTAGTCCCAGATTAGCGGAAAGGCTTCCCGATCCGTAGGGGCGTCAGCAAAAGCACTCTCTGAACGAACGTAGGGAAAAAAGGAATCGGAAGCCATAGTACCTGAAAGAGAAAAGAACCGTGGAGAGTTAGTTATCGGCATAATGTACTTAACTACCACAAAAGGTTCTAGTATTCTCAAAACACCCAAGTCTGTACATCATTACAGCATATTAAAAACACTACAGTAAAAAAACAGTGGGCTCCACAAAATCAAGGTGATGCTTCATCAATGATGAAACATGCACCCATTGTGAGAATCCAAAAGGATTCTCATTTAACGAAAAGTCTCATTGAACAGTGGAGTTCAAAACTCCTAATGTTCTTGAAGAACGTGTTCTACATTAAATTCAAATCTGTAAAAAGAACCCACAACAGAACCTTAGAAGGAAAAAAGAAAAGAGGAATAAAATTCCCAAAAGTTTTCAAATTTTCTCAGAGCTAAGCTCTGTAGTATAAACTGGAATTAAATTCCTCCGGTAATGGGATTAAATCTCAGAAATCCCCATGGGAAATATACTGGAATTAAATTCCAGAGAACTCTCAAGAATCAGAGTTAATAATAGGGTAAAACCCTAAGATCTCTAAGTCCCACGGTCTACCAAAAATTTTCTTAAGATCTCTGAGAGATAATTTCAAGAAAAAGAGCCAAGCTCTGTTAATGCGTTAAAAATCCAAAATAAAAAAGAGTTTTTTTTAAGAGTTAAAATATTGGTCATAATCCTTACCAATTTTCTTAAACAGAGTTCAACTCTAAGAGTTTCTTTGGGCAGAGATCTAAGATCTGAGAAGAGAATTAAATTCTTAAGGAAGAAGAAAGAAGATGACGAAACGGCAGTTATCTCAAAGGCCAAAGGCCCTATTTATAAGATGTGAAAGGACGGTTCAACTCTCTAGAAAATCAAACGGTGGAAAAACTGGCACCGTTGCACCCACGTGTGAGCCACGTGAGAACAACGGTGAGGGGCATTTATTCCCCCAAAAATAAAAACAATATAGAAAGAGCCAAACTCTGTTAAATTTTGTTGAGGCGGCGCCTCACATGCCCCTCATGAGGGCGCCAGCGCCGGCACCAATTTTGTAGGTTTAAGTCTCATGTCGGCGCCGCACGTGCTCCTCATGTCGGCGCCAATGTGCAAAGTACAGAAACACTTTCTGAATAAGAATAAAATTCTTATATGGCGCCGCACGTGCTCATCACGCAGACGCCAATGTGCAAAGCACAGAAGTACCCACCATAAGAATTAAATTCTTAAGTGGCACCTACGTGCACAACAAGTGAGCGCCGGCGCCCAAGTCAAGATCAATATAAATAAATTCTACATGAGAATTTGGGATACTCTCTATTAAACAGAGCCGTTGGATCAAAGATCCAATGGAGATAATAAATCATCAAAATATAGAATTAAATTCTATTAGGAGAATATATCTCCCAAATCTTTCTAAATAAGAAAGATACTCTCAATTGGATCAAATATCCAATTAGAGAATAAAATTCTATTTTGGGAATATATTCTCTCAATATTTCTAAACAAAAAAGATTGCTCTCTGTAAGACAGAGAACTCTTGAATTAAAAATCCAATGGTGATTAAAAAATCACTATTTTACAGAATAAATTCTGTATAGGGGAAAATGTGTCCCCAATTTCGTTAAAAAGAAGAAAACATATTTTGTAAAACAGAAACCCTCGAATCAAAGATCCAACGGTGGGTAAAATTCCCCCAAATCAATTTTGAGCCCAATTAAATCAATTGGAATCTCTCAATGAGAGATTTTCTCAAAACAGATTAACAATCTGCCTCCACTATATAAAGGACCCGAGACTTCAAGTCTCCAAGACACCCACACAGTGAGAGGGATCCCCCATAAACTTCTGAAAAAAGACAGAATGCTTTCAAAACAATAGAGAATTTAATTCTCAAAGAAAAAGACTTTCCTCTTCAAGAAAAAAAATCCTAGGAAAAGAAAACACAGAGATCAAAATATCTTTTTTATCTACTTAAGGGTTTAACCCTTCGCAAAGAAATTAGTTCTTTCTCCGGATCAGAGATCCACAAAACAAGCCTCCCAAAAGTTGAGAATTTAATTCTTATTGGGAAGATCTTGTTCTTGAGAATCAAAGATTCAGAAAAGAACTAGGTCCAAAAGAAAAACAAAAGGAAAAAGAAAAGGAACTTATCCTATACGAATTTAATTCCTCAGAAAACAGGGTTTAACCCAAAAAGAAACACGGTTCTTATAAAAAAAACTTAGTTCTCAAACAAAAAACCAAATCCCATATCTTCAAAACAAAGATCTTGATGATCATTAATGGTCAAAATGCCATTAACAGAGATTTAACCTCCAAATAAAGGTAAAATGACTGACGCCTCACGTATATCTCACGTGGGCGCTCTCTCAACAGCGTCTAGTGCCTCACGTGAAAAACACATGGGCTCCCAAAGCAGAAAGACAGCGCTTCACGTGAAATACACGTGAGCGCCGATTAAAAGTGCTTAGCACTTCAGATATAGCCAAAACAGTTGAGTACTTAGCACTGATTGGGAAGCGCCCAGCGCCGCACGTGCTCCTCACGTGGACACCAAAAAATAGAGAAAAGTACTTAGCACTATATATATAATTAAGTGCTTAGCACTGATTGGGAAGTGCCCATAATTGAATGCTTCACATTATATCCATATGAGTGTCAGAGCGTCAAATAAGTGCTTAGCACTTTTGCATAAAAAAGGGGCTGAACAAACAGAGCCTAAATAAGTACTTAGCACTTTTGAACCAAAAAAGAGATTGAGCAGACTAAGTCCAAATTGGCTAAGTCTTTTTGAAAAGTTTTCTTACAGCTGAGCCCAAATGCTCTGTTGTTGGATCTTAAATAAAAATGATCCTGAAAATTTTGCTAAGATGATCTTCGTCTCAAATTAGACTAATGTATCCTTAGTTTAAAATAAATTGAGCCCAAATGCTCATATATTTAGCTTGATCTTAATCTCAAACTAGATTAACGGTCTTCAAATAAAATAAAATATTTTTGAACAAAAGGAACATATAACCTAAGTTCAAAACCCCGTCAAGCAAATCCTTGACCCAAGCCCAAACCTAAAATATACGGATTTATACTAATCTGCGCCCTACAAGCGACGACATAAACTAGTCTTCATATACAATCCACGGGCAACCAAAAAAAACAAAATACACACGATACTAAGTGAACTGCTGGAGAAGGAGAAAGTGGTTACCGCAATGCGGTAACGTAATTAACTATAGAGGCTTGCGCCTGCAGGGAAGAGCATCCCCACAATCAAAAACCTCTCATAAAGTAAGAGGGAATCTGAAAAAGTCTGCTACAGTGGCTGCATCTGTCCAAACCTCTGATATACGGTATCATAAATCAACTTGGTATTTTCGGAGAGGTGGACAAATAAATCCAAAGAGTATCTATCCCGAAATTCAGGCAAGACGATCCATCCCTTTTCGTCTCTGTTTTCGGCGGTAAACACTGTCGATGGCACCAAAATGGTCGATGTGCTCACCAGCAAGAACATTACGCCAGGGATCAAAGTCGACAAGGGTCTCCAGGGCATAAATCAGTGAAATCTATATTCAGGTTGCAATATCGGGCCATGGCAAGCTTTAAGAGTCAAGATCGATATCGACGGTGGCTATAGAGAGCTTCAGATGTCAAGATCGAATTTGAAGAAGGTCTCAAATTAGAAGATGAACGCTTCAGATGTCGATGGCGGCCTTGGCAGGGTCTTAAGAGGTGAAGTCGAGCAGGCTTAGGTAGAAGTGGTAGCGTCGATGATGGGTGGCAACACGGCAGCTACGGTGATGGGGGGAAGCGACGGTGATGCTTGGCTAGGTGATGGGTTTTGGGGTTTAGAAGATGAAGGGCTCAAATTAGAAGATTGAGAAAATGAAGGGTTGAGATTAGAAGATGAAGAATGGATGTCTCTGATACCACGTGGAACATTGATTTTAGGATAATTGTGATAGTTAGAAAATCCAAACCCATCACCACTTTATATAGGCATCATGACTTATTATAAATATACCTGAATACATCATAACCATCCATTACATCATATATCATCATAACATATTTCACTGTCACTCTCTGTGTGTGCATTGAAGTGTCTGTTGACAAAGAGCAAAAGAGATGATGGACGCTTAGATGCGCCAGCCGTAGTCACATGCGCTGCACGTGTGGATTTTACCGCGGTAGGGGCCCACGACATTGAGAGGTGATAGAAGCATTTTCTACCCACCACATGTATGAATTTAGATTTTCTGCACCGATCTGATCATGAAATGTTGATTCTTGTTAGTTCATCATATACGTCGATTTTATCTGTGCAGAGAATCCTTATTCATATGTCTGATATCATACTTTATTTTTTAAAATACAAATGGATGTTGCAGAGATAACAATGCGCCTAAATTAGTCGATAAGATTCTTTGAGTTGTGCTGGGATAAGATGGCAGGCTAAATGATAACCTGCAAAAATAGAAGAAACGCCAAAGAGTAATGTTTCAACGTACCTCTTTTTCCTGTTCAAGCCATTGAGGATGCGAGGAAGAATTAGGGGTTTAAGAGAATGCATACCATATTAAGGTTTGCATGATGTTCATACACCTCTTCGTACAGTATGAAATTCCTTCTTTTTGTTAAGACTTTTATTTGAGAATTTTGTGGTATAAAATTTGTCCTACCTCATTTCTTATAGCCATCGAAAGAGACAGTTCTAAAGGTTGTACTAAAAACTAATTACACTTTCCAACCTTTAAAGATTGTTTTTGGGGGAAAATGGGTCCAACCTTTTAGGAGTAAAAAACAATAGGAAAAACTCTCCAGCCAAAAAAAAAATCTGTCGAAAACTCCCTAGATCGAAAAAATTATGGATTTAAGTCCCTATAGAACAACCAACCACTTTTTGCTCAATATTCCCATATTAACCTTATCAACTTCTGGCAGATAACTGCTATATTTAGCATGTGCACTGCTACATATGATAAATGTAGCAGTTATTTGCAAAGTGTAGCGATTAATGTAAACCAATATATCCGATAAATATAGCAGTTATTTGCTAAGTATAGCCGTTTACTTGCTAAATATAGCAGTTATCAGCCAGAAATTTACAAGGGTAATATGAAAATATTAAAAAGACAAAAGTGATTTGTTGTACCATAGGAATTTAAACCTATAACCTTTTGGATTTAGGGGGGTTTTCACAAATTTTTTTGGCTGGGAAGTTTTTCTTATTACTTTTCAAGCTCAACGAGTTAGATCCATTTTTTCCTCTTTTTTTTATAAAGCAACCCTCTTCATGGATCGAATTTGTGACCTCTCACATCTAAAGGATGCGGTTTAGAACTATGAGAGAGTGTTGGCTTCGAGATGGAGGTCGGCTTTTATCATGCAGATGCTAGGTAGACTATCTATCCAACATCAATATCCATACTCCAGAGATAGATGGTTATAAGATGCGCATTCGAAGTAATGGTTTGTCCATTAATCACCTAAAAAGTGAGCGGATAAAATTATTTAAGCTATATGAATTTTGATTTATCTATGTTCTATCTAAAACCTCAGGATGTCACGTGCCGGTCATTAAAAAATATTTATGTGCGTTTGAATTTTGATCGTCGTCCAAAAGAACCGTAAGATGGCGGATACTAACCATACGCCTTATTCTTAAAAACAAGATGACACTTATATTTATATCTCTACTATTATAATGACAACTCTTTTGTAGCTCACTTATATGCCGTCTTCTTTAAGCATACAAGGGAAAAAAGGAGGGGAAAAGTTGCTATTTATAATTGATTATAGAATGCCATGTAATCATAATAAAACAAATTAGGAATAATGACAATCACCCTCCATTCTTATCAAATTTTCAAATTTAAATTCAAACAAATGGAGCCAAAATCTCCATTATAGAGTTTTCTACACCATCAATAAAAATATTTATGAAGGAAATATTTAATCAAAAAAGAGATACGGGCATCTAACAAAAATACCTATGAGAATGGAGGAAGGAAAAATTAGATCAAAATGAATTTACACGTGCAAAATAGTAGTGTCTGTATATAGAAATCTGTCCCCAAAATCAAGTTCTTTTTCGTCTTTTTCTATGTAAAATTAGTGTAGCCCCCATTTTTCCTTGACATTTTCGTTTAGACCCTTTGTCCATATATTTGACCTCAATTTTAGTTTTGTCTTTTTCTATGGAAATTAGCTGTAGCCCTCTTTTTTCCTTGGTAATTCCATTTAGACCCTTCGTTCAGATATTTGAGCTCAATTTTGGTCTCGGAAAATTAGATTTAACGCCTCATTTGTTTTGGAGATATCCATCTGGATCCTTCGCTCAAATATTTCCATTTGGCTATGGAATTGTCAAACTTTCCAACCACCCCTTCTTATTTTTGTTTGATCCCAACTAATCATGTGAGTGAATCATGAGCTCCAAAAATAACATATACCTTACAATCGTAATAATAGCACTTGACTATATATCAAGACTTTCAATCAAAATATTTGATTGCTACATATATCTTAATGCAATTCTTTTAAGACTGTCGATAACTAAATATAACTTAATTCTTACTAATAATTATGAATAAAAATAATTTTTTTTCTCATTTCGCGCCATTTTTATCGAGAATAAGAAGTGCAAAACTACGATCTCTTCCTTACAAAACTTTCGTTTGAACTGATCAAGCTAATTTTTGGCAGTATGCCGATTTTTTTTCAGATCCTTATTTTACATGAAATTTTCATTTAGATTTTAGTCCAAGTGTTTGTAATAGGATGTGATTTAAGCATATTCGGTATACACTTGCATGACAATTTTAAATATTAATATGAAACAATTTCTTACGGACTAAACTCTTGTCAAGTACAATAATCATTACACGATATAACATTTGGTTTGAGATAATTTATGGTTGAACTTCCATCCGCGCAGTATGTGCGGATCTCTTGCTAGTTATTATTTTATCATTATAGACAGATGTACGCAGCACCCTTGATCCGTCTCTTTTTTGTCATTTTCTGCGGAAAATTATCTTCGGCCCTTTACATTTTAAGGAAATTTGCATGGGACTCCTTACAACTTTATTAGTCAAAATTTCTGCCATGTGGAAATTTAAACTCCACCCTTTACTTTTTAATAAAATTTTCATTGGCCTCTTCTATGTTTATCCATACATGGCTAAAGAATTGGAAAATTAATTTTCGCCACTTCTTTTTAGTTGAAATGTTCATTCGGACACCGAAATGGAGGTAAACGATTGAAATTTTCATTTCAGTTTCTCGTGTTTTTTCTTCTATTAAAATTTTGAGTAGTTGGAGTGTCGAGCTTTTGATGAGAGAACATGGGCTTTTAATATAATGAGATTCCATCCAAAAGACTTATGTTGGCGGAAACAACGGTTTTGGATGGAATATAGCAAGTAAGGGAGAAATGATAAGAGGATTTTATCAGCGAAAGAAAACTTTGCACTAATGAAGAGAAAACTATTTTACAAAAGAATTTGAGCACTACAAACATTTTACAAGAGCTCTCAAACTCTTAATCTCTCACAAAATCTCACTATAGCTCATAAGTGTTTGTGGTTTGCTTGATTATTTGATGCCCATCTCAAATGACCCTTAAAATATTTACAGTGATCTAATGAATGGTTCTAGGAAGTTTCAAGAATATCTCTAGAACTTCTACACTATTTCTTGAAGAAGTCTAGAGTTATTCCAAAAACAATTCTAGAAGATGTTTAGAACTATTCCAAATTAATTTCTAGAGTTTGTTAAGTTCCGCTTCCCAAAAGAACGGTAACGGTTACGTGACAAGTCCGCGGCGTATTTATTCCGAAAATGTCATTTTCCGTAACAAATACGCTAAGCGTTTTTATGCAATATATAATAATACAAGAATAACCATAATAATAAAAATTCCAACAACTAAATTATCGCATTCAAATCCACAGAGTTTCAAATGGATAACAAAATATCTAGATATAAGAAAAGATAACATAGATAAGCCTTAAACATAAGTTATATAGAAATGAAAAACTAAAAAGAAACTAATCGTCCGCTTGTGTTGCAAGTTGGTTGTATTCCTCTCCCATTGGTTCTAACTCCTCTGTCCCTAAATTACCTGACGAACATTCCAAAAATAGAAAAAAAATATGGTGGAATGTCCATTTGCGAACCTGCGCTAGGTAAGTCCGCAAAAGAGGTGTAAATTTATATAAAAAATTGCAAGGCGGCATGTAATATGGTATGAATGAAAAATCGTGACGTGAGGCATTATAATAGTGCTAAGCGAATTTATATTATAATCGTGACGTTGGAGATAGTGCCCTCATAGTCAATTATTGAATCGCAGGTACGTGATTGCAATGATTGCGGAGGACCTATCACGGTAGGACAGTCTTACTCGAGATGATAGTTTACTATCTGGTTTGCCTTTATCAGTCGTGTACATGTTCAGGTGACTGATTACATGTTACGCTTTGATAGAGCCCTTAGGATCTGGCTTTACTACCAACTGTATGATGGCGATCATATAAGTGAGAGTTGGGTAGTTTATATGCATATCCTTAATTGTGATCCCTAGTCGTGGGAGTTTCGAGACAGGGCATCGATACTCCGGAGTAGACTAGTGTATACAGTCGAGACCCCGACGAGGGGCGGTGGCCGGTCTCACAAGCCACTGGTGTCAGTTGGATCACCTAAGATGTATACAGGTGCTCATTGGGTTATGAGTACACCGGACAGGACTCGCCGGGAATCTGCTAGTTAGTACTATACCTATCGTCAGATAGCAGTTCCCAAGTGACATGTGTACAGGTTAGTTCATCGACCTGAGGTCGTCATTTGTCTCATGTGAGTTCCCACTGTGCTTTGATTTCTACCCTACCACGGCTCAAAGGAGTCGTGCAAACAGGTAGCTTTTGGGTACAGTCCCGAGCCATATGGAGGCACGTGAGCGGATCGGCAGGGGATTCGTCTCTCCCGGTATTGGGAGCGAGATCGTGCTGTGTCTAGGAGAGCCATTACACATAGCCCATGGCCGTGGCAGGAGATTTACTGGTAGGTACTCCAGTAGTATCTCAGGGTGTTATTGGGCTACACTCCGACACGACTTATACTGCTTCTGGGGGTCTGACGTTACTAGCCCCCTAGGCGGATATGCGATACTCATTGACGAACGGACCGGACTGTATATACATTGTCGCTGTTAGACTCAGTAGGGTTTCTGGATGTGTTAGCTCATCGGCCACCCTTGAGTGCGCTCATCAGCCTCCCTTAAGTTCAGTCCGTGGGCAACCGTCACGCATAGCTAGTGCCGCTGACGGTTTGTGGTTAAACCCACTGCCAGGGTACTGAAGAGTCATTAGAGTCCCCCACAGACAGTTTCCCAAGTTTCGGGCGAAACGTTGTAGAGGCCGTATGGTTTTATGGCAGGGTTCGGAAAATGCACGTGCGTTTACGCACGTGTCAGTTTTCGGGCAGATGATACTGGTCGGCTTTGGTTTAAGCCGGATCCGAGTATTATATTGAGTAGGTATAATATCTTTGTCTCAGTTGCATTTGTATTCGGTCGTAATACAAATGCGGGTATATTTATACAGTTTCGGGGTTATCCTGAAAATCGTTTCAGGATCACTTTTGGAAGTTGCCAGTTTCCAGTTTTCTATCAGCCGTCTTTTAACATTCGGTTAAAGACGGATTTATCTTTTCTTCTGATATGAGTGAGTCATCATTCTAGAAGCTTCTAGAAGTGATGATGAGGCATATGACTCATTAGTGCATTAATGGTTTCATTAATGGCTTGATGAGGTGTGATTATGACTCATGCTTTGAAATTTATACATTCTTGTTTTGGTTAAGATATTTCTTCATGATAAGCTTCATCATATGGTCACCCCCTCTCCTACGGTCACCTCCCTTTTGCTATATATGGCCGGCCCTCTCTCTCCTCACTCTAACTCTCACTTGTTGTTCCACTTGAAAAGATATGATAGTATTTGGGGTGCATGGAATTTTACAGTTCATTTCATTCCATCACCCAATTCCCTCGGCAACTTCATTAACCGATCGTCCACGGATTTGGACGAAGTGAGACGAAGTCATCTACTCATTCTCTACATCAAATCTTGGTCGTCTCTTCTAGCAAACTTGACGATCGAGTTGCCTCGAGTCAGAGGCGGGAGCCCGTTTAAAGAATCGGTGATGTGGTGCCACCTCGACGAGGATATCGGAGTTCGACGAGATCGGAGCAGCCGCAACGGAGCGTGGGATGATGGTTAAAGAACGAAGGACTCGGATCGTTCGGTATAACCTTTCTACACTCTTTACAGTTTGTTAGTTTAGCAATAATGGCAGATCCGGGTTAAAGTATACGATAGCGCCAGTTTAAAAGTTTTTATTCCGCATTTGGCGTCTGTAGACGGCCGGGGCACTAACGTAGACTTACAATGTCCATTTGCGAACCTGCGCTAGGTAAGTCCGCAAAAGAGGTGTAAATTTATATAAAAAATTGCAAGGCGGCATGTAATATGGTATGAATGAAAAATCGTGACGTGAGGCATTATAATAGTGCTAAGCACTAATTCTTCTCTGGAGCTCACGTGTGTTTCATATGAGGCGCTGAGCGTCTAGCGCTTACGTGTGTTTCATGTGATGCGTCCAGCTTTGGGCGCTCGTGTGTGTTTCACATGAAGTTTTAAGCGTCTGGCGTTCATGTGTGTTTCATGTGAGGCACCCGGCTTTGGACGCTTACGTGTGTTTCACATGAGGCGTTAAGTTTTTTTTGGAGATTTAATCTCTGTTGATATTTTTAGAGAATTTAAATCTTTGTTAATGGTATTTTGACCATTAACGATCACCAATATCATTATTTTGAAGATCTTGGATCGGGTTCTTTAAGAACTAAGTTTTTGATTTGAAGGAACTAAGTTCCTGGAGTATTATGGACTCCACCTTCTCCGTGTTCTTTTATCCATGTTTCCATGTTCATGTTTTCAGAGAGGTTAAATCTCTGTTAATGGTATTTTGACCATTAACGATCACCAAAATCATTATTTTGAAGATCTGGGATCGGGTTCTTTAAGAACTAAGTTCTTGATTTGAAGGAACTAAGTTCCTGAAGTATTATGAACTCCATTTTCTTCATGTTCTTATATCCATGTTCTCCCCTGAATCCTTGATTCTCAAGAACAAGATCTTCCCGATAAAAATTAAATTCTCAACTTGTGTGAGACTTGTTTTATGGATATCAGATCCAGAGAAAGAACTTAGTTCTTCTAAAGGGTTAAACCCTTAGATAGGTAAAGGAGATGTTTTGATCTCTGCTTTTTTCTTAACTAGGGTTATGAGAGGATGACGATTTTTTTATTGAGAATTAAATTCTCTGTTGTTTTTTGTGGAAGTTTTTTGAGAGCCTTCTGTATATTTTTTTACAAAAGTTTATAGGGTGGTCTCCTCTCTCCTAGATTTGATCTCTTTGCTCCTATTTATATGAGAAGAGAAAAAATTAATTTGTTGAGAAAATCTCTTATTGAAAGATTATGATTGATTTCATAATCAATCAAATTGATCAACCGGTGAATTTTATCTATCATTTGGATTTTTAATCGAAGGGCTCTCAATTTAACAAATAAATTTTTTTATTTGTTTTAATAAGATTAGAAAAATATTTTCTTAAGATGGAATTTTATTCTATCATTTGAATATCTTGTTGGTTTAATAAGATTAGAAAGATATTTTCCTAACATGGAATTTTATTCTATCATATGAATATCTTGTTAATTTAACAAGATTAAAAAGATATTTTTCTAATTATAAAATTTAATTCTGTTTAATAGAGAAGATCTTTCTTATTTTAGAAAGATCAGGAAAATATTTCTCACATAAAATTTAATTCTATCAGATGGTTTAATTGGTGATTTTATCACCATTGGATTTTAAATCCAAAATTCTCTGTTAGAAAAAGATTTTTCCATATTATAAAGATCAGTGAAAATATTTTCCAAATAGAATTTAATTTTATCATATAGAATTTAATTCTATCAGAAAGAAGACTCACGTGCATTGCACGTGAGGCGTTAGCCTATAGCGCTCACGTGAATATCACATGAGGCGTTGCCAAGAAACTGGCAAATGCACTCACGTGGATATCACGTGAGGCGCTACCAAGATGCTAGCACTAGCGCTTATGTGTTTAACACGTAGGAACCATTATAGGATTTGATCCTATCTGAAGCAGCACTCGAATGCTTTGCATGTGGGTGCGCACGTGGAGGCTATCATAGAATTTAATCCTATCTAAAACTGATATCCACATGCTTTGCATATGAGTGCTCACGTGGTTTACACATGGGGGTTGTCCTCTATTTTTATAAAAGGAACAGTAAGTTTTGAACCAAGATTTTTGGCGGGAACAACATCCACCACACATATTAGCAAAACAAAAACCTAGACTATGTTTAGCTACGAATATTCGAAGAGAAAACAAAATATTTTTATTGAGAATTTAAAGTACTTACAATGGTTGACCCCTCTCTTAAAAACCCTAGTTCTTGAATAATGAGAGAGATGAGAGAGATATGAAACTATAAGTCTATACAAGTGATTATATAGGGCTAAGGAAGATTGGAGAACAAGTAATAGAAAATATAAGAGAATCTACTTGCTAACAATAATGATAATCTAATCTAATTGCTCTATTAGATAATGTTGCGTACTTTCAGAATCTTCAAAAGACGAAACCTTACATTCCATATTAATCTATATGGAAAAACGATCGTGTCCATAAAAAATCCCATCGAACGGCCAAAACTCGACTACTGATATGTGCTATTTTACCATATTAACCGCTGATCCGACGCCGAATTTTGGTTTCAGGGCTCAAGATTTTTTATGTAGTTTTATCGTCAATTTAGATGATTTTTTAGCTCATAAAATCTTGAATATCTCTCTGTATTTCTATAGTTGCATGGATCTCTGAATTATTCCCAAATGATGGCATATAATTAGGCAGATTTATTTATTTATTTTTAGTTGATTTAGTTATTTGTTATTGTAATGATTGATTCAACTCTATTTGTTGCAATATTTGCTGATTTGTAATGATATTTCCAAATTTATTCCAAATTTGCAAATTGTCTTTTGATTTTCTGAAAAACTCACTTAAGTCTCCATTGTACGCACATAATCCTCATTTTACCACAATTTTCTGTTTTTTTGCATTCAAGCCCTGTTATCTGTAAAAATTCATAAAAGATACCCGGAACAGCATAAAATATGACAATAAAATGATAAATGTGTTAGAAAAATGTGCAATAAATTATACCTATCACTGGTTGTCAAACGGCCCATAATCCTTAATCGCGCAAAGCGCGGAAAGTTCGAGCTAAATTATGAAAGCCTGTATATTATAGAGGAAGTCTACCAAGGGGGAGCTTACCAGCTCGAGAAAGGATATATCGACCAATAAATGATCGATTCCCAAGAAGTATCACGCTTAAAGAGTTATGGCCTATGTAAAAGATAAATGACGACGCCTGTGTCTACTCCTTATCTTCCTAAGTCAGAACTCTGAGAGCCAAGCATTTCGTCCCGAACACGGGATGTTGGATCATAACATCCTTAAACTAATATTGGACCAAGATGTCCATAAACTAACCTTTCGCTCTGAACACAGGGATGTTGGACCGAGATGTCCTTAAACTAATACATCGCATCAATCATAATAATGTTGGACCAAAATATCCCTAAAATAGCTCGTCGTCCCGAAAACGGGAATGGTGGACCGAAACGTTCCTAAACTAGTATATCGTCTCGAAAACGGGAATGCCGGACCGAAATGTCCCTAAACTAATACGTCATCTCATGAATGCAGGATATTGGACTGAATTGTCCTTAAACTGATATCTATCCCAAATAAGGGGATGTTCGACCGAAACGTCCCTAAACTAGTATATAATCCTGAATACGGGAATGCTGGACCGAAATGTCCCTAAACTAATACGTCATCTCATGAATGCAGGATATTGGACCGAATTGTCCTTAAACTGATATTTATCCCAAATAAGGGATGTTCGACCGAAACGTCCCTAAACTAGTATATCGTCCTGAACACGGGAATGGTGGACCGAAATGTCCTTAAACTAAATATTTTCCTCAATGCATGATAATGTTGGACCGAAATGTCCCTAAACTAGTTCGTTGTCCTGAACACGGGAATATTGGACCGAAATGTTCTTAAACTAATATGCTGCTTGAGATCGATATTATAATTGAAGTCCTACTGGCGAAGATTGAAACTCAAGTCCCACCTGCGAAACTACGCCTAAAGTCCCATCGGTTATGAAACTCCACCGATGATGCAGTCCATAAAAAACGGTATGTTCATAAGAAAAATGGGCACGGATGAAAACACGAAAGGGCGCCGTGAGTAAAAACAGTAGGACTGCCGGCGAGCTTGTGAAAACCCGAAAGGGTGCAAACTCGTAAAAGAATATACACTTGCAAAGTCCTCTCGACTTGCAAGGAGACACCTAAGTGAGATCCTTATGACTCATAAAGGTGGAAGAAAATTGGGAATCCCTATGATTTCTAATGAGAATATACGATTATGAGAACCTTTCGACTCGTGGGAAGAAAATACTCCTCTTTGAAACCATCAGGGCTTATAAAATTCAAAAGCCTTAGGTTACATATCAGACCCTATACCTAAGCCATCATATACCCCTCTAAAATAGCCCTACATATAGTTCAATCTCGACTCATGTATACAATCCATGGGAAAAAATAAATATAAATAAACCCAAGTTCCACATGGTGGACAACACTTGTAAGTCCTCTCGACTTGCAAGGAGAAAAGTACTCTTATAGGATCCTTACGACTTACGAGATTCACTTGGGGGTCATCACGATTCCTAGGGAGAAAATGCACCTATGAGATTCTCTCGACTCATAGGGAGAAGATAACTTTACATGACCCTCATGGCTTGTGAACATTGAAAAGCCTTAACTGACGGAATCCTGACGCCGTCTTCTAAGCCATCTTTGCCTAAATAGGCAACGGCATATGATGAGTTGTTCCTGGCACTATTCCATTTGTAGAGATATCGATACCAAGATTGATATCAAACTAAAAAATGAATATGACATAGCCGAAATGATTAGGCACCGCGAAAAAATAGCCAAAATGATTAGGCAATCACGACTTTTGCGATATGAAAAGCTGAAATGATAGAGGATCGCGGAGAATAAAAAATGATGAAAAAATGATAAAATAAAATTAATCTGCCCTGCAGATGAATCGAATCTCGACTTCTGCAGACAGTTCATAGACATTCAGCTCACTCCGGTGAAGTACTATTACGACGTCAGCAAGGACCAAAGGGTCAAATCAAAATGGAGTGATGGCAAAATTCTAGCTCTAGATCTTGATGGCAATATTTACAGCCTAGAAATTATCTCGACATCATTCTAGCAGGTTGTATATGCAACATGAACAAGGACCCAAGGGTCCAAATGGAGTTAAGTAATGGCATATTCCTAGTTTCGGGTCTCGATGGTAAATACATGCCAAGCCTAAAGACCATTAGATGCTAACCGATCTCAGATAGATGCGGCTTTGAGTTTCCTCAATGAAGGGAGTATGACCTCAAGGTAAAGCGACACGGTGCGTGTTCCTCCAATATTTAAACATAATAAAGAGTTAAGCTCTGTTAAATTATTATGAGGCAGCGCCTCACGTGTCTCCCATGAGGGTGCCAGCGCCAGCGCCTTAGGATTAAATCCTATGGTGGCATCGCACGTGAAGCTCACGTGGGAGCCAATGTGCAAAACACATGAGCGCGTATTATAAATAAGAATTAAATTCTTAACTGGCGCCCACATGCACAACACGTGAGCGCCGGCGCCCAAGTTAAAATCAAGTAGAATTAAATTCTACAGGGGGATATTGTTGATCGTAGTGCCCTCAAAGTCAATTATTGGATCGCAGGTACGTGATTGCAATGATTAAGGAGGACCTATACCGGTAGGACAGTCTTACTCAAGATGATAGTATGCTATTTGGTTAGCCTTTATCATCGTGTACAGTTTTAGGTGACATGATCACTATTACACATTGATATTGCCCTTAGGATTCTTGCTTGACTACCAGCAGTATGATGGCGATCATATACGTGAGAGTTGGGTAGTCCATAAGCACATCCTTAAAAGTGGTCTCTAGTCGTAGGAGTTTCGAGACAGGGCATCGATACTCCAGAGTAGACTAGTGTATACAGTCGAGACCCCGACGAGGGGCGGTGGACGGTCTCACAAGCCATTGGTGTCAGTTGGATCACCTAAGATATATACAGGTGCTCATTGGGTTATGAGTGCACTGGACAGGACTCGCCGGGAACATGCTAGTTGGTATTATACCTAGCGTCATATAGCAGTTCCCTGGTGACATATGTACAGGTTAGTTCATCAACCCGAGATCGTCATTTGTCTCGTGTGAGTTCCCACTGTGCTTAGATTACTACCCTACCACGGCTCAAAGGAGTCATACAAACAGGTTTTAGTTGGGTACAGTCCGGAGCCACATAAAGGCAGTGAGCGGATCGGCAGGGGATTCGTCTCTCCCGGTATTGGGGGTGAGATCGCGCTGTGTCTAGGAGAGCCATTACACCAAGTCCTTGGCCAAGGCAGGTGAGAATTACTGGTAGGTATTCCAGTAGTTTCTCAGGGTGTTCAGGGCTACCCTCCGACATGAATTATACAGCTTTTGGGGGTCTGACGTTACTAGCCCCTAGGCCGGATATGCGATGCTCTTAGACGAACGGACCGGACTGTACGGATATTGTCACTGATAGGCTCAGTAGGGTTCCAGGATAAGTTCGCTCATCGGCTTCCCTTTCGGTCAGTACATGGGCAGCCGTTACGCATAGCTAGTGCCTCTGACGTGCTTATGGTTAAACCCACTGCCAGGGTACTGACGAGTCTTTAGAGTCTCCCACAGATAGTTTCCTAAGTTCGGGCGAAACGTTGTAGAGGCCGTATGGTTTTATGGCAGGGTTCGAATATGCACGTGCACTTGTGCACGTGTTATAGTTCGGACAGATAATACTGGTGGGCTTTTGTTTAAGCCGAATCCGAGTATTATATTGTGTTGGAGTATTTTTTGTCTCATTGCACTTTGTATTCGGTCGGAATACAAATGCGGGTATGTTTATACTATTGCGGGGAATCCGACGGGATTACTTTTGAAGTTGCCAATCTTCCTTCACCGGACTTAAACATTTGGTTTAATGTTTATGTTGCGGATTTTCTTTAATCCTTGGCTGAATTTTTAATGGGCTCGGCTTTCTTCTTTGAGTTTTTATCTTGAAAGGGTTTCTTGCAAATTGGAATGTTTATAAAGTGAAGGGGTTTTTTGGGTGGCCGGGGCTCCAGCAGCACCCACATTCTTCTAGTCTTGGTGAGTCATTTTGTGAGTCACAAGTTCATTTAATTTCCTTTGTCCAAACTTAAGATATTAGTGTAGATCTTTTGGATGATATTTATTCTTATGGTCACCATCTTTTATCCCTAGTGCTCACTCCATTCCATCATGGCTGAGAGCAAAATTTGGGCAACCCCAAAATTTTGGCCGAGCCTCATTTCAATGGATATTTGATTCATTTGCATGATTTCAAAGCTCATTCCTTCACCCAAATTGGCAACTTCATTTACCTTCACCCAATGGCTTTGGTGTTTTGAGACAAAGTATTCTACACTATCTCTACATCAATCTTGGACATGTCGGCTAGCAAATTTCATGTCCGAATTGCCTCGGTTTAGAGGCGGGAGCCCGTATAAAGATCCGTTGACGTGGTGCCACCTTGACGAGGAGACAGGAGATCGGAGATGCCGCGAGGAGCGTGGGATGATGGCTAAAGATTAAAGGACACGGATCGATCGGTATAGCCTTTCTATCTCTTTACAGTTTGTTAGTTTAACGTTAATGGTAAGATCCAGGTTATAGTATGCGATAGCGCCAGTTGTAAAAGTTTTTGTTCCGCGTTTGGCATCAGATTGACGGCCGGGGCGCTACCGTAGACTTATATGGTATCAGAGCCACGCCATTAACCTTTACTAGCTTGTTCTAACGTGTTTAAAATATCGATCGAACGAAATTTCCAAAACCGCGATTCCAATGTTAAAGTTTCTGTTGAATTTTTAAACTGGTCTAAAAATTATTTTGAGCATCTCAGAAAATCGTGCAGGCTTTTTTAAGACTCTGGAAGAGATTTAGTCGACTGAACCTTCAAGACCGCCGCGGAACCGCCGCACAAGCCTTGTATTGGCCGCGGTTCCGCCGCCGTTTTGAGTCTTCAGTGCACCATTTTTCTTCTGGGTGTCTTTCATGTGGAATTGTGGTTTCTGGAATATTTTGTTTGGGCCCAGATTTTGTTTGAGTACTGGAGTTATACTTGGGGCCCACTTCGGGAAGTTTTGTCGATCGGAATTTTAAATGTGTTAGTTTACAGTACTTACATTATATCTCCGACCGTGAATGGCATTCGAGCGGTAAATCGTGTCTAATTGCTATAGCTCTTTTAGACGGGTTTGCAAACGTGACATTCGCGTTGATGTTCTGTGTTGTGCTGTGATGTTGCGAATTTGTCGTGGTGGATAGCTGTGTGCAATGGTAGTACAGTTTGGATTTGTTTGTATATTTGATATTGCGGGGCGAGCATCCAACATGTGGACTGCCGTCGCTGCCTGTTTGTATATTATTCTTTTGGGGCACGACCGGGTTGAGGTCGATGTACCCGTTGTATATATTTTCAGTTCTGTACTAGGTTTACCCCGCAATGGAGTGCACGGATAGCCGGGTTCTGGAGGGCAACGGGTCCGCATCTCATGGCTTTGAGAGGCAAGGGGCCTCACTCTAGAATTGGCAGACTATTCACCGCACTCGTAGGGGGTACAGGTTGATCCAAGATGGAGTGCCCAAGTTACCGGATTCCGTGAAGTGCTGGGTGGTCCATTCACTTTGCTGTAGGGGGCTGCCTCGCTTCAGGTTTTGGCGGGTAACTTGCCGCACTCGTAGGGGTCTAGGTTTCATTGCACAGGCTATCCACACGACCAAGGGAACGTCGGGTTTCAGTTGCGGCTCTGTGAAACCCGAGGATCTCAGATTATCTGTATTGTTCTGTGATACTTATTACTTTTCTGTAATGTTGCATTTATCACGCCTGAAGCGATTATTGTATATTGGTATATATACTACTAGATGTTATATATGTTTTACACCCGCGCTAGTCCAGTCCCCGCTCTGTCGTTAGTTAAGTAACCTAACGGGTGATGACGGGACCTAGTGGCGAATGCGGATGGCATATACGTACATTTTATTTTCGTTCTTTTCTGGTGTGATTAATTGATGGGACTGTGTTGATTCTGATCAATGCAAAACAAAAACAAACATGTTTGACGTTGTTGGAACAGTTTTCAAAAAGTTTTATTACAAGGACGTTTTTTTTTATTTTGCACAGTGGTATTCAGTTAGAATATCCTGCACCTCATTCGACGAGGCAAGGGCCGAGATCCCTTCACCGGGAGTGACCCCTTGGGCAGAAGTTTGCGTCAGGGTAATAACTTCACTATAGTCGATTACTTGTTGCTTTGCATCGCGATATTCAGTTGGAATATCCTGCACCTCATTCCATGAGGAAAGAGCCGAGATCTCTTTACCGGGAGTGACCTCTTTAGCGAAGGTTTTCGCCATTATATTTTGTAAAAAGCTATCAGGTTCCTTCAGCGAGATCAAGTTCATTACGTTAAAGGTTTTTCGCCAAAAACCAGTCGTAACCCTCCATCATTTCATATGAATGGTCAGTAGTATTCAAGCTATGTTTGTTTGGCCCAAACTCATGACATAGTGATTGGTAGCTGCTGGGGTGTTCACATGTTGCATAGATAGATGCGTTGGTTTGGGACAGTCGTATTACTTTGTTGGCCCTTAGTCAAGAGTAAGTACGGATGGGTTCAAATCAACCTGGATAATGACGGGAAGAACTTGACATGTGACTTATAATTTGTTGGCCCTTAGTCAAGGTCATAAGAGCATGGGGCAAAAATCCATATCGGGAGTTTCTAAAGAAATTGAAACTTGCCAGGCATGCGCATATCTTCTGGAGTATGATAACGTGAGTGGATTCCTTCACATTATCATGCGATGATAGTTGGATCCCGATTCCCACTGATGAGTTGGTTTACTCTTCGGGTGATCCCGACTAATTCTTCTTTCAAGTTTGGAGGAGAATTTGACTGTACAGTGGGAGGTTTCCTGATTAGATAAAGTGATAACCATTCTGATCTAGGTTAGAGTGCACGCAGAGTGTTTCTTTTCTCTCTCTCTTTGGCAGCGACCATTGACCGATCCTAGACTATGACTCAGTGACCAAGTTGACCGAACCTTCTTAAAATATGGATTTTGGATTGTCTGAGTTGCATAAGTCATTGCCGCTCCTTCTTTTACCCTTTGCATTTCTTCAGAACACCCCGTATTACTACGAACATCCACTTCCATTGGATAAATCCATCGTATGGTTATATACGAACTCGAAGGGACTTCTTCGAGGATGGATCCAGGTTCAGGAGAAATTGAATTGGTTTATTCAGTTGTCTTTTATCATCATCTTCTCTCAGGTTGTGAGGGCTCCTTGGTTTAGGAGAGTACACCTATTACGCTTATTGGATAGTCTTCTTCCAAACCATAGGCAGGTGCCGAAAGATAGGGAATGAAGAAAACCAACTAGCCTAAGTAGGGTATACAAAAGATAATAAGTAAAGACAAAATAAAGGGATTAGAAAGAGGGCAAAATAAATTGCGACTGCTAACATTCACGACCAAACCGTGTAGTTCATCGCCACTCCTACTTCACATTTGCATTTCTCTAGAACACCCCGTATTATTATGGACATCCACTTCCATATAAATCCATCGTATGGTTATATACGAACTCGAAGGAACTTGTTCCAGATTCGAGGATGGATTCAGGTTCAGGAGAAATAGAATAAGGTTTTATTCAGTTTTCTTTTATCATCACCTTCTCTCAGGTTGCGAGTACTCCTTGGTTTAGGGGTATACACCTATTACGCTTATTAGATAGTCTTCTTCCAAACCATAGGCTGGTGCCGAACAGTAGGGAAGGAAGAAAACCATTTAGCCTAACGATGGTGTACAGAAGGTAACGACTAAAGACAAATAAAAGGATTTGGAGAGATGGCAAAGAAATATATGGTTATAGTCATGAATTGGATAATGGAAGAGGCATTACTATGAATACCAGGATACCCCTTCGAAAAATTTTCATGTTTCAGTTTCACTATGCATTGTTAAAGGAAAACTGTTTTCCCGATTAGATACTTACTCCAGGGTATATATTTACCAGGTATGATTCTCACATCTGTATAGTTTTACAGATGATGAGTGGGAGTAAGTTATTGGGAATTAGGTGATCATCCTCATTATATCGGAATTCATTGTAATTGGTGATATTTGAGGAAATCGCCTGGGTTTTTGCCGGACGGCAAGTATTTGGTTTTGAGTATCCGTTGTTGTGCACTAATTTCAAACTGATATATCTGTACGTTTATTTTTATAAAGTGAGATATAACTTTTGAAATTATGTCCATGACATTTACCTATATCAGTTGACGATTGGGTAAGGAGCATTGAACAGCGGAGTAGTTCTTAACCATAAGTACAGTTTTCAACCTACGATGCACAGGTTTTGAGTTATTCAACTCAGCGGACTTATACAGGGTATTGTATGTTGTCCAGTGTCCATTAGCACAAAGGGGTTGGTCCTCGTACTATGTTTTATTTACTCGTGACTTCTCTAGTTTTTAGACAAGTGTTTCGTTGAAATACAATGTCTAAATTTTGAGAAGTTATAGGTACAAGAATAAAGTAGAGAACCAGGTGTCGTAAGTATCGGGATTCTTCAAGGTGATCGAAGATGTAGATACTTGTGATTGGTATTCAGTTGATAGTAATGGTTTTGAGAAACTTGTTTCTCTTTCAGATTACTCATAATTGGATGGACTTTTAAGTTGAGTAATGCTGATTAGCCTCTTTCCATTAAGTTGACATGCACTGGAGACAGCTGCATGATTTGAATTTGGTTCCAATTAAATAAGTGCCGAAGTTTCTATATTGGATATAGAATGGTTCGTATCTTAACGATGTTAAGGTACGGGGAGTTGTCCGGCTTATACTTAAAACCAGACTCTGGATAACTCAAGGCACGTTTCTGTAATGGCAGTTTATGGGTTGACCCGGGCTATGTCGAGGGTTGACATTCTACCATCTGGAAGATCAATAATGATATTGTTCTTGACTCGCCACAGTTTTAGTAAAATGGATTTTTTCAGAAAACAGTAGTGGGAGTATGGTAGAACTGGATTAGATTCCAGAACCGCAAACGATTACGGAAAATTTAATAGGACGTAAAGATTCAATCAAGTTTGACATTCCAGTAGCCACTCCGCAGATATGGTGGGTAACCTCAGGCACCCGAGAGGTACTTCGGTAGCCTCAAGGACGGTGACAGAGAGGTTCTTCTTTACCCAGACTTGACACTACTGTTGTTCCAGGCTATGAGACCCGGCAGGAGAATGAGTATAGAGTCGTTCTAAATTAGCTTTAGAAGTGCACGTGTATATGACTTTGCCAGAGGGTTGTTGTAGTCAGTGGGAGCAGCGGAAGCATAGTGGACAAGTAGTTTATGTCTATTTATAGACTAAAGCAAATATAGCGGAGATAGATCATCTATTTTTGATGTGACAGTCATGGCTTTGACTTCATCAGAATAGGGGATGGATCTGTTAAGAAGGTAGTAAAGTGTGATGTCCTGGTATTTGTATGACATACACAGAGTAGGAAGTAAAATTCCTATACTACGATCGGTTATACTTTGGTTGTCACACAGTTGTTTCTCTACACAGGATATGGATATAATATCAGACATTCTGGTTACTAGATCTATGGTTTTTAGATCTAGATTTGGGTAGTTTCCCAATCTGGGTACTTAGACAGTATTCTAAAGGTGTTTTAGAATGGAAGACTCCTGGCATGGTGGTGTACCTGCAGGTGATGGAGTCTCCCTTTCTAAAGGTGTCTTACAGACTAAAGGAGAGAGGGATGTGCATGATTGGTATATCACTTGCTAAGGAAATTGAGTCGATCATGAGATATCAAGTACCACACCAGATGTTGTTTTTGCACTAAGATACAATAAGTTTATATTAATCCAATCCTGGAGAAACATTCGGAAGCAGTTTTAGAACTGGATGTTCTACGGATTTGATGACGGCAGCCTCCTTCCGGGAACGGTTATCATTCCAAGCTTCAAAGGTGACATGGATGACAGAGTGATTGTCAAAGTTATAGTTTTCCCTCTGACGAAGGGGGCAGTAGTTTGGATAGGTAGTCCAAAAGGATACTGTGGGAGGCATGGTGCGGGATACTGATTAGGTTCAGTTGACGATACAGTCTAAGAAGTTTGGATTTGGAGTTCATTTATGAACTAGGTCCCATCAGATATCCAGACATATTCTAAGATAGGTATTACTCAATTCGGGAGATGGCTTTCTCCGCGAACTTGAGATTAAGAGAGACATAGAAAGAAACATCATGGAAGATCCACTCATTGAGGCTATTTCTCGAACACAAGGGTTTTACAAACGAGCTTTGTGAAACTGGTTAGTAGAGAAGTTGGGTGTTCGGTATCACACGGGCTGTGAGTATGCGACATCGCAATAATTAGCCTTAAGTGCAAGTGGGAGATTGTTGGTCGTAGTGCCCTCAAAGTCAATTATTGGATCGAAGGCACGCGATTGCAATGATTGAGGAGGACCTATACCGGTAGGACAGCCTTACTCAAGATGATAGTATGCTATCTGGTTTGCCTTTATCATCGTGTACAGGTTTAGGTGACGTGATCACTATTACACATTAATAGAGCCCTTAGGATTCTTGCTTGACTACCAGCAGTATGATGGCGATCATATACGTGAGAGTTGGGTAGTCCATAAGCACATCCTTAAAAGTGGTCCCTAGTCGTAGGAGTTTCGAAACATGGCATTGATACTCCAGAGTAGACTAGTTTATACAGTCGAGACCCCGAAGAGGGGCGGTGGCCGGTCTCACAAGCCATTGGTGTCAGTTGGATCACCTAAGATGTATACAGGTGCTCATTGGGTTATGAGTGCACTGGACAGGACTCGCCGGGAACATGCTAGTTGGTATTATACCTAGCGTCAGATAGCAGTTCCCTGGTGCCATGTGTACAGATTAGTTCATCGACCTGAGGTCGTCATTTGTCTCGTGTGAGTTCCCACTATGCTTAGATTACTACCCTACCACGGCTCAAAGGAGTCGTGCAAATAGGTTTTAGTTGGGTACAGTCCCGAGCTACATAGAGGCAGTGAGCGGATCGGCAGGGGATTCGTCTCTCCCGGTATTGGGGGTGAGATCACGCTGTGTCTAGGAGAGCCATTACACCAAGTCCTTGGCCAAGGCAGGTGAGAATTACTGGTAGGTATTCCAGTAGTTTCTCAGGGTGTTCAGGGCTACCCTCCGACACAAATTATACATCTTTTGGGGGTCTGACGTTACCAGCCCCTAGGCCGGATATGCGATGCTCATAGACGAACGGACCGGACTGTACTAATATTGTCACTGATAGGCTCAGTAGGGTTCCAGGATGAGTTCGCTCATCGGCTTCCCTTTCGGTCAGTACATGGGCAGCCGTTACACACAGCTAGTGCCTCTGACGTGCTTGTGGTTAAACCCACTGCCAGGGTACTGACAAGTCCTCAGAGTCCCCCACAGATAGTTTCCCAAGTTCGGACGAAACGTTGTAGAGGCCGTATGGTTTTATGGCAGGGTTCGAACATGCACGTGCACTTGTGCACGTGTCATAGTTCGGACAGATAATACTGGTGGGCTTTGGTTTAAACCGGATCCGAGTATTATATTGTGTAGGAGTATTTTTTGTCTCATTGCATTTTGTATTCGGTCAGAATACAAATGCGGGTATGTTTATACTGTTGCGGGGTAATCCGACGGGATTACTTTTAAAGTTGCCAATCTTCCTTCACCGGACTTAAACATTTAGTTTAATGTTTATGTTGCGGATTTTCTTTAATCCTTGGCTGAATTTTTAATGGGCTCGGCTTTCTTCTTTGAGTTTTTATCTTGAGGGGGTTTCTTGCAAATCGGAATGTTTATAAAGTGAAGGGGTTTTTTGTGGTGGCCGGGGCTCCAGCAGCACCCACATTCTTCTAATCTTGGTGAGTCATTTTGTGAGTCACAAGTTCATTTAATTTCTTTTGTCCAAGCTTGAGATATTAGTGTAGATTCTTATGGTCACCATCTTTTATCCCTAGTGCTCACCCCATTCCATCATGGCCGAGAGCAAAATTTGGGCAGCCCCAAAATTTTGGTCGAGCCTCATTTCAATGGATATTTGATTCATTTGCATGATTTCAAAGCTCATTCCTTCACCCAAATTGGCAACTTCATTTACCTTCACCCAATGGCTTGGGTGTCTTGAGACAAAGTATTCTACACTATCTCTACATCAATTTTGGACATGTCGGCTAGCAAACTTCATGTCCGACTTGTCTCGGTTTAGAGGCGGGAGCCCGTATAAAGATCCGTTGACGTGGTGCCACCTTGACGAGGGGAGAGGAGATCGGAAATGCTGTGAGGTGCGTGGGATGATGGCTAAAGACCGAAGGACACGGATCGATCGGTATAGCCTTTCTATCTCTTTACAGTTTGTTAGTTTAGCGTTAATGGTAAGATCCGGGTTATAGTATGCGATAGCGCCAGTTGTAAAAGTTTTTGTTCCGTGTTTGGCATCAAATTGACGGCCAGGGTGTTACCGTAGATTTACAGATATTTCCCTAAAAATTGGGATACTCTCTGTTAAACAGAGCCGTTGGATAAAAAATCCAATGGTGATGACAAATCATCAAATAATAGAATAAAATTCTATTAAGGGAAAATATTCCCCTAAGCTTCCTAATTGAACAGAAAATTGTTGGATCAAAGATCCAATTAAATGGGAAAATGTTTCCCTATATCTTTCTAAATAAAGAAAGATATGCTCTGTATAACAGAGAGCCCTTGAATTAAAAATCCAATGGTGATTAAAAATCACCGTTTGACAGAATAAAATTTTGTATATGTGGAAAATATTTCCCTAATTTTTTTAAAAAAAATAAGAAGATATATTCTGTGAAACAGAAACCACTGGATCAAAGATCCAACAGTGGGTAAAATCCTCCGAATAAATTCTGAGACCAATTAAATCAATTGGTATCTCTCAATGAGAGATTTTCTCAAAACTAATTAACAATTTGTCTCCACTGTATAAAGAACCCGAGATTTCAAGTCTCATATAGGGGGAACCCCCTATAAGCTTCTGCAAAAAATACAGAAGGCTCTCAACACAATAGAGAATTTAATTCTCAATAGAGAAGAAGATCCCTTTCGTCTCAAACCCTAGGTAAAGAAACCACAGAGATCAAAACATCTCCTTTATTTATCATAACATATCTAAGGGTTTAACCCTTCTCAAGAACATGGTTCTTTTTCTGGATCTAAAATCCACAAGACAAGTCTCCCACAAGTTGAGAATTTAATTCTCATCGGGAAGATCTTGTTCTTGAGAATCAAAGATTCAGAAAAGAACTAGGAAAAGAACCTATCATATGGGAATTTAATTACTCAGAAAATAGGGTTTAACCCTAAAAGAACTTGGCTCTTAAAGAAAACCTAATCTCATATCTTCAAAACAAAGATCATGGTGATCATTAATGGTCAAAATGCCATTAAGAGAGATTCAATCTCTAAAAAGGAAAAAAAAATTATTAGCACCGCACGTGCTTCCCATATGGGCACCTTCAACAGATTCCCAAAATAAAAAGAATCCAGCGCCTCACGTGAAAGACATGCGGGCGCTCAAAGCAGAAGGCCGGCGTCTCATATGAAATACATGTGAGCGCTGAATAAAAGTACCTAGCACTTTATATACAGCCAAAATGGCTGAATGCTTAGCACTGATTGGGCAGCGCTCAGTGCCTCACGTGCTCCTCACGGGGACTCCATACAAAAATGCTTAGCACTTTATATATAGCCAAAACGCTGAGTGCTTAGCACTGATTGGGTAGCGCCCAGCGCTGCACGTGCTCCTTACGTGAACGCCATATAAAAAGTGATTAGCACTATATATATATATATATATTCAGTTAAAATAACCGAGTGCTTAGCACTAATTGCGCAGCGCCCATAACTGAAGGCTTCACATGATACCCATGTGAGCACCAGAGTTTCAAAAAAGTGCTTAGCACTTTTTCATAAAAAAAAGTGGCTGAACAAGCAGAGCCCAAACAAGTGCTTAGCACTTTTGAACGAAAAAGACTGAGCAGACTAAGCCTAAATTGGCTAAGTCTCTCTAAAAAGTTTTCTCACAGCTGAGCCCAAATGCTCTGTTGTTGGATCTGAAATAAAAATGATATTTGAAATTTTGGTAAGTTGAACTTAGTCTCAAATTAGACTAATGTGTCCTTAGTTAAAATAATTGAGCCCATATGCTCAATTATTTCTAAGTTGGTCTTAGTCTCAAATATGACTAACGATTCTTAGATCAAATTCAAATATCCCATGAACTGATGGACCTCATTTATATAAGATCTGCGTTCTAAGTTCATTCTTGTTGGCAAACTGTCACGTCCCGCTTCCCAGAGTGCACTAAGATCGGTACGTGACAGAGCCAACCATGCCACCTGTGGTTAGGAAACATCCTTCCACAGTCACATTACGGCTGTTTAGGAGATATCAAGAACAGGAAAATATAGTAAACTATCTAGTACATATCCATATGCCAGAATAAACGAGTCAAGAAATAATATGCGGAAGCAATAAATCCAATAAACAATGACAATCAGGAAAGTATGGAAATAACTAAACTAACTGGATACTAACAGGATCCTCACTGCTCGGCCTGTCGGCGGAAATACTCCTGGTCAGCCTGCGACAAAGGTAGAGGATCTGAGCCATGCAAAACCCAGACGTCAGTACGTCATAATATCAATAATAATATAATCAGGGGGTAACAAGTCATGCAGACATGAGTATGAACAGTAATAAAAGTATAACAATATCACGAATAAGAAACAGTGAAGGGTATAAGCACATGTGACGTGTGATGAGTAATCTGAACTAAACTACTGGGTTAACCACTCTCAAGTCTTTGAAATCAATTTAATATAATTCTCATCGTAACCCATCGGTGATTATTCCGTAACGCCCGGAAAAACGGCAAACAATAGGTATTCCGTAACTCCCGGAAAAACGGCAAACAATAGGTATTCCGTAACGCCCAGAAAAACGGCAAATAATATGATGGCCCTTTGAGTTACGTTCGGTTACATTCTTGATTTCCCCATACCCCCAAGTTATGTGTTCAAGTCAGGTATTGATAAATCTGAAGCTAATGCCAATACAGGATCAAGCAGGAACTGGTTTGTCTATACAGACAACAGGATATGTCCATCGGGACAACATATCAGGGTTGTCGGCATTAGTAATAAGATCAGGTAACATGTCAAGCTGTGGTACATTAGGTCATGTCAGGTAGTGTACATGGAATCAAATCATGTCAAGTAGTGTACATGTATCAAGTCGTGTTAAGTAGTAGTGTATCAGGTCATGTCAGGTAGTGCACAAGTATCAAGTGGGTGCTCATAATCAAACTGTAATAAGTATGAGTGCACAAAATCAAATATAGAGCACTAATACAACAGTAACATGAAATAATATGGTCTCGGCGTGCAACTAGATATGTAATAAACCGTACGGATACAGACGGATACTATAAAACTGTAAATCGGTAAAATTTGCTGAATATTAAAAAACAAGCACTATTATTTATTAAATAGATATTGATATAATAATATTAACATGGATAATATATTCAAACCAATTAATAACTATAAAAGTGGTATTGATTAACCATGCACAAGAAAGTTCCGTTCAGAAATTCAGCGTCACCCTGATTTGTAAAATAGCTTAAAAATAACAAACGTTCTCCAAAAGGAACGTGTCTTATACCAAAACAAAGATAATTGAATAAGGTTTTCATTTTTATAAGTATAAGCATCTCAGGTTATCCCTACAAAAAGCTATGAACATTCGAAATTGAAAGTTTGCTGCTGTAATTTCCCTGGACAGCAGTTTAGAGATATTTTCATTTGCATTTTACTTTATTTAAACAATTTATTTTGCAAGTAAATATTTCATAGAGTTATATTATTCTGAGTTAGCTTCGTAACGAACTAAAGAACGTATACTAATGATTTTTCTATGATTTATAATGAATTTTATAAGGTAAGATGTACAGTAGATTTCAGATTTGTCGTATCCGCTTTTCAACAACGTTTCATGTGTAAACTATAATATTTTCAAATGTGTAACATTATAAAATGCAGATTATAAACTAATTAAAGATAATAATAAGAAATATTACGACGATATATATTTTAAATGATATGGATGCAAACGAGTATCACATAATTGTAAAATGATAAACTAACAAGTGCGGAACATATAACTAAGCAATATGAAATATAACTATTCAATTTGATGCAGTATATGATAGTACAGTATGTAACAAGATAAGTTTTCATGACCTAGATCTGAAATGATATGAATGGATGCAAACGGAACATCGAAAAGTTATAAAACTAAATATGGGGTGCATGATTTTAAATACAGGTATTCCATTTGTTAAAATAGATGCGTCTAAAGTAATGTAGCATGTAATTAAGATTGGTTTGCATGCCCTAGATCTGAAATGCACTATACAAATGTAAACGGAACGTCGAAAGGCTGTAATATGAAACATGGGATGCTTGATTTAAAATACAGGTGTGATATTTATTTAAATATGTATATAATGAGTTATATAGCATGTAGCAAGATTAACTTGCCTAGATGGAACAAGAACGGATGTGTACGGAACGTTCTTCATCGGTGAAATGTTGCGACATGCGCACGGTACATGGAACGGTTCCAAACAACACACGAGGGTGATCATGCAAGTCAGGTATGTTCACTGGATCACTCGGATCGTCAGCGACGAGCACGGCTCCGGCGGTGATCACCGGAATCAAGAAACAAGATCAAGAAAAAGAAAGAAGAAAGAAGAAGAAGAAGAGGCTGTGTATTAAATAAGGAAAGAAAAATTAAATAAATAAAATATATATAAATATATATATGCAGAGGAGAGAGAGAGAGAAGGGGGTTGTCAGTTTGTTAGGAAATTAGTTTAGATTTAAATTAAAAAAATCGTTTATTAGTTAACTAAATTTTAATTTGTATCAATTTATAAAATTAATATTATATAAATAAAATTTGATATTCTGGTAAATACAAACATAGTCTAAAACATGCCCGGGTCGGGTCTAAAATTCAGTTTTAAAATACGAAAAATATACATGTCGACCAAAAATAAAAAAAGAATGTCCGGATAACGAAAAATGCATATCCCCAAGAACGGATGCACGCACGTGCGCGTAGCCATCCAAACAAGTCCGTTTCACTAAACGGGACGAGAACAAGATGCGCGGATGCTACCACGGGGCTAGAGGTATCATGCAGGCCATGTAATGTATTTTTAAAATATTTTATGTGACTTAAAATATTATATTGTAAAAATGCAAATGCCAGATAAAATGCCAGTATTCAAGATGTATAAATTAAAATGAAAGTGCACGAGTCCATGTAACAGGTCAGGATAAATTATAAACATGAATCAAGACTGGTTTCAAGCATGCGGGTCGGGTCGGATGCAAATACAAATGTCAAATACACTATCCGCACCTAAAACACAATAAATCAGGAAAATACCATAAATAAAGAAACACATGAACTAGAACTGGTATAAATGAACTAGGGTATTACACAAACCAAGCTACCAACGTAGACCCCGTCAAGCAAATCCTTAATCAAAACCCAAATCTAAAAATATACGGATTTGGACTAATCTGCGCCTTATGGGCGACGACATAAACTAGTCTCCGTATACAATCCACGGGCAACCAAAACAAACAAAAATACACACGACATGAAGTGAACTGTTGGAGAAGGAGAAAGTGGTTATCGCAACACAATAACATAATTAACTGCAGGGGCTTGCATCTGCATGGAAGAACATCCCCACAATCAAAAATCCTTCACAGATGAGGGGGAATCTGATAAAGTCACGCTACAACGGTCGCGTCTGTCTAAACCTCTATTACATGGTGCCATAAATCAACTTGGTATCTTCGGAGAAGTGGATGGATAAGTCCAAATAGCATCTGCCCCCAAATTCAGGCAAGACGTCCCAACGTCTCAGTCCGGTTTTCGGCGGTAAACAGATTCTGATACGTCCGGTGGGACCTTTTTCTCTTTCCACTTCACACTTCGTGTGTCGTGTTTCGCGAACAAAATCGCGGCTCGCTATGGTTGCCCTTGAATTCGAGATACTTAAACTTGGTGTCTTGCTCCTGTGCAGAAAAATCAATGGCTTCTAACTGCACCTTTTGCAACAGCAACTCTAGCTCTGCCCCAACTGGAGGAGTGACCTATAGGCCTAATGCGGACTCTATTTTTTCAATGCCAGTGGGGAAAGTAACACAAGCCACCACTAGATTGTTCTTTGGGACCATGCTCCCACCTGTGAGTTTCGGTGCCTCAGCGCCACAAGAAGAAGCTCCTAAAATGTCGGTCTTTAATCGAATGGCAACCATAACTGCCCCTCTCAACGGGCCGTCCAAATCTGGCGTCTCAGTCTTCAACAGGATGAGCAAAAGCACAAATGGGCCCGCAAGGAAGCTCGTGATACCTGAAGGGGCTACCCCAAAATGGCTAGCTCTCCCAACTCCTGCTACAGACGAAGCCATCAAAAGTGCTTCCCCCACTAGAAAGTCGGTCTTCGAAAGATTGATTGGCCCTCCTCAAACTTTAACAAGGACGTCGGTCTTCAACATGCTGATGCCAATTGCAGCTCCTCAGCAAAACCAAGGGTGTGATGAAGCCGCTTCCAAAACTGAGGCGTTCCTTTCAACAAGGCACACTCCACGTTGCCACTGGCGCCGAGTAAAAGAAGCTGGGGGCAACTCTCCCTCTGAACTCACCCCACCAGCTCCTATGGTGGAAGTCGATGCTTTTGTTCCAACTGAGAAAGTTTTGAACCACTTAAGAGGGTGCGCAAAAACTCTCCAACAGCAGTGCTAAAGAAATCACCCCCACCTGTAGAGGTTGCAGTGCAGGCAAAGCTGGAGCAGCTTCATCAGTGGCTCTCCTCGCAAATTTATAGGGTCTAGCAAAAAGTCCAGGACTCTGTGATTAACAAGAACTACTCTCGTCGACCGAATAAATCGAAGGCTCGACAAGAAAAGAACTACTCCTCCACCATACAACGGAGGACTTCTCCTAAACAGGTTCCTGTCATAACGGCTACTTCAATTCCAATCTCCCATAAAAGAACAAGGTTGGAAATAACTCTATTGCCTATGGCAAATCCCAAAGGCGATAAACCTAAATGCCCCAAGGCCGGGGGCATAAAAATACATACATTCTACATGGCTTCGGGAGCCGTGCTTCGGTGAGTCACCGACCGCAAACTCGGTCGCTGACTAAGGCTCAGGAGCAACAACAGAAGCTCCAGGAAATGCTGACCAAAATGGCAGCATTTACCGGACAGAAAGAAAGTTCGGACAAAGAAGCTGAACAGCGCAAAGAGCAGGAGACCGATACAGAGTTTCTGTGAAGGGTGCTCGAGAGAAATGACAAGGAAGCCGCTGAGTAAGCTGCTAACATAAAGCAAATGGCTCTCTTGTTCTAAGACATGGTTGGAATGATAATCCAGCCAGAACCCCCGGTCGAAGATCCACCGATAATCGTCGAGGATGACAGAGGGGAAACATCAAACCCTCCTCCGGCCCTATCAGCACCCAAGGAGGAAACGATCTCTAAGGCCGCTCTTGATGATTACATTGCTCAACAAATAAGAGCTCATCAAACTAATGAAGTTGCTGGCCAAGTATTCAAAACCGGGCGACCATATCCGTGCTGGTATGATCAAATCAAGTACCCACCGAGATATATGATCGCTAAATTCCATGTATACAAAGGGATAAGCAACCCTCACCAGCACGTCATGCAGTTCAGAGCTCTGTACGACAACGCTGGAGGCAACGACAAACTGTTTCTTCGCTAGTTTGTTGGCAGCCTGTCAGAAACAGCATTTGAATGGTACTCGGAGCTCCCAAATGACTCCGTAAAAACATTCATAGAAATGGAGCTGCTGTTCACACAGCGTTTCGTCAGCTCGAGCGTACGTACTCCAATCACGGCATTAATCAACGCCAGGGTAAAACTGGGAGAAACATGGGTCCAATATGCGATCCGGTGGCGGAACCTGTGGTCTAAGTGCGAACAGCTCATTGAAGAGCCTCCTGCTGTAGGCATGTCCATCGGGACCCTTGATCCTCAAACGACTGTGTCCCAGTTCATGATATTCTTCAAACCAACCACTTTTCAGGCTCTGATAGATAAACTGGCCCAAATGGACCAGATAGGCCATGGGCTTTCCTCCTCAAATAAGGACCCTCGAAATAAAAAGGATGAAGGGAAAGCGGCCTTCGTTGCCAATACACAAAAATAACTGAGTGGCCCAAAACCGGCTGCTCACCAAAATAACGCACGTACGCGCCCATCCTTGGAAGAAAGATTAGGACACGCTTACTCGTTTCCCCGTGAAAAGATGAGGAGACTATTTGAATTGGTAGTGCGTAATAAACTCATCATATTGACAAACACGAGGCATCCACCATAACCCGGCGACGTCAACAACCCTAACTACTGCTTCTATCACAGAATGGTGAGCCACCCAATTGAAGATTGCTACGTTTTCAAAAACTGGGTCGAGAACTAGTATCAACAGGGGAAATTCATGCTGTCTGATAACTAGAAGATAAACCCACCCCAGAAGCACACTCTAAAAAAGGTGGACGTATAGGGGACATCATGCTCACTCGTAAAAGAAACTCCATGGGAAGTCATTCTTTCAGCAAAAACCAAAAGAATGCCGAAAGATCTACAAGCATGTCTGGCAGTCAAGTGGAAAAGCCCACTTGAACCTGAAATCATCGAAAGGATGCTAAAATCTCGTCCCACACCAAAAATTGTCGACAAGGGGAAAAACCCCAAAGTCAAGACTTTAAAGTCTTCAAAGAAAAAGAAGAAGACCAAGAAGCCTGTGCAGCCTGCCGAGTATGACGAAAAGTGCACAGATCTGCAAAAATATATAGACGCGCTGGAGGAGTTCAACCAGAAGGTGCGGACACCGGTCACGCTCAAAGAGTTCCTCAAGTATATTCTTGAGAACGAAGATAGTGATATCGATAAGGAAAATAACTTATCAGAAGACACCGAAGACCATGTAGTAAGTTGCCACATGGTCTCCCATTCGCCGTTATATGGCGAAGAATCTCCCTCGGCGTCAGAAAACAACGCAGAGGAACTAGAGGCAGAATCGGCACTAAATCCCCGGAACTGCCAGAAGACCTAATCGATAGGCTGTTAAACAAAGCCTTTCAAAAAAGCAAAGTTGACCAAAAATGTAACACCCGAGCCCAAGAATACTATTTCTATTACTAGTTGAGTGTTATACATGGCTCATTTCAATTATCCTGATTGTTTGGTGCTTATTGCTAAATTTTAACCGGTTAAGTCATTTTGGCACATAACAAATTTTAACACCTAAAATGAAATTAAAAATATCCATGTTGGCCTACTCGTCGCCACTAGTCGCGTGGTAGCGTCCGCGTGTCGAGATTTCGTCCCGTTCGGCGAAACGGGCAAGTTTGGACGTCTACGCGCGCGTGCAAGTGTCCGACTTGGGGGCATACATTTTAATCATAAAACACCTCATTTCAAAATTTGGAACTCGCTTAAAATCCTATAATTTGAATTTGAAACATTTGGGCGCAACCCGGGCGCGATTTGGAAATGTTTCATTTAGCGCCGAAATACCCATTTTAATTTAATATTATTTAACTATATAAGATTTTCTGTTACTGTATATTTATAACGTTAAATCTTTTAAATCCCTTAAAATCTTTTAAATTTTAACCCACGAATTTCCCTTAGCCAATCACGAGGGGCTAAAACCCTCGTGGGCCCCCCAACTCTCTCTCTCTCTCTCCGCCTCTCTCTATCTCTCTCTAATCTCCTTCTCTCTCTCTCTCTCTCTAACAAATCTCTCTCCCTCTCTTCAATAATCTTCTCTCTCTCTCTATTTATATTTTCCCACAGTTCCTCGTCCTCACCCAAAGCAACACGAAACCTCACCGAACCCTAACCCTAGCTTCGTCGTGCCCTCGCCGTCGACCTCCCCGCGACCTCGCCGTCACCGTCCTCGCCTCCACAGCCTAGCCGCACCCCCTACCTCCTCTCCTCCCTCCTTCCCGAGCCTGCGAACCCAACCCCGACGCCACCTCCTGCACGCGGTGCCCGCCGTCGACGCCGCCTCCCGTCACCGACGACGCCTGAGACTCCCTCTCTTCACCCTCGTCCCGACCTCCTCGTCCTCTTCCTCCTCCCTTCGCCGGACCACCACAGAACCCGAGCCCAACCCTAACATCAACCCTAGTCGCCGGGAAACTTGCCGTCGATCCTCGCCGTCGTTGCCAGAGCCACCTCCGACCACCTCCTTCTCCCCTTGATCACCAGAGCAGGCCGGCAACCCCTCTACTCACCGCACCACCCTTTCCAGCGAACCTAGAAACCTTTCATCCTTCGCTGCTCGCCGTCGCTGTCTCGCCGGCGTCCCGTCACCGTCGAGCCCGTCGTGGTTGCCCCCTGGTTCTTCCCTGTAAGCATCCCTTTACCTTTCCATTCGTATTAAACCCCCCTCGCTGGTCTTTAGTATGCGTGTATCGTATTTTGCTAACTTGGTCGCCGTTTTGACTTTTCGCCGGATTCCGGCCGTGCCGACGTCTGGACCCGACTCTCCAGCGAAGTGCTCTGGTCCGTGTGGTCCCGCTGTTCGCTGTTTGGACTCGATCCGTGGCCCGTGCATCCGTCTCGGGTTTTCCGCCGACTTTGCATTCGTGTTTTCCGGTTTGCGAAACCGTCGAGGCAAGTATCCGAATACTTGCTCTAACATGCTAGTACACAAGATCAAGTCTTGCTATACACTTAATCCTCATATTATTTATTACAACCACCCAGTTGTTAGTAATATCGATATTATATTATGACTTAGAATTGACGGTTGCAATTATCCTTAACATTGAATCAGTATAGTAGTTTCTTGTAATTAATCGGTCTGCTATCAATCCACACTTTAACTAACTAAACCAATTAGATCGTCCTTGCTTCATTTGTTAAATCATCCATGAGACAATTATTTATGCTTTAGTTTTAAATTCTTGTAGCTTCATTACTTATGTTGTTGATATTGGTTCATCTTGTGACTATTGCACCCCAAGGGTGCTCGAACCTATTAGTATAATACAACTGCATCATAATCATGTACCATTGGGATTAAATGACTATTAGTGCTTTTACTTTAAATTCTTGCTGCTGTTACTTATTCGATTGTATACCTGTTGAGAGCACACACTCGATCACATTACATATTGACCTGACTCTGCTGCACATGACACATACATGCATACCGACTCAACCTGTTGAAACATGACCTAACCTGTTACCTGATCTCATGCCTAATGCCAACATTGGGGTCCTCATGGACCATTCCTGTTGTCTATCCAGACAAACCTGCTTTTACCTGATCCTGTGTTGGCATTAGTCCTTGATTACTGAATACCTGACCGGACATACATAACTTGGGGGTATGGGGAAATCAAAGGTGAAACCGACTTGTAACTCAACAGTTCGATACCTGTTCTGATCAGTCTTACGGGCTTGGCCAGCCCCGGAGTGATGATACTGACATCACTCGCCCATCCTGCTACCTACTACTGCCTAGCGGCACGTCTCGGATTCAGCCCCGAGAACCTTGACCGTAGTCCCGGGCACGCACGGGATACTATTGAGTTACATCGACGAGTCACCAATTGATTTCAAAGACTTTAGCGTAGAAACCTGATAGGACAGTTTAGTTACCACTGCACATTACCCTGCACTGTTATTTCATAGCACTGCTTTATTCATGTTCATACCTGCATTGCTTATTACCATGTTATATTATATTATTGGTTGACATGACGCGCTGACGTCTGGGTTTTGCATGGCCCAGATTCCTTACCACTGTCGATGACCGAGCAGGAGTACTTCAGCCAGCAGGCTGAACTGTGAGTTCCTTAGTGATTAGTTTATTTATTTCATTTCATTTCCAGATGTGAGCCCGCATTATGGGACGTACTGTTTATTTATTGTATTGGATCATTTGCTTCCGCACTTATTGTTTATTGACTCTTGTTATTATGGATTTGGACATGTGTTAGATTAGTTTATTATCTTGTTCTTGATATCTCTACAGCCGTAATGTGACTGTGGATGGATACTTCCTACCCACAGGTAGCATGGTTGGCTATGTCACGTGCCCAATCTTGCGTACTCTGGGAAGCGGGGCGTGACATGGTTCTTTTGGTATCAGAGCCATAGGTTAGTTGGGTTGATTCTTTGTAGTTGGGTATTGTACCCGATGCACGAATCAGAATACCCGTGATTAGGAAACATGTCCTGCCACCTTGACCGTTTTACCATCCTTGAATCATTCTTTCGGATCATGTCGACATGCAAACTTACTTCGCATTGTCAACTCAAAAGCCTAAATTCTTGCTATCTCTAGGACTTAGGCGACTTGGGTGGAGTTAAGTAATTGCGGCTATGATACCGCGGCATAGCTACAATGCAGTACTCTATTTAAGTATCTTGGAGTTCTAGCCTTGATTTATATATTGAATCTATCATCATGCTAATGTCGTTTGTTTTGATTTCAGGACCATGGCAGATAAGAATTTCAAGACGTATCAGAGGCGTGTGGATGAAGCCGCCATGTTAGGAGTGATACGTGGGATGTTGGAGAATCAGAAGAGGCAAACTGAGCTGATCTAGCAGCAAGCAGATTCATTTCAGGAGGGTATGCAGGCCATTCGGCAATCTGTAAACACCGCTGTAGCGAAGCCAGTTGACCGAGTAGGGACCGTGGCAGATTTCAGATGGTTGGGTCCTACTACTTTCACTGGTCTGGAGGAGCCGTTGCCAGCCGAGCAGTGGCTAGTGGACACGGAGAATTTACTGATTGCGGCACAGATCCCAGAAGACAAGAGAGTTGATGTGGTGCGCATTCAGCTGGTGGATTACGCCCGAGAGTGGTGGCTTGTGGAGGAGACCCGCTTGCCCAAGCCAATCAGTTGGGCGGATTTCTCTAAAAGTTTCTTGGAAAAGTTCTTCCCGTGGACTGCACGGGAGGAAATGGAGGAGAAATTTATTGGGCTGAGACAAAATGGAGCAGCTGTGGATGTACACGCAGCAGAGTGGACGAGACTCAGCCGCTTCGCTGGACCCTTAGTCGCCAAGGAGGCAGACAGGGCGCGAAGGTTCTTGCGCAGTTTGGATGTGGACATCCAGAGGCAGATTGTCTCCCTGGGTTTGACCACTTTCTCGCAGGTTCTTACGGCAGCCAGAGAGCAGCAGAGTTTGTCGGGAATGAAAGGGAACCTACAGCAGACAACAGTTGCGGCCAGGAAGCCTGCATTTGTACCTAACCGAGATCATGGGCGCAGAGGTATCCCAGTGGACCGTCGAGGTGTAGCGCCAATGAAGAAGCCTGTGATCGTTGATCGAAGGAAGAGCATGATTTGTGACTACTGCCGTTTACCTGGGCACGTGCAGAAGGATTGTCGAAGGAGACTGGGACTTTGTCTGGTTTGTGGCGCGGCCGATCACGCAGTTGGTGCTTGTCCGTCGAAGCTTCGCACGAGAGATGATATACAGAAGCCTCCGCAAAGACTGTTCCAAGGGCAGAAACAGCTGACTCAAGGACCAAAGCAGGCTCGAGCGTTCACGTTGACAGCTGAGGAAGCTAAGGCCTCAGGAGAAGTGGTTTCAGGTACTTTACTCGTTCATGGTTTTCCCGCATTGGCATTATTTGATTCCGGAGCATCCCACTGTTTTATGTCGTCCAAATTTATAACTACACACTCGATTACCTGCACGACCCTGTCTAGTTTTTGGGACATACACACGGGGAATGGGAAAATCATAGCTAGTAAGGAATGTAGAGATTGTACAGTTGTTGTTTGCGGACGGGAGCTCTTTGCAGATTTCTTGGTGATAGATACGGGCAGTTATGAAGTAGTCTTGGGAATGGATTTTCTTGGCACTTTCCACGCCCACATTGACTGTAGGGCAAGGAAGGTAATTTTCCAGATTCCCGGACATCCTGAATTTACCTTTACTGGGGGAAGCAGCTCTGTCGGGCCAGTCGAGTTTAGGGCTAGGCCGACAAACAGTGTTCTTACAGCAATGGAAGTTGATAGTAATGGAGAGCCGGCAGTTGTTCGCGACTTTATGGATGTGTTTGAAGATATATCAGGCTTACCGCCGAAGCGAGATGTGGAGTTTGCGATTGACCTTATTCCTGGTGCAGCGCCAGTATCAAAATCTTATTATCCGATGGCACCAGTGGAATTGGAGGAAGTTAAGAAACAAGTTGGTGAATTACTTGAGAAGGGATGGATGCGAAGCAGCAACTCACCTTGGGGAGCTCCAGTTCTTTTAGTAAAGAAGAAGGATGGCACGAGAAGGATGTGCATTGATTATCGAGAATTGAATCGGGTGACTATTAAGAACAAGTACCCGATCCTTCGCATTGGAGAACTTTTTGAGCAGCTTAGTGGCGCGAGGGTATTCTCGAAACTGGATTTGCGATCAGGATATCATCAGGTCCGAGTGAAAGCAGAAGACATTTGCAAGACGGCGTTTCGAACTCGATATGGACATTTCGAGTATCCGGTGATGCCCTTCGGAGTAACGAATGCGCCGGCAATATTCATGGATTTGATGAACAGGATCTTTTCACCATTCTTGGACCAGTTTATTATGGTATTCATTGACGATATTCTGGTGTACTCGAAGAGTCCGGAGGAGCATGCTGAGCATTTAAGGATCGCACTGCAGACGCTGAGACAGGAGAAATTGTATGCGAAGATGAGTAAGTGCGAATTCTGGCTGGAAGAAGTGAAATTTCTGGGACATGTCGTGTCGGGCGATGGAATCGCCGTCGATCCCGAAAAGATTGCAGCAGTTCGAGATTGGCCTATTCCAAAGAATGTTGCGGAGATAAGAAGTTTTCTTGGACTCGCCGGATACTACAGGAGATTTGTGGAGAACTTCGCTCGTTTGGCAGAACCGTTAACCAAGCTCACGCGCAAGGAAGTACCGTTTGTTTGGACGGATGGATGTGCATTGGCCTTCGAGACGTTGAAGCAGAAATTGATAACCGCCCCTATCCTGACCGTACCAGATAATTCAGGAGGACTGGTGATTCACAGCGACGCATCCGGAAAAGGATTGGGATGTGTTTTGATGCAGAATGGGAAGGTCGTGGCTTACGCATCGAGACAACTGAAGACTCATGAGAAGAATTATCCGACTCATGACTTGGAGCTTGCGGCCGTGATCTTCGCCTTGAAGATTTGGAGACACTACCTTTTGGGCGAGAGAGTCGAAGTCTTTACTGATCACAAGAGTTTGAAGTATGTGTTCACTCAGAAGGAGTTGAACATGAGGCAACGCAGATGGTTGGAGCTGATGGCCGACTACGACCTCGATCTTAAGTACCATCCGGGAAAAGTTAACGTCGTGCCAGATGCGCTAAGTCGGTTACCAGCAATTCAGGTATTGACCGCACAAAGGGAGATCATTGCGGATTTTCAGAGATTTGACTTGGAGGTTGTGCTACCACATGCTATGGGACAGTTGATGCAGTTGCAAGTACAGTCGTCCTTAGTTGAGAAGATTAAAGCGGCACAATTGCAGGATCCTAGACTGCAAAAGTTTCGAGAGCAGGTTGAAGCCGGACTACGAACCGATTTACTGATCCACGAAGACGGTTCGTTGAGATATGGTAGCCGTGTGTGTGTGCCTAAAGGGGATGTGCGTGAAGAGCTTATGAAGGAGGCACACAGTTCAGCTTACTCTGTACATCCAGGAGGGACAAAGATGTACCGAGATATTCGACAGCACTTCTGGTGGGAAGGTATGAAGCGGGAGATCGCTCGCTTCGTGGCTAAGTGCTTGGTGTGTCAGCAAGTCAAGGCCGAACATCAAAGGGTTGCTGGTTTGTTGCAACCACTTATGATTCCTCAGTGGAAGTGGGAACATATAACCATGGATTTCGTGACGGCTTTACCGCGGAGTCCAAAAGGCAACAGTGTCGTATGGGTGATTGTCGATCGGTTGACCAAGGCAGCTCACTTTATTCCTTTTCGGGTTGGTCAATCGACGGAGACTTTGGCAGAGCGATACATGCAGGAGATTGTCAGATTGCATGGAGTGCCGGTAAGCATCGTGTCCGATCGGGACACTCGGTTCTTGTCGCACTTCTGGAGGAGTTTACAAGAAAGTTTGGGGACTCGATTGAAGTTTAGCACAGCTTATCATCCTCAGACTGATGGACAATCGGAGAGAACGATCCAGACCCTTGAAGATATGTTGAGAGCTTGCATGTTGGACTTCAAAGGTTCTTGGGAGGATCATCTACACCTGGTGGAGTTTTCGTACAACAATAGCTTCCAAGCGACTATTCAGATGGCTCCGTTTGAAGCGTTGTATGGTCGTAAGTGCCGTTCACCTGTTTTTTGGGATGATGTTGGTGAACGAAGGTTGCTAGGACCAGATTTGGTGGTACAGACAGTCGAGAAGGTGAATACAATCAGGAAGCATATGAAGGCAGCTCAAGACAGACAGAAAAGTTGGGCTGACACGTCAAGAAGACCCCTAGAGTTCGCCGTGGGTGATTTGGTATTCCTGAAGATATCACCGACTAGAGGGGTGATTCGCTTTGGGAGTCGGGGAAAGCTTAGTCCTCGATTCGTTGGACCCTTCGAGATATTGGAGCGTGTTGGAGAGGTAGCGTACCGTTTGGCGCTACCACAGTCATTGGCAGGAGTGCACGATGTGTTTCATGTATCTCAGCTACGGAGGTATGTCCGAGAAGTGACTCACGTCTTGGATCATTCGGAGTTGACTGTACAGGAGGACCTAACTTTTGAGGAGCGACCAGTTGAAATCAAGGATCGAAGAGAAAAGGTTCTTAAGAACAAGGTTATCCCTCTTGTGCTAGTTTCTTGGGGTAATCGATCACATGGAGAATCCACTTGGGAGCGAGAAGACGAGATCCGGCAGAAATTTCCTTACCTTTTTCTGTAGTTAGCTATCTTGTATTCTTGGAATTTCGAGGACGAAATTCTTTTTGTAGTTGGGTATGATTTAACACCCGAGCCCAAGAATACTATTTCTATTACTAGTTGAGTGTTATACATGGCTCATTTCAATTATCCTGATTGTTTGGTGCTTATTGCTAAATTTTAACCGGTTAAGTCATTTTGGCACATAACAAATTTTAACACCTAAAATGAAATTAAAAATATCCATGTTGGCCTACTCGTCGCCACTAGTCGCGTGGTAGCGTCCGCGTGTCGAGATTTCGTCCCGTTCGGCGAAACGGGCAAGTTTGGACGTCTACGCGCGCGTGCAAGTGTCCGACTTGGGGGCATGCATTTTAATCATAAAACACCTCATTTCAAAATTTGGAACTCGCTTAAATCCTATAATTTGAATTTGAAACATTTGGGCGCAACCCGGGCGCGATTTGGAAATGTTTCATTTAGCGCCGAAATACCCATTTTAATTTAATATTATTTAACTATATAAGATTTTCTGTTACTGTATATTTATAACGTTAAATCTTTTAAATCCCTTAAAATCTTTTAAATTTTAACCCACGAATTTCCCTTAGCCAATCACGAGGGGCTAAAACCCTCGTGGGCCCCCCAACTCTCTCTCTCTCTCTCTCCGCCTCTCTCTATCTCTCTCTAATCTCCTTCTCTCTCTCTCTCTAACAAATCTCTCTCCCTCTCTTCAATAATCTTCTCTCTCTCTCTCTATTTATATTTTCCCACAGTTCCTCGTCCTCACCCAAAGCAACACGAAACCTCACCGAACCCTAACCCTAGCTTCGTCGTGCCCTCGCCGTCGACCTCCCCACGACCTCGCCGTCACCGTCCTCGCCTCCACAGCCTAGCCGCACCCCCTACCTCCTCTCCTCCCTCCTTCCCGAGCCTGCGAACCCAACCCCGACGCCACCTCCTGCACGCGGTGCCCGCCGTCGACGCCGCCTCCCGTCACCGACGACGCCTGAGACTCCCTCTCTTCACCCTCGTCCCGACCTCCTCGTCCTCTTCCTCCTCCCCTCGCCGGACCACCACAGAACCCGAGCCCAACCCTAACATCAACCCTAGTCGCCGGGAAACTTGCCGTCGATCCTCGCCGTCGTTGCCAGAGCCACCTCCGACCACCTCCTTCTCCCCTTGATCACCAGAGCAGGCCGGCAACCCCTCTACTCACCGCACCACCCTTTCCAGCGAACCTAGAAACCTTTCATCCTTCGCTGCTCGCCGTCGCTGTCTCGCCGGCGTCCCGTCACCGTCGAGCCCGTCGTGGTTGCCCCCTGGTTCTTCCCTGTAAGCATCCCTTTACCTTTCCATTCGTATTAAACCCCCCTCGCTGGTCTTTAGTATGCGTGTATCGTATTTTGCTAACTTGGTCGCCGTTTTGACTTTTCGCCGGATTCCGGCCGTGCCGACGTCTGGACCCGACTCTCCAGCGAAGTGCTCTGGTCCGTGTGGTCCCGCTGTTCGCTGTTTGGACTCGATCCGTGGCCTGTGCATCCGTCTCGGGTTTTCCGCCGACTTTGCATTCGTGTTTTCCGATTTGCGAAACCGTCGAGGCAAGTATCCGAATACTTGCTCTAACATGCTAGTACACAAGATCAAGTCTTGCTATACACTTAATCCTCATATTATTTATTACAACCACCCAGTTGTTAGTAATATCGATATTATATTATGACTTAGAATTGACGGTTGCAATTATCCTTAACATTGAATCAGTATTGTAGTTTCTTGTAATTAATCGGTCTGCTATCAATCCACACTTTAACTAACTAAACCAATTAGATCGTCCTTGCTTCATTTGTTAAATCATCCATGAGACAATTATTTATGCTTTAGTTTTAAATTCTTGTAGCTTCATTACTTATGTTGTTGATATTGGTTCATCTTGTGACTATTGCACCCCAAGGGTGCTCGAACCTATTAGTATAATACAACTGCATCATAATCATGTACCATTGGGATTAAATGACTATTAGTGCTTTTACTTTAAATTCTTGCTGCTGTTACTTATTCGATTGTATACCTGTTGAGAGCACACACTCGATCACATTACATATTGACCTGACTCTGCTGCACATGACACTTACATACATACCGACTCAACCTGTTGAAACATGACCTAACATGTTACCTGATCTCATGCCTAATGCCAACAAACCTGACTTGGGGTCCTCATGGACCATTCCTGTTGTCTATCCAGACAAACCTGCTTTTACCTGATCCTGTGTAGGCATTAGTCCTTGATTACTGAATACCTGACCGGACATACATAACTTGGGGGTATGGGGAAATCAAAGGTGAAACCGACTTGTAACTCAACAGTTCGATACCTGTTCTGATCAGTCTTACGGGCTTGGCCAGCCCCGGAGTGATGATGCTGACATCACTCGCCCATCCTGCTACCTACTACTGCCTAGCGGCACGTCTCGGATTCAGCCCCGAGAACCTTGACCGTGGTCCCGGGCACGCACGGGATACTATTGAGTTACATCGACGAGTCACCAATTGATTTCAAAGACTTTAGCGTAGAAACCTGATAGGACAGTTTAGTTACCACTGCACATTACCCTGCACTGTTATTTCATAGCACTGCTTTATTCATGTTCATACCTGCATTGCTTATTACCATGTTATATTATATTATTGGTTGACATGACGCGCTGACGTCTGGGTTTTGTATGGCCCAGATTCCTTACCACTGTCGACGACCGAGCAGGAGTACTTCAGCCAGCAGGCTGAACTGTGAGTTCCTTAGTGATTAGTTTATTTATTTCATTTCATTTCCAGATGTGAGCTCGCATTATGGGACGTACTGTTTATTTATTGTATTGGATCATTTGCTTCCGCACTTATTGTTTATTGACTCTTGTTATTATGGATTTGGACATGTGTTAGATTAGTTTATTATCTTGTTCTTGATATCTCTACAGCCGTAATGTGACTGTGGATGGATATTTCCTACCCACAGGTAGCATGGTTGGCTATGTCACGTGCCCAATCTTGCGTACTCTGGGAAGCGGGGCGTGACAGAAAATGCGAGACAGCTATATACGAAAAGGCTAAGCATCAGCGTCTGGATAAAGAAGCTGCAGCGAGGACTAGTCGTAAAGTACTCCGACCAAACCAAAGCACACCTGCTATAAATAAGAGCAGGATCAAAACAAAGAAGCGCTTCGCCAAAGCCCTGTCAATGAGGATGAAGCTGCCACCTCTTGTAAGGAACACTCCGGGGTCATATGCTTCGATGGAGAAGATACATGCCCAAACTACTGCCTATATTATCAGAGGGTCACCCACCTCACCGAGGAATGTGGCGCCTTCAAGAAGTGGTGTCAAGGATACGTGGCCCATCAAAAACACTTCAAGAAGATAAAGCGTGAAGCTCATGCTCGTCGATAGCAAAATAGTACGACGAACACACCTGAAGAAACGAGTGGCAACTGTTATATTGTTGGTACCAGTTCAGAAGGGGGAAAACCCCAAGTTCTTACCTTCGGGAGCGATTTTGAGGACAAAACACCCATCAGCCCTTTCTTCAAATAAGAAGAGGAGGAGAAGAACTGCAAGAATATTTAGCTGCGTAACCGGACGCTGCCTGAGAAGAACCTCAGACCTAAAAACAAGGGTTCAAGCAAAGAAGACAAAGGGAAAGAAAAAATCTCTGAGAAAATTACCCTCGACGATGGAGTTGTCAAAGAGCTCACAGCAAGAGACCCGCCTAAGAAAAACAAAGTGGATTACAACGTCCTAGCACATCTGAGGAAAATACCCTCATAACTAAGTATATTGGATGCTCTTCTCTTGTCCAAAGAGACACGAGATTCTCCGATCAAGGCATTACAAAAGCCCGATCAGTTCTAAGCTTTCTTCGCAGAAGAGAAGATAGGATGAGCTAGTAGAGGTCCACACGGCTGACATTACATTCAGCGGTGAAGATTTCCTCCTTGGTATATGCGAACATAATCGCCCATTATACGTCACCGGGAACTGCCACGACATCAAGATAGGGAAAATCCTTGTCGACAACGGATCCTCCGTTAATCTTCTCAACGTGAGAGTTCTGAAGTAAATTTGAATGAACGTTTAGCATCTCGCCCGAGATAAAATTACCATCTCCAGATTCGACTCACAGTCGTCACGGATGGTTGGGTCTGTAATACTGACGCTGCGTTTCGGGCTGCTCGTCACTGACATTAAATTTCATGTCATTGACGCCAAGACTTGTTATAACGCTTTGCTCGGCAGGCCTTGGTTACACGAGTACAAAGTCATCCCTTCTATACAATATCAGTGTATGGAGTATTTTAAGGATGCTTCGGAGTACACCGTCACGGGAGAGCTAAACCCGTTCTCGGTAAACGAAGTCCGGAAATATGAAGACACAAAGTACTTCCTATGAGACTTCAAAGATATAGAAAGGTGTCATAAGTCGGAGGATAAATAGAAATCCGTCGCCACTATCCCTATCTTTGGGAGCGATACCTAGGAAGATGAAGAAATTGTCTACTCGGGACAACTGCAGAAAGAAAACAATAAACCCGGACCATCTACTCCTATTTTGATTTTTGGCAGCGACTCAGAGGACGAGGCCAACGCAGTGTTCTCCGTCCATCTGTCAATGCAAATCTTCGCCGGAATAGATCAGAGTCTACAAATTATAATGACTCTGCCTCGGCATTACAAGGAACTTGATGCGCAAAATACATACAGTGTACAAGAACTACAAATCTTCTACGTGCCTCCTAAGCGAAGCGGTGAAAAGGCGATCCTCTTCTACCAATTTACGGAAAATAAAGTAGAAAAAGAAGTCGGCATGGTGCCGATTTTGCACTCGACAGGTTTCAACCAATCTGTTTGCCAATATATTACGCGGAAGGATTGAAAAGGCTGATAAGATGCCAAGGTGTACCTCTCGAACAAACCGTTCGACAAGTCCAATTCTATAAAAAGATTTGGGACATTCCCGGGACTCGGTGAAAGATGCCTAACGGGAAGATGGAGACATCCGGGCTCGGATATGTTCGGTCTAAGAAACGGGAGCAGATCCACAGTTTCTGCATAATAAACAGCTCCAGTGAAGCAGAAAACGCTCTTCCAAGCAGCCGTGACGTCAAATCGGAGCGAGATCTCGCTCTAAAAATGTTAAGTCCGTCGCTGGAAGAACAAAAAGATAGGTTGATAAAAGAAGCTTGTCAAACGAGCCGGGACAATCACAATTGCGAAATAGCCATTTATGAAAAGGCCAGGACGCAGCGTCTCAGTCGGCAATCTACGGAGAAGGGGAAAATCCCGAAATAGAGGCAAAAACACGACAAAGAATACAAACAACGTTCGAAAACAACAAAGCAGATCCAAGACGCCGTACAATCGAGAAGAACTCGATTGGAGCCCTTCCTTTATAAAGAAGATGGGTCGGAAATAATCTTTCCCGCAAGACAAGACAAGGAAAATATTCAACATTGTCATGAAGCACTAAATGATGACGCTTCCAGAGTCTCGGCACCCCGAACAAATAAACGAGGTCCATCATCCAGATTATTGCTCCTATCACCGAATAATAGGTCATCCCCTTGAAGACTGCTTCACTTTCAAAGACTGGGTAGAAAATCAGTATCAACAAGACAGGTTTGCTTTATCCGACAGCTGGAGAGTAACCACGCCGCAAAAACATAAGCCAAAGAGGACCTATACCATGAGGATAGGACCAGCTCAACATCAAGAATGGAAGCAAACTAGAACCTGCCATATGATAACACTCTCAAAAGAGGGAGGGCACGCGACTATGGATGAACTCCACATATGCTTCACAAATGAAGACGAGGAAGGGGTGATCTCAGAGTTTCCACCAGCACAAAAAGAGCTGGAAGATGAGATACATACCACGGCGGACAACCTAAGAAAAATTGACTTAGGCACGGAAAATGATCCGAGACCAACGTTCGTTAGTGAACTGCTATCTAAAAAACAGGTGGCCGCGTTAAAAGATGTACTCATGCCGTATAAAAATTGCTTCGCCTGGAACTACTCTGAAATGTTGGGTCTAGATCCAAAGGTGGCAGTACATAAACTGGCTATATCGCCAGGTATAAAGCCAATCAAACAGACGCCAAGAAAGATGCGACTCAAACTTGAGATGACCATCAATGCTGAAGTCAAGAAACTAATCGACTTCGGTTTCATCCAAGAAGTTCAATATCCTGACTGGATCTCCAACATCATTCCAGTGATGAAGAAAAATGGGACGGTGCACATCTGCGTGGACTTTCGGGACCTCAACAAAGCTTGCCCGAAGGATAATTTCCTGGTACCTGTTACCGAGCTGATGATCGACAACACGTCTACCCATCAGGTCGTTTCTTTCATGGATGGATCTTCAGGATACAACCAAATAAAAATGCATCTAGAAGACCAAAAGCATACCGCCTTCCAGACCCTACTGGGCATATTCTGTTATAATGTGATGCCTTTCGGTTTGAAAAAAGCTGGCACTACCTACCAGAGGGCCATGACAAAGATCTTTGATGACCTTATACACAAGATCGTCGAATGCTACATCGATGATCTTATGGTGAAGAGTAAATCTCATGAAGAACATTGGGAACATCTGAAAATAGTGTTCCAACGTCTTCCGAAGTATAATCTGAAGATGAATCCTCTAAAATGCGCGTTTGGAGTTTCCTCAGAAAAATTCCTAGGATTCATCATACGTCACTGAGGTATCGAAATCGACCCTTCAAAGATCAAGGCGATTATGTAAATACCCACGCCAAGAACTCTCAAACAGCTGCGGTCTTTCCAAGGAGGGATATTGCGTTACGCCCTCTCCTTAACAAAACTAAGGACTAATAACGAGGCTGAATACGAAGCTTTGATAGCAGGTCTAGAGATCGCTATCGACATGGGAATCAAAGAGCTCTTCATATATGGAGACTCCCAGTTGATCGTTAGCCAAGTAAATGGCGACTATCGGATATGCAAGTCAGAGCTGATAAAGTATGGCAAAAGAGTGCAGCAACTGCTGACACAAATCCCTTCCTACATCATGGAGAGTATACCGCGTGCAGAAAACAGTAAGGCGGATGCATTGGCCAAATTGGCTAAGGAATTGGTCGACAAAGACCTCAATGACGTCAGGATCATTATGCAAAGTCGCACGCCAATGGATATATCTTCGGAGGACTTAATAGAGTCATCCGAAGGAAAAGAAATGACCAAACAAGTAGCCCTTCAAATAGAGGATGAAGAAAAGGTCAAGGACTGGAGGGAAGTCTTTATAAACTACTTTAAGTCCCAACGAACGTCCCAAGATGCGTCATCTTGACATTAGCTCATGAAACGAGCTCTGTCTTTCGCCTTCGTCAATGATACTCTATATATGAGCTTGTTTGATTGTTTATGGTTAAGATGCCTGGGGCTGGAGGAAGCCAAGAAAGTCGTCTAAGAAATAAACGATGGACTCTGCGGTACTCACCAAGCTGAACCAAAGATGAAGCTGAAGATAAAAAGAATGGGTTACTATTGGCCTACAATGATTCAGGACTACCTCGAATATACGAAGCAATGTCCCTCGTGCCAAATTAATAGGGACTTCATCCACTAACATCCAAATCCGCTACACCCAACAGTGGCTAGCTGGCCATTCAAAATGTGGGGAATCGATATAATTGGCTCCATTGAGCCGGTATCGTCCAAAGGACATCGGTTCATACTTGCAACGACCGACTACTTCTCTAAGTGGGTAGAAGCAGTACCACTAAGGGAGATGAAGACGGAGAATATCCTCAATTTCTTCAGAACCCATGTCATCTATCAGTTCGGCACTCCGCGACGAATTATCTCGGATAATGGGCTAGCTTATAGAAGCCATAAAATAAGCCGCTTCACACAGCAGCATAAAATAGATTGGAGATACTCTTCAGTCTACAATTCTCGGGCCAACGGTCTAGCTGAAGCTTCCACTAAGATCTTGATAAAGATTATAAAGAAAATAGTGTTCAGAAACAAAAAGGACTGGCACGAAAGGCTACATGAAGCTCTCTAGGCATACCAAACAACATTCAAGAAAGCCACGAATACAACACCATACGCGTTGGTGTTCGGCACAGAAGCAGTGCTCCCATTGGAAATAGAACTCCCCTCTCTACGAGTAGCAATTCGATACGACCCGACAGATGAAGAAAACGCTCATCTTAGGCTCGAGGAGCTCGACGCCCTCGACGAAACTCGCCTTATAGCACAGCAAAACCTGGAGGCTTATAAGGTAAGGATGATATGGTCATACGAAAGATTGACCAGGCCGAGAACATTCCGCCAAAGCAAACTCGTACTAGTCGTCAAAGGACCAAAGATCCCCAATTGTGCAAAACGGGGGAAATTTGAGTCGAACTATGAAAGCCCGTACATTATAGATAAAGTCTACCAAGGTGGAGCCTACCTGCTCATGGATATGCATGGCAAAAGACCCTTCTGACCAATAAACGGCTGATTCCTCAAAAAATACTATGCTTGGCGGGTCACGACTTAGGTCAATGATAGATGACGACACTTGTGTCCGCTCGCTGTCTTCCCGAGTCAGAACTCTAAGAGTAGTGCCCAAAAAAAAACCTCGCAAAATGGGAACATTGGACCAAAACGTTCTTAAACTAATGTTGGACCGAAATGTCCTTAAACTAATACTCGTCCCCAAAACGGGAACATTGGACTAAAACGTCCTTAAACTAAAGTTGGACCGAAATGTCCTTAAACTAATACTTGTCCCCAAATTACGGCGACAATGGACCGAAACATCCTTAAACTAATATTCGTCCCAAAAACAGGAATGTTGGACCGAAACGTCCTTAAACTAATATTGGACGGAAATGTACTTAAACTAATACCCGTCCCCAAAACGGGAACATTGGACCGAAACGTCCTTAAACTAATATTGGACCGAAATGTTCTTAAACTAATACTCGTTCCCAAAATACGGTGACAATGGACCGAAACGTCCTTAAAATAATATTCGTCCCAAAAACGGGAATGTTGTACTGAAACGTCCTTAAACTATGATGGACCGAGATGTCCCTAGACTAACAACGGACCGACATACCCCTAAACTAACAACGGACCGAGATGTCCCTAAACTAATATCGGACCGAGATGTCCCTAAACTAATAATGGACTGAAATGTCCTTAAAACTAATATTCGTCCCCAAGATGGGAATGTTGGACCGAAAAGTCCTTAAACTATAAATTCGCCTCAAACATGGAGATAACGGACCGGAACGTCCTTAAACTAGCGCATCGCCACAAATACAGCGATATGATGTCTTGAGATCTATATTGCAATCGAAGCCATAGTGGCAAAGGTTGCAACCCAAGTCCCACTGGCTGCACAGCTATTCCAGCAATGAAGCCACCCCAAGTCCAAACAGATGGGTCACCTGCGACGAAATTACTTTCGGGAGTTCCATCGTTAAAAAAATGATATGTTCACAAGTAAAATAGGCACGGACGAAAACTCGAAAGTACGCCGTGAGTAAAAACAGCAGGACTGCCGACGAGTTGTGAAATCCCGAAAAGGTTGCAAACTCGTAAAATAAAAAAATTTCATTTGCACTTGTAAGGTCCTCTCGACCTTGTGAGGAGAAAATACCTACGTGAGATCCTTACGACTCACAATGGAGCAACACACTTAGGAATCCCTACGATTCCTAAGAAGAAATTACACTTGCGAGATCCTCACGACTCGTAAGGAGAATTTCTCACCTATGAGACACTCATGGCTCATAGGATTCAAAAGCCTTAAGCTACAGGAATCTAAACTTGTTCTTGAGCCGTCGTATTCCCCTAATATTGCCCTACATGCGGTCCAATATTGACCCTTGTATACAATCTAAGGGCATAAATAAATATTCTCCCACCAAGTTCCACCAATGACGAGAAATGTTCCCATATAGTGAACGACACTTGTAAGCCCTTTCGACTTATAAGGAAAAAACACTCTTGGAAGATCCTCATGACTTACAAAAGAAAATATAACTTAGGAATCCTCATGATTTCTAAGGAGAAAATACACCTATGGGATCCTCATGACTCGTAGGGAGAAACACCTTTATAAGACCCTTACGGCTCATAAAGTTAAAAAGCCTTAGCCGACATAATCCTAACCCTATTTAATAAGCCACCTTTGTTCAAATCAACAAAGGCAAATGATAATTCTCTCCTGGCAGTATTCTAGTGGCAGCGATGTTGATGTCTGAATAGGTGTCAAATTTCAAGTCCTCTCACGACAAATGATTATCCGCTCCTGGCAATATTCCAGTTGCGGCGATATTGATACTAAGATTGGTATCAGATCTCATGTTCCTAACTCGCAATAAAAAAGCAACGAGTAAAAACAAAAATGAAATAGCCGAAATGATTGGGCACCGCGAAAAATAGCCGAAATGATTGGGCAATCGCGACTTTCGCGATATAAAAAGCTGAAAAGATAGAGTATTGCGGAAATATAAAATAAAATAAAATAAAATTTTCTCTCCCTGCAAGTATGTCCATATTAACCCTTATATACGATCCATGGGCACAAATAAAAGAAAAGGGAACCATATTTTCCCATCACGCTTCGTCAAAAGAAGCTCCAAGTCTTGACGGTACATATGCAGCTTAGAAACTATCCATGTATCCCCTCTCTCCTCATTCCAGCAGGGGCAGACACAACAATCGAATAAAAGTGAAGTGGCGGCAGAATCCTAGCTTCAGCTTTTAATGGCAACATCTAAAACCTAAAGATCACCCCGACGTTCTCCTCATTCTAACAGGATGCAGATGCAACAAAAGACCCAAGGGTCAAAACAAAAATAGATCCAAGACAAAATCCTAGCTCTAAATCTCGATGGTACATATACAGCCTAAGGACTATCCTAGCGTTCCCCCTCATTTCAGCAAGATACGGACGCAACTATTAAATGAAATTGGAGTAATGGCATATTCCTAGCTCCGGACTTCAATTGCAATACATACAACATAGAGGTCGTACAGATGTCTATCCTATTTCAACAAAGAATCGGCATGAAATCATCAAAGAAAAAAATGAAGTGACGGCATATTCCTACCTTCGGGTTTTGACGGCAACACATATAAAGCTCAAAAGGCCATTGGAGATCATCCCACCCCAGAAGGGTGCGGTTATGGCTCATCGAGGCTCCAAATTGAGCCTAACCTCAAGTAAAAAGCGTCATGGAAAATTCCTAATGCTTACTCTTCTGACGGTAATATAACCTAAGGAGATTACTTGAAGACGTCTTGTCCAACCCCGAAAAGATCAGAGACACAACAGTCGTGGGGCTACTCGAACAACAGCTTAAAGACTGCATAACGAGAAATACATCAGCCAACGCGACGGTACCACAGACTAAAACCCTAGTACCATTAACCTAACGGACCCCTGTCATAAAGAATGGGGGTTATCTACATAAAACGTTAGGACAAGTTTGCTTGTAAACCCAAGGGAGGTAAACTAAAAGAATCCGAAATGAGTGAATAAACTACAAACTCTGAAATGAGTATATAAACTAGAGACTCCGAAAGGAATGAATAAACTACAAACTCCGAAATGAGTACATAAACTAGAGACTCCGAAAGGAATGAATAAACTACAAACTCCGAAATGAGTACATAAACTAGAGACTCTGAAATGAGTGAATAAACTACAACTCCGAAATAAGTGCATAAACTACTCCGCGCTAGATCGAGACATCAAACACAGAGGAGTGCACGCAAAAGAAAAGAATATATATTCTTTATTCATGAATTGAAGTGTTTGAAAGATACAATTTATATATATATAAAAAAGGAAGGATACAATTCTAGTCTTTAAGAGGGCGGGGCTTTCAATAAAGTAGCGACCCGTTCACTCTCTCGCCGCAGCTCCTCCTCATGCTCCACTATTGCAGCCAGCATTGCTTCGACTTGAGCCCGTTGTTGCAAGCATGAAGAAATCTTCTCAGAGATTTCCTGCTTAGCAACTTCGCAGTCTCGCATTCCACGCTCAGTAGAGTCAAGATTCTTCCTCAGTGCCATTCCTTCAAGAATGCATTGTTGAAGATTTTCAAAGATAACTTGGAGTTGCATAGCATTCGCTTCAACCTGGGCACACAATTAGTTTGATTCATTGAAAACTGTCTCATTCTCCCTCTGCTTCAGGACCAGCTTCTGCTTAAAGTATCGAATGGAAGCGGCACTTTGTTCAATCCATGCGACCAATTGAGCCTTCGAGGATAATGCCTCAGGCGCAAGACGTTTATGCTCGATATCATGGAGACAAGACTCAATTCGGTTACAGTAGTCAACCCAGATGCCGACGAAATCTTTATTGTGGAAAGTCACAAGAGTCGCCAGCATGGGTTTGACTTCGTCTGCAAAGTCCGCAGCAGAAGTGAGAACTTCGACGTTAAGGTCTTCAATAAATTCACTTAGCATCCCGCCTGCTATTTGCCGCACCCCTGGGAAACTGACGCTTAGCAAAAGGCCCCGCGGGCATAGAAAAACTAGACTCAAGAGAAACCAAAGCCGGTGTAGATGCTACAGAGTAAGACACGCGCAAAGAAGGGTCAGGTTTCAACCTAAAAAATAAATAAAAAAGAATGATGATAAATGAGATCTAACTAACCAATAGTCGCAGGTGACAAATCAGGGAGAATAGAAGGCTTAGTTATTCCTTCGTCCTCTCCTTTGAGCCATAAGACTATGGTCAATACGAGAAAAGCTTATCAGAAGAAAGATTACTCATAGAAAGATGAAATAAGAAATGAAGAATATACTAACCAATGCCCGAAGGAGGGACGAATTCCGATTGGAAGGCGAAGCATGAGCTTAACATTTGGCATAAGTGGTCGGAAAGCACTCCTACAGGATTCAACAATATACGGTAAAGAAATTAATTCAAGAAGTAACATCAATACTGAAACAAGGAAATAAAAAAAATCTTTACCTTCCGTCGCTGAACCCGAGAGAACTCGGGAGGTGCGAGAGTAATAGGTGAAGCAGCAACAGCCATAGCAACGGCTGATGGGGATTCTTCAATCAGCACAACGTCAGGGTTTACCGCACCTATATTCGAAATAAAAGAGATATCAATGAATGTGTCTAGAAGGACTGAGAACCCAAAAGTAATAACACGAGAAATCCCTGAGGTGCAGAAAGCATAGCGGTAACTGGAGCGCCACTAGTTGTGACAGATTCCTTGATTTCCACCATTACCGAGTAGACGGACTCAATGTCTGCACCTTCGTCTCCCAAATCAATAATGGCCGTTGTCATGCTCTCATCACCCGCCGATGTCGGGGATCCACAAGAGGAAGAAGTGGCAGCTGGAACAACTTCAGATTCGATATGAAGGCTCGGCATCCCAGAATCCCCAGACGCTGGTACCTCACCCGCAGCGCTGACACCTGAACTCGGCCCTGCTATACCATTTAAGGAAAATGTGTTATAATTCAAGAAAAACTGCTGTGGAAAGAAACCAGAAAAATTAAATAAGTCCTACTGCGTTTCATTAAGATATCGTGCGCTATCTTACCCTGAAATAACCGCTCAGCCTCTTCACAAGCTACGCATGCAACCTGCCTATGAGCGGTTGACAAGGTAGAAAGAATGTCCTCCATGGGAACATCACGGGGTCGTATATCACTCGAACCCGCACCTGTGGCCAAGCTAGCCTAACGCTCTCTCGCCGCGTTCTTTCGGCGCTTCCTCTCAGCTTTAGCCGTACGGAGAAATCTCCTCATAACCTTAGACAGAGGAACATCGTTATCCGAATCAGGCTCAACCTCCAGATCTGCTGCAATGTCCATCATCGGCTTCTTTAGTGACGCTTCTCGTAGCGGCCTGGGGAGACCTCAACTGTAGCCGGTAGCTCTACAGGCTCCGTAGGCGCCATCGAGGGAGGAATATCCTCCGCACCACCACCCATAGACGGCATCGCACTCGTAATAACACAAGTTGCAGTGGTTCCTATAATAAAATAAAGGGGAGTCAGGGTGTGAACGAAATGAGCTAAATATGTATATTCAAAGGCATCACAAAACGAATTATACCGAGGCTCATAGAAGCGCGAAGCCTCTCCTCTTCCTCAAATGTTTTGAGGGACGCCAAAAGAGCCTCTTCAATGGAGATGCCTATTGAGGAAAGAGCGTTAATAAAACATAATAAATTCTAATATAAATACACACACACACACACACACGAAAGAATGAGATATACCTGACGCCGCAAGAGAACCAAGCGCTGATTGCTCGCGGGCTAATCTTTCAGAAGCCTCAATAGCCACTTGAAGATCAGTAGCGACATTCTCATCAGTAGAAGCCCTGAATAGACTATCATTGGTGCCATATTCGGACAAGCCTTCGCTGTAGGGAGCATGGGACTCCTGAACGAATACAACATCAGCCGAAAATAAAGATTTCTTCTTCTTCAGCGAGCCGGCAACAACACCCGACGATAGAAGCTTTCGCTTTGCAGGCTTCTTGGGACGGCGAGTCCAGAATTCCGAGCCAAAACCCAACTCAAGAGATGTCACAGCCACCACATTCCCAGGAGCACTTACATCTGGTCATGGCTTAGCCGGAAAGGCTTGCAGAACTACAACCGTGTTGCTCTCTCTCAAAGAAGGACGGACAACTGCCCGTCACTTCAGCGGAACCGCAGGATTACTGGCCAGGACAGAAACTTTATGGTGAAGAAGCATCCGCCTTTCCTCCTTGATGACGGCACCCGTTGCATGCTGATACCAAGCAATGTGAGCATTTGAGGCCTTCGGGATATGACTCGGCTCAGCAATTAGAAAATGAGACCCCGTATTCAGCCGCATAAAATGGTGCGCCGCATTGCGAACACTCTCCTCTATAGCAACCGGATCAACGAGAAAGGCTTCGAGGGGAACGCCTTGGTTATAACCAAATTGCTGAGCAAAACGACGTGGGTTATATCTCATGAATAACACCGAGGCATTTTTCCTGAATACTAGGAAACCCGGCCTAATAGAATACAAACGCGCGATCTTTCGGGCCTTCAAACCAGAAGCTCCATCCTTAAAGACATCGTGAAGCGGCAGGACCACTTTGGAGGATTCTTTACCAATGGTCAGAACCCTATCAACAAAGGTCATGTTGTCCCCAACCATGCACGGATGTTGGAGCAATCGCCGAGCCTCTCGCTGTGTTGGGTTCGAGGAAAAAGCATCAACCAATTGCATGACCTGAGGGAAATTGTACCCTTCATAAAATCTAGGCCATTTATGCACTCCAAAGGCACCGAACACGTGCATTTCAATCCATGAGGTGAAGTAGTGCAAAAGGAGATTTACAGGCTTCAAACCCGGCTGGGCGGTGTCGGCCGCTATACTTAGACTATGATGCAAGTGGGCCAGTCCTGCAACCCCAACAGCCATATGCATCCTTGCCGTGATGCGATGAGCCGGATAGAAAATAGATGGTCTCATGCAGCGAGGGTGCATTGGGAATGCAAACCAGCTCAGCAACAAACCAATAAATACCATGAAAATGTTTCTTCATCAATATCGGGAGCGGCAATCTCTGCAAAAGGGATGATAAGGGTATCCGGAATAAAAAACTGCTTTAAATCATCCTCTGCAGTTGGTAATTTGTTCAAGCCAAATCCAAACGGATCATCGATCTTGGTAAACTTTGCAGCCTTCTTTGATAAAACCTCCGGACGAAGGAAATGGGCGACGAAATCAGTAAAGGTAGCCCCATGCCCCCTAGACTCCAAAAACAAGCTCTTATAGATATTCAGTATTTTGACCAAACTGGGGAACTTGTGTTGGATAGCGTTTTTCAAGGTAAGGCCTATGACTACTGATTCGATGGCAAAAACATATTCGTCAGGAGGAAGTATCTTCTCATAATGCTCCCATTTGACGGGTAACCCGGAGATTTCTGCGAATTCTTCCAGCGAGATCAAAACCTCACGGTCCGATAAAAGAAACATGTGGGTCGGAATATTCCACTACTCCAGGAAGGATTTAACCCACCACACATAAGGAGTGTAGTAATAAAAGAGAGACACGTAGACTGTCGGGACCCAGTTCTTGCACACGGAATAAAGTGCTACACGGAACAAAGTGCCATGCCAAGTGTCATGCCAAGGGCGCGGGGGCCACCTCTTGAATCCGTGAGGGTCATCTCTTGAATCTGTGGGACCCACTGTAGAATAATGGGGAATAATACATTCCGAAAGAGGGAAGATCCAGAACTATAAATGAAATGATATCACTTTTCAATACAAAGGTGATTTTTAATTGAATCAGCACTACAGGAGGTTGAAAACTCCGTAGTTAAGCATGCTTGGGTCAAGAAAGTCTTGGGATGGGTGACCTCCTGGGAAGTGGCCCCTGGTCGAGTCTGGTTCGCTGCGAAGGACAAAACCATGCGGCTTCGGTTAGAGCGAGAAATACATTATGTATTGGAGGTGGGGCGTGACAGAATGGTATCAGAGCTGGTCTTTCAATATTAGGTCTGTGGTTCGAGGACAAACCATTGTTTAAAGGTGGAGAGAATGTCGGGACCCGGTTCTTACTCACGGAACAAAATACCACGCCAAGTATCATGCTAAGGGGGTGGGGGCCACCTCTTGAATTCGTGGGACCCATTGTAGAACAATGAGGAATAATACATTTCGAAAGAGGGCAGAGTCCGGAACTATAAATGAAATGATACCACTCTTCAATACAGAGGCGTTTTTTAAGTGAATCGGCACTACAAGAGGTTGAGAACTCCGTGGTTAAGCGTGCTCGGGCCAGGAAAGTCTTGGGATGGGTGACCTTCTAGGAAGTGGCCTCTGGTCGGATCCAGTTCGCTTCGAAGGACAAAACCGTGCGGTTTCGTCCAGAGCGGACAATACACTCTGTATTGGGGGTGGAGCGTGACATAGACCGCTGAGCGTGACAATACACTCAGCATGTGGGCGCCTATGAAAATAGTGCTTCATGTGACATTTATGTGAGTGCCATGTGAACCAGTGCTTAGCACGACTCACGTGAAGAGCACATGGGCGACCATGAAGATAGTGCTTCACGTGATACTCACATGAGCGCCATATGAATCAGTGCTTGACACTACATACATGAAGAGCACGTGAGCACTGAAGCGGAACCTATGATGAAACTTAAGCTTCTGGGCCTAGTGTTGAACACTGTTGGGTTATCCAAAGCCCAAAACAGAATGTGACCTGGTGCTTAGCATTGTTGGGAAACAGAGCTCGACATTTATTCTAAAATTAGACTAATCCCCTGAAGTTTCAAACTTCTTTGATTTTCAAAGGAAAATCAACAATGATCATACATATTTTAAATTGGCCTTAATTTAAGACTAGATTAAAGGCTCTCAAATATATTTTAAGTCGATCTTAATCTAAGGCTAGATTAATGATCCTTAAACCTTTGAACCGATGGCAGATATTGCCTAAGTTCACTCAAAATATGATTTACGGATTTGGACTAATGTGCGCCCTATGAGCATGACAAGATTAGTCTCCGTATACAATTTAAGGGCAACCCCATATAAATAAACATAACACGATACGAAATTCTCAACTGGAGAAGGTGAAAGTTATCGCGTTGCGATAGCGTAATTAACTGCAGGGGCTTGCACCTATAAGGAAATGCGTCCCCACAATCAAAAACCCCTCAAATGAGGAAGAATCTAATAAGTCTGCTAAAACGGTCGCATCTATCCAAACTTGTAATAAACGGTGCAATAAATCAACTTGGTATTTTCGGAGAGGTGGATGGATATATTCCATATAGCATCTTCCTCAAAATTCAGGCAAGACGTTCGTCTTCCCGGTTTTCAGCGATAAACACACACGGGTCTTTCTTCTTTTTCACTGCATTCATAAACATCACGAGCATCTGACTTCGAAACAAAAAGGGTACTAATAACACTTCGGCGACTTATGCAAGCCAGAGTACCGAAACGGCTGGAGGAGTTATATCTTGGGATTGAATCGCCGTTGTAAACCTGCCAAGAGGGAGGAGATATCTTTCTTATGTCAGTGCACTTAAGTGCATACCTCTTTCCCATAAACTTCAATTTTCATACTTATGATCTACAAAGGTTAGAATTTTGTTTATTCAATTTTTTCAGATATAAAACCTATTGAACAACAAAATTTTCCAACAATTGAAGAAAAATATTGATCTGTTTGATTCGGTTTGTTTAATTCTAATTTGTTTAATATATTTAGTGCTAATTTACATCAATAATTGCTATTGCATATAATTGTCTACATATTCTGTAATTGCACCAGTATACCGATTGACCTACTTTGTTGGACATGTTCCCTTAAAGATTACTTTACTGATACTGATTGCACTATACCGATTGGTCCACTTTGTTGGGTCCGTTCCTTTCAAAGATTGCCATACGAATTTTAACTGCACTATTTATTATTACTAGTAATTCTAAATTAAAAGTGAATTGAAGATATTCATATTCATATTTTAAATTCTAACACATTTTTATTATCCATCAGTTGATATATTATGGTAAAGAGCAACAACTCCAGTTCCATAAAACCTGAAAACTTCGATGGCCAAAGTGACTTTAAGACTTAGTAAATCCAAGTCGAGTACTGGTTGACTATATTTGGATTAATAACCGTATAAAAAAATCTTATCCTTTCTGAATCTGCGGAATCTGTCCCTGAGAAAAGTCCAACTGATGAGAGTGGGAGTACTGATGCAACCACTCCTTCCGCCGACAAAACCAAATCTAAGTACTCTCCCAAGGAGATAGATTACCATTGTAAGTTCTGAATACTTAATGCCTTAGAAGTTCCACTTTACCTTGCATTCCTTCATTTTAAAATGGTAAAGGAACTTTGGTTCGCATTAGAACAAAAATATGGTAATGATAATATTAGGGTAGAAAGACTCAGCGTATCGTCCTTTAAGAATTTTATCCTTCAGGATAATAAGCTTATAAATAAACAACTTCATGACTTTCAAGAGTTAGTCATGAAAGTGATTAATTCTGGAACTATACCGTCAGATCAGTTTCAAGTGACTTCTTTAATTGATGTTCTTCAGCCATCTTGGAAAGCCTTTGCTAACCAATTTCGGATGAACCAAAATTCACATTCACTCCTTGATATCATGAATTCCATTAGAATTTAAGAACAAAGAAGGGTTGTACTTAATCATAGTACTAAAATTTACAATAAAGTCAACCTGGCTGAAGGTTCTAATAAAATTGTTCCTAAGAGAAACCAATTTAGACCTAAAAACGATAAATTCAAAAAGAAACAATTAAGAAAGATCTAAACCAGAACAAAAGTCATAAGCCAACGAACAAAAAAAAATCTATTTCGTATATAGGAGAACCAACTATATATTCACCAGATGCTTCTTTAAGAAAACCGAACCAATTCGAAAACCTGCAAGTACTAACAATACATATGTGAATGTAGTGGAAATAGGTGAATGTCACGCCCCGCTTCCAAGTATACGGGCAGAGGACGCGACGAGGCCGTTACGTATTTATTCAGAAGTAAACACGCTGAGCGTATCTAAACAATATAAAAAGTAATGTACACAAGAGATAAGATATAAATGAACAACAACTTTATTTATTAACATTCTTTTTACAATACATCTGAAAAGTAAATACATGGAATGGAAAGCAATGTCTAAACAGTGGCATAACAACAATGGAAAATATAGAATGTAAATGTGTACAAGAAATCTAAAGCTCTGGGTCGAAAGCTAGCTGGTCCAAATCCTCGCTGGTGGGCTCGATCTCCAGTGAGTCCGAATCACCTGACGACATTCCAGAAAAAAGAAAGAGAATGTTGTCAGCGAACAAATCGCTCGGTAAGTCCCGTAAATAGACAAAAATAGAATAGACAGAATAGAGAGTATATTATTATAATGTTGTATTTAGTGTTAACGTTGTTTTTTGTAACTTGGTATAGAAGAGACCAGTGTATACGAGAGGAGTCTCACTAGACCAGAGACTACGGTATATGGAGTACAAGGAACCGTTCAGCCATGGTACAACGACAATTGAATTCAGATTAGGTGTCTTTATGGTTGCTGTCTCGTGCCACTTCTAACACCTTCCGTACCAATCTACCCCTTAGAAACCTTGCGATGTCTTGATTGTATTATTTGTATTGTATTGTCTTCATTTATATAGATGGATGACTTGCCGGAACCATGATATCAGTAAATGGATGTAACTAGAGAATCATGTAGATGGATGTATATCCATGGTTCGGTTCAGTCAATATAGATTGAATAGATTGAACAGATTGAATATATGGATTCATATTGAATTGTAGTTTTGTAATTACATACTTGAATCATATTCAAGTCAGATTGATTATATTGAGACTCGGTCTGAGTCGGACAATTAGAAAAGAAATTGAATCCAGAATTAGGTTTTGGTGTTATCGGTAACTGTTGCACATGGACGGCAGGATTTGTGTCTTTTTCAAAAACAATTACCGTTTTGATAACACCGTTTGTTAAGTTGTTTACCTTAAATAGGCAAGTACCTATATCTCTGGCTCCCTGAGGCTCAAGAAACTGGTCCCGCTTAAACCTATGTTTACTAGGGTCCTTATTATAATTTAGTATAACTTGATGGGGTTTTATGTAAAATAATTTTGTTATATTTTCAAAATATATCTCAAGTATTTAATTATCGTCTTTAGAGTTTTCATAGATATTTCTTTTATTCAATGTGAATTTTCTAATGAATATGACCTAGTTTTTAAAGTATAAGATATTTATTTGAAATATTGGAATTGTATGGTATTTTCTTGTAAATGGGATGTTTTTCTTGAATTTTGGAAATGTGGAATATTATAAATATTAAAAATAGATATTTTGATATTAATTACATATATATTTATTTATAAAAATATAAGTTTTATTTATAATAGAAATCACATTTTTCTAAAGGAAAATATATTAAAATCTTTCGATATCGTATGCTCCTTGCGGAGGTCTGCATCTCACTCTACTAGGTCCGAGAATGTGCGATAATCCGTACCATCCCGAAGGGGTTCCCCAAATGGGTTGTAGAGGCGCAATTGCAAAGATTTGTTAAAATACACTTCTTGTAGAAAAAGGTTTTAATAGTTGAAGGTGGTTATATGTAAAGTCGTATTTTCCGAATCTATGTTCTCAAATTCCATCGTCCTATATTAGATATGTGTGTTGTGAGAAGGTAAGTCATTACCTCGTGAGTTATCTAATGGTATAAAGGTATCATAGAGTTTATGTCAGAAACTAAAGTTTGTGGTATTTCAATGTAAAATTGCGATAAAAGGTGCATATAACAATCTTTTGTGATAAAACTTATTAAGGATATTTATTAATGTTTAATGAATAATATGTGATGATATGAAGGTATCTTGTTTAAGAAAAATTTTAGTTTTTAAATAAAACCGAATCGGAAGTCGGACTAACTCCGCTTTCGTCGGGTTTTAGTTTTGAATGTTTTTAGAATAAAGAAAAGAAGGAGAAGTAGGGACTTACTGGATGATTAGCTAGAGGAGAGAAAGAGGTAGGAGTTTCCGGTGCATCGTTTCATCATCGGAAACTCCTTTAGCTGTCGCCGAAAGCTCATCGGAGCTTCGCTCTTTGCTAACTCCACTTGCACACAAAAGAACCTTGGAATTTTCTTGAAAGTTTTTGTAGGAAATTTCAGTGTGAAGGGGTGTAAAAATAGAGTGGGTATTTATAGAGAAAATTAGGGTTAGGGTGTGATAAAAAATGCATTTAAATTTACATTAAAAATGATTAAAAGAGGGGTATTTTAATTCTCTGGTTAATTGCAGAGAATTTAAACAGTGTAGGGGGAGTGGGGTAGGCCAAAGGGTGCAAGGGTTAAAGAAAATTAGGGTTTGGATCGAGTTGGACCGGCGGCGCCGGCCGAGTCAAGGTTTTCGCCGGCCCGTGTTGGCCGAGTCAGGGCTCGTCTTGATGCTACGTGTCCCTGACGCTTGGTCTAGCCTCGTGGACACGTTTGTTTATTCTATAACTTATCCTATTACGTGTAGTGAATGTGTAGACTTTTGGGCTTCTAAAAGATTAAAAGAATTTTAAATAAAAAGAATGTGTGGCTGATGGGATTTGAACTCTGGTGCTTTGGTTCAGCAGTGCAAAGTCTTACCAATGAGCTACAAGCTCCTTCTTGTTGTTTAAAAGCAAAACAAATTCTTATAGTACTCACATGAATTGTAAATACCCCAATTGTACATTAACTTTAAATGAATTTTATGTACACTAAAATTGGAGTTGTTACAGTGAAGGTTCCTCTCTCAGGTATATTTCCCACACATTTCCCACACTGTAAACCTTATCATATCATCTAATGATTGGTGGTCAGACAGTGGTGCTAAAGTGCACATACGTTCTAACAATAAATGGTTTACTTCATTTCAAGATGAATGTGGGGGAAGTGTAACGCTTGAAAATGTTACGACATCACCAGTAAAGGGAAAAGGATCCATTAGGCTTTCGATGACCTTTGGAAAATATTTACCACTAATTGATGTTTTGTATGTTCCTGATGTAAGAAAGAATTTGATAAGTGCGTCTTTACTTTGTAAAAGAGATTACAAAATTGTATTAGAAAATAATCAAATTATAATCTCCAAAGGAAGTATGTTTAATGGTAAGGGTTATATGTGTGATGGATTATTTAAGTTGAATATTGTTTGTAATAACTATGAAATAAATAAAACTAGTCCTATTGTTTTAATCTTGTCTTCTTGTGATATATGGCATGGTAGATTAATACATGTTAATATCGAACTTTAAATAAAATGATGCATTTAAATATGATTTCTAAAAGGGACTTGAAATCTAAATGTGATATTTGTATCAAGGCTAAACATGCTAGAGGTATATTCAAATCTGTTGATCGCTGCACTCAAACCTTAGATTTAGTACATTTTGATGTTTGTGATTCTTGCAAACAACCAACTAGAGGTGGAAATAAATACTATATTACATTCATTGATAACAATACTGGATATTGTTATGTATATTTACTTCCAACCAAGGATGAGGTATTTAATATATTCAAAGCATATAAAGCCGAAGTAGAAAACTACACTTAAAGGAAAATCAAAGTCTTTAAATCAAACTATGGAGAGGAGTATACTTCCAATATGTTAAATCTCTTATGTCAAGAACAAGAATTAAATATGAATATTCTCCTCCTTACACTCCTGAATCTAATGGTGCTCCTGAAAGTTTATGGAGTGAAGCTATATTATTGGCATGTTATATACTAAATAGAATACCTCATAAAACTACAATTAAATCTCCATTTGAATTATAGTTTGAAAAAACACCTAGATTAGACTACCTTCGTGTTTAGGGTTACCTCGCACTAATATATATTCCTTCTCACAAAAGAAACAAAATAGGTCCTAAAATAGTTGATGCATTATTTGTAGGATATTCTTTTGACAGTAACACTTATAGATTCGTTATCTTAAAATCTGATATTACATATATTAAAATTAATACCTTAATAGAATCTAAAGATGGTACTTTCTTTGAAGATAGATTTTCTTACATAACTCAAATTTGTGAACAAGTAGATGATTATGTTTCTAACCCTGACATAGCAAGTACTTCTAATAATAATAAATTAATTCAAATGCATCTTCTTCGGTTCCAACATCCGAACCAGAATTAAGAAGAAATGATCAAACTAAAAGAAGGAAAATACTCACTGATGATATGTACTACTATTACCTAGTGGAAGGAGATTATACTTCCTATGAAGAAGCAATGGCGTCTTCTGATGCTAAGCATGAGAAAGAGACTATTCAAAGTGAGATAGACTCAATCCGGAATAATAATACATGAGTTCTAACAACCTTACCTCCTAATAGTAAAGCAATAGGATGTAAGTGGATCTTTAAAAAGAAACTAAAAGCTGATGGTGGTATTGACAAACATAAAGTCAGGTTAGTAGCTAAAGGATTTTCTCAAAGAAAATGCATAAACTATAATGATACTTATGAGCCTGTAGTAAGAATTACAACCATAAGAACATTAATTGTCTTGGCCGCTATTCATAAACTATTAATACATCAAATGGATGTAAAGAACGCCTTTCTAAATGGTGATCTTGATGAAGAAATTTATATGGAATAAGCAGTAGGTTTTATAAAAAAGGGGAATGAAAATAAAGTCTGTAAACTTATTAAATCCCTATATGGATTAAAGCAAGCCCCTAAATAATGACATACTAAGTTCGATGAAGTAATTCTCAACTATGACTTTATAATTAATAATAATGATACATGTCTATACTACAAATCTTTTAGAAAGGATTTTGTAGTTCTTTGTCTGTATGTTGATGACATTCTAATATTTGGTTCTTCTATTAATGCCATAATTAATGTAAAGTCATATTTATCGATGAATTTTGATATGAAGGATCTAGATGAGACAGATTACATTCCGGGCATGAAAATCAATATATTAGAAAATGGATATTCAATTTCATTATCTCATGCCATAGAAAAATTATTAAAGAAGTATATTACTTCAATGTAAAACCCATCTCAACTCCTTTTGATCCAAATATTCATCTCATTAAATATTAAGGAGAACCTATATTACAAAATAGATATGCACAATTGATAAGGTCACTAAACTACATAGCTACTCGAACAAGACTGGATATTTCATATGTGGTTTCGAGACTTAGTAGATTTACAAGTAACCCTAATCAACTATATTAGAATGCTTTGAAACGAGTGTTCAAGTATTTAAGAGGTACTATAGATTATTACCTTATTTACTCTAATTTCCCAAATCAAATTGAAGGGTACCATGACGCTGATTGGGTAACGGATACTCTAGATGTAAAATCTACCATAAGTTTTGTGTTTGTACTTGGTAGTGGAGCAATTAATTGGGGATCGTGTAAATAAGCATTAATTGTTAGAAGTACCATAGATATTGAAATGATAGCTTTGGATACTATCTGCGTAGAAACGGAATGGTTAAGAAATTTAATATCTGAAATTCCCTTTGTACCAAAACCAATTACAGCAATACAATTCATTGTGATAAGAGATATCTATTAGATTTATTAGAACAGAAAAATTACAATAGGAAAACAAATAGATTCCTGCAATTAAGATATGAGACTATAAAACAATACAAAAAAAATTGTAGTGACTCTTATGTTTGTAAGCAGGCAACTAAACTTAGCTAATTATTTTACTAAGGGTCTTGTGAAAACCAAGATTCTTAATGTATCGAGAGGAATGGAACTTAGTGTTGGCTATAGTTCTCTCAAGGAAATTATTGTAATTGCAGGGAGGCGATTATGATACTTGAGGGAGGACCTATATGGGGAGAACGGTCTTACTCGAAATGATAGTATGTTATCTAGTTTATCTTTATCATCGTGTACATATATTATGTGGTATTACGGATTGCTATTACATGTTGATAAATCCCATAGGATTCTTGCTTGACTACCAGGGTTCTGATGGTGATCATACTAGTGAAGTATGGGTAGTTCATAAGCACATCATTAAATGTCCATAGTTTTGGATTATCGAAATAGGGCATCGATACTCCTGAGTAGACTAGTATATACGTTTCTTATTCTCGATAAGGGAGGTGGCCGGTCTCGCAGCCATTGGTGTACGACACCAATGATTGTATACAGGTGCAAATTAGGGTATGAATTATACTAGACGGACTCGCCGGGAACCCGCTAGTTGGTGTTATACCTACCATCAGATAGCAGTTCTCTGATGGCATGAGTACAAGTTAGTTTGTTGACCCAAGATCGTCATTTTTCTTATATGAGTTCCTACTGTAGTTTGATTACTAACCTACCACGGCTCTTGTAACGACCCCAAAATTCCTATACTTTCATATAATTCTTCTTTTTATAAAAATACTATATTTATTTGTTTTTTGGTATCCCCGTATGTTTTTTTCTCTATTAAATATATTAGTTTATCAGTCCTTCTATTTTGCCTATTTTATAATTTTTCAAAGCTCAAATCTAAGCCAAGACAAATCCATTTGATTTCTTTATTTTCTTTTTCTAAGCCTACTTTCTTTTTAAGGTGCGCCATATATTTAATTCTTATTAAATATATGCATGAATAAATTTGTATCTCATTGGTTAAGTCCTTATATTGTTATTTTATAAGTCACATATTCAAATCGTCATTCTTGCAATTATTTTTTATCAATTTTTATCCTTATCATAAGCTACAAATGAGACCTTTCATTTCATTTTCTTTTTAACTCCCAAAATAATTAGAATGGTTATGAGCTATAATTTATTAGAATTATGGTGGCCATGAACCTTTTTTTATATGTCACTCTTCTTTCTTTTCTTCATCTCACATTTCTATCATTTCACATCTCTCTCTTCATATCTTCTTTATCCTATCTTAGCCATTTCCTTTTGATCAATTCTAAAAATAAAATAAAATCTCTTTTCCATTGAGCTTGGAGAAACACCGGTTTTATCAAGTTTCAAAGACTCGGTTGAGAATTTTATCTAAACGGTGAGCTATACCGACTCACACAACCTGTAAGTCTCTTTTCTCCCTCTCCATCTCTTTCACTCTGTTATTGTGTCTTCTCCGTGAATTCATTTTCTTGACCGTGGTACCTAATCGAGTGCATAAACATACATACATACATACATACATACATATATATAAATGAATATAGTTACATATATATATTTTTAATTGTTTTTTTATACTTAATCTTCATGTTTATTCATTGTTTTCTTATAGAATAAAAATGCCTCCATGTCATAAATTTACTTTTACGTTAATTAGAAATATCATGGACTAAATATAAATAAACGATGCGCGTTAACACAACTTTACATAAGCTCTCTTGAAATTAGGACTTTCCTGGTACAGGACATTGTCGAAATTCATGATCCATATATTAACATTAGGGGATCCAATTTGAAGTATATATTGCATGTGCCATTTATTTTATAATTGTTTAATTTTTATATAAAAGAGAAAAACGAAGCTGCAAATAAATCCGGTAGTTTTGTTATCTTTAAATACGGTCCTAGATAACTTTTATCCTTAAAATAATAGATAGAATTTTAGGTTTACAGTAAAAATTACATATCAAACCGAATAACGGTTTATAGGTTACGTAGTTTTTATTCACTGTTTTTAAAACCAGAAAACTGCCAATAAGGGTCTTCGAGAGAGATCATAACTCCATAATCGTTGATCCAAATTAAGTCTTTTCAGATGTTTTGAATATCTACATTGAAAGATATAGATTTTATAATTTTTAAGATTTTATTGAAAATCCACGTAAAATATAGAAAACAGCGTTACAATATTAAGCGACGAAATTGGACAGTATCTGTCCTGATTCGCACACTGTTTTTAAATAGGACATAACTCGAACTCCCGATAACCGTTCGTGATAAACTTTAGATGTGTAAATGGAAAATTGATAGAAATATAATTTCCTGTATATTATATTACTTATAAATGCATGAAACAACTTGATATAGGCTTTGCAATATAACATATAGTTGCTATCCAGAAATCTGAATTTCTGTTTTAAACGCTGATATTAAAACGATCATAACTAGAGCTTCAAAAATCCAAATCGCGCAAATCTTGGTGTTTTGGATAATTATATCGAAAGACCTACAATTTTATAATAATTTTTGTAACCTGAAACCCGATAGAAATTAACTCAAACTGCGTTTTAAAAATATGTGACGGTGCTGAACAAATTCTAATCTGTTTTGCACGACGATACGAAAACATGTATATCTTCCAAACCGGTAGCCGTATTTAGGCGAGACTGGAACTCACGTGTGCATAACACTTAAGGTTACATTTTCGTTTATATTCCGACTTTAAATGAATTTATTACCTGGTCGTACATATTACATATTTACAACATTGTTTTGGACGTTACTTGTATACTTATCTCATATCATGTTCTATGATTGCTTATTTATTTTTATTTATATGACATGTGATTAAATCATAACATATTAGAATTGACTTTATCTTGACACGACTCAATCATGAATACTTGAACCCAGTATATACATTTGAACCAACTTGACTCGAATCATGAATACAATTGGTATGACTTGCACTTTGTTGGGGTAAAAATTTACACCCCGGTTGACCAAGTCAAAATCAAAGTCAACCCCAAGCCAGGTGGGTCCAAGCCCAGGTCAAGCGGGCCCATGCCCAAGTCGAGCCTGCGGCCAGCCTTTCCGTGCCAACAACAAAATCATGTAATAAATAATTTTTATGTAATTGTTTATGCATGAATGAAAACAAAATGGGCATAAAGCCAATATTTTGTAAGCCCATGGCTTATGTGCAAAAATGAAATAGCACATGAGCCATGGGATGGCTAAAATGCCATTTTTGTAAAGCCCAAGGGGCTATATGTAAGCCTATATAAGGCAACACGATGAATAAAAAAAACATACACTTTTTCATTCCCCCAAAAACTAGGGTTCTTTGTGCCTCCTGCTCCTTCTCCAAGGTTCTAAACCTTCTCAATTCTTTTGAATTAAATCAAGAGTTTTACTCTTTCTTTACCAAAACTAAGTAGTTTTCCACCACAAAACCCACAAAGGGGAACTCAGATCTCCCATCAGATCTCAAAAAGGAGTGATTTTTAAAATCTCCTACTTCTTGATCTTCAAGATCCGGCCAAACAACAGGAGGAGGAAGAAGAACCCCCTTCATCAGCTTCAAAACATCTCAGGAGTTTAACTCCATACATATATACATAACGAATATTTCCTTTCTGAAGCATAGCTTCTGTTTCTTAGGCTAAAAGCCACTTTTTCTCGCCGGCGCTCAAGCGCAGAGCGCCCGCGTGCCGACACGTGGCGCGCTTGCGCTCAAGCGCAGGCGCCCGAGCACAAGTCGCCCACGTGCCGACACGTGGCGCGCTTGCGCTCAAGCGCAGGCGCCCGAGCGCAAGTCGCCCCGGTGCCGACACGTGGCGCGCTTGCGTTCAAGCGCAGGCGCCCGAGCCCAAGTCGCCCCGGTGCCGACACGTGGCGCGCTTGCGCCCAAGCGCAAGCGCTCGAGCGCAAGTCTCCCCCGTGCCGACACGTGGCGCGCTTGCGCTCGATTTCAAGCGCTCGAGCACAAGTCGCCCCGGTGCCGACACGTGGCGCGCTTGCGCCCAAGCGCAAGCGCTCGAGCGCAAGTCGCCCCCGTGCCGACACGTGGCGCGCAAGCGCTCGAGCGCAAGTCTCCCCCGTGCCGACACGTGGCGCGCTTGCGCTCAAGCGCCCAGCGCTCAAGCGCAGAGCGCCCACGTGCCAACACGCGGCACTCTAGCGCCTGAGCGCACAGCACCTAGGCGCACAGCGCCCAAGGTGCTGCCCCCACACATCCTTTGGATGCCTTTTCCTCCTTTCTTTCTTTTATATATATACATATGCATATATATATATATATATACATATGTATACATATTTGCACACACACGTGCTCCACGACACTGTCCCTGTTAGAAAAAAAATTCTAACGGGACGCTGCCCCGCACCCCACAAGGGGGCTGCTAGCCCCCTTGACCCCCAGCCCGCTATCCGGGTAGCGGGACCCCCGTAAAAACTCTGCGTGGCTCTCGATATATCCAAAACCCCCCTTTCAAAACACAACACACGTACACTGCACATTGAGTTCGCATGACCAGTTTAACCCGTCAATCGGAGGTTCCCTCGCTCCAAAGGCGAGGGGTAATTAACGGCAGCTTAGTTCGCGACTGCCGGAGATTCAGATCCCCACAATCATTAAACCCCGGCCTACCCTAGGCAGGAGGAATCTGTAGTACGCCTGACAAGCGCGCACGTATTCCCGTCTCAATGGGGTGACGAAAAACACCCTACAGATTCTGGCACGCCCGGTGGGACCAATCTCTCCTCCCATATTTCGGGTTAAGTATTCATGCGAACTCAATCTATATACATGTCTATACTTATACTAAAATAATGCTTTTTCATGCAGATTTTCAAGCAATCACTTTCCAACAATGTCTTCGATGATGAACTCAGCTCCCGTCTCCTACACAATGAGGATAGACTCTAGGACGGTCCTTCCGGCCAGTCTCGGGCGACAATGGGAGGAGCCGCTGCTACCATTCGGCTCTATCATGTTCATACCAATTGGCGCCATCCCAGCTCCTCAAGCTCCAGCAACAGACAAACTGGTCTCGAAAGGCAGGAGACCAAATGTGGTGATCTCGAGGGCGCCCCAACCCAAACGCAAGTCGGTATCTGAACGACTTTCCTTGGCCCCAACTGGGAGCAAGGCCATCAACACCGACAAAGCAACAAGGCCTCTTGAGCAAGCTCCGACGGTGCCCTTGACAACTGCTCGATCGGGTATCTTCTCGAAGCTCCCCATCACTCAGCCTATGGCAGCTTCCCGGAGAGCAGAAGCCTGCCAAGCGCTCAAAGTAGAGAAACTGAGGAAGAAGCGGCTCGGACACAGACCCAACAAAAGGGCCATGGCTCCGGCCATGTTAGAATTTATGAATTTCCAAAGCCCGGACCGCTCCGCGAAATCAGCCGCCAAAGATAAAGAGATGGCTGGGTACGTGGTCCACACTGTCTACATGGCCGGACAAGAAGAAACGAACCCTCCTCTTCTTCACAGCCATGGTGATGATATGGTTGACGCTACCCAGCATCGACTCGATCTAAATGATGAAGAGCCCGCTCACGCCGATAAGCCAGAGGAGCCCGTGGTTCCTACGGAATTGAGCTCAGGCAATAAAGATTACCCGGTTGTCATAGCCGGAACTACAGAACAAGCATTATTCCAATGGCTTCAAAGGCAATTTCAGGACAGGGATGAGAAGATTGCCGAGGTCTATTCCAAAGTCGATGAGCTGGCAAACGTCGTGGCAGATCTCGCGACCCAAGTCGCCCGATTGCAATTACAGCAGAATCAAATTTTGGCTCATGAGCCAGGGATTGATACCCGGGGACAGCCAACTGATATCCCTTTCAACCTAAAAGCGGAGCGCCTTCGCGAAAAACGGCCGCAATCAGCCTCCAGTCCCTCCGATACATACGCCGGGGGGGAATCGCCTCTGAAAGAGAAGCTGGAAAAGGTCTATTCCTTCAAGAGGGAAAAGGTCCACAAGATATTCAGGGACGCCCTAAGAAACGGTCTACAACTGCCAGAATCAAAAAGACCGCAAGAAGAGAATATGACCGACGACCCAAAATATTGCCCCTATCACAGGGTGATAGGTCATGCTATTGAGGACTGCTTCGTCTTCAAAGATTGGGTCGAAAGGCAATACAAGATGGGAGAGATAGAACTGTCTAAAGGCGTGTTAGCAAACAGTCAAGCTACGATCGCCGATTTCATGCAAGTGGAGACCGAAACCTTTCGGGAACCTAATCCTCCCAGACATGTGCCTCAAGGACCAGCATCAGTAAAGGCACCTACTCCAATGGAGAGAAAGAAGAAGGTATACTCCTTCGGGAGGGATGAAGTCCGCAAAATATTCATGGACGCCCTGAACAGTGGTCTGCAACTGCCTGTTCCAAAGAGGCCACAGGAAATGAACATGACCGGCAATCCCATACACTGCCCATATCATAGAGTGGTGGGTCATACCATCGAAGACTGCTATATTTTCAAAGATTGGGCAGAGGACCAATATAAGCTTGGAAAAACCTCACAATTCTCGGATGTATCGGCAAGCCACAGAGCTAGGTCATCAACACAGCTCCGCCAAGATCAAAGTTCAAGGAGCTGGGATAAGCAAAAAGGACCACCATGTCGTTAAACTGGGAACACCCGCAGACCACCAAGTCTTTAAACTGGAAATATTCGACCGCCACGTCATTAAACTGGGAACAGTTGACCTCTAAGTCGTTAAACTGGGAATGTAAAAATATATATATATATATGTGTAAATAAATAAAAAATGTGTAAATAAAAGAAAAATAAAGAAAAGCCGAAATGATGGGGCAACTCGCAATAAAAATTAGCGAGTAAAATAAAGATGAAAATAAAGCCGAAATGATGGGGCAACCGCGAATAAAAGCTGAAATGATGGGGCGATCGCGATCTTCGCGATAAGAAAAGCTGAAATGATAGAGCAATCGCGGCAAAAAAAAAACAACAAAAAAAAGAGAAAGAAAAAAAAACGGCGAATGATGAGTCGCTCCTGGTACCATATTCCAGTGCAGCGATGCAGACGCCAACAAAGATTCAAATTTCCAAAATTCTTCCGGCCCTACGGCCAGTCCCCAAATTGACTGCCGTATACAATCCACGGGCTCAAATAATTCTCGTCATACCCATGCCCCACCGTAATCACCAGTTACGCGGCTGGTCTCCGCCTTTGGAGTTATGCTCCATTGAGAAGACCCACTCATGTGTCCTCACGATACATGAGGAGAACAAACCTTTGTGGGATCCTTACGACTCACAAAGGAAAAACACACTTAGGAGTCCTCACGACTCCTAAGGAGAAAATACACCTGCGGGATCCTCACGACTCGCAGGGAGAAAATGCTTTTATGGGACCCTCACGGCCCATAAAATTGAAAAGCCTTAGGCGATAGGGACCTAAACCCGTCTCCTAAGCCATCGCTCCGCCAACAAGAGTAGGCAAATGATGAATTGCTCCTGGCACCTCTGCTTCAGTGTTAGCAACGCTGATGCCGGCCCCTACCCCAAAATTCCAAGCTCGCCATCAATAGACCCCTAAGTCTTTAAACTGGAAACAGATGACCTCTAAGTCGTTAAACTGGAAACATTAGACCTCTAAGTCTTTAAACAGGAAATAGAAGACCTCTAAGTCTTTAAACTGGAAACAGATGACCGCTAAGTCGTTAAACTGGGCACAATAGACCCCCAAGTCTTTAAATCGGAAGCAGATGACCTCCAAGTCATTAAACTGGAAACAGATGACCACCAAGTCGTTAAACTGGAAACAGATGACCTCTAAGTCGTTAAACTGGAAACATTAGACCTCTAAGTCTTTAAACTGGAAATAGAAGACCTCTAAGTCTTTAAACTGGAAACAGATGACCGCTAAGTCGTTAAACTGGGCACAATAGACCCCCAAGTCTTTAAACCGGAAGCAGATGACCTCCAAGTCGTTAAACTGGAAACAGATGACCACCAAGTCGTTAAACTGGAAACAGATGACCTCTAAGTCGTTAAACTGGAAACATTAGACCTCTAAGTCTTTAAACTGGAAATAGAAGACCTCTAAGTCTTTAAACTGGAAACAGATGACCACCAAGTCGTTAAACTGGAAACAGATGACCTCTAAGTCGTTAAACTGGAAACATTAGACCTCTAAGTCTTTAAACTGGAAACAGATGACCACTAAGTCTTTAAACTGGAAACAGATGACCTCTAAGTCTTTAAACTGGAAACAGATGACCGCCAAGTCGTTAAAATGGGCACAATAGACCTCTAAGTCTTTAAACTGGAAACAGATGACCACCAAGTCGTTAAACTGGAAACAGATGACCTCCAAGTCGTTAAACTGGAAACAGATGACCACCAAGTCGTTAAACTGGAAACAGATGACCTCTACGTCATTAAACTGGAAATAGATGACCTCTAAGTCGTTAAACTGGAAACAGTAGACCTCTAAGTCTCTAAACTGGAAACAGATGACCAACAAGTCGTTAAACTGGAAACAGATGACCACCAAGTCGTTAAACTGGAAACAGATGACCTCTAAGTTGTTAAACTGGAAACAGTAGACCTCTAAGTCTCTAAACTGGAAACAGATGACCACCACGTCGTTAAACTGGAAACAGATGACCTTTAAGTCTTTAAACTGGAAACAGATGACCACCAAGTCGTTAAACTCGAAACAGATGACCTCTAAGTCGTTAAACTGGAAACATTAGACCTCTAAGTCTTTAAACTGGAAACAGATGACCACCAAGTCGTTAAACTGGAAACAGATGACCACCAAGTCGTTAAACTAGAAACAGTAGACCTCCAAGTCTTTAAACTGGAAACAGATGACCTCTAAGTCTTTAAACTGGAAACAGATGACCGCCAAGTCGTTAAAATGGGCACAATAGACCTCTAAGTCTTTAAACTGGAAACAGATGACCACCAAGTCGTTAAACTGGAAACAGATGACCTCCAAGTCGTTAAACTGGAAACAAATGACCTCTACGTCGTTAAACTGGAAACAGATGACCTCTACGTCGTTAAACTAGAAAGAGATGACCTCTACGTCGTTAAACTGGAGACAGATGACCTCTACGTCTTTAAACTGGAAACAGATGACCTCTAAGTCATTAAACTGGAAACAGCAGACCTCTACGTCGTTAAACTGGAAATAGATGACCTCTACGTCTTTAAACTGAAAACAGATGACCTCTAAGTCGTTAAACTGGAAACAGTCGACCTCTAAGTCATTAAACTGGGAACGAGGGAAATCCACTCATGTGTCCTCACGATACATGAGGAGAACAAACCTTTGTGGGATCCTTACGACTCACAAAGGAATAGCACACTTAGGAGTCCTCACGACTCCTAAGGAGAATATACACCTGCGGGATCCTTACGACTCGCAGGGAGAAAATACCTTTATGGGAACCTCACGGCCCATAAAATTGAAAAGCCTTAGGCGATAGGGATCTAAACCTGTCTCCTAAGCCATCGCTCCCCAGTTCCCAAGCGGCGAATGATGAGTCGCTCCTGGTACCATATTCCAGTGCAGCGATGCAGACGCCAACCAAATTCCAAACTCAAATTCCCAAGCGGCGAATGATGAGTCACTCCTGGTACCATATTCCAGTGCAGCGAAGCAGACGCCAACTAAATTCCAACTCCCATACCCCAACGGCGAATGATGAGTCGCTCCTGGTACCATATTCCAGTGCAGCGATGCAGACGCCAACAAAGTCCCAAAATGTTTTTGGCCCTACGGTCTGGATCATACATCCTGCAAAACCGTATACAATCCACGGGCGTAAAACGATCCCAATCTCTCACAAGTCCTACCGGCGAGACCACATTCAAGGTCCCACCGGCAGGGAAGTTTCAAAAAAAAAGAAAAAAAAAGAGGAGAAGAAAAAAGAAGAAGGTATGTCCACAAGCAAAATGGGCACGGATGAAAACCCGAAAGGGCTCCGTGAGTAAAAACAGCAGGACTGCCAGCGAGTTTGTGAAAACCCGAAAGGGCGCAAACTCGTGAAAAAGAGATGAAATGCACTCGCAAAGTCCTCTCGACTTTGTGAGGAGAAAATTCCCGCGTGAGATCCCTACGACTCACAAAGGAGCCACACACTTAGGAGTCCTCACGACTCCTAGGGAGAAAATACACCTACGGGATCCTTACGACCCGTAGGGAGAAAATGCTTTTATGGGACCCTCACGACCCATAAAATTGAAAAGCCTTAGGTGATAAGGGATCTAAACCTGTCTCCTAAGCCACCAATTCCCAAATCCTCTCGGGGCAAATGATGAGTTGCTCCTGGCATTATTCCAGTGCAGCAATGCAGATGCCAAACAAAAACCAATTCCCAAATCCTCCCGGGGCACATGATGAGTTGCTCCTGGCATTATTCCAGTGCAGCAATGCAGATGCCGACAGAAAACCAATTCCCAAATCCTCTCAAGACAGATGATGATTCGCTTCTGGTACCATATTCCAGTGTAGCGATGCTGATGTCAACCCAAATCAAATCAAACCAACAACCTCTATAGCGGAATCATACTCCGTCCCAGAATTTGCCCCGTGTCGAAATTATGCTTCGCCTCGGGATATCTACCTTCCCTGCCGGAATTATGCTCGACCTCGGAATCAAGTCAACCACTGACACTCCGCGCCGGGGAAAAGTCGATCAGCGACATTCCGTGCTGGGGAAAAGTCAACCCGACACTCCGCGCCGGGGAAAAGTCGATCAGCGACATTCCGTGCCGGGGAAAAGTCAACCCGACACTCCGCGCCGGGGAAAAGTCGATCAGCGACACTCCGTGCCGGGGAAAAGTCAACCCGACACTCCGCGCCGGGGAAAAGTCGATCAGCGACACTCCGTGCCGGGGAAAAGTCAACCACCGACACTCCGCGCCGGGGAAAAGTCGATCAGCGACACTCCGTGCCGGGAAAAAGTCAACCCGACACTCCACGACGGGGAAAAGTCGATCAGCGACACTCCATGCCGGGGAAAAGTCAACCCGACACTCCGCGCCGGGGAAAAGTCGATCAGCGACACTCCGTGCCGGGTAAAAGTCAACCCAACACTCCGCGCCGGGGAAAAGTCAATCAGTGACACTCCGTGCCGGGGAAAAGTCAACCCGACACTCCGCGCCGGGGAAAAGTCGATCAGCGACACTCCGTGCCGAGGAAAAGTCAACCCGACACTCCGCGCCGGGGAAAAGTCGATCAGCGACACTCCATGCTGAGGAAAAGTCAACCACCGACACTCCGCGCCAGGGAAAAGTCGATCAGCGACACTCCGTGCCGGGGAAAAGTCAACCCGACACTCCGCGCCGGGGAAAAGTCGATCAGCGACACTCCATGCCGGGGAAAGGTCAACCCGACACTCCGCGCCGGGGAAAAGTCGATCAGCGACACTCTGTGCTGGGGAAAAGTCAACCACCGACACTCCGTGCCGGGGAAAAGTCGACAGCGAAACTCCGTGCTGGGGAAAAGTCAACCCGACACTCCGCACCGGGAAAAAGTCAACCCGACACTCCGCGCCGGGGAAAAGTCGATCAGCGACACTCCGTGCCGGGGAAAAGTCAACCCGACACTCCGCGCCGGGGAAAAGTCGATCAGCGACACTCCGTGCCGGGGAAAAGTCAACCACCGACACTCCGTGCCGGGGAAAAGTCGATCAGCGACACTCCGTGCCAGGGAAAAGTCAACCCGACACTCCGCGCCGGGGAAAAGTCGATCAGCGACACTCCATGCCGGGGAAAAGTCAACCCGCGACACTCCGCGCAGGGGAAAAGTCCATCAGCGACACTCCGTGCCGGGGAAAAGTCAACCCGACACTTCGCGCCGGGGAAAAGTCGATCAGCGACACTCCGTGCCGGGGAAAAGTCAACCCAACACTCTGCGCCGGGGAAAAGTCGAACAACGACACTCCGTGCCGGGGAAATGTCAAGCAGACACTCCATTCCGGGGACACGTCAGCAAGCGACACTCTGCATCGGGGAAACGTCCAACACAGACACTCCGCATCAGGGAAACGTCCAACAACGACACTCCGCCTCGGGAAAACGTCGACCAGCGACACTCCGTGCCGGGGACACGTCTACCAAATCGCTCCGGATCAGAGCGTCGACCGTCCATGTCGCAAAACGGGTAGTGCAGGCTCCCTACAAATCGAGAACCAAATCACTCCGGGTCAGGGAAACGTCTACCACGGACACTCGGTCTCGGAGACGCGTCAAGCGTCGACCGTCCACGTCGCAAAAATAGCAGTGCAAGCTTCCTACAAAGCAGGAACCAGATCGCTCCAGGCCAGAGAAACGTCTACCACGGACACTCCGTCTCGGAGACGCGTCAATCGTCGACCGTCCACGTCGCAAAAATGGCAGTGCAGGCTTCCTACAAAGCAGGAACCAGATCGCTCCGGGCCAGGGAAACGTCTACCACGGACACTCCGTCTCGGAGACGCGTCAAGCGCCGACCGTCCAAGTCGCAAAAAGGGCAGAACCGACCGTCCATGTCGTAAAAAGGGCAGTGCATCCCAAAAGTGGGAACCAAAGCAAGTCGCCTCCACGCAAAAGAAGATCCATCAATTTCATGCACACGACCTACATATGTTGTGTGCATTTATTGATGGGGGGCAATTTGTTGGGGTAAAAATTTACACCCCGGTTGACCAAGTCAAAATCAAAGTCAACCCCAAGCCAGGTGGGTCCAAGCCCAGGTCAAGCGGGCCCATGCCCAAGTCGAGCCTGCAGCCAGCCTCTCCGTGCCAACAACAAAATCATGTAATAAATAATTTTTATGTAATTGTTTATGCATGAATGAAAACAAAATGGGCATAAAGCCAATATTTTGTAAGCCCATGGCTTATGTGCAAAAATGAAATAGCACATGAGCCATGGGATGGCTAAAATGCCATTTTTGTAAAGCCCAAAGGGCTATATGTAAATATGTAAGCCTATATAAGGCAACATGATGAATAAAAAAAACATACACATTTTCATTCCCCCAAAAACTAGGGTTCTTTGTGCCTCCTGCTCCTTCTCCAAGGTTCTAAACCTTCTCAATTCTTTTGAATTAAATCAAGAGTTTTACTCTTTCTTTTCCAAAACTAAGTAGTTTTCCACCACAAAACCCATAAAAGGGAACTCAGATCTCCCATCAGATCTCAAAAAGGAGTGATTTTTAAAATCTCCTACTTCTTGATCTTCAAGATCCGGCCAAACAACAGGAGGAAGAAGAAGAACCCCCTTCATCAGCTTCAAAACATCCCAGGAGTTTAACTCCATACATATATACATAACGAAAATTTCCTTTCTGAAGCATAGCTTCTGTTTCTTAGGCTAAAAGCCACTTTTTCTCGCCGGCGCTCAAGCGCAGAGCGCCCGCGTTCCGACACGTGGCGCGCTTGCACTCAAGCGCAAGCGCCCGAGCACAAGTCGCCCACGTACCGACACGTGGCGCGCTTGCTCTCAAGCGCAGGCGCCCGAGCGCAAGTCGCCCCGGTGCCGACACGTGGCGCGCTTGCGTTCAAGCGCAGGCGCCCGAGCCCAAGTCGCCCCGGTGCCGACACGTGGCGCGCTTGCGCTCGATTGCAAGCGCTCGAGCGCAAGTCGCCCCGGTACCGACACGTGGCGCGCTTGCGCCCAAGCGCAAGCGCACGAGCGCAAGTCGCCCCCGTGCCGACACGTGGCGTGCTTGCGCTCCAGCGCAAGCGCTCGAGCGCAAGTCTCCCCCGTGCCGACACGTGGCGCGCTTGCGCTCCAGCGCAGGCGCTCAAGCGCAAAGCGCCTACGTGCCGACACGTGGCGCGCTTGAGCTCAAGCGCCCAGCGCTCAAGCGCAGAGCGCCCACGTACCGACACGCGGCACTCTAGCGCCTGAGCGCACAGCACCTAGGCGCACAGCGCCCAAGGTGCTGCCCCCACACATCCTTTGGATGCCTTTTCCCCCTTTCTTTCTTTTATATATATACATATACACATATATACATATATATATACATATGTATACATATTTGCATACACACGTGCTCCACGACACTGTCCCTGTTAGAAAAAAAATTCTAACGGGGCGCTGCCCCGCACCCCGCAAGGGGGCTGCTAGCCCCCTTGACCCCCAGCCCGCTATCCGGGTAGCGGGACCCCCGTAAAAACTCTGCGTGGCTCCCGATATATCCAAAACCCCCCTTTCAAAACACAACACACGTACACTGCACATTGAGTTCGCATGACCATTTTAACCCGTCAATCAGAGGTTCCCTCGCTCCAAAGGCGAGGGGTAATTAACGGCAGCTTAGTTCGCGACTGCCGGAGATTCGGATCCCCACAATCATTAAACCCCGGCCTACCCTAGGCAGGGGGAATCTGTAGTACGCCTGACAAGCGCGCGCGTATTCCCGTCTCAATGGGGTGACAAAAAACACCCTACACACTTGACATGACTACATGAATTTAATCTTGAAAACTTGATATCATACATCACCTTTTGTATTCATGGATTCGATCCAGACTCATAACATTAATTATAAACTAATAAACACGGGGTGTTGGGTAGTTTGAGTATGAATCCAACGGAATCTCATGATTCCCATTAATACAAATTATATTGCTGTGGTACTGGGCTGAAACCGTACAAATCATATTGCTGTGGTACCGGGCTGAAACCGTACAAATCATGAATTCACAAATGAGAGCCTGTGTTTCCAAGCCCCTGGATGATAGCCTGTTGGGTTTGGAATACATCAATAACAATTGAATTCCCGCTATTTTAGGCCCGTGATTCTTTGCATCTGGACGATAGCCTTAGGTTCGAGAATACTTTTGAGATTGGTTGACATTCACAATTGAACTTGCATTAGTTACTTTTATCCTTTTAGAGACCTTTTAGGACACTTACATTCACTTCATGTTCACTATAACTACACTCCACGGTCATGCTATACTTGTTTACTATGCTCATGTTATATTGTCATGCTTACATAGTTGTCATTAACATTACCATGTTATACTTGTCCATGTTTTATTTTCATTCATACTATATCACATGTCATCTAGCATATTTATTTATATACTTTCACATCCCACCTTTCTTGGGGACTTACCGAGCGCAAGTTTGCTGACGAGTATTCCACCTATTTCTTTGTTTTCATGGAATGTTCGTCAGATAATCTAGATATTGAGAAGATCGAGCTGGGTCAGAAGGGTTACTCTTAGCTTGCGGAGCAGACCGACTACTAGTTCTTTCTTTTTAGCTTTTACTTCCTGTATGCTACATATATTTAGGCACTTTCTTTTATGCATCTTTGTTTTCAGACATCATGTATTCAGTTTGAAACTTGTGAAAGTTGGGAATGTAAATATATAAAGTTGGATTTTCATTATCTTGTCTTGTCTTGTCATTTTATATTGCTTATATACGCTTAGCGTATTTGTTTCGAGAAATGACCTTCTCGGAATAAATACGCCGCGGGCTTATCACATGTCGTTACCGCTCTTTTAGGAAGCGGGGCGTGACAGCTCTACTGAGTCATACAAATAGGTTTTAGTTGGGTGCAGTCCTGAGCCACATGGAAGCAATGAGCGGATTGAGGGGATTCGTCTCTTCCGGTACTGTAAGTTGATGTCGCGCTATGTCCGGTTGGCCATCACCATAAGTCTCTGGACAGAGCAGATGAGATTTAATGATTGAGAATCAGTAGTTTCTCGGTTGGTGATGGGCTTAATATCGGCATGACTTAACAGGTTATTAGGGGTCTGACATTTACCACCCGCTAGACCTGATATGCGATACTTTCAGACGAACAGACCGGACTGTACGGTGACTGTCACTTATAGGCTCAGTAGAGGTTCGGACGGGCTTGCTTGTCGATCTTCCTTTCGACAGATACCTGGATAGCCTTTACGTACAGTTAGTACCATTGGCGTGCTTGTAAATTATGGATTGGACCCAGTAACTCATTGCAAGTGCATTTTCAAGTCTTTAGAGTTCCACACAAAGATTTTTCGTACTCTAGCGATATGATGTAGCCGTGTGTATTGGATGTGTACCGGGGTTCGATTAAAACTAGTGTATCGGATACACTGACGGTAATCGGACATGTGAAAATACTAGCCGGTCTTTTGAAAAGAATGGGTATTAAATTAAGTGCTGATTTTATATATTAATACATGTATTAGATATATATTTACTAGTATTTTGTCACTATTTATTTATATCTCATTCTTGTATTTATAATACATATGGAAATTATATAATATTATATATATATATAATGTTGTGAAACATATATATTTTTATATATTGTTTTTTTCCTTTTTCCTTTTAATTCTCTTCAAGTTAAATTTTTCCATGGACATAGCACATGCAAACCCATTCACATTTAGTAGATAAGTGGAGAGGAGAAAAGAGGGTGGGCACTTAGAAGATGGATGAAAAATCTATGGATAGGATTAGTTTATGTTATGATAAATATTAACAACCATTTTGTGAAATGGTTAAGGTATTTATTCTACTCTCATCTTCAAGTTCAAGCCTTCTTCCTCCTCCAAAAATTACAAAGTGAATTAGAAAGGAAATGAAATGGTGAGATTAAAATTGGTGACATACTTTATCCCTCACACTACAAAACTAGCAAGCTTGTATGGTTAGTTTCCTCACAATTGCTTGGAGCATGAAGTGGAAATGGAACTAGAAAAAGGTTTCCTCAAGTAGATCATTTATGACAAAGAGAGGTCTTCACCAAGCTTGTTCGCTCATCCTAGGAGCCTAGTTAGATTCCAACACAAATTGAAGTATATGAAGATATTACAAAGGTTGTATACTCTCTACTTTGTTTGGAAAATTAGTTTGCGAGTTAAATTCTTTAGTCTAAAATTCCTAGTTTGTAAACTTGAGCTCTCTAGATTTTTTAAAACCCTATTTGTGCTTGTTCTAAAATCTTAGTAGAGTGCCCAAGGTCTACGAACATGGTACCAAGGCCAAACTAAAGAATACAACTTGAGATTTGTAGCCAAAAGTTTTCATTAACCCAATTATTAGAAAAAAGTAGTTTTGAAAACTCGCATGAAAAACTCTCATTTTTGTTTGTGCTGGAACCACCGGATTCTTGGTTCGGAACAAGAGATTTGTGTAGGATAACAATAGTCCAATACCCATCCAATGTATACTCAGTTTGGCCCCGAAACGGGGACAAACCGAAGCCGGTTTGACCCCGAACCGGGGCTGGACAGCCACCAGATCAGTCCCTATTTGGGGCTGTTCTGGGGCTGTTCCACCCCGATATGGGACCGTTTTCGCCCATGATTCGGCCCCCTTTCGAAGACGAATCAAGGCTCATATAGTGTGGGGTTTTTGCGGGTTAACGGGTTTCAATTTCGTGCAAAAATAAGAGATTTTTGATGCATCGGTTTGCGATTGAAGTTCAAATTGTTTGGAATTTCGATCGCATAACTTCGCTGGTTAACGATAGTTTGGTTACGGCTTGGTTTTGGTTCCTTCTGCGACTGTGGGTATCATAGTATGGTTAAACGTCGTCTAATTGCCATATGGACAATTAGACGAGATTATGAACTTGATACTTGTATTGATGTTCTGTGATGTTGTTTGGATTGGAATAGTTGCGGTGGCCGTAGTGGATAGCCGGGTTTTTTTTTCTGAGATAAGAATTTTTATATTTACATATTTATATTCTTATTTGGGGCGAGTGTCTAATATTGTGGCTATCGTTTCCGTGTTTTTAATATTCTTTTATTAGGGCACTCCGGGCTGAGGATGTTGTCGCCAAATGATGTATATTATTTTTCATTTTCTTGTACCTAGGATAGACCGAGGAGAAGTGTTCAAGTAGCCGGATTCTAGAATCCAATGGGTGGCCATCTCATGACGTAGAGATCAGGTCACCTCATTCTAGAATAGGCGGGACTGCTTGTTGCGCTCATAGGGATCTAGGGGCTAGGGTTATGGTTATTCACACGACCGTGGAATCCGTGTTTCATTCATGGTTAAAATGAAACAGGGAATTCCTAGTATACCCTCTATTTCATTATGTTTTCTTCTGCTACTATGTTAATGCTATCATGCTTGAGACGAATGCCAATATATATATATATTGTATAAATTAGATGTTGTATATGTTTTGCATCCGCGCTAGCCCTACCCATGCACTGTTGTAAGTTTAAGTAACCTTATGATGAAGTCTCCATACCCTGTTGGATATAGTGACCTTAAAGTCAATTATTGGATCGCAGGCACGTGATTGCAATGATTGAGGGAGGACCTATGCCGGAAGGACAGTCTTACTCAAGATGATAGTATGCTATCTGGTTTATCTGTATCATCGTGTACATGTTTTAGGTGACCTTACAGATCACTATTACACGTTGATAGAGCCCTTAGGATTCTTGCTTGACTACCAGCAGTATGATGGCGATCATATACGTGAGAGTTAGGCAGTCTATAAGCACATCCTTAAAGTGGTCCCTGGTCGTGGGAGTTTCGAGACTGGGCATCGATACTCCATTAGTAGACTAGTGTATACAGTCGAGACCCCGACGAGGGGCGGTGGCTGGTCTCACAAGACATTGGTATCAGTTGGTTCACCTAAGATGTATACAGGTGCTCATTGGGTTATAAGTACACCGGACAGGACTCGCCGGGAACATGCTAGTTGGTATTATACCTGACGTCAGATAGCAGTTCCCTGGTGACATGTGTACAGGTTAGTTCATCGACATGAGATCGTCATTTTTCTTATGTGAGTTCCCACTGTGCTTTGATTACTACCCTACCACGGCTCAAAGGAGTCATGTAAACAGGTTTTAGTTGGGTACAGTCCCGAGCCACATGGAGGCAGTGAGCGGATTGGCAGGGGTTTCGTCTCTCCAGGTATTGGGGGTGAGATCGCGCTGTGTCTAGTAGAGCCATTACACGAAGTCCTTGGCCAAAGAAGGAGATTTACTGGTAGGTATTCCGGTAGTATCTCAGGGTATTCTGGGCTATACTCCAACACGACTTGTACCGCTTTTGGGGTCTGATTTTTACCAACCCCTAGGCCCGACATGTGATACTCATAGACGGACCGGACTGTACGGATATTGTCACTGACAGGCTCAGTAGAGTGTCAGGATGAGTTCGCTCATCGACCTCCTTTTTGGTCAATACCTGATAGCCCATTACGTACAGCTAGTACCACTGACGTGCTAGTGGTTAAATCCACGGCCAAAGTATTGACGAGTCTTTAGAGTCCCCTACAGACAGTTTCTCAAGTTTCGGGCGAAACGTTGTAGAGGACGTATGGTATTATGGCAGGGTTCGATCATATACGTGCAGTCGTGCACGGATCATGATCGGGCGGATCATACTAGTGGGCTTTGGTTTAAGCCGGATCCTAATATTAGATTTATTGGATTACTTTAGTCTCATCGCATTTGCATTCAGTCGGAATGCGGATGCAGGTATGTATATACAGGTGAGAGGTATTCTTGTGATCCGTCACGAGTTTACTTTAGATGATGCCGTTCTTTTTATTTTTGCAAACATTTGGATTAATGTTTGCTTATGGAAATTGTGAGTGGATTTCATCATGAGGAGCAATTAATGTAGCATGTGCAATCTAGTGACTCATGGTCTCTTTTTTTGTGAGCATGTCATGTTAATTGATGGATTGTTATGTTGAAATGAGAGGTGGAGAGAGAAGGGCAGCCATATGAGGTTGTTTTGCTCTTGAGATTATTATGCAAGCTCTCATTTTTCATTTGCAACAAAACAACAAAAGCCTCTCTTCTTCTTCTTCTTCTTCCTCTAGCTCACAAGTTCCACCATTGGCATCATCTTCTACCTCCACTCTACCCATCTCATGTGTTGAGAACCCTAGAGTGTCAAGAGACAAAGTTATCACACACGATCTCTACTTCACCTTGGACATGTCGGCTAGCAAACTTCATGTTCGAGTTGCTTCGGATGAAGCGGGAGCCCGTAAAAAGACTCATTGATGTGGTGCCCTTCCGACGAGGAGACCGGAGATCGGAGATGCCGCGAGGAGCTTGGGATGGTGGCCAAAGAACGAAGGACACGGATCGATCGGTATAGCCACTCTCACTTCTTAATAGTTAGCTAGTTTAGCGTTAATGGTTCGATCCGGGTGAAAGACTACGATAGCGCCGGTTTCCTAAAAAGTTTTTGTTTCCGCATTTGGCCTCGGATCGACGGCCGGGGCGCTACCGTAGACTTACATGGTATCAGAGCCACGCCATTAACCTTTACTAGTTTGTTCTAACATATTTAAAATATTGATCGGACGAAATTTCCAAAACTGCAATTCCAAGTTCAAAGTTTCTGTCGAAATTTTTTTGTCATCGAAAATTTTTTTTGAGTGTTTCAGAAAATCAGGCAGGCTTTTCTAAGACCACTGTAAAATTTTTGTAGCATGATCCCTCTGTAACGCCGCGGAAACGCGGCCGTACCCACGTTTGGGCCGCGGTTCCGCCGCAGTGTTGGTGTTTCAGTGCACTAAATTTTTTCTTTGGGTCTTTAACATGGAATTGGGGTTTCTAGAATATTTTGTTTGGGCTCAGATTTGTTACAGTACTGGATTTGTGCTTGGGGCCCACTTCGGGAAATTTTGTCGATCGAAAATTTTAAATAATTTAGTTCACAGTGCTTACATTATATCTGCGACCATGAATGTCATTTGAGCGGTAAATCTTGTCTAATTGCTATAGTCCTTTTAGACGGGTTTGCGAACGTGACATTCACGTTGATGTTCTGTGGTGTGCTGTGATGTTGCGGATTTTTCGTGGTGGATAGCTTGCGTGCAATGGTAGTGCAGTTTTGTTATATTTGTACATTTGATATTGCAGGGCGAGCATCCGACATGTAGACTGCCGTCACTGCCTGTTTGTATATTATTCTTTTGGGGCACGACCAGCTTGAGGTCGATGTACCCGTTGTACATATTTTCTTTTCTGTACTAGGATTACCCCACGGTGGAGTGCACGGATAGCCGGGTTCTAGAGGGCAATGGGCCCACATCTCATGGCTTTGAGACGGAGGGGGCTTCACTCTAGAATTGGCGGGCTATTCGCCGCACTCGTAGGGGGTACAAGTTGACCCAAGGAGGGGTGCTCAAGTTACCGGATTCCGTGAAGTGCTGGATGGTCCATTCACTTTGCTGTAGGGGGCTGTCTCGCTTCAGGTTTTGGCGGGTAACTTGCGGCACTCGTAGGGGTCTAGGTTTTATTGCACAGGCTATCCACACGACCAGGGGAACGTCGGGTTTCACTTGCGGCTCAAAGGAAACCTGGGGCTCCCAGATTATCTGTATTGTTCTGTGATGCTTATTACTTTTCTGTGATGTTTCATTTATCACGCCTGGAGCGATTATTATATATTGCTATATATACTAGTAGATGTTGTATATGTTTTACACCCGTGCTAGTCCAGTCCCCGCTCTGTCGTTAGTTAAGTAACCTAACGGGTGATGACGGGACCCAGTGGCGAATGCGGATGGCATATACGTACATCGCATTTTCGTTCTTTATTGGTGTGATTAATTGATGGGACTGCGTTGATTCAGATCAATGCAAGGAAAACAAACATATTCGATGTTGTTGGAACAATTTTCAAAAAGGCTGTTATTGCAAGGACGCTCTCTTTTGTTTTGCATAATGGTATTCGGTTATGAATATCCAGCACCTCATTCTACGAGGCAAGGGCCGAGATCCCTTCATCGGGAGTGACACTTTGGACAGAAGTTTGCGTCAGGGTAATAATTTCACTATAGTCGATTATTTTTTTCTTTGCATCACGGTATTCAGTTGGAATATCTTGCACCTCATTCTACGGGGAAAAAGCCGAGATCCCTTCACTGGGAGTGACCTCTTTAGCAAAGGTTTTCGCTACTATATATTTATAAAAGCTATGCAGTTCCTTCAACGATATCAAGTTCATTATGTTAAAGGTTTTTCGCCAAAAACCAGCCGTATCCTGATTGAAATGAATTTAGCATGCTTGCGCTTTCTAAAAGATAGATCAAAAATATTTGTAACCGCAATCAAGAACGGCGTCGCATGAAGCTAGCCGGTGAGTACGGGTCGGTCCACAGGGATTTTGTGAATTTCCGATTCGTTCTTACGAGTTAATTCCGAAGGGTGTTCGGTTGATTATTAAATCTAAAAATCTAATTATTCTACGTAGAGCAATTAATTGAAAGTTATAACTTGGGCAGATAAATAAAATCTATACTAGGGCAGGAAAATAAATTTAATCTAGGGCAGGAATTGAAATTATCTAGTGCAAGAAAATAAATAGATCTACTTACTTTACAGATGGATCTCTCCAACCATTTACGCAGGGTTGTCAGATCTGAATAGATGAGTTGAAAAGAAACACCGATGCTCTCCAAAAGAGTTCTGGAATTTTTATTAAAAGGAGGCATAAGAATTACAATTTTTAGAGTTCCTATTTATAGAAGATAGGAAACCCTAGGGTTACAATGACTCGCATGTTTGCATTTACAAAAATAGCCCTCTAGGAAGACCGGTCAACGCCGCCACTTTATTTCGCTAAAAAATTATTTTTTTATTTCTTTAAAACTGCCGCGGAACCGCGGCCCGAGGCATGGTTTGGCCGCGGTTCCGCGGCCAAAAGGAAGAGTTGGCTTCTGCAACTTCTGGGCTGGGCTCCTGGTGACTTTGTCTTCCTGTTTCTATATGTCTTTTTCCATTTGGGCTTCTAGGTTGGTTCCAGATCTTCAGTGAACAATTTGCAATGGCTTTTTAACCGTTTTCCTTGACATTTTGGGGTCTTGCGTTGCCTTGTTAATTATGAACTGTCTTTCGATGTAGGCTTGACTAAGATCCTCCCATTTGTTGGTCAAAAGTCCATATTTTCATCGTCTTTACATCGTTTTCACTGTTTCCTGTCCAAGAACCTGTAACCTGTAACATGTAGCAGACATTCGTCAAAAGCACCCGTTTATTTGTAAAATATATAAGAATGGGGAATATAATAATGCAATATTATGGTGTGAACAAATACCCCCAAACTTATCTTTTGCTCGTCCTCGAGCAAACTTATTTTTATTCACTAAAATCCTAACCACACTTTCGCAGGGAAACGCGATTGCACTGAGCACGTGCAACAAGCCGTTAAACCTCTAGGTGTCCCTAGTAGGAGGAGTGTTGTCTCCTGAGGGTTTTCAGCGGATTACACCCACAAAATCCTATCATTTCGGCCCATTGACTTTTGTTCTCCAATTAGGTTTTCTAACAAGGAATTATATTATCTTTTGACTCGCAAATTATCCACCCATATTCTTCACACTTCCTCATCATCTAACTTAAGATTATATATGTTCTATAGACTTATTTAGCTTTTGGCATCTCCTAAGTTTTCCTTCTAGAGTTCCATCTCCACTTAGGAATTTCTATCAACTCTACTAAAGATACAAGTTCTATTCTTCATCCCTTTCTCTTATCTAAACTCTAATCACATATCCCCACGTGTGTGTAAATATCACCCCTACATTTGGAAATTCAAATCAAGCAATCGTACTCTCGTCCATTGTCCAAAGCACTTATTAAGTTGGTGAATTTTTAATTGAATTTTTGCTTACACATCCTTCATGCGACCGTTAATACTTCTTGAGGTACCAACAACCGATTACAAGATGTGTTTGCACATTAAAGCGTAATTCCTAGTCTTGCAACACCCAAGGCTTTTTGCAGTGACTCCCAAACCAGTTGGTTTAAGGCACTAGGTGATGAAGCACCCTCGCTAAATATTTTTCTATTTTTTACAGCCTTAAGTAATCACAAAAACCAGTGTTCATTTTTTTATTCTTTATTCACACTTTTTTTTTCTTTATTTTCATTGTACTAAGGACTTTAGACAAGAGCATTTCAAGGTCTCTTCTACTATTCCAAGTTTCAAGGTGCGTGATTGTACAAGTTGTAGGGTATATGTTTTCAGAATTTAGACTTAAGCTAGGAACTATTTTTCAAACTTATACTCTAATAAAAGCTTCAATATCTTTCCTTCGTTTCGACTTAGCCCAAGAAGTGAACCCAAAATTTGCCTATTTCTAAATAAACTACAAGGCATATACTTTCTACCGTTAAACTTTAAGGAAGGTTATTTTTAGGGTTTTAAATTTACTAAATCTAAGATCTAGTTGTCCCTAGCCAATTAACCTATTTGTCAAACTTAAGTCAAATATGGCCAAAATTGAATACAATTATTTTTATAATTTTTGAAATTTTTCAAATTTTTATGGGTTTTCAAATAAATATGCACATGCAAAAATATGTACAAATGAATGCGAAGGAAGAAGACGTACCGAGCATACCCCCAAACTTGAACTTGACAGTGTCCTCACTGTCATACTAAACCAAGAGGGTCAAAATATTGGCACTCCCCTGTTTATTTATTTATAAAAAAAAAAATTTTAATATTTTTTTTTTGAATTTTTTTGAATTTTTTTATAGAAAAAAGAAAAGAAAAAGATATATACATATATACAACAAGCATCCCCCCCCCAAACTTAAGCTTGGCCTTACACAAGCCAAAGGTTAGCACCAACCATTCAAAAATCTTATCGTAAAAATGGTATAGTTGGTGCAAGAAAATGAGAAGCACGCGAGACCGTGTGGAAAGAAGAATGGTAGAATAGGGTCTCGGTGGGGGAGAAGAATGGCGAAAAGAAGAAGGAAGTGGAGTACGATCTTGAGGGTGTAAATTTAGTGAATAAATTAGCACAATATGTGATGACCGATATGTTATAAGCGATTGCGCTAACCTATCTACTCGTCGAGAAATGGGATCAAATCCCTCAAGATTCGCAAGAAAACATGGGTACGCCCAACTTGGTATCGGAGATGAAAGCGTAACGGTCATTTGTACGGTCGGGACAATAGGAGAGACGAAAGGGAGTGAATTAGGGATAGTATCTTTCTCACCGTAGTAAACTGTTTCGAACTTGGAAGATTCCATCAATGGTTCGAAACTACTATAATCAACTGAGTCTGATGGCTCATCTGAAAATGTAAAGGACTCAAACTCGGGCGGTGAGTCATCAACATCGTCCGAAAAAGTGAAACACTCGTAAGTGTTATCATCTGTGAGAACAGTATCGGATTCAAAGGAAAATCTTTCAAGCTCACAGTCTTCAAGCGGGGTCGGAACGATGGGAAGGAGGGAGGGTGATATAACAGTCAAAGGTTCAGGAGGATGAATTGGAAAATCAGACACATCAAACAAAAATGATTCAACCTCAATATTATCCTCAAGACTCTTCTCGATACTATCCTCAATATTCAACGCATCCATGCCATTATCATCAAAATCTAGACGCATATGAGATTCGGGAGAAACATTTAATAACTCAGGATGATGATTTGAACATAAAATTTCAAGCAAATCGACATGTTCATCATCCGAAATATTCCCGGCGTCTATATCCTCAATCAAGTGAAAATCAATTTCTTTAGACACCTCATCAAAAGCATGGATATCTATCAATTTAGGTTCTAGATGGGAGGTGTAAAGATCGAAAGGATTAGGTGCGGTTTCACTCGAAAGGGGTTCCTCACAATCTGGCAAATCAAACACTACAAAATCACACAACTCGTTTTTATTTTCAACAGGTGGACTATTTAGGGCAATCGATGGAAAACAGAAGTTGTGGGCTTCAATTGGGTAAGGGTAGGTTTGATTTGAAAATCCTCTCTCATTCTCACTCTGTCCAACTGCCGCCTCATACATTGAAAAATTTGGAGCTAGCAGGACACTAGCTACCGGTTCACTAGGTTGCATAAGGGCGGCCACGGACGCTTCCACATTCCTAGTCATTTTATTTGTTGCAGCAATATAAGCCTCCAACGACTCTTCCAAACTAGACTTAGGTGGTGAGGGGGTTTCGGTAAAGGATTCAAAATGGTGTGGATATGTGAAACTCCCAAAAGGCTGTGTAGAAATGGTGTCTAATGAAGGTGGGAAGGTCGGGTATGACTGGTAGGAAGTGGGTGATTGGACAGGGGTAGGGTCAACATATGGATAAAAAGGTGAACAGTCGTGTAGATCCCTAGAACTAGATGAGTGGAGAGGGGTGAAAGATCGACTGCGAGATTGAGCAATATGATCAGCAGTGGACATCGGCCTAGGAGTGATAGAAGGACTTGAAAAAGTGGTATCAACATATGGAAGTGGTGAAGGTTGACTCGGTTGACACCAAGTGGGTTGAAAAGTCAAACTATTTCTCCTAGACGCCTCTATTTGATCTTTCAAAGATATTTTTGGCAAGGAAGGATCGTCTTTAAATTGACCGAACAAATTAACGTACGACGCAAAATTAGGTTCGGGATACCAAAGTTCGGCTAATGATTTATTATGTGGGGTACCCATGTTGTAAGAAGAAAGGTGACAAGAAGGAAGGTTAGGTGGTGCAAGGATTTATTTGCAGCTAAAAAATTTTTGCAAGTTTCTATAAAAATTTTTCCTTTTTTCCTTTTTCTCTTTATTTGAGACTGTTTGCAGAAAATAAAATTCGATAAAGGGCTTAGACACAAATGTAATCAACCAGAAATGCACAATCAGACCTAGATCTAGGGTCACCTAGGTATGCTAGACAGCTCCTAACTAGGGCTAGAAATAGGACTTCAAACCGCCTCTTCACCGACAAGTACGGCCAGGTAAGTAGGAAGGAACCACAGTAGTGGGCCTAATTAAAAACCACTAGCCTAGACACCGCAAAGTCAATTAGGATAAACGGTCGATACCTATACTAGTCCTTTTCCTATTGAGCTCGATGTCCTTAGGGCTGAGTCTAGTATTTTTTAATTAGGATATGGTCAATGCAAATGCCTTATGTGATTTCTGGGGTCCTAGGAAGGGTGATGAAATCCCCACCCAATCTGAATTGGTCAAAAAGCCCCTTAAAATCCGATTAAAAATATGCAAAACAGTAAATCACTTGCAATCAAAGATTTTTATTTTATGCGCGGTGCAAAGAATCCTGCACAAGATTGTTATTTGCAAGGGAAAGGATTTTTGAGCGCAAAGAAATCCTGCAGGCAAATTTACAGAAGATATATCAAGATTTGCAGAGGAGGAGAGAGAGAAAACTCACAGAAATTTGCAGTGGAGGAACGGTTTTTTTTTTTTTTTTATCGCGCTTCTGCCCCTTTTTTTAAGCCCTGATTCGACTAGACCGCGGCGGTTCCGCGGCCAAAAGGGGGCTAGCGCGGCGGTTCCGTCGCGCTTTGGTCGGTTCAGCCAATTTTTTTTTTTTTTTGTTGAACCAGATCACCGCGGTTAACTTGTAGACTCGGTCCTCCAAATTTCTTCTGTTCCTCGGTTGTTGTGATCATCTGTTGCTCCGATCTCTTTTTTCCTATTTTGATTTCTGTAGATTTCCAGATCCGATTATCGTATATCCTGCAAAATTCAAACAAAAAAGTATCCCTTCCAAAAATAACAGATTATATATTTTTATATTTTTTTTTGATTTTTCAGATTTTTCTGATTTTTTTTTAAAAATTTTATGATTAACCCGAAATTGCAAAAAGGAAAGTTCTACGCCATCCCCGGCAACGGCGCCATTTGATTGAAATGATTTTAGCGTGTTTGCGCTTTCTAAAAGATAGATCAAAAATATTTGTAACCGCAATCAAGAACGGCGTCGCATGAAGCTAGCCGGTGAGTACGGGTCGGTCCACAGGAATTTTGTGAATTTCCGATTCGTTCTTATGAGTTAATTCCGAAGGGTGTTCGGTTGATTATTAAATCTAAAAATCTAATTATTCTACCTAGAGCAATTAATTGAAAGTTATAACTAGGGCAGATAAATAAAATCTATAGTAGGACAGGAAAATAAATTTAATCTAGGGCAGGAATTGAAATTATCTAGGGCAAGAAAATAAATAGATCTACTTACTTTACAGATGGATCTCTCCAACCATTTACGGAGGGTTGTCAGATCTGAATAGATGAGTTGAAAAGAAACACCGATGCTCTCCAAAAGAGTTCTGGAATTTTTATTAAAAGGAGGCATAAGAATTACAATTTTTAGAGTTCCTATTTATAGAAGATAGGAAACCCTAGGGTTACAATGACTCGCATGTTTGCATTTACAAAAATAGCCCTCTAGGAAGACCGGTCAACGCCGCCACTTTATTTCGCTAAAAAATTATTTTTTTATTTCTTTAAAACTGCCGCGGAACCGTGGCCCGAGGCATGGTTTGGCCGCGGTTCCGCGGCCAAAAGGAAGAGTTGGCTTCTGCAACTTCTGGGCTGGGCTCCTGGTGACTTTGTCTTCCTGTTTCTATATGTCTTTTTCCATTTGGGCTTCTAGGTTGGTTCCAGATCTTCAGTGAACAATTTGCAATGGCTTTTTAACCTTTTGCCTTGACATTTTGGGGTCTTGCGTTGCCTTGTTAATTGTGAACTGTCTTTCGATGTAGGCTTGACTAAGATCCTCCCATTTGTTGGTCAAAAGTCCATATTTTCATCGTCTTTACATCGTTTTCACTGTTTCCTGTCCAAGAACCTGTAACCTGTAACATGTAGCAGACATTCGTCAAAAGCACCCGTTTATTTGTAAAATATATAAGAATGGGGAATATAATAATGCAATATTATGGTGTGAACATATCCCTCCGTCATTTCTTACAAGTATTACTTAGTATTCGTGCTGCGTTTGTTGACCGTGTCAAGGCGTAGTGTGCGGTAGCTAAGTAGTATTTGTTTGTGGCATATTAATGTGATTGGTTAGGACAGTCGTGCGGCCTTGTTGACTGTGTCAAGGGCTCGTACGGGTGGGTTTAATGCAATCCAGAATAATGACGGGTTGAACTTGACTAGGACTCTTTGATTTGTTGACTGTGTCAAGGCCACTTGGGTCCTAGGGGTAAAAACACACATCGGGAGTTTCTAAAGAAACTGAAACTTGCCAGGCATGCGCATACCTTCTGGAGTGTGATGAATTGAGTGGATTCCATCAGGTTATCATGCGATGATAGTTGGATCCCGATTCCCACTGATGAGTTGGTTTACTCCTCGGGTGATCCCGATTAATTCTTCTTTCAGGTTTGGAGGAGAATTTTGAGTATACAGTGGGAGACATCCTGATTAGATAAAGTGATTAACCATTCTGATCTAGGTTAGAGTGCATGCAGAGTGTGTCTTATCTCTCTCTCTCTCTTTGGCAGCGACCATGACCCGACCCTTGACTATGACTCAGTGACCAAGTTAACCGAACCTTCTTAAAACACTGGCTTTTGGATTGTCTGAGTTGCATACCTCATTGCCACTCCTGCTTTTACCCTTTTTCTCCGGAACATTTCGTATCACTACAAACATCCACTTCTATTGGATAAAACCATCGTATGGTTATATACGAACTCGAAGGAACTTGTTCCAGATTCGAGGATGGTTTCCGGTTCTGGAGAAAATGAATAGGACTATTCAGTTGTCTTTTCCTTTTACCTTCTCTCAGGTTGCGAGTGCTCCTTAGATTAGGATGGTACACCTATTACGCTAATTGGATAGTCTTCATCCAAACCATAGGCAGGTGCCGAACGGTAAGGAATGAAGAAAACCGATTAGCCTAAGAGAGGTGTGCAGAAGGTAATAAGTAAAGACAAATAAAGAGATTAGTAAGAGGGCAAAGTAAATTGCAACTGCAATTCACGACCAAACCAAGTATTTCATCGCCACTCCTACTTCACCTTTGTATTTCTCCAGAACACTCCGTATCACTACGAAGATCCACAGTTATTTGGATACTCCATCGTATGGTTATATACGAACTCGAAGGAACTTGTTCCAGTTCAGGAATGGATTCTGGTTCAAGAGAAATAGGAATAAGGTTTATTCAGTTGTCTTTTATCTTTACCTTCTTTCGCGTTGCGAGTGCTCCTAGGATTAGGGGAGTACACCCATTATGCTTATTGGATAGTCTTCTTCCAAACCATAGGCTAGTGCCGAACAGTAGGGAAGGAAGAAAACCATTTGGCCTAAAGGTGGTTTACAAAAGGTAATGACTAAAGACATATAAAGAGATTTGGAGAGATAGCAAAGAAATATACGGTTACATTCATGAATCTGGATAATGGAAGAGGCATTACTAGGAATACCGGGATACTCTTTCGAAACATTTTCATGTTTTAGTCTCACTGTGTATTGTTAAAAGAAAACTGATTTTCCAATTAGCCCTTACTCCAGATTATGTATTTACCAGGTTGATTCTCACATCTGTATAGTTTTACAGATGTTGAGTGGGAGTAAGTTATTGGAAATTAGGTGATCATCCTCATTATATCGGGATTCGTTGTAATTGGTGATATTTGAGGAAATCACCTGGGTTTTTGCCGGATGGCAAATATTTGGTTTTGAATATCCGTTGTTATGCACCAATTTCAAACTGATATATCTGTACGTTTATTTTTATAAAGTGAGATATAACTTTTTGAAATTATGTCCATGACATTTACCTATATCAGTTGATGGTTAGGTAAGGAGAATTCAATAGCGGTGTAATTCTTCATAACCATAGTACAGTTTTCAACCTACGACGCACAGGGTTTGAGTTATTCAACTCAGCGGACTTATACAAAGTAATGTATGTTTTCCAGTGTCCATTAGGACAGAGGGTTGGTCCTCGTACAATATTCTGTTTACTTATGACTTCTCTAGTTTGTAGACAAGTGTTTCGTAGAAACACAAGATCCAAATTTTGAGAAGTTATAGGTATAAGAATAAAATAGAACCAGGTGTTGCAAGTATCAGGATTTTTCAAAGCGATCGAAGATGTAGATACTTGTATCCGGTATTCAGTTGATAGTAATGGTTTTTGAGAACTTGTTTCTCTTTCAGGTTACTCATGTTTTGGATGCACTCCTAAGTTGAGTAATGCTGATCGGCCTCTTTCCATTTAGTTAACATGCACTGGAGACAGCTGCATGATTTGAATCTGGTTCCAATTAAATCAATGTCTCTGTTTCTATATTAGATATAGAATGGCTCATATCTTAACGATGTTAAAGTATATGGAGTTTTCCGGCTTATGCTTAAAACCAGACTCTGGATAACTCAAGGCACGTTTCTATAATGGCTGTTTGTGGGTTGACCCGGGCTATGACGAGGGTTGACTTTCTACCATCTGGAAGATCAATAGTGATATTGTTCTTGACTCGCCACAGTTTTAATAAAAATGGATTTTTTCAGAAAACGGTAGTGGGAGTATAGTAGAACTGGAAGTGATTCCAGAACCACAAATGATTACTGGAAATTTGATAAGAACCTAAAGATTCAATCAAGTTTAACATTCCATTGGCCACTCCACAGATATGGTGGGTAACCTCAGGCACTCGAGAGGTACTTCGGTATGCTCAAAGACGGTGACAGGGAGGTTCTTGTTTTCCCAGACTTGACACTACTGTTGTTCTAGGCTATGAGACCCGGCAGGAGGATAAGTATAGTGTCGTTCTAAACTAGCTTTAGAAGTGCATGTGTATATGACTCTGCCAGAGGATTGTCGTAGTCAGTGGGAGCAGCGGAAGCATAGTGGACAAGTAGCTTATGTCTATTTATGGACTAAAACAGATATAGCGGAGATAGATCATCTATTTTTGATGTGACGGTCATGGACTTTGACTTAGTCAGAATAGGAGATGGATCTGTTAAGAAGGTAGTAGGGTGTGATGTCCTGGTATATGGATGACATACACATAGTAGGAAGTGAAATTCCTATACTACGATCGGTTATACTTTGGTTGTCACACAGTGGTTTCTCCACATAGGATATGAATATTATATCAGACATTCTGGTTACTAGATCTATGGTTTTAGATCTAGATTTGGGTAGTTTCCCAATCTGGGTACTAAGACAGCATTCTAAAGGTGTTTTAGAATGGACGACTCCTGGCACGATAGTATACCTGCAGATGATGGAATCACCCTCTCTAAAGGTGTCTTACAGACTAAAGGGAGAGGGATGTCCATGATTGACATATCACTTGCTTAGGCAATTGAGTCAATCACGAGATGTCAAGTACCACACCAGGTGTTGTTTTTGCACTAGCTGCAATAAGTTCAGATATTAATCCAATCCTGGAGAAACATTCGGAAGCAGTTTTAGAACATAAGTAGATGTTCTAGGGATATGATAACGACAGCCTTCTTTGGGAGACGGTTATCACTCCAGGCTTCCAAGGTGACCTGGATGACAGAGTGACTGTCAGAGTTATAGTTTTCCCTCTGATGAGGGGCAGTAGTTTAGACAGGAAGTCCAAGAGGATACTGAGAGAGGCATGGCGCAGGATACTGATTAAATTCAGTTGACGGTACAGTCTAAGAAGTTTGGATTTGGAGTTCATTTATGAACTAGGTCCCATCAGATATCCAGACATGTTCTAAGACAGGTATTACTAATTTCGGGAGATGGCTTTCTCCACGAACTTGATATAAAGAGAGACATAGAAAGAAACATCAGAGTGGATCCACTCACTGAGGCTATTCCTCGAATGCAATAGTTTTACAAACGAGCTTTGTGAAACTGATCAGTAGAGGAGTTGGGTGTTCGGTATCACACGGACTGTGAATATGCGACATCGCAATAATTAGCCTTGAGTGCAAGTGGGAGATTTTTGGATATAGTGTCCTCAAAGTCAATTATTGGATCGTAGGCACGTGATTGCAATGATTGAGGGAGGACCTATGCCGGAAGGACAGTCTTACTCAAGATGATAGTATGCTATCTGGTTTATCTGTATCATCGTGTACATGTTTTAGATGACCTTACAGATCACTATTACACGTTGATAGAGCCCTTAGGATTCTTGCTTGACCACCAGCAGTATGATGGCGATCATATACATGAGAGTTGGGTAGTCTATAAGCACATTCTTAAAGTGGTCCCTAGCCGTGGGAGTTTCGAGACTGGGCATCGATACTCCATTAGTAGACTGGTGTATAAGTCGAGACCCCGACGAGGGGCGGTGGCTGGTCTCACAAGCCATTGGTGTTAGTTGGTTCACCTAAGATGTATACATGTGCTCATTGGGTTATGAGTACACCGGACAGGACTCGCCGGGAACATGCTAGTTGGTATTATACCTGACGTCAGATAGCAGTTCCCTGGTGACATGTGTACAGGTTAGTTCATCGACCTAAGATCGTCATTTTTCTCGTGAGAGTTCCCACTGTGCTTTGATTACTACCCTACCGCGGCTTAAAGGAGTCATGCAAACAGGTTTTAGTTGGGTACAGTCCCGAGCCGCATGGAGGAAGTGAGCGGATCGGCAGGGGTTTCTTCTCTCCCGGTATTGGGGGTGAGATCGCACTGTGTCTAGGAGGGCCATTACACGAAGTCCTTGGCCAAGGCAGGAGATTTACTGGTAGGTATTCCAGTAGTATCTCAGGGTGTTCTGGGCTATACTCCATCACGACTTGTACCGCTTTTGGGGGTCTGACTTTTACCAACCCCCTAGACCCGACATGCGATACTCATAGACGGACGGACCGGACTGTACGGATATTGTCACTGACAGGCTCAGTAGGGTATCAGGATGAGTTCGCTCATCGACTTCCCTTTTGGTCAATACCTGGTAGCCCGTTACGTACAGCTGGTACCACTGACGTGCTAGTGGTTAAATCCACAGCCAAAGTATTGACGTGTCTTTAGAGTTCCCTACAGACAGTTTCTCAAGTTTCGGGAAAAACGTTGTAGAGGCCGTATAGTATTATGGCAGGGTTTGATCATATACGTGCAGTCGTGCACGGATCATGATCGGGCGGATCATACTAGTGGGCTTTGGTTTAAGCCGGATCCTAATATTAGATTTGTTGGATTACTTTAGTCTCATCGCATTTGCATTCAGTCGAAATGCGGATGCAGGTATGTATATACAGGTGAGGGGTATTCTTGTGATCCGTTACGAGTTTACTTTAGATGATGCCGTTCTTTTTATTGTTGCAAACATTTGGATTAATGTTTGCTTGTGGAAATTGTGAGTGGATTTCATCATGAGGAGCAATTAATGTGGCATGTGCAATCTAGTGACTCATGGTCTCTTTTTTTGTGAACATGTCATGTTAATTGATGGATTGTTGTGTTGAAATGAGAGGTGGAGAGAGAGAGGGCAGCCATATGAGGTTGTTTTGCTCTTGAGATTATTATGCAAGCTCTCATTTTTCATTTGCAACAAAACAACAAAAGCCTCTCTTCTTCTTCTTCTTCTTCCTCTAGCTCACAAGTTCCACCATTGGCATCATCTTCTACCTCCACTCTACCCATCTCATGTTTTGAGAATTCTAGAGTGTCAAGAGACAAAGTTATCACACGTATTCTCTACTTCACCTTGGACATGTCGGCTAGCAAACGTCATGTTCGAGTTGCTTCGGATGAAGCGGGAGCCCGTAAAAAGACTCATTGATGTGGTGCCCTTCCGACGAGGAGACCGGAGATCGGAGATGCCGCGAGGAGCTTGGGATGGTGGCCAAAGACCGAAGGACACGGATCGATCGGTATAGTCACTCTCACTTCTTAGTAGTTAGATAGTTTAGCGTTAATGGTTCGATCCAGGTGAAAGACTACGATAGCGCCGGTTTCCTAAAAAGTTTTTGTTTCCGCATTTGATCTCGGATCGACGGCCGGGACGCTACCGTAGACTCACATACCCTGAGTCGAATACGGATGGCATATAGGTACATTCTATTTTCGTTTCTTGTGGTGTGATAGGGATGATTGATGGGACTGCATTATATGTTTAATGCAAGAAAACAAACATAAATTGATGTTGTCGAAACCAAATTTTGAAAAACTATAGGCGTGCTCTTTTGTTTTGCATAGTGTTATTCGGTCATGAATATCCCGCACCTCATTCGACGAGGGAAGAGCCTTATTCCCTTCACAGGGAATTCGCTCTTAAGCAAAAGTTTACGTGACTATAAACTACTCGATTTTCTTCATAACCACTCGTTTTAAAAGGCGGGGCCTAAGCTACACCTTTTCAAAAATACTCGGTTCCTTCAACGATATCAAGTTCATTACATTAAATGTTTTTCGCCAAAAGCCAGCCGTAGCCCTTCGTCATTTCAGATTATTAGTACTTAGTATTCGTGCGACGTTTGTTGATTATTCGTCAAGGTATAGTGTGTGGTAGCTAAGTGGTGATTTTCTGTCGCATTAGATGCGATTGGTTAGGACGGTCATACGGCTTTGTTGGCTCAGTCAAGGGTCTGTACGGGTGGGTTTAATGCAATCAAGATAATGACGGGTTGAATTTGACTAGGACCCTCTAATTTGTTGGCTCGGTCAAGGTCATTAGGGTCCAGGGGCAAAAACCATATCGGGAGTTTCAAACATAAGGGAAACTTACCAAGTATGAGCATACCTGCTGGAGTATGATAATTTTGGTCGGCTTCCGTCAAAATTATCACACAATGATAGTTGGGTCCCGATTCCCACTGATGAGTAGGTATTACTCCTCGGGAGATTTTCACTTACAATTAAATAACCTATTAGGTGTCTAGAAAGTGTTAATGATGTTATACCTCTGCGGAAATGGGGTTATTAAATTGGGTCCATGCGAAAGCATGGGGGACCTCCCTCGAAGTACCAACACCCACCTAGCTGAATGGTTAGCGAATTTGTAAGGTGTACATGGTCCCGATTAGTTGTCATTTTAGGATTTGAAGGAGAATTCAAGAAAACAGTGCGTGCGAGCCATCCTAATTAGATAAAGTAATTAACCAATATAATTTAGGTTAGTGCACGCTGGGTGTTTCTTCTCTCTCTCTCTCTCTCTCTCTCTCTGTGGCAGCGACCATGACTCGCCTTAAACTAAAACTCATAACTAAGTTAAACCGAACCTTTTTACCATCCAACTCTAGATCATCTAGATTCACGACAAAGTCGCAAATATCCCTGCCGCTCCTACTTCCCCTTTGCATTTCTTCTGAACACACCATATCACTACGAAGATCCACTTTATTTGGATAAAATCATCTCGTATGGTTACATACAAACTCGAACAAAGTTGTTTCAAATCGAGGATGGCCACTGGTTCTGGAGAAATTGAATTGGATAATTCTGTTGTCTCTCCCCATTACCTTCTCTCAAGTTGCAAGCTCCTTTTATTATGACAGTACACCAGTTACGCTTGTTGATAGTCTTCTTCCAATCCTTAGGCATGTGTCGAAAGGTAGGGAAGAAAGAAAACCAACTAGCCTAAGTATGTTGTACAGAAAGTAAGTTGTGGAAATATATAAAGGGATTGAAGTGAGGGCAAAGTAAATTGCGACGACTGTCATGAGTCTGGTTGTAACATTTCAAAAAATAAAATATTATTTTTGGAAATTTATATAATTAAATAATAAATATTGTGAATATTTAAAGTATGGAGATTAGTTTTATTGATATGGTATAATTATATATCGATAAATTGGGGATTTTACAACTTAGTATACAAGTAATTGTATATAAGTTAGCATTACTAAACTCGATTAGTACTTAATTATGCATTAAGCTTAGTTAGGCATATGACATGCACCATGTCATGTTTCAAAACACATTTTTGAATTTCTATGAACCATGACATCTTTGTTTTCTTTCTATATATTTGGGGTTTTGGTTTTTATATGAAAAAGAAATGAAAAGAAAAGATTAAAGAAAGGAAGTATGGGTAAGAGAGAGAAGAGAGAGAGAGGGTGAGGGGTTCCTTTGAGCATAGCTCATTTTTCTTCACTTCATTCTCTACATCAGTTTCTTCTCCTCCTTCACCCATGGCTGCCCTCTTCCCTCCACCTTCTCTATCTCTTCACAACACCCCCATTTCCACATCAAAACCATGTATTCCTTTCATTAAAATCATGCACAAGCTCACTACAAGCATGGAGGACCAAGCAAGTTAAGATTTTGAGCACTTGGGGCAACTCAAGAAAATTCTTGAGTTACCAAATGAGGTATAATTCTAGACTCATGGTTAAAGTGTTAGTGTTTAGTATGTCCTATTGTAGTTAGAGTTAAAACTTTTGTGATTTAGTGATCTTTGAAATTTCCAAATTGAGGTGTAGGTGATATTTTAATGTGTGAGGTTGTAATTGAGATGTATTAGTGACTACAAACCCCTTTTGGTGTTAAAACTTAGACCAAACCAGAGCTAGAACCCCAAACTTGAACTTTAGATATCCAAATGTCGGTTTTATGTTTAATTGGTGGCCTACAGGGAATCTGGAATGACTTGAGACCCTTACGAGAAAAACTAGTAACCCCAGAGAGCTAGAATTAACACTAGAAGACCACCCTGAGAATACGATCTTAAACAGCGAACCCCAGGCCGGCCAGGCCGGATTTTAGGCTGATGTCGCCGGGTCAATTGTGGGTATTGGTGTTGGAATTAGTTCTGTAGCTTATATACCCCATATACTACCCCACTGTATTGCTTGTTTAGCCAAATTTCACCTGACCAAAAATCTGGAGCAAGTTTTCTAAGTTTCTGTTTTGGATTTCATTATGGTTCATCACTTGAACTTTGGAGTTTGTGTTTGGTCTCGATCGATTGGCGTCTGTACATCGATATCGAGGGTTATTTGGTTCTTTTGCATGAGTAGACCATAGGTTTTAACCTATGTGTGATTCGTGTGCCGTTTTGGTTTTCGTACGCGATTTCTGTTTACGATACTATGTGTTATATGTGTAGGAACCCTCACGTGGACTTCGGATAACAAGGAGGAGCAAGGCGACATCGACTTCGGCAAGCAAGGATCAAGGTGAGTAGATATATATCTACGTGGGAAGTCGGGTGGATGGCGTATAGCACCCCCGCAATTTCGTAGGATATGTCACGTTATGATATATATATGTGTGTGTGTGCACGCACGCGCGCGCATATGTGTTTGTGAGATGTGTATACTTAGCAAGAGTGGCTTTAGGTGATTTGGGTTGCATTTAGTGTAGTTGGAAGAATGTGTTTTAGTTTAGTTTCTTAGTCGCAAAACCCTAGAGTATAGGTTGATACACACACACACATGCACACACGTGATATGTCTTTGGTGTATATGATTACACACACACACACATATGTGTGGATGTGTTGATATATATATATATATATATATATATATATATATATATATATATATATATATGGGCCAGTCCAGATTGCCGGAGCCTGAGATATTGAGGTTTGATGATATGGCCCAGTCCGGATTGCCGGAGCCCGAGATATTGAGGTTTGATGATATGGGCCGGTCTGGATTGCCAGAGCTCGAGATATTGAGATATTGGGATATATATTTTGTGTCGATACTTGACACGGATTCTCTGTTGATTTCATTGATGATACTTAGATTTTTATACAGAAATCTCACTGAGATAAGAAAACATTTTTCTCATTCAAGATGTATTCTGTTTTCATGCATTCATACATCGTATATGTGATATGTTGCTACCTGAAGCACTGACACGAGCACTTGGTATTACACTTATGTTTAGATGTTTACCCTTGCCATTATTGGATGCTTCGGGTTATATATTATGAGAATATTATTGTATGACCTAGGAGAGAGTCATACATGCGATTTCTTCTCGGTGATGTTTTCTACTCACGAGTTGGCAACTCACCCCCGTTGTGCCACAGTTTCTTGCAGGTTTTGCCGTACAGGTTTCGTTACAGCTTGCTGGCACACTGCTTCCTTCCGGGCGATTGCTTTGGTAGGTGGGTTCACTTGCATCATGACCACCATTGTACTGTTATTTATATTTAGTTGTATCTAGTAAACTCCATCAACCATACTTGTATTATTTGATAAACTTAGAAGACCAGTTGTACATTCTTTCGACCTCAGAGTTGCGTGCTTATTTTATTATGGTTCTTCTCTGGTTTTCTTGAGAATATTGGTTTTCTTTCTGAGTTTTGATCCTCGCCCTTCGGCATTGTATATTATATTGCTTGCGTGGTTGTTTCCGCCAATTGGCGAAGAGCTAGCTCCCGCTTGGGATGCCTTTATTCATTACTATGCATATTCCTGTTTGTACTCGTTTGGGGCCAGTATTTACAAAGGAAACTCTGCCGAAATTTTTGGAAAAGACTTGATGCTTTTAAAAATGCTTACTACGATTTTCAAAGTGATTTTATATGTTAATTTTTAAATAAGTATCCTTTCACTCTCTTTTTAAATGGTTTAGATTTCTGGGCTTTTGGCTTACTTGAATTAGGTGGAGTCATATAGACTTCACATGATTTAAGTGCCAGTCACGTGCCATTTCGGGTCGTGACACTGGTATTGGAAGAGACATTACTTGGAATACCCGGCCGCCCCCTCGAAACATTCCCATGTTTCAGTTTTTCTGTGTAATTGTTATTAAAACTATTTTCCCAATTAATCCTGATTTCAGAGTATGTATATACCGGATGAGAATCTCACATCTGTATGGCGTTACAGATGATATGTGGGAGTAAAACATTGAGAATTGGGTTATTAGATCCACAATATCAGAATTCGTTGTAATTGTTGATATTTGAGGAAACCGCCTGTGTTTGCCTATCGGTATTTTTTTGGTTTTGAATATCCGTTGTTGTACACCAATTCCAAACTAATATGTTTGTACATTTATTTCATAAAGTGGGATATAATTTTTTGAAATTATGTTTAGAACATTTACCTTCATCAGTTGATGATAAGGTAAGGTGCATTGAACAACAGTATAGACATTCTTGACCAAAATACAGTTATCAACTTGCAAACACACGGAACTAGAGTTGGTATACTCATACGACTTATAAAAAGTAATGTATGTTTTCCAGTGTCCATTTGGACAAGGGGTTGGTACTCGTACTATATTATATTTAATTATGACTTCTCTGGTTCTAAACACGTATTTCGTTAAAATGCAAGGTTCAAAATTTTGAGAAGTTCATAGGTACAGAAATAAAGTAGAGAACTATACGTTGAAAGTATCAAGATTCTTCGAGATGATCGAAAATGTAGATATTTTTGCTAGGTATTCCATAATAGTAATATTGAGAATTAAATTCTCTTTCATATTACTCATCTATGGATACTCTCCTTGCTAAGTAATGTTATATGGCATTTTTTCCATTTTGGTAATATGCTCTAGAAATAGATGCATAACCTATTGAATATGGTTCTTTTTAAATTAGTGACTTTGTTTCTATATTAGATATAGAATGGATTCATATCTTAACGATATTAAGGTATATGGAGTTGTTCGGCTTATACTTAAAACCAGAATCCGGATAAACTCAAGGCACGTTTCAGCAATGGCAGTTTGTGGATTATCTCGGACATAGACGAGGGTTTAACTTTCTACCATTTACAAGATCAAAAGTTATTTTATTCTTGACTCGCCATATTTTTAGTAAAATGGATTCTTTTCAAAAGACTTTAGTGGGAGTTTGGTAGAAATAGAAGTAGTTCCATAACCACAAACGGTTATTGAAAATTTAGTACAATTAATATGATAATTCAATTAGATTCGCCTATCCATTAGCCACTCCGCAGATTTAGTAGGTAAGCTCAGTCACCCAAGAGCTACTTCGGTTTCCTCGTAGATGGTGACAGGGAGGCTTGCATCATGAAAATGATGATCCTAGCTTACCACTGCTGTTATCCTTGACTATGAGATCTAGCAGGTGGATGGCTATAACGTCATTCTAAATTGGATTTAGAAGTGAACGTATATATGACTCTGCCAGAGGGTGGTTGCATTCAGTGGGAGCAGCGGAAGCAGGTGGGCAACTTTCTTATATCTATTTATAGACTAAAGCATGACAGAGATGAATCATTTGTTTTGATGTGACGGTCATGGCGTTTAATTTCATCAAAATAACAGATGAACCAGGAAAGAAGGTAGTAGGGAGTAATGTCTTGACATTTGGATAACATACTCCGGATACGAAGTGATGTTCTTATACTACAATCAGTCAAACTTTGGACGTCACGGGAGTTAATCCACACAGAATATGGATAATGATGCTTTTACATTGGATGTAGTAAGCAAATATAATTCAATCTTGAAGAAACAAACGGAAACGGTGAAGAACATAAGAGAATGTTCTTGGGATATGGTGATGGGAACCTCCTAAGAGAGACAGTTACCGGTTCTGGCTTCCAAGATGACCTGGGTGACAGAATGACTAAAAGAGTTAAAAGTTTACCCTCTTCTGAGGTGTAGTGTGTTGGAAAAGATTCTGAGCAAAATACTGAGGTGGACATGACACTGGATGCTGATTACAATCAGCGTAGGATACAGCCTAAGAAATATGTTCGATAAAGATGTTCATTTATGAACTTGGTCACATCAGTTATCCAGACAAGTCCTAAAACATGTATCGCTCATTTCGGGAGATAGTTGTTCTCCGCGAAGTTGAGATATAGAGAGATAAAGATGGAAAGATTGTAGCAGATCAACTCACTAAGACTATTTCTCGAACACTGTTGTTTCTCAAACTCGGTTTGCGAAGCTGATTAGTAAAAAAGTTGGGTATTCGGTTGCACATGAGCTGTGGGTATGCGATACCACAATAATTAGCCTTAAGTGCAAGTGGGAGGTTGTTGGCTATAGTGCTATCAAGGCAATTATTATAATTGCAGACATGCGATTATGATAATTAAGGGAGGACCTATACGAGTAGAACAGTCTTACTCGAAATGATAGTATGCTAGCTGCTTTGTCTTTATCATATACATGTATTATGTGGTATTACGGATTGCCGTTACATGCTGATTGAGTCAATAGGATTCTTACTTGACTACCAGGGTTATAGAGATCATACTAATGAGGTCTGGGTAGTCCATAAGCATATCCTTAAATGTCCCTAGTCGTTAAATTATTGAGACGGGGTATCGATACTCCGGAGCAGACTAGTGTATACATTTCTTATTCCCGAGAGGGGAGGTGGCCAGTCTCGCAGCCATTGGTGTACGGCACCAAAAATTGTATACATTAGTGAGTTACACTGGACGGACTCGCCGGGAACACGCTAGTTAGTATTATACCTACCGTCAGATAGCAGTTCTCTGATGGCATGAGTACAGGTTAGTCTGTTGACCCAAGATCGTCATTTGTCTTATGTGAGTTCCCACTTTACTTTGATTACTACCCTACCATGGCTCTACTGAGTCGTGCAAACAGGTTTTAATTGGGTAGAATCTCGAGCCACATGGAGGAGTGAGCAGATTGAGGGGATTCGTCTCTCCCGGTATTGGGAGTTGATGTCGCGCTGTGCCCGGTTGGCCATCACCATAAGTCTCTGTCCAGAGCAGATGAGATTTACTGATTGAGAATCAGTAGTTTCTCGGTTGGTGATGGGCTTGATATCGACACGACTTATCAGGTTATTAGGGGTCTGACATTTACCACCCCCTAGACCTGATATGCGATACTCTCAGACGAACAGACCGGACTGTATGGTGACTGTCACTTATAGGTTCAGTAGAGGTTCGGACGGACTTGCTTGTCGATCTTCCTATCAATACATATCTGGGTAGCCATTACGTACAGCTAGTGTCACTAGCATGGTTGTAAGTTATGGATTGGATTCAGTAACGCACTGCCAGCGTATTGTCAAGTCTTCAGAGTCCCACACAGAGGCTTTTCCGACTCTAGCGATATGATGTAGTCATGTGTATTGGATGTGTACCGGGGTTCGATTAAAACTAGTGTATTGAATACACTGACGGTAATTGAACATGTGGAAATACTAGCTGGTCTTTTGAAAAGAAAGAATATTAAATCAAGTGCTGATTTAATATATTAATATATGTATTTGATATATGTATTTACTAGTATTTTGTCACTATTTATTTATGTCTCGTCCTTGTATTTATAATACATATAGAAATTATATATATATATATTGTTTTTTTCCTTTTTCCTTTTAATTCTCTTTAAGTTAACTTGTTTCATGGGCATAACATATGCAAACCCATTCATATTTAGTGGACAGGTAGAGCGAAGACAAGAGAAGAGGGTGGGCACTTGGAAGATGGATGAAAAATCTATTGATGAGATTAGATTATATCATGATAAATATTAACAATCATTTTGTGAAATGGTTAAGGTATTCTACTCTCATCTTCAAGTTCAAGCCTTCTTCTTCCTCTTCTAAAATTTACAAAGGGAATTAGAAAGGAAATGAAATGATGAGATTAAAATTCGAGTGGCATGCTACATCCCTAACACTACAAAACTAGCAAGCTTGTATGGTTAGTTTCTTCACAATTGCTTGGAGCATGAAGTGGAGATGGAATTAGAAAAGGGTTTGCTCAAGTGGATCATCTATGACAAAGGAGGTCTTCATCAAACTTGTTCTCTCATCTTAGGAGCCTAACTAGAGTCCAACACAAATTGAAGCATATGAAGATACTACAAAGGTTGTATACTCTTTACTTTGTTTGGAAAATTAGTTTGCAAGTTAAATTTTTTAGCCTAAAGTCCCTAGTTTGTACACTTAGACCCGTATTGAATTCACCAACAATTGATACCCAATCTTAAAAGGTTTTGTAATGGGAAAAACGTAGCTGTTGAATGTAACGTGAGGGCACTTTATTTATGGAATTATATCTTATCATATTCTTATAAAGCTGTCGTGCTCTAGTTGTTAATTAAGGTTGAGAATTTAATTTTTAATGATGTAAAATGCAAAAATTATTTGCGAGGCCCTTTGACAACAAGTATTCTCTTGAGACATCACCTAAATGAGATTGCTATAAGGTCGTGGTTTAGGATGAGTGGGTGAAATCCTTATAACTCTCATAAGAATTAAGGTACCATGCATGGTCATAACGCGTAACCCGTTTTGAATACCCAAATTTCTGTTTCATATGTGTTTTTGACAAAGGAATGATCAACAAGATATAGTTTTGTAAGGCCATTTAATGACTGCTATATTCTTGCATTCTAGAGTTATCTACACAAAGTGTAAGTTTAAGTCTTTATGACACTTATGCCGATATATAATATTGTTAGATGTTCATTCATAGTAGTCATAGTCATTATAGGTTGCATCGAAGTTCGAATTTTGTGGAGGAATTGTTGGAGCAAATGCACAAAATAACGGAAAAACCCAAACTTCTCATGGTGGGTTTAAGTCCCACATTGCCCGCACCAAGGAATGAGAAAGTGTTTATAAAACACTTCTATCCTTCATTGCATTGAATCTGATGAAAGAGGATATGGTGGAACCATACACGCGCGCCGCCGCTGTGCCGATCGGACATGAATGCCGCTTTGATTCTAGTTCTTACAAGTCTCAATTATTCGTTTTACAGAAAATTATATTGATATATATTTTTGTAAAATATTTCAACTATATTTTTTAAACGTTTTTTCATGAATGATTTTTAGAAATGGGTGCGACGGTTGGTGGTTGATCGTTGCAGTTTGAACTGTTGAGATCGGGCGGCTGCCAGCGGTTGCAGATCGAACGATTTAGATCGAGCGATTGCAGATCAAACGATTGAGATCGGACGGATGCAATCTAATGGTCGCGAATAATCAGTTGCAAATGAAGAGTTACAACTGTTGGGGTTCCAACCTTTTGAAAGGCTATATAAAGCCCTTCTTGAAGGCAAAAGAAAAAAGAACACAAACCCAATAATCCAAAAACCACCGACACACACAGATCTTTCTTCTTCTTCTTCACTGCATTCATAAACATCCTGAGCATCTGACTTCGAAACAGAAAGAGTATTAATACTACTTCGGCAACTTGTGCAAACCGGAGTACCAGAAGGGCTGGAGAAATTGTATCTTGGGATTGAATTACTGCTGTAAACCTATCTAGAGAGAGGCAATATTTTTCTTACGTCAGTGCACTCAAGTGCATGTCTCTCTTCCATAAACCTCAATTTTCATACTTGTGATCTATAAATGTTAGAATTTTGTTTATTTAATCTTTTCAGATATAAAACCTATCAAACAGCAAAATTTTCCAGCACGTTTTATATTTATTAAGTCTTTGAAATTATATATTTGCCGTTTTTTCATATGACAAACACCGATCATGTTGATCTTTCTTTATGGCCAACAACATGGAACATCAACTTTTCGTTTGATTTCTATAATTTTATCATTGCATTGAATGATCGTAATATTAATGATATTAATGGGTTTCATTTTAGCATAAAACGTCTTTACAAAGTTAGGCCGATGAGTAAATATTATGATGTCATATGAAAACTAATGGCCGTGAAGGCAGAAATGACTCATGCCGGAGATAATCCAAGAACTTCAAAACCGAGACCACATCTTATTTGTTTCTAAAAATTGTAGCTTTCTGGCAAACAAACTCCGAGAGACTTGCAATAAGATTAGATTTATTACCCACCAACGCTTCTCTCCTCCATGTGAAGCTTACCTGTTTATTTCTAATAAAAAATAATTCAATCATTAAAATAAAATTTTATGTTTATTTGTTTGTTGAAGGACAGAAAATGACCAACCAAAATCCAGTGAATATTAGTTGTTCTGCACATTGAAGAGATTCATGCCTTTTGTTTTCCACACAAACTTGTACAAGTAATTTAGGTAATGTGTGGACATCGCCTCTCTTGTGCTGTTGGTCAAATACGCCAAACTTTCAATCATTAAAGATATAGGGTCCTTGAAGAGATTCTTCTCATGCTATAATCAATTTAAGTGAGTGCACTTGTATAGTTTAGTTATTGCTTAAAAATTTTATGGGTGTGATGGAGACTTATGAAGAATATATCAACAAACTAGATCACAAGGGGACAACTAATCCCCTAGGATAATGGACCATACATCATTTATTGGTTTTAACATATGTGGAATGTGATATAGATATATAATCATATTTTTGTTAAGACGCAAAAATTGTTAAAACCTTATTTTTGCAAACCACTTAAGATTCTTAGATTTCACTAGGTTGATTATAGCATTCAACTCAGTCTCTCCACGTGCTAAAATTTCAATGATGTTCGATCGTGAAAAGCATATGAGTAAAGCATGAGTAGAGCAACAATATAATGGTTACACGGAAACTGCTTTTTATGTATCGCGTTTGTATGACATTGGATAAAAACTAGCCCATACATTGGGTTACTTGCAGAAAGCCCATCAGCAATCGACCCCAACAAAGCCCATATATGTGGATCGAGTAGCGGGTTCATGCAGGCTTCAACCCGAATCCGATTCCGTTTCGTCTCACTTTGCCCTCTTCATTTTTGCCTCCGACATCGGAACTCGCCATCAAAAACCCTAAAGAAAACATCTCAAAAAACCGTAAATTTTCCCCCAAAGTGCACCAAGTCGCAACCAAAATCCCTCGCCGCCCCTCCCTCCGCCTCCGCCGCTGCCGAATCTCGCGACCAGAAGCTCAACCGAATCGCCGACGAGCTTATCGCGCTCACGAAGGCCGAGCGCGAGGATTACTCGATCCTCTTCCGCCACAACCTCGGCCTCACTCAATGGGTCTCGTCCTCGAACCTCGCCGCCGTGGCGTCGTCCTCAGCCGCGGGCCCCGCGGCTGCGGACACAGCGGTGGAGGAGAAGAAAGAGGAGAAGACGTCGTTCGATATCAAATTGGAGAAGTTCGAGGCGGCGGCGAAGATTAAGGTTATAAAGGAGGTGAGGGCGTTTACTGATTTAGGGTTGAAGGAGGCGAAGGAGTTGGTGGAGAAAGCGCCGGTTGTTGAGATCGGTGCTGCTGCGGCTTTGGAGTGAAAAAATAGAGTAAAAATCGAATCTTTCTTGTTTTAATTTTCCGTTCATATATTTTGTGGCGATTACGAATGATTGTATTACTAAACAGTGAGCAAAGAGAGTGATCATCGACCACATTTTCGGATAGAGAACTAAGAATCTGATATTGGGAGTAATGTGGAAGTAAAATCATAATGATGAAACCATGTGCTAAAACGTTTACATTTGGTGTTGCTTAAAAGCTTATATTCCTAAGGAATGCTTATTTATTATGTTTGGTGTAACTACAATTCATGACCCCACTAAAAGCACTACAAATTCTATAAGGGAATCATTTTAAATTCGAGGCTACGAGCAGAGATGTTTATGACTTGCCAATAAGGAAAATTCGAGGCTACGAGGCTACGAGCAGTAAGCTTCTTTATTTACGTTTTTTTAAATTCTAAATTACTTTTCCCCTTTTTTAATTTCTTTTATTATTTTCAGCTTTTTGAGGTAGTCCAGATTGTAGACACATATGCTTATAGCCAATTTCTAGTTTTGATATGGTTTTCCATATCTTATCATCAAATTCAATTGTATTTATCACTCATTCTCCAATTAACTATCTTTAGAATGAATAGAGAATTTTTTGTTTGGTTTATCTTAGTATGCACAAGATTTGATCCAATATCTTAGCACCAACAAATGCTGTAAATTTTAGAGAGCCGGTTAGAAGGCTAGCCTCTGATTCCTTAGTGAAAGGGGCTAGCTCGATTGACTGTGCCGCTTTTTTACTCGCTGTTAAAACATTGATATCATTTACATTGTTGTCATAAGAAATCATTGGGAGAAATCGTAGACAGCCCCTTCTTGAGATTTAGGAGGTCCCATGTTTGATTCTGGGCAGGGACAAAATTTCAAATTTTAAGGTTACAGCCCGCATATAGCAAGATAGTAAAGGAGGAAAAGGAATAAAGAAAGGTCAGGGGAGTTGACGAGCAAATATCTCATCCGAGTAACCGAAGGAATCTTTGCATGAAGGTTGTACAAGCCAGTCACTCAGGGATATAAGCCATTTGGATTTGGAGTCATAGATGCTAACTTATTCTCTTAAACATTTTATTTGACACTAAAATTTCTTGAGAGATTTGGATGCTGATTATCACTTAATATAAAAACCAAGTTAAGTATCCCAATGAATCGTATCCTACAATTGGAGAATTGTGAACCAAAAAATCCGAATTATATCTTGTCTCTTATCTGAATCCGAATCCTTCTTAGGTTGATTATTTACTATCGAACTCTATATATCCTTGACAAGGTTAACATGAGTTGTAGGTGTGGGGATGTTACACCAATAAAATATTAATCTTTCATGTAATACTTTGTGGAAATGGTACTTTGCATTCATTAGAGACAAGAGGTGAGTTATAAGTCGGTGATCTTCCAGATCACGACACGTGACGGATGACGTGTCCCAGGGCATGCAAGAAAGGACCTACAGTGGCCAACCAGACCACTCCTATGCCCGTCCTACAAACAAACGCTGGCTCACCTCCGAACCCCCTGCACAATTGACCTCCTCGGACTCACAGCTCGTCTCTGGGCTACCGCAGAACCAAGATATCTCGGCTCTCCCGCTCTTCCGTGAGCTCTCCCGCCGAGGTCATCTTCCTCGGTCTCATCGACCGACCAACGACACCGCTCACAGGCGCAACCACCATCCCGCGAATCTAGCCGTGCACGAGATATCCGCCGGCCACATCCCACGTTCCACGCCATCGCGATCCCCCATTAACGAGCATGCCTCGCCATTAACGGGAGATCCCGCTCACCACGCGGGCGTGACGTCAGGAGCGTAACGGCCAGCGTGATTCTCGCGTCTGTCCTGCCTACTGCCACCGCTATATAAACCCCCTCTTCAGACGGTTCAAGTAAGCCATTTTTACTCCACTAAGCCGTTACTCTGCTCGGATTTCCTCTCTAACTTGATCGTCGGAGTATCCTCGCCGGGACTTCCTTACAGGTAGCTCGGCGACAACCAACCTCCAACCCATTGAGATCCACACGCTTTAGGAGCCTGCCTCCAAATCCAATCTCAGCCATCCTTCGCCGCCATCAGCAGATCAACGGAAGGTAACATCTTGGCGCGATCCAGGTCGCGTCAGCTGGCGCCGTCTGTGGGAAATCTTGATTCCACAAAAACAAAAGTTCATCTTCCGATCCCAATCTAATGGCGAGCGATCATCACAACGATCCAAGCACTAGCCGCCGCCTCCACCTCAACGGAGGCGCGGACGACCCTCCTTCGCCGAATGCCATCAACGCACTTGCCGGCCGGATAGACCGACTCGTGTCCATTGTGGAGGCTCTCATCCGCGTCTAAACGGCAGGGCAAGACCCCCAGGTCGCCGCTCCCCCACCTCGGGACCGGGACCCCTACAGAGGGAGAGAAGACTCCGTCCTTGTCGGCACTGCCAACCACCGCCTTGCTACCTCCCACGGCCGCAGATCTCCCGGGCCAATACGTTCTGAGACCCGCTGGACGCCCTACAGTTCGACACCGAGGTCCGTCGCCAGAGTTCCTCGCCCTGAGACCCTTCGCACACCTGTCCCTCCCGAGGAGATGTCGGTCAGCTTGCCTATTACCAGGCATGACCGACACCCGCTCCCTCGACGGGGCCGCGCGGACGGTACTCGCCACGGCGGCTCGAAGACTACCTCGCCGGGGATCTAAGGAACCTCATTGAGAGAAACCGGGACCGCGGCCAGAAACAGGCCTCCAACAGCAGAGGCCAGGGATCAGAATGTGCTGAATCGTCGGGGTACCACGGCCGACTCGACACCCTCGAGAAGAAGATCGAGGGCATGCATCGAAAAGGTCACCGCTCGAGCGACGGGGCTAGGTACGCCGCCGACTCGCTTACCAAACTGTTTACCGAGGAGCTGCTCGTTGTCCACGTCTTCTCTCGCAACAAGCCTCCGAAGGTCTCCCTCTTCGACGGCAAATCCGACCTGAAGGACCACTTGGATGCATTCACCACGGGGATGAGCTTCCAAGATAACTCCGACGCTGCCCAGTGCCGAGCTTTCCCGGCCACTCTCATCCGCTCCGGACGAGACTGGTTCCGAGGACTCGAGCGACGCTCGATCTCCACTTTCGACGAGCTGGCCACTCAATTCCTCGGCCATTTCGTTGGGAACAGGTAGCAAAAACGCACAGTTGACCATCTATTCACGATCAAGAGCGGGGACAAAGACGTTCAAAGCATACGTCACCCGGTTCTACAACGCCCTTCTCGAGGTCCCAGAGCACCGGGACGAGACGGTCATCACAGCACTTAGGTCAGGTCTTAGGCATAAGAAGTGATTACGCTCTTTTGCATTAGCGCAATCTAAGACCATGGCCGAAGTAAAGGCCTGGACCGAGCGCGAAGTCCAGCTCGAGTCCGAGGTGAACGCCAACCTCCACGGGGCAATGTAAACCGACCAAAAGAAGAGGGCAAGAGAAGAGAGAAGGGGACCCGAGCGGCCAAAGCCCTATCTCCCGAAGTTTCAGGAGTAAATCCCGCTCAACGTCTCCCAGACAGTGCTACTAGAAGAGGCTAAGGGCGAGGGGTTCTTCAAGCTTCCCCCGATCCCGCGCATGGCCTCAAAGCGAACCGCGGACCCCTACTGCGGTTTTCACAGGTCACTAGGCCACTCCACGAAGGGCTGTAAGAAACTCCGAGACTACATCGAGGAGCTCATCCGTTCGGGGCACCTCGCAGCGTACTTGAGGGACAAGCGACAAGTCGACCGCGAGCAGGAGCAGCGTCCCCCTCCCGCCGAGCTGACCATTGGCCAAATCATGGTCGTGTCAGCAAAAGATACGTTTGGCATCCACGAAACTCGGTACCCTATGCCGGCCGGACATAGATGCCAACAGACATCCAAGGGGTTCAAGCTGCGCGAATAAGAGTATCTACTAGCATGTATTTTCTTTTCAAAGCAATGTATACCTTTTTTGAGATCATTTTGTTTATATAATAAAAGGGATCAATAAATCATTGCAATGAAAGAAAAAGAATCTTATTCATTCAAAGGGTACTATAGGTTCCTCAGCCGTACAAAAAAATTTTACAATAGCAGGGGAATTGGGTGCAGAGAACACTGCTCGTGGTACTCTGATGATATTTCCGCCAGCCGAGCCCTCGCGGCATCTAGCCGCTGCCTTCGACTCCCCCCACGAGCGTCGGCGTCGTGCCTCAACTGGTAGCACTCGAGGACGAGCGCCTCCGAGCGGTTGAGCCGGCTCGCAGAGATCAAGCCGAAACGCCTCAAAGACCGTAACTTGCCAACAACCTCGTCCTTCAGCTGTTCGGACAAGGGGTTGTAGAGTCCCGGCGACGCCCTCCAGGTGGAGTACATCAGCAGTTGAAGGAGGGAGGAGCGCCGGGGGAGCAATCGGCCGAAGTGATCCTCGATGCGGCCTATCACCAACTGCACCGTGTCATCAGTTCAGTATTGGTCATAGAAGTACACGTCCTCGAAGTTTATGATCTCAGCGATGGTGAAAAGGAAGTCCTCCATTCTTACGTTTCGGGTGTGAGGAAGGGAGTAATCAACACTCCCTCCATTTTATAGCCCACAACGCCTCCGGAGTTCAACGGTCGCCCGTTTCACCCACAACTATGCCGCCATGCGGCAGACATCACGCCGTTCGATGTGCAGTTGAAACGACACTACCCCGGCGCTTCAGGTTCCCCACGCGATCACGATGCGTGTCGCCAACAACTGTCCCTCTTCCTGGTACTCACACCAGGGAGGACAAATAGAACCTCATAAGAGGCAGCCGAGCGGCTATCCTGCTCGTCTATCCCTGGCTGGTAGCTTCCTTACCCCACAACGCCAGGGATCAAAGCCCTCACCAAGAGACAGCCGAGTGGCTACCTTTCTCGGCTATCCCTGGCCGGTAGCTCCCCTACCCCACAATGCCAGGGATCAAAGCCCTCACCAAGATGCAGCCGAGCGGCTACCCCGCTCGGCTTTCCCTGGCCGGTAGCTTCCCTACCCCACAACGCCAGGGATCAAAGCCCTCACCAAGAGGCAGCCCAGTAGCTACCCTGCTCGGCTATCCCTGGCTGGTAGCTCCCCTATCCCACAACGCCAGGGATCAAAGTCCTCATCAAGAGGCAGCCGAACGGCTACCCTGCTTGGCTATCCCTGGCCGGTAGCTCCCTTACCCCACAATGCCAGGGATAAAAACCCTCAGGTAGCCGAGCGGCTACCCCACTCGGCTATCCCTGGCCGGTAGCTCCCCTACCCCACAACGCCAGGGATCAAAGCCCTCACCAAGAGGCAGCCGAGCGGCTACCTTGCTCGGTTATCCCTGGCTGGTAGCTCCCTACCCCACAACGCCAGGGATCAAAGCTCTCGCTAAGAGGCACCGGGCAGTAACCCTGCTCGGCCATCCTTAAAGATCAAAGCCCTCGCCAAGAGGCTGTAGGGTTCCTAGGCACGCTAATGAAGTCTCACAAGGCATCAACCATGCCAATTTCAAATTTTACAAGTGCCGAGAAACCCTAATACGGATCGTTAACTAGATTTTAGGCGAAACAAATACAAGTAAACGACTTTACTCTAAGTGAACGGAAATACAACCTTTGTAGATCCGGTGCTCCACCTCCATAGCTCCGTGATGAAGTCCCCTTGCTGTCCAAATCAAATCCCGGGCTCTAGCGTTGGCTTCATCGGAGAAATAGACGGGCTAGGTCATCGACTATGATGCCGAAGATGATCTACGTCGAGGCATCACAAGATCAAGTTCCCACTTCACCAAATCATGAAACTTGTGAAGAAAACACCCTATACTACTTGGCAAGAGGTAGAGGATGAAGAAATAGGAAGTGGGTTCACTTTAGAATTGGATTTCTCACTCATTTTCACTAGTTGCCATTAAAGGATGCAAGCTTTCTTCTTTTTGTCAAGATGAAGAAGAAGAAGAAAGAATATGATAAGTTAAATAAAATAGAAAAGAAAATGAATACTCATCATATTCAAACCATGGTCAAGTGTAGAGACTAAACTATGGTTAGTTTGAATGGTTAGGGTTAAGCATGAGACAAAATGGTCACTTAGTCAAAGCTTCATGAAGCTTCAACTACAAACAAAGAAAGCCACCATTTTCTTTTTCTTTTCCAAAATAAATAAATAATTAAATAAGTAAGAAAATCAAAACCCTAACCATTTAAATAACCATGGTTTAATCTTTACACAAACTCAAGTAAGCATGTATCATCAAACATGATACAATCAAGTGCACACAAAAATATATCACATATACAATGTGCACATCAAGTGAGAAAATCCTTTTAATGTGAACCAATACTAGTTAATGCAAAGTAATATATCAAATATATAATTATACATTAAATCATTAAATCAACACTTGATTTAACGATCCGGTCATATCGCATATAACCGACTAATATCCAATGTATCGGCTTATCGAATCAATCCTCGATTCGATAACTAGGTTATATCGCATACAACCAATCGATACTTTTATCGCGAGAATAGAATACGGTATCACATACACGCATTATTCTCGGTCCCGCACATATCTCATATGCGCTCCTATTTCGTTTCGCTTGAGCCAGGAAACCTCTGTGTAGGACTCTAAAGACTCGTCAATACGCCGGCAGCAGGTGATGATCATATCAAACACCCACAAGCCGCAAGCGGTCTGCTAAACGTAACGGCCACCCGGGTATTGAGCGATCAGAAGATCGACGAGCAAGCCCGCTCATACTCCTGTGAATCCAACCAGTAACACTTACCGTACAGTCCGGTCTCGTCGTCTGATATGTCGCATATCTCGCCTAGGGGTAGTAAACGTCAGACCCTAACAGCTCGATAAGTCGTGTCGATATGAGGTCTATAACAGTTCGAGAAACTAATGGTAACACTTACCAGTAAATCTCAGCAACCCTGGCCAGGGATTTCCGGTTATAGCCAATCGAACACAGGGCAACATCAACCCCCTATACCGGGAGAGACGAATCCCCTCTTATCGCTCATTGCCTCCATGTGACTCGGGACTGTACCCAAAAACCACCGTTTTGCACGCCCTCTTGGACGTGGTAAGGTGGAAATCAAAGCACAGTGGGAACCACACAAGACTCTATGACGATCTCGGGTCAACAGACTACTCTGTACCAGTGTCACCAGAGAACTGCCATCTGACGTAAGATATAATACCATCTGGGAGTTCTCGGCGAGTCCGTCCAGTGTACCCAGTCTCCACTGAGCACCCGTATATCATCTCTGATGTCAAACACCAATGGATATGGGATCATCCATCGCCCATCTGTATGGGTCGAGAAGGTATACGCTAGTCTACTCTGGTATATCGATGCCCCGTCTCGATATACCCACGACTAGGGACTTTGAAGGATGTACTTATAGACTACCATGTCCCCACTAGTATGATCCGCATCATAGTCCAGGTAGTCAAGTACACATCCTAAGGGCTTTACCAACATATAACAGAGAGACAATCAGTGTACACGTTAAGGTAAAGATCAACCAGATAGCATACTATCATGTCGAGCAAGAAAGTCCTCCCTATATATGTCCAAGCATCCACTACAATATACATCCTATGTATAGTAATGGCCTCTAGGGCATACATATAACTAACAATCTCCCACTTGCATTAGGGTCATCTGATAGCAGTGGTTGTAGTATCTCATACTCAACCATCCCATAAAAGTCTCTCTCTGGGAAAAGGCCTTTGTGAGTGGATCCGCTGTGTTGTCCTCTGCGTCTACTCTCCTAACCTCTATCCCTTGGAGATCAAGCATCTGCATGATCAGGTGATACTGCCTTAGAATATGTCTGGATCACTGATGGGACGGACGTTCCTTGGCATAAGCCACAACTCCATTGTCACACAATGGGAGGAACTTAGTTCATCTTATGAACAAATATACATCCAGACTGCCTCTTTGGTAGCATCTTAAGTAGCGATGTATCGAGCCTTTTTCGTCTAGTATGCCACGGTATCTAGCTTGGAACTCTTCCAACATACCGTCCCTTCACTGAGGGTAAAGACAATGCCTGTGACTGACTTTCAGTCGTCCTTATCACCCTGGAACTCTTCCAGTGATTCTCCCCAGGATCGGTTGATACCATCTCACTACAACTAGTGAGAATCCTAACATCCAATTATATCTATCTCATAGATCCAAAACCCAGGATTTATGAGGTATCACTTTGATCCTATATGGAGAATCATTGTGATAAGCGGAGATTGACCGAGCGTAGCATAGGAAACTCCTTCCCTATTAAGAGTATGTTATCCACGTACTCTACGAGGATCGACACAATACTCCCTACTATCTTTTTGTTTATACAAGGTTCATCTACCATTTTGATGATGTCAAACTCTTTGACTAACACATCAAAATAGATGTTCCAACTCCGCAATACCTGCTTTATCTTATAAAGCATCTTGTACACGTTTCCGCTGCTCCCACTGTCTACGAAGCCCTCTGGCTGTGTACTTATAGACGTTCTCTTCTAAAACATCATTTAGAAAAACAGTCATGGCACCCAACCGCCAGATATCGTAGTCATGGTATGTAGCCATGGCAAGTAGGATCTGGATGGACTTAAGCATAGGCACTTGAAAAGGTTTCATCATTATCCACGCCTGGTCGATGACGAAAAGCTTTAACAAGTCTAGCTTTGAAAGTCTCAACTTTTCCATCTACACCAAGTAATCTTCTTAAGATATACTTGCTCCTGATGGGGATTTAACCCTTCAGATATAGCAACCAAAGTCCATACTTTGTTGGTGTACATGGATTCCATCTCAGATCGCTAAGCATCCAGCCATTCTTACAGAGTCCCTACTCTCGATGGCCTGCTCGAAGCTAGTTGGGTCATCATCTTATGATGCAATCCTCGCTCCCACTGTCATAGAGTAACCGTAGTATCTCTCAGGTGGGTGAGGAACCCTACTAGATCGGCGGAGAGGCTGAGGTTCATTGGTAACTATTGAATCCTTTGGTTTTATCAAATCATCTGCTGTATTTTGTATAGCTGGAACATTTCCAGTTGTACATAACAGATCTTGTCTCGAGCTTGTCCCGATTTTGCTTTTAGACATAGGCCGGACAACCCCAAATCTTAACTAACTTAAGATATGGGCTCTTCCCTTTCCATATCACATATGAAGTGGTAGGCAACTGATTTGATTTGAACCCTATTCAATAGGTATGCAGCTTCTCAAGTGCATAACTTCCAAAAGGAAATAGGTAACTCAGTAGTACTCATCATAGAGCACACCTTATCATATAAGGTGTGATTGCTCCGCCCCGATATACCATCATGCTATGGTGTATACGGAGGAGTAATGCTGAGAGAGAATCTCATTCTCCTTTAGAATAGTCCAGGAATTCCGTGCTCAAGTATTCTCCTCCTTGATCTCATCAAAGGACATATTACTTATACCCGTATTGGTTCTCTACTTCTAACTTATATTCTGTGAATATCTCAAAAGGTTCTGACTTGTGTTTCAACAGGAACATAGGTCTGAATCTCGAAAGATCATCAGAGAATGTAATGAAGTATAAAGAACCGGTCTTGGCAAGTGTAGACAGGGGACCTACATACATCAACATGTATCATCCCAAGAGTTCACTAACTCTTTCTCTGTTTCCAGTAAACGGAGCTATGGTCATCTTATTTCTGTGACATGACTGGCAAGTTTCATAAGATGTAAATTCAAACTGATTTAAATATGCATCTAAAATGTAACTTCAGCCAGTCGAATCGCATTGATATGACCTAGTCTACAATGCCTCAAGAAGGATTCGTTCATTTCTGAACTCTTCCTCTTGTGTGTGTTCCGTATACTAAAGAACTGTAGTTTGATTTAGAACATCAATGCTTTTAGATAACGTGCCTGAACCGATCAACTTTTGATATAGGAAATGTTCAAAACATAATCCAACAATACAAAATTTTATCATTTCTTTACTTATAAAGAGACTGATATGATTTTGTATATCAGGTTCGGTATCTAATAACATTCGTTCAGAATCAATGTATTTGTAATACAGGGTGACAGTGACCAACAGACTTGGCTGCAACACTTGCCCCTTTTTCTGCCTCATGAAACTTATCACCCGTTCTCAGTTCTCTACCTAGCAGTAGCCCTATGTAACAGATTACATATCTGGGATCCTGATCTGGTATCACATACCCAGGACGTAGAGGATACAGAGAAACAGTTCTTTGTAATGAACACACCCGAAGATGATGCATCAGCATGCACTCTCTTCGTTTGGGCGGCACGGGAAATCTGGTATTCCCCAATTTCCTGCTCTGTCTTATAACAATTATAAGTTGGAGCGGGATCAACGTTCCCCAGCTCAGTATAACAAGCGGGTTCGGTCAATATTCCGTATTATTATCTTGATTAAGGCATGATATGGTCGCTACCTGGAGAGAGAGAGAAGAAAACACTCAGCGTATACTCTTGCAAGATCAGATTGGTTATTATTTTATCTAATCAGGATGGCTCCCATTGTTTTTATCAAATCTTTCTTCAAACCCTAAAAGGAAAGACTAGCCGGGATCAATTACACACTACAAGTTCGCCAATCTTTCAGCCAGGCCAGTGTCGGTACTTTGAGGGAGGTCCCCCGTGCTTTCGCACGAACCTAATTAATGTAAACCTCGTTTTCCCAGAGGCATAACCTCGTTAACACCTTTCTAGACACCTACTTGATCGGCTAATTGTAATGTGTAAAACTCTCCCAGGAGTAACAATTACTCGCAGTGGGTATCGGGATCCAACTATCTCATAGAAGATATGCAATCTCATTGCAAATTTCAACACTTGAAATTCCCGATAATATTTTGCCCCTAACGTGCTATGACCTTGACGAAAGCCAACAAACCATAGCGCGCTAGTCAAGTTCAACCCGTACATTTCTTGATTGAATTAAACCCACCCGCACGACCCTTGACGAAAGCCAACAAAGCCGCACGACTACCCTAATCCAATCGCATCGTATGCAGCAGATAAGCAGCATATAGCTACCGCACACTGCACCTTGACGAAAGCCAACAAATGCAGCACGAATACTATATACAACTATCTGAAATGACGGAGGGCTACGACAGGTTTTTCTGAAAACCTATTGCGTAATTAACTTGATATCGTTGTAGAATCAAATGATTTTAAAATGGAGTGTTTTTGAAGCTTTTCTAGTTTTGCTAAAGGAGTCACTCCCAGTGAAGGGATCGTCGGTCCTTTCCTCATCGAATAAGGTGCGGGATATATCATATATATCACTGTGCAAAGCAAAAACTCTTAAAAGCAATCAAAAGACAAACCGAGTGTGTAGCATCTGCCAGTTATTGCTAAAGGAGTCACTCCCGGTGAAGGGATCTCGGTCCTTTCCTCATCGAATAAGGTGCAGGATATATCATATATACCGCTGTGCAAAGCAAGAACTGTAGCTACCTGTTTTATTTTTGAAATTCGATTCTACAACATCTTTAGGTTTCTTTTTATTTCATTAATCTCATTAATGAAGTCCCATCATTTAAGTTACCTAAACATCACAGATAAATACGACGTACACTTATGCCATTCGCATTCGCCTCGATGTCCCCTCGTGCACCGTTAGGTTAGGTGACTAACGGCAGAGCGGGACAGGGCTAGCGCGGGTGTAAAACATAAGTAACGCCTATATAATATATCATATATACTATATACAGTATCCATCACAGAACATATCACATGATCACATCACAGATATCGCAGCAGAAGAATCATATGAAATATTGGATATACTAGGACGTCCGTGTTTTCAATACGAGCCAGTATAAAACACGGATTCCACGGTCGTGATGAATAGCCAAACCCACACCCCTAGACCCCTACGAGAGTGGCAAGCAACCCTACCAATTCTGGAGTTAGGAGACCCGGACTCGACTCCTCGAGTTGGTCTCCCACTGGACTCCAGAACCCGGTTACTTGTGCTCCCCTCCTTGGGTCTATCCTAGTGCGGAAAAGTAAATAATATACAAAAGGTGACATCTTCCGCAACCTGGAAGTGCCCCAATGAAAGAATATTACATACAAGTTTTTACATGAATGAAAATGAAAAACACTCATCTCACATAAAAAACCTCGGCTATTCAAACACGACGATCCAATATAACATATCCAGCAACACATAACATCACATGTCATCAACGTAAGTAAATATGCGCATCCCAATTGTCGTTGATATATAGCAACGAAACCGGCGACATCACATATTACACTTACGGTCACAGAAAAGAAAGTGTAAAACTACAACAGTTGGAATCCGCAATCTGTTTAGACATCGCATGCCTAATCAAATGAAATACTTAGACATCACATGCCTAACAATTATAAACCCCGCATTTTAGTCTCATTATCGAAAACACTTTTCAATATCAAGTCGGGTAACTCAACAAGATTCCCGACAATTTTGATCGAATGCTCGCCGCAAACTTTAGTAGACGGCCGCACCCCCGATACCGTCGACGAAGTGTACCAAGGCGGAACACCGCTGCCGCGAGCACCCGAACGGATGCTTTCGGCGACGGGGTTCTCCTACAGTCACTTGGTCGGGGCTTTGGGGTGTGGATGTCTATTAAGTTTACCCGGCGAGTATCCGCGTACGCTATTTGATTGCGACGGACTTTTGATCGCATCAGAATTCCGTGGCAACCGATCAAGTGAGACTAAAGTGCTATGTTTATAACATTCATTCAGTTATCTCATAAGTTCTTGTGAATTCCAATTATTGTATCCCATTCCAGATAAATAGAAAATGTTAAACTTTCCGATCGAACATTCAAACACCCAAGTTTTCCCGAAACAGCTCAACACATGAAACAAGTTTAAAAACATCCAGTTCATGCCTCAGTACCAACGGTCCAGCCGTAGAAGGGTCAAGCCAACGCCTCACATGTGGCACGCCGTACTGCCCCAAACCCGAAGGTTCAAAGGGCAGTTCAAGACGGTCACATAATCGAGTTAAGCTTTGTTGTCTTCTAGAGGGTCCATCGCGTTACTTGCACTACTTAGAACGTCTTTAAACCACGGAAAAATCCAACACTTGGAAATTTCCCGGCAGGGGAAAAATTGGGTATTTATATCCGGTCGAACTTTTTAATATTTTTCTAAAATTATCCGGAAAACACATAGACAAAATTAGACAATCCGATCGAATAATCGAATCCCCAAAACAACCCCAGAAAATTCAACTCTTGAATAAATATTAAAAATTCCCATAAAACTCAGCACTGTTAAATAGGAATTACTGTGCAAATGTAGAAGGGTGACGTCACCAGATAGCCGCGGAACCGCCGCAGAAGCCAGGCTTCTGCCGCGGTTCCGCCGCGCTTTAGAGGTATCTTTTGGTAATTTTTGCACCGTAATTCTTAGAATTTCCTGTTGAATTTTTTAAGAATTTTTAATCTGGAAGAAACCCAGTTTTGTAAAAATGTCCAGAAAGGGTGAAAAATTGGGGTTTCGGGTTCGATCGGGTTTCTAACATCGTCTATGCATCGCCTAAGCCTCTAGCTAGGCTCTGATACCACTGTAGGGTTCCTAGGCACGCTAATGAAGTCTCACAAGGCATCAACCATGCCAATTTCAAATTTTACAAGTGTCGAGAAACCCTAATACGGATCGTTAACTAGATTTTAGGCGAAACAAATACAAGTAAACGACTTTACTCTAAGTGAACGGAAATACAACCTTTGTAGATCCGGTGCTCCACCTCCATAGCTTCGTGATGAAGTCCCCTTGCTGTCCAAATCAAATCCCGGGCTCTAGCGTTGGCTTCATCGGAGAAATGGGCGGGCTAGGTCATCGACTATGATGCCGAAGATGATCTACGTCGAGGTATCACAAGATCAAGCTCCCACTTCACCAAGTCATGAAACTTGTGAAGAAAACACCCTATACTACTTGGCAAGAGGTAGAGGATGAAGAAATAGGAAGTGGGTTCACTTTAGAATTGGATTTCTCACTCATTTTCACTAGTTGCCATTAAAGGATGCAAGCTTTCTTCTTTTTGTCAAGATGAAGAAGAAGAAGAAAGAATATGATAAGTTAAATAAAATAGAAAAGAAAATGAATACTCATCATATTCAAACCATGGTCAAGTGTAGAGATTAAACTATGGTTAGTTTGAATGGTTAGGGTTAAGCATGAGACAAAATGGTCACTTAGTCAAAACTTCATGAAGCTTCAACTACAAACAAAGAAAGCCGCCATTTTCTCTTTCTTTTCCAAAATAAATAAATAATTAAATAAGTAAGAAAATCAAAAGCCTAACCATTTAAATAACCATGGTTTAATCTTTACACAAACTCAAGTAAGCATGTATCATCAAACATGATACAATCAAGTGCACACAAAAATATATCACATATACAATGTGCACATCAAGTGAGAAAATCCTTTTAATGTGAACCAATACTAGTTAATGCAAAGTAATATATCAAATATATAATTATACATTAAATCATTAAATCAACACTTGATTTAACGATCCGGTCATATCGCATATAACCGACTAATATCCAATGTATCGGCTTATCGAATCAATCCTCGATTCGATAACTAGGTTATATCGCATACAACCAATCGATACTTTTATCGCGAGAATAGAATACGGTATCACATACACGCATTATTCTCGGTCCCGCACATATCTCATATGCGCTCCTATTTCGTTTCGCTTGAGCCAGGAAACCTCTGTGTAGGACTCTAAAGACTCGTCAATACGCCGGCAGCAGGTGATGATCATATCAAACACCCACAAGCCGCAAGCGGTCTGCTAAACGTAACGGCCACCCGGGTATTGAGCGATCTGAAGATCGACGAGCAAGCCCGCTCACACTCCAGTGAATCCAACCAGTAACACTGCCGTACAGTCCGGTCTGATCGTCTGATATGTCGCATATCTCGCCTAGGGGTGGTAAACGTCAGACCCCAACAGCTCGATAAGTCGTGTCGATATGAGGTCTATAACAGTTCGAGAAACTAATGGTAACACTTACTAGTAAATCTCAGCAACCCTGGCCAGGGATTTCCGGTTATAGCCAATCGAACACAGGGCAACATCAACCCCCTATACCGGGAGAGACGAATCCCCTCTTATCGCTCATTACCTCCATGTGACTCGGGACTGTACCCAAAAACCACCGTTTTGCATGCCCTCTTGGACGTGGTAAGGTGGAAATCAAAGCACAGTGGGAACCACACAAGACTCTATGACGATCTCGGATCAACAGACTACTCTGTACCAGTGTCACCAGAGAACTGCCATCTGACGTAAGGTATAATACCATCTGGGAGTTCTCGGCGAGTCCGTCCAGTGTACCCAGTCTCCACTGAGCACCCGTATATCATCTCTGATGTCAAACACCAATGGATATGGGATCATCCATCGCCCATCTGTATGGGTCGAGAAGGTATACGCTAGTCTACTCTGGTATATCGATGCCCCATCTCGATATACCCACGACTAGGGACTTTGAAGGATGTACTTATAGACTACCATGTCCCCACTAGTATGATCCGCATCATAGTCCAGGTAGTCAAGTACACATCCTAAGGGCTTTACCAACATGTAACAGAGAGATAATCAGTGTACATGTTAAGGTAAAGATCAACCAGATAGCATACTATCATGTCGAGCAAGAAAGTCCTCCCTATATATGTCCAAGCATCCACTACAATATACATCCTATGTATAGTAATGGCCTCTAGGGCATACATATAACTAACAGAGGCACTGGGCAGCAACTCTGCTCGGCCCGTCCTTAGTAGGCCTCTTACAATCCCCCCCGCGCTAAGGATCAAAGCCCTCTCAAGAGGCAACCAGACCCGCCCTTACTCGGTTATCCCTGACTGGTAGCTCCCTACCCCAACACACCAGGGATCAAAGCCCTCGCCAAGAGGCACCGGGCAGCAACCCTGCTCGGCCATTCTTAAGGATCAAAGCCCTCGCCAAGAGGCACTGGCACGCCCCGCTTCCCAAAATACGGAATACGAGGGGTTGACAAGGCCAACCCTTCTCCTACGGTCGAGGAAATATCCCTCCGTAGTCACACTTCGGCTTCTAGCTTTAAGTGGTAATCAGTAATCAATGCACAGGTAATGAGAATGCAGTAACTAAATCAAAACAAATACAAAAGACTAACCCGATGGAGATCAAGAGAGTATAGCTCTGGGTAGTTGATCAAGACGTCCGCGATGTCCTCGAGGTATGTCAGGTCCTGGTCCAAGTTAGATCCACTTCTCACTCTGAGCATGCATATTCAGGTCGTCAGAGCGACACGATAGCAAAATATATATATCGGTACAATGGTAACTCGGGTAATAATAATGAATATATAACAGTATCAAAGAGTAAAGACGTGAACATGAAGTAGCCAATGCAGATATCTAATAGAGCAGGCAAACAGTAAAGCAGTAAACAGTATGGTAGGGATGTTGAATCAGTAAGCAACGCATGTCAATGTCACTATCCCTATCAGTCTCTAAGTCTCACTGTACAGATCACTACGCCTATCGTCAGTCCAAGTGTGAGAGTCAACCACTTGTGAGTATCCCCCACCCAAGGGTAGGACCCAAGGGCAAGGGAACACGGGCCCGAGTCGCTCGCTAGTAATCGGTGATATCCCTATATATCTCCATATGTGCCGGCATGGGACTCCCGAGATTCAGTTGAACTCACATTCAAACTACCCCACACCCCGTGGTCTACATCAAACGCCAACCATAAACTCAAATACCGGTCGGTCCATGACAAGTCTGCGCGAGAACTGAAGACAGGATCTCCATCAAGCATGTCCCGACTGATACCCAAGATAAATGGACAGTGTTTGGTGCCTTACCTGTGACACCCATACAAGTGCTTCCATAATTGTCCCATACCAATTATAGTCACACTTATACACGTCCCACAGACGTCGACAATGCAATAAATCAATAAGGTCTACTGATTATGTGCAAGTACGTGTCACTTTCACTTATCCATTCATACTTAAACACTAACGTACTTGCCACAATCAAACACTAAAATCTAACACTGGGTAATGCACATGATCACTAGGTTACCAATGTAATAACATATATGTAATGTGATGAGAATACGATAATTCAGGCATGATTAAGATGTCATAAGTCGGTGTCCTACCACTTGCATAATTTATCATAAATCATACATACAAAATTTAGCAAAACAATGAACAGGGGGCGAGCAGTATGCTTAATTGTCTACCCATCAAAATTGGTTTCACGTTAATCAGGTTTCAGGATCACTAGATATGGCCATTTCATTTTAAGCGTTCACTGCTGGAAATCCGGTTTTAGAATCGGAAGTCCGTTTCGTAACGCCTTTTAATCTCAGTTGGGATCAGAATTTAGCGACACTACAGTTGAATGAAATTTAGGGTTTTCAACGCAAAAGACGGATTCTCAATCGCGTCCATACGTCAGAAGTTATGCACTGTTCAACACTAGTATATCAATTCTGTTTCTGTTTGGGGCTGCTATGCATCCTGTTCTTTTAAATTGCAGTTTAAATAGTAAACGACGATATAAAGGGGTGAAATCACTTGCGTTATTTAGCTAAAAGTTTCACCTTCAGTAAAGTGTAGGGTTCCGCAACATACAAGTTCAGGCAGTAAAGTAGTAAGCATTACGAGATAGAAATCAACAGCCAGAGCTTCTCTGGACTGCAGTCCAGAGCCGCTCTCCGAACCAATTCTCGTCATAATTTCAGTACGGAAACAATTAAGAACTTGCATAGGGTTACAGGTCGTCGAGTTGGCTTCGATTTGAGCCCTCGAACGCATTATTTCAATATGTACACAATTAATTGTGATTTAAACAAGTTTCAAGTGCGGGAATTTCTCAGTTTTTTACGGGTATAATTGGGGGTGATCATTTAAGCCAGTAACAATCACATTTTTCAGTCAAATTTCTACATAAGGTTCATCGGCAGGCGGGCCAGCATATGCAACTAAGTTCCGTCAGTTAAATGTAATATTTTCGTTCGGGTCTCGCATCAAACACTTACGTCATTTAAGTTTTCATGAATAATAAACATGGAATTAATACGGTTTTGTTTTGTAACGGAAATAATCTAGCATGTAGCAAGTATGGTACTTGCCTCGGTCGCTTGATATGGAAGCGATGCCGCTGCAGGGTTTGTCCCGACACACGGGACGTCGCGATGCTGGATACGGCGCGTGGCGCGAGCGCGGTGCACTGTGACCCGGTACTGGACACGGTGGCGACGCGGGCGTGATACGGCAGTGGGCGTGGTCCTGGCTCGGTGCGTGGCACAGCGCGACACGGAACTGGTCCTAGTGATGATGCGGGCGCGACGCGGTGCTGGGCCTGGTGATGACGCGGAGGCAGGCACGGTGTGGCACGGGACCTGGTCCGGAGGTGAGCACGACACAGGTGTGGCACAGCAACTGAGCACGGGACGCGACACGTAAGTGGGTCTGCGGTGACACGGAGACTAGGCCCGGGCGGCCCGGGCGTGACACACAGCGACGGACTTGCGCGGTGTTGCGGCGGCAATTGTGTTGATAACCGTGACAGTTATCCCGACCTAAGCCACGGTTAGATCAGCGGCAAAGACGCCAATGGCAGCAGCTACGGCGATAGATATGAGTGCTCGATGAAATGTCGTAGGGTGAGATAAGCTTGGGGCGCGGCGATGGGGACGGCGATGGCAGCGAGGAGGCCGGCGTGATGCTCATGCAGTGAGCAGTGAACCTAGAGCTCGGAAGAGAAGATGGTGGACCGGGGTTGAGGTGGGATGCCGGCGGCGATGGTGGCGGTGATAGGGGACTGGGGTGCTCGGGGTTAAGAAGGCTCGGTTGGGTTTGTGAGGCTAGGGGTTTGATGGAGCTCGGTGGCAGGGAATGGGGCAAAGGAGCTTGGAGCAGGGCTCTGTTGGCGTCGAGGTCGGTGGAGGCAGTGGAGGCGAAAGGGTGCAGCGGTGGCGATTTGCAGTGAAGGGGGTGTGCAGGCGAGGGCAGTGAGGCGGTGGGGGCTCGGGTTTTGGGTAGTTGGTGAAAGGGGCGAAGGTGGTTGGTGATGGAGGCAGTCGGCGGCGGCGGCGGTGGCGCGGCGAGGGCATGGGTTTGAGAGAGGGAGTGGGAGGAACCAGGGGAGGAGCGAGAGGAAACGAGAGTGAGGGGGGACGAGAGTTAGAAAACGAGGTGGAGAAGGCTGTGCGCGCGCGCGGTCGGGGCGTGGGATCGTGGTCCTCGTCGTCGTGGTCGTGGAAGAGAGGCTGCAGGGACTCGAGCTCGGGTGTTTGGGTGAATGAGAGGAGTGAGAACGAGAGATCGAGAGTGAGGAGGAGCGAACGGGTTAGACGGACGAGGAGAGTGGGAAGCGCACGCGCGGTCGTGGCGACGAGCGCGGAGACGTGGGGCGGCGAGGCGACATGGGCGTGAGGTGGGGGCGACGTGGGTTCGCGCTGAAGAAATGAGCGGGAGAAGTTTTAGAATGAGGGGGAAGATGGGTTAAACGGGTCGGGTTAGGCGGGCGCGGGTTGAGCCGGTAGGGAGTTGGGCTTGAGATAAAATCAAAGAATTGGAATTGAGGGAGATGGGCCGGGAAAAGGAATTGGAAAATAAATGGAGATGGGCCGAGCTGGGGTATTAAAATAAAAGAATTTGGAAAAATATAAAATAGATAGGTAATAGGGTTTCGATTTAGGCTAGGCGAAAAACAATGAAGGAGAAAATGGAAGTGCGGTTAGGGTTTATATTTAGTTAAATAAATTCTGGTGAAGGGGAAGTGGGAGTGGGCTGAGTTTTTGGGTAAAAATAAAAGGGAGAAAATAAAAGGGTTTAGATAAATTAGGGTTAGGTTAAAACAAAATAATTATAAATATAAATGTTTAAATTTTGTAAGTAGCCTTATATAAAAATACGGATATTGGTGCGCAACAGAACTGGGTATTACAAGCACCGGGCAGCAACCCTGCTCGGCCATTCTTAAGGATCAAAGCCCTCGCCAAGAGGCACCGGGCAGCAACCCTGCTCAGTCCGTCCTTAGTAGGCCTCTTACGGCTCCTCCCGCGCTAAGGATCAAAAGCCCTCTCAAGAGGTAACCGGGCCCGCCCTTGCTCGGTTATCCCTGGCTGGTAGCTCCCTACCCCCAACACACCAGGGATCAAAGCCCTCGCCAAGAGGCACCGGGCAGCAACCCTGCCCGGCCCGTTCTTAAGGATCAAAAGCGCTCGCAAGAGGCAACCGGGCCCGCCCTTGTCCTGTTATCCCTGGCTGGTAGCTCCCTACCCCAACACACCAGGGATCGAAGCCCTCACCAAGAGGCAGCCCAGCAGCTACCCTGCTCGGTTATCTCTGGCTGGTAACTCCCTACCCCAACACACCAGGGATCGAAGCCCTCACCAAAAGGCATCCCAGCAGCTACCCTGCTCGGCTATCCCTGGTTGGCAGCTCCTCTACCCCCACAACACCATGGATCAAAGCCCTCATCAAGAGGCAGCCGAGCGGGGATCAAAGCCCTCGCCAAGAGGCAACAGGCAGCAATCCTGCTCGGCCCCGTCCTTAGTAGGCCCTTTACGGCCCCTCCCGTGCTAAGGATCAAAAGCTCTCGCAAGAGGCAACCGGCCCGCCCTTGCTCGGTTATCCCTGGCTGGTAGCTCCCTACCCCAACACACCAGGGATCAAAGCCCTCGCCAAGAGGCATCCAACCTATCTACGTCTGCGCGATCTCCACCTCGATTTCGGGGGCATGGAGATACCGTCTTCCCGTCAGTCTTTAAACACTTAGCAAATGAACAGATTCAACTCGACGCGTAATCGCTAGACGAAGAACCGACACAATACAAAGGCAGTACTGTGCAAATACAAGTGCTTACCGACAAAAGAAAATACGCGTGCAAATATGACCGCAAAAAGTCTTCATTCACAAAGTCAAAGCTTTTACAAGGGTATTATGGGCTCCCTAACCTTACAAAAATACCTGGCGGCCTACAAAATTCCCGATGCAACAAAAAGAAAAGAAACAAGAAGACAAGGGGCTTCAGGCCTCAGGGTCAGGCGCAACCCCAGGAAGCTTAGCGTCTACCACGGCCCGGTCGGCGTCTGGGGGTTCGGCGCCCGTCACATAAGCCCCGGCGTCGCCCTCGCCGGGAATCTCTCTCGTGGCTTCGTCCTCGGGGTCGTTCCCCTGCTCGTCATCCCCGAGAGGATATTCGGCTCGAAGCTCTTCGTCGGCGAACTCCGGCATCCGAGCCTTGACGGCGTCGAGGGCCTCATGCCAGATGGCGGTAGTGGCCGAGGCTAGGATGGTGTAAAAATGTTCCGACTTCTGGTAGTTCCCCACCGCCTTCGCCGCTCTGAGGTCAGCCCGCTTCGCCGCCTCTACCGCCCTTCCAACTCCTTTCGGAGGGTGCTCGCCAACGTCTTCATGGTGCCGACGAGCACCTTGGAGTCCTGAAGCTTGGCCTCGGCGGCCTGAGAGGCCTCGCGGAACCTGGCAACCTCCCTCTTTGAGGCCGCCACCTCTTTCTTCCCGGCCGCCGGCTCCTGCTTCCCGGCCACCGCCTCGCCCTTAAAGGCAGCGACTCTCGCCATCGCCGCCTCCAGCTCCCGCTTTAAGCTATCCTCTAGCGAGGAAAGCTCGCCCGTGACTCCCATCGCTGGGCTATTTCCTCCTTCTCCATCTAGACGACGAGGGCGACGTGCTGGAGGACCTGAAGAGATCAAAGGGGGGTCAGAAAAGAAAAAAAGGGTCACCAAATCTCGCGGATGATGAGACGCGGAGTAAGAAATTAAGTGAGGTGCGAGCACTAACTTGCACGGCCTCTTGGGCGATGGACGCCATTTGCGCCTTCAGAGTCCCCCGAGGGACCTTGCCCCCGGCCAACCTCTCCATGTCGGACAGCAAGCTATCAGCGACGGAGAGCCCCGAGGGCACCTCAAAGCTGAGCTCCTCCTCATCCACCAAGATCGGGGAGGTCGGGGTCCGCGGAACTGTTCGGGGGAACCGCTTGAGAAGCGACGGCGGAGAGCCGGCCTCCATCTCTGAAGCCTGGTCCCCTGTCCCCGAACCCGCTTTCAGCTTAGTGCCTTGTTGGGCTCTGGGGCACGATCCACACTCGAGCGCTGGGGTGGGGCGACTGCCGGGGGTGCCGAGACCGACGTCGGACTAGAAGAGCTGGCGCCCCCAGCCTTCAATCCTTTCTTCGGCTTGCACATGGCCGCTCGAAGATGGCTCATATCCATGGGTTTTGCACAAGACAAGACACAATGGAGTCAGCAACACAAACAGAAATGAAAATAAACGCAAGCCTAATAGAACGCTTACAAGCTCCTAACTTACCGGCGAACTGGGCGGGGCTGAGCCCGGCCCAACTAAGGGCCCGCTCAGAAAGCAGTACGTCAGCTCGGGGAATGGGCTCCCACTCCTCCACTCTCACCATGTCGGAGTTATTGGACGGGCTTCCCCGCCAGCATCTATCCCTAGACCACTGAGTGAGCACGAGCCAGTCCTTACCTTCTGGCGGCCCGACAAAGAAAAACTTCTTCCAATCGTGGATGGAAGAAGGCAAGACGACGACTCCCGACCCGACTGCACTCCCCCGTCGTTTCTTAAAGGAGAGGTAAACCCACCTCGGGTCGCCCGCACGAGTGTCGGGGTGACCTTTGTAAATGAGAGAGGAGGCAAGGATGGACAGACCGAAAGGGATCATCTGCAACTTCAAACGGACCAGGAACCCAAAGAGAATCCTCCATGAGTTCGGCACTAGCTGGCCCGGAGCTAGCCCAAAGTAATTTAGCGCTCCAACAATCTCGGGAGAGAAGGTCAGGCGCATTCCGGCCCAAAAGGATTCTAGATTCAAGGCAATCTCTTTACCCCGTACCTGATCCGCCCTCTCTTCTTCTTTGGCCAAACGTAGAGTATAGCCGGAAGGGATATGGAAACGAGCCCGAGCGTTGGCAAGCTCGTCCTCGTACCTCACCAAGGATGGCACACCAGGGGCATCGGCCACCTCCGCTCTGGGATCCGCCCCTGACGCGCGACCCCGGGAAGAAGATCCGACCCTAACTTCCCGGGGAGACTCCGACTCAATGGAGGAATCCCTAGAACCTACCCTAACGACATCTACAGACTTCTCAAGGGAAGACATCTAACCTGATGGAGAAGTCCTCGGGAACGCAGAGATCCGACCTATAGAGGAGAGCGCTGACTTTACAAGATCAAGAACGAGGAAAATATGAAGAGAGATGGGGTCCTGAAGTGGACCCCACCTCTATTTATAGCCACCGGCGTCCTCATCCAACAGCGACAGTCGACTCCCGCTAAAAACAACTCTTCGCATTTGACGACCACGATCGCTCCACCTGTCGCACGAGCACTGGCCGTACCCCATCAGACGCCAGAAGTCTGCGGCCCGTCGCGTCAGCCAACCGGCGCCCGACACGTGGTCTGTCGCTTCAGCGAAAGTACGCATGATCCGGCGCACCTTCTTTAATGCAAAGATCTCACCCTGATTCGCTGGCATCATCCAGAAAATACAACAGATTACCCGGGGACACTCCCGACGATATCTTCGAAAAGGAGCTCACCACGGGTGACCCGGCAGACCACTCTCGACCCGACCCATCAGCTGGTCGGGACGAGAGTGGGGGGCTAATGATGATGCTCGATATCAGTGATCTCCCAGATCACGACACGTGACGGATGACATGTCCTAAGATATGCAAGAAAGGACCTACAGTGGCCGACCAGACCACTCCTATGCCCGTCCTACAAACAAACGCTGGCTCACCTCCGAGCCCCCTGCACAATTGGCCTCCTCGGCCTCACAGCTCGTCTCCGGGCTACCGCAGAACCAAGATACCTCGGCTCTCCCGCTCGTCCATGAGCTCTCCCGCCGAGGTCATCTTTCTCGGTCTCATCGACCGACCAACGGCACCATTCACAGGCGCAACCGCCATCCTGCGAATCTCGCCGTGCGCGAGATATCCGCCGGCCACATCCCACGTTTCATGCCATCACGATCCCCCATTAACGAGCCAGTCTCGCCATTAATGGGAGAACCCGCTCATCACGCGAGCGTGACGTCGGGAGCGTAACGGCCGGCGTGATTCTCGTGCCTGCCCTGCCTGCTGCCACCGCTATATAAACCCCCTCTTCAGACGGTTCAAGTAAGTCATTTTTACTCCACTAAACCGTTACTCTGCTCGGATTTCCTCTCTAACTTGACCGTCGGAGGGCCCTCGGTGGTACAACCATCCCGGGACTTCCTTGCAGGTAGCTCGGCGACAACCAACCTCAAATCCATTGAGATCTACATGCTTCAGGAGCCTGCCTCCAGATCCAATCTCAGCCATCCCTCGCCGCTATCAACGGAAGGTAACATCTTGGCGCGATCTAGATCGCGTCAATTATGAAATGGATGCATCGAAATTGAACATGGACATGATGAACATCCATGAGGTATATAACTATCTGATACACTACTACTGTAATAGTCTATCTAGCATGTAAGCATCTATGACAAAGTTGTCCTATGGAATGGTGCCGGACGTTGGTGTCGATTTTGGTGCTAAAAATCCTAAAGTTTTCTAACCCAAGCTCGGCCCAAGCCCTAGGCATCATATGAGGCCCAATTGAATTAGCACCAGCAGCAGCCCAAAGGATGTGCTTTGCATGAGCACGAGATCTTCAGTGAAGGCATGAGTAACCACGTGGCTACTTGCGATTGGAGGCAATGACATGGAGATGCCTCGCAAGAGGTGTCAGCAAGGGAGCGAGCAGGAGGCATTCATCTCGCCACGTGGAGAGATGCTAGCGGCTCCACTCAAATGATTTTGGCTGCGGGTGTGCTGAGAAGAAATGGGTCGGTTCCTTTAATGTTTTTTGGATCCAAATGAGGATTAATTGTTCCCCAAGTATCGTAAACTATATATAGCTATGTTTAGCTACGGTTTTGTATGCCTCATATTTTGTATCCATCAAAATATGAGTGTCACGACCCGGAAAAAGGCACGTGACTGACACTTGAATCACATGAAATCTATAGGACCCCACCTAATTCAAGTAAGCCAAAAACCCAGAAATCTAAACCTTTTTAGGGGAAAAATAGTGAAGGTGCGGTTTTGAAAGAATGGTATAATGAAATCAAATTCTTTCTTTAAGTACATAATTAATAGTATATGAAAACACAGCCTTTGTATCTAACTTTATAACATTTTCGTCATTAAAAATTTGGGCAGCACATCCTTTGTAATTTTTAACCCAAAACGAATACAAGCAATAATATATATGGTATCTCCAAGCGGGAGCTAGCTCTTCGCCAAGAGGCGGAAACAACTATGCAAGATAATATAAATATACAATGCCGAAGGACGAGGATCAAAACTCAGAAAAAAACGAGAAAACTAAGCACCATTAAGAAAATCCCAACAATAAAGAATACAAGAGCGCGACTCTAAGGCCAAAAGAATATACAAACCGTGGTCATTTAAGTCTACTAAATATACAAGTCCAGTTGATAGAGTTTACTAGATACAACTGAAATAAATAAAAATACAACGGTGGTCACGATGCAAGTGAACCCACCCACCAAAGCAATTACCCAGAAGGAAGTAGTGTGCCAGCGAAGCCGCCATGGAACCTGTACGGCTAAACCTGCAAGAAACTGTGGCACAACGGGGGTGAGTTGCCAACTCGTGAGTGGAAGACATCATCGAGTAGAAACCGAATGTATGACGATCTCTTAGGTCATACCATACTGTACTCATAATATATACTGAAATATCTAGCAGTGGCAAGGGTAATCATCTAAACATAAGTGTAATACCATGTACTCATGTCAGTGCCTCAAGTAGCAACATGTCATATATATGATGTACGAATGCATCAAGAATAAAATCAGAATATATCTGTATGAGAAAGCTGTGTTCTTATCACAGTAAGATTTTTGTGTAAAAACTGGAGTATCATCAATGAAATCAACAGAAATCCGTGTCAAACTGTCACGCCCCGCTTCCCAGAGTACGCAAGATTGGGCACGTGACATAGCCAACCATGCTACCTGTGGGTAGGAAGTATCCATCCACAGTCACATTACGGTTGTAAGGTTATCAAGAACAAGATAATAAGCTAATCTAATACATGTCCAAATCCATAATAACAAGAATCAATAAACAATAAGTGCGGAAGCTAATGATCCAATACAATGAATAAACAGTACGTCCCATAATGCGGGCTCACATCTGGAAATGAAATGAAATAAATAAACTAAACCCTAAGGAACTCACAGTTCAGCCTGCTGGCTGAAGTACTCCTGCTCGGTCGTAGACAGTGGTACGGAATCTGGGCCATGCAAAACCCAGACGTCAGCGCGTCATGACATCAAGTATATGGTATAAACATGGTAATAAGCAATGCAAGTATGAACATGAATAAAGCAGTAATAAGAGATAACAAAGCAGGGTAATGTGCAATGGTGACTAAACTGTCCTATCAGGTTTTCTACTCTATAGTCTTTGAAACCAATTGATGAATCGTCGATGTAACCCAATAGTATCCCGTACATACCCGGGACCACGGCCACAATATTCTCGGCTGCAGCCGAGACATGCCGTTAGGCACAGAATAGGAAAGTGTACACTCGGTATTACCCCGTACATACCCGGGATCACGGCCACAATATTCTCGGCCGAAACCGAGACATGCCGCTGGGCACAGAATAGGAAAGTGTACACTCGGTATTACCCCGTACATACCCGGGATCACGGCCACAATATTCTCGGCCGAAACCGAGACATGCCGCTGGGCACAGAATAGGAAAGTGTACACTCGGTATTACCCCATACATACCCGGGATCACGGCCACAATATTCTCGGCCGAAACCGAGACATGCTGCTGGGCACAGAATAGGAATGTGTACACTCGAACGGTAGTGAACTGTCGAGTTACAAGTCAGGTTCATCTTTGATTTCCCCATACCCCCAAGCTATGTATGTCAGGTCAGGTATTCAGTAGTCAAGGACTAATGCCAACACAAAATCCGGTAAGAGTAGGTCTGTCTGGATAGACAGCAGGGATGGTCGGGTTTGTCGGCATTAGGCATGAAATCATGAAACAAGTCATGTCATGGTACAACAGGATGAGTTGGTATGTATGTATATGTCATGTGTAGCAGGGTCAGGCCAATATGTAGTGCGATCGGGTATGTGCTCACAACAGGTATACAATCAAATAATGAACAGCAGCAGGAAACAGTAAATAACCATAATATTCCATGTAACCACAGTGATGTTTTGTATTCTCTTATTAACAGGTTCACGCACCTTTGGGGTGCAATAGCCACAAGGTGAAGCAATATCCACAATCATAAAGTAATGAAGCTACATGAATTTACACTAAGTATAAAAATTGTCTCGTGAATGATTTAACAAATAAAGCAGATATGACCCAATTGTTTTATTTAGTTGAAATATGGATTGATAGTGGGTCGATTAATTACGAGAAACCATTATAACTATCCCATGTTAAAGATAACTGCAACTGTCAATTCTAACTTATAATATAATATCAACTACCATCATTAAGTTGTAGTATTATATAGTATGATATTCAACTGCATGGCAAGATTAGATCTCGTATGCTAGCATGTTAAAGCAAGTATTCAGATACTTGCCTCGACGGTTTTGCAAACCGGAACACGGATGCGATGTCGGCAGAAAACACGATATGGTAGCACGGGCCACGGATCGAGTCCCAACAGAGAACAACGGGATCACACGGACCAGGGGGCTTCGCTGGAGCGTCGGGTTCGCCAAGACGGCACGGTCGGATTCCGGCAACAACACGGCAACGAGTTAGCAACACACGATAAACTTAATACGATCAGCGGGGGGGTGATTTGCACAAAGGAAAGATGAGGAAGGCTTACAGAGAGATATACCAGGGTGACCCCGGCGGGTTCGACGGCGCTGGAACGCCGGCGAGGCAGCGACGGCGGCTGCGAAGACTTGAACGGCCTCGGGGTTCGCTGGAGAGGGTGTTGCGACGAGTGGAGGAGTGCTGGTCTGCTCCGGTGGTCGAGGGGGAGAAGGAGGTGGCGCTGGTGACGACGGCGAGGATCGTCGGCGCGTTCTCCGGCGAACTGCAGAGGGTAGGTGATGGGGTTAGGTTTCGGGTTGGTGGTGGTCCGGCGAGGGGAGGAGGGAAGCGACGACGAGGTCGGGACGAGGAGGGTGAGAGGGAGTCGCGGGCGTCGTCGGCGACGGGAGGCGGCGTCGACGTCGCGCTCTGCGGCCGAGTGGAGGCGTCGGGGTTGGGTGCAGGCACGGGAAGAGGAACGGAGGAAGGAGGTAGGAGGTGCGGCTGGGCTCGCGGTGGCGAGGGCGGCGACGGCGAGGTCGCGGGGAGGTCGGCGGTGAGGTCGCGAGGAGCTAGGGTTAGGGTTTCGTGGGTTCTCGTGATGGGAGAAGATGAGCGGGGAGACGGCTGCATGGGATATAAATAGAGGAGAGAGAGTTGTTAGAGGGAGAGAGAGAAGGAGGGAAGAGAGAGAGAGAGATAGGGAAAGGAAGGGGGCCCACGAGCGAAGGTTAGAAGCTCGTGATTGGCCAGGGAAAATAATTGAAAAAGGTTTAGAATGATTTTGCAGGGATTTAAAACAGTTACGAATATATTTCGTATAAATATAGTTTTAGATATTAAATTAAAATGGGCCTTTTTGGCGCGAAATGAAACATTTCCAAATCGCGCCCGGGTTGCGCCCAAATGTTCCAAATTCAAATTATAGGATTTTAAGCGGTTTCCAAATTTTGAAAAGAGGTGTTTAATGATTAAAATGCATGCCCCCAAGTCGTACACTTGTGCGCGTGCGTAGACGTCCAAACTTGCCCGTTTAGCCGAACGGGACGGAATCTCGACGTGCGGACGCTACCACGCGACTAGTGGCGACGAGTAGGCCAACATGGACATTTTAAATTTTATTTTAGGAGTTAAAATTTGTTATGTGCCAAAATGACTTAACCGGTTAAAATTTAGCAATAAACCCCAGAAAAATCAGGAAAATTGGAATGAGCAATATAAAACCCTCAACTTGTAATATAGATAGTATTACTGGGCTCGGGTGTTACATCATACCCAACTACAAAAAGAATTTCGTCCTCGAAATTCCAAGAATACAAGATAGCTAACTACTGGAAAAGGTGGGGAATTTCTGCCGGATCTCGTCTTCTCGCTCCCAAGTAGATTCTCCATGCGATCGATTACCCCAAGAAACTAGCACAAGAGGGATAACCTTGTTCTTAAGAACCTTTTCTCTTCGATCCTTGATTTCAACTGGTCGCTCTTCAAAAGTCAGGTCCTCCCGTACGGTCAACTCCGAATGATCCAAGACATGAGTCTCATCACGAACATACCTCCGTAGTTGAGATACAAGAAACACGTCGTGAACTCCTGCTAATGACGGTGGTAACGCCAACCGGTACGATACCTCTCCAACACGCTCCAAAATCTCGAAGGGTCCAACGAATCGAGGACTAAGCTTTCCCCGACTTCCAAAGCGAATCACCCCTCTAGTCGGTGATATCTTCAGGAATACCAAATCACCCACGGCGAACTCTAGAGGTCTTCTTGACGTGTCGGCCCAACTCTTCTGTCTGTCTTGAGCTGCCTTCATATGCTTCCTGATTGTATTCACCTTCTCGACTGTCTGTACCACCAAATCTGGTCCTATTAACCTTCGTTCACCAACATCATCCCAACAAACCGGTGAACGGCACTTACGACCATACAACGCTTCAAACGGAGCCATCTGAATAGTTGCTTGGAAGCTATTGTTGTACGAAAACTCCACCAGGTGTAGATGATCTTCCCAAGAACCTTTGAAGTCCAACATGCAAGCCCTCAACATATCTTCAAGGGTCTGGATCGTTCTCTCTGATTGTCCATCAGTCTGAGGATGATAAGCTGTGCTAAACTTCAGTCGAGTCCCCAAACTTTCTTGTAAACTCCTCCAAAAGTGCGACAAGAACCGAGTGTCCCGATTGGACACGATGCTTACCGGCACTCCATGCAATCTGACAATCTCCTGCATGTATCGCTCTGCCAAAGTCTCTGTCGATTGACCAACCCGAAAAGGAATAAAGTGAGCTGCTGTGGTCAAACGATCGACAATCACCCATACGGCATTGTTGCCCTTTGGACTCCGCGGTAAAGCCGTCACGAAATCCATGGTTATATGTTCCCACTTCCACTGAAGAATCGGAAGTGGTTGCAACAAACCAGCAACCCTTTGGTGTTTAGCCTTGACTTGCTGACACACCAAGCACTTAGCCACGAAGCGAGCAATTTCCCGTTTCATACCTTCCCACCAGAAGTGCTGTCGAATATCTCGGTACATCTTTGTCCCTCCTGGATGTACAGTGTAAGCTGAACTGTGTGCCTCCTTCATAAGCTCTTCACGCACATCTCCTTTTGGCACACACACACGGCTACCATATCTCAACGAACCATCTTCGTGGATCAGTAAATCAGTTCGTAGTCCGGCTCCAACCTGCTCCCGAAACTTTTGCAGTCTAGGATCCTGCGATTGTGCCGCTTTAATCTTCTCAACTAAGGACGACTGTACTTGCAACTGCATCAACTGTCCTGTAGCATGTGGTATCACAACCTCCAAGTCAAATCTCCGAAAATCCGCAATGATCTCTCTTTGTGCAGTCAATATCTGAATTGCTGGTAACCGACTCAGCGCATCCGGCACGACGTTGACTTTTCCCGGATGGTACTTAAGATCGAGGTCGTAGTCGGCCATCAGCTCCAACCATCTGCGTTGCCTCATGTTCAACTCCTTCTGAGTGAACATATACTTTAAACTCTTGTGATCTGTAAAGACTTCAACTCTCTCGCCCAAAAGGTAGTGTCTCCAAATCTTCAGGGCGAAGATCACGGCTGCAAGCTCTAAGTCATGAGTCGGATAGTTCTTCTCATGAGTCTTCAGCTGTCTCGATGCGTAAGCGACGACTTTCCCATTCTGCATTAAAACACATCCCAATCCTTTTCCGGAGGCGTCGCTATGAATCACCAGTCCTCCCGAATCATCCGGTACGGTTAGGATAGGGGCGGTTATCAACTTCTGCTTCAACGTCTCGAAGGCCATTGCACATCCATCCGTCCAAACAAACGGCACCTCCTTACGCGTAAGCTTGGTTAACGGCTCAGCCAAACGAGCGAAGTTCTCCACAAATCTTCTGTAGTAACCGGCGAGTCCAAGAAAACTTCTTATCTCCGCAACATTCTTTGGAATAGGCCAATCTCGAACTGCTGCAATCTTTTCGGGATCGACGGCGATTCCATCGCCCGACACGACATGCCCCAGAAATTTCACTTCTTCCAGCCAGAATTCACACTTACTCATCTTCGCGAATAACTTCTCTTGTCTCAGCGTCTGCAATGCGATCCTTAAGTGCTCAGCATGCTCCTCCGGACTCTTCGAGTACACCAGAATATCGTCAATGAATACCACAATAAACTGGTCTAAGAACGGTGAAAAGATCCTGTTCATCAAATCCATAAATATTGCTGGCGCATTAGTCACTCCGAAGGGCATCACTAGATACTCGAAATGTCCATATCGAGTCCGAAACGCCGTCTTGCAAATGTCTTCTGCCTTCACTCGGACCTGATGATATCCTGATCGCAAATCCAGTTTCGAGAATACCCTCGCACCACTAAGCTGCTCAAAAAGTTCTCCAATGCGAGGGATCGGGTACTTATTCTTAACAGTCACCCGGTTCAATTCTCGATAATTGATGCACATCCTTCTCGTGCCATCCTTCTTCTTTATTAGAAGAACTGGAGCTCCCCAAGGTGAGGTGCTGCTTCGAATCCAACCCTTCTCGAGTAATTCACCAACTCGTTTCTTAACTTCTTCCAATTCTACTGGTGCCATCGGATAATAAGATTTTGATACTGGCGCTGTACCAGGAATAAGGTCAATCGCGAACTCCACGTCTTGCCTCGGCGTTAAGCCCGATATATCTTCAAACACATCCATAAAGTCACGAACAACTGCCGGCTCTTCTTTATCATCAACTTCTATAGCTGAAAGAACACTGTGTGTCGGCCTAGCCCTGGACTCGACTGGCCCGACAGAATTGCTTCCTTACCGTAACTGTTGTCTGCATCGTTGGCTGCGAAAGGTCCAGCGAGACTACTGAGTCTCCTCCATTCTGCTGCATGCACGTCCACGGGTGCCCCATTCTGCCTTATTCCGATGAACTTCTCTTCCATTTCCTCCGCGCAGTCCGCGGAAGGACTTCTCCAGGAAACTCTTAGAGAAATCCGCCCACTGCTTGGCTGGCAACGGCTCCTCCAGACCAATGAAAATAGACGGACCCAAAAGTCTGAAATCTGCTACAGTCCCTACTCGTTCAACTGGTCTAGTTCCATCGTTGTTTACAGACTGCTGAACGATTTGCAAACCTTCCTGAACGAATCTGCTATTGCTGGATCAGCTCAGTCTGTCTCTTTGATTTCCAGCATTCCTCTTATCACTCCAAGCATGGCGGCTTCGTTCACACACCTCTGGTAAGTCTTCAACTTCTTACCTGTCATAATCCTGAACTCAAAACACCCAACATTAGCATGATGATAGATTCTGAATGTGGATCAAGGCTAGAACTCCAAGATACTTAAATAGAGTGCTGCATTGTAGCTATGCCGCGGTATCATAGCCGCAATTACTTAACTCCACCCAAGTCGCCCAAGTCCTAGGGATAACAAGAAATCAGGTTTCCGAGTTGACAATGCAAAGTAAGTTTGCATGTCGACATGATCCGGAAGAATGATTCAAGGATGGTAAAACGGTCAAAGTGGCAGGACATGTTTCCTAATCACGGGTATTCTGATTCGTGTATCGGGTGCAATACCCAACTACAAGAATCAACCCAATTAACCTATGGCTCTGATACCAAAAGAACCATGTCACGCCCCGCTTCCCAGAGTACGCAAGATTGGGCACGTGACATAGCCAACTATGCTACCTATGGGTAAGAAGTATCCATCCACAGTCACATTACGGTTGTAAGGTTATCAAGAACAAGATAATAAGCTAATCTAATACATGTCCAAATCCATAATAACAAGAATCAATAAACAATAAGTGCGGAAGCTAATGATCCAATACAATGAATAAACAGTACGTCCCATAATGCGGGCTCACATCTGGAAATGAAATGAAATAAATAAACTAAACCCTAAGGAACTCACAGTTCAGCCTGCTGGCTGAAGTACTCCTGCTCGGTCGTAGACAGTGGTACGGAATCTGGGCCATGCAAAACCCAGACGTCAGCGCGTCATGACATCAAGTATATGGTATAAACATGGTAATAAGCAATGCAAGTATGAACATGAATAAAGCAGTAATAAGAGATAACAAAGCAGGGTAATGTGCAATGGTGACTAAACTGTCCTATCAGGTTTTCTACTCTATAGTCTTTGAAACCAATTGATGAATCGTCGATGTAACCCAATAGTATCCCGTACATACCCGGGACCACGGCCACAATATTCTCGGCTGCAGCCGAGACATGCCGTTAGGCACAGAATAGGAAAGTGTACACTCGGTATTACCCCGTACATACCCGGGATCACGGCCACAATATTCTCGGCCGAAACCGAGACATGCCGCTGGGCACAGAATAGGAAAGTGTACACTCGGTATTACCCCGTACATACCCGGGATCACGGCCACAATATTCTCGGCCGAAACCGAGACATGCCGCTGGGCACAGAATAGGAAAGTGTACACTCGGTATTACCCCGTACATACCCGGGATCACGGCCACAATATTCTCGGCCGAAACCGAGACATGCCGCTGGGCACAGAATAGGAATGTGTACACTCGAACGGTAGTGAACTGTCGAGTTACAAGTCAGGTTCATCTTTGATTTCCCCATACCCCCAAGCTATGTATGTCAGGTCAGGTATTCAGTTGTCAAGGACTAATACCAATACAAAATCCGGTAAGAGTAGGTCTGTCTGGATAGACAGCAGGGATGGTCGGGTTTGTCGGCATTAGGCATGAAATCATGAAACAAGTCATGTCATGGTACAACAGGATGAGTTGGTATGTATGTATATGTCATGTGTAGCAGGGTCAGGCCAATATGTAGTGCGATCGGGTATGTGCTCACAACAGGTATACAATCAAATAATGAACAGCAGCAGGAAACAGTAAATAACCATAATATTCCATGTAACCACAGTGATGTTTTGTATTCTCTTATTAACAGGTTCAAGCACCTTTGGGGTGCAATAGCCACAAGGTGAAGCAATATCCACAATCATAAAGTAATGAAGCTACATGAATTTACACTAAGTATAAAAATTGTCTCGTGAATGATTTAACAAATAAAGCAGATATGACCCAATTGTTTTATTTAGTTGAAATATGGATTGATAGTGGGTCGATTAATTACGAGAAACCATTATAACTATCCCATGTTAAAAATAACTGCAACTGTCAATTCTAACTTATAATATAATATCAACTACCATCATTAAGTTGTAGTATTATATAGTATGATATTCAACTGCATGGCAAGATTAGATCTCGTATGCTAGCATGTTAAAGCAAGTATTCAGATACTTGCCTCGACGGTTTTGCAAACCGGAACACGGATGCGATGTCGGCAGAAAACACGATATGGTAGCACGGGCCACGGATCGAGTCCCAACAGAGAACAACGGGATCACACGGACCAGGGGGCTTCGCTGGAGCGTCGGGTTCGCCAAGACGGCACGGTCGGATTCCGGCAACAACACGGCAACGAGTTAGCAACACACGATAAACTTAATACGATCAGCGGGGGGGGTGATTTGCACAAAGGAAAGATGAGGAAGGCTTACAGAGAGATATACCAGGGTGACCCCGGCGGGCTCGACGGCGCTGGAACGCCGGCGAGGCAGCGACGGCGGCTGCGAAGACTTGAACGGCCTCGGGGTTCGCTGGAGAGGGTGTTGCGACGAGTGGAGGAGTGCTGGTCTGCTCCGGTGGTCAAGGGGGAGACGGAGGTGGCGCTGGTGACGACGGCGAGGATCGTCGGCGCGTTCTCCGGCGAACTGCAGAGGGTAGGTGATGGGGTTAGGTTTCGGGTTGGTGGTGGTCCGGCGAGGGGAGGAGGGAAGCGACGACGAGGTCGGGACGAGGAGGGTGAGAGGGAGTCGCGGGCGTCGTCGGCGACGGTAGGCGGCGTCGACGTCGCGCTCTGCGGCCGAGTGGAGGCGTCGGGGTTGGGTGCAGGCACGGGAAGAGGAACGGAGGAAGGAGGTAGGAGGTGCGGCTGGGCTCGCGGTGGCGAGGGCGGCGACGGCGAGGTCGCGGGGAGGTCGGCGGTGAGGTCGCGAGGAGCTAGGGTTAGGGTTTCGTGGGTTCTCGTGATGGGAGAAGATGAGCGGGGAGGCGGCTGCATGGGATATAAATAGAGGAGAGAGAGTTGTTAGAGGGAGAGAGAGAATGAGGGAAGAGAGAGAGAGATAGGGAAAGGAAGGGGGCCCACGAGCGAAGGTTAGAAGCTCGTGATTGGCCAGGGAAAATAATTGGAAAAGGTTTAGAATGATTTTGCAGGGATTTAAAACAGTTACGAATATATTTCGTATAAATATAGTTTTAGATATTAAATTAAAATGGGCCTTTTTGGCGCGAAATGAAACATTTCCAAATCGCGCCCGGGTTGCGCCCAAATGTTCCAAATTCAAATTATAGGATTTTAAGCGGTTTCCAAATTTTGAAAAGAGGTGTTTAATGATTAAAATGTATGCCCCCAAGTCGTACACTTGTGCGCGTGCGTAGACGTCCAAACTTGCCCGTTTAGCTGAACGGGACGGAATCTCGACGTGCGGACGCTACCACGCGACTAGTGGCGACGAGTAGGCCAACATGAACATTTTAAATTTTATTTTAGGAGTTAAAATTTGTTATGTGCCAAAATGACTTAACCGGTTAAAATTTAGCAATAAACCCCAGAAAAATCAGGAAAATTGGAATGAGCAATATAAAACCCTCAACTTGTAATATAGATAGTATTACTGGGATCGGGTGTTACACAAACATTGACACCAAATTCTCAATATCCCGGGCTTCGTCAGTCCGGATCGGCCCATATCATCAAATCTCACGACTACGATCTGTATCCTCCGGATATCCGCCGCGCCAAATATCACCGGTAGGTAGTCTGCCCCTGCCAGGCCCATCGTCTACAACTCGAGCTTCTTACCCCGAGGTACCTTACTGGGTCTACCATGTACCCGAAACGGTTTATCCTACTCCTCGAATCGGGTCTCGAAAACCAACTCAATCAGGAAAACTCATGGTGGACGCCATATACATCATATCACGAGAAAACCGCAACTTGCATTTTTAAAATGAGAATGAGTTTATAAAATCCTTGCAGTTTTCCCCTAAATCCAGAAATCTCATGGAAAATCCGAAATCCCAAAATCAAAAGTCAATAAGCAGCGAATATCGGCACAAAGCCCACAATATTGTATAACAGAATGAATATATAAATGCATGGGGTATCTAAGTAAATAATGCAATATCTAAACTAGCATATGAGAGTAAGCACACTAGTACTATGTTGAAACTACCAATTAGCAGATTATACCAATGAAGTAACGTTTTCTAAAATGTACGTGATATGGCAATTACCGATGATGATGTGTGTGAGCCGGCAAGCAATTGTATGTGGAACATATGCATCATCGGTAATGGTACTGATGTCCTAACAGACGGGGTTCATAATAGCTAAAGAAAACACATGTAATAAATATGCAATGCGATAAGAACAAAATAAATATAACAGAAAAGCAAATAGTAAATGTAACATTATAAAATATACATATCTGTATATGAGTCATACAGTTTTAGTGTTTTAAAATAGCTCGAATTGTGGTTTTTAGAAAAGTAGGGGCTACGGTGTTTTTGAGAAAAAATATGTCCTTTGAAAAATCCGTAATATCTCTCGGGCTGTCTTTAAAAATACTCGTGATTCGTTAGTTTTGAAAATAGGTATGACTCGAGCCTAGTCCAGCATCTACCTAAACAACTAAGTGACTAACTAAGAAACCAGTCGGAAAGATAAGAAAATCTACCTAAATTCCGAGTCGATATACCTAGTAGTCGGCGATCCTGCCTCATAACGTCACGTACTGTGTAATACATAGTACGGCATCCTCGAGTCAAGAGTGCAGATCAATCATCTTACATGTCTCGTACGGTAAAATCATCGTACGGCATCCCCAAAATCGAGGGTACGGGTCAAACATCATATACATCATCATTCATACGGTATCATCATCATACAACATCATGATCAGGGGTACGGTTCCAGAGTCTCGTACGTTCTAAGATCATCAAACACATATTATCGTATGTATGAATCCACATCGCCCAACGATCTATTATAATATCATATCATGTATCAAATCATGACTCAATCACATATCAACAACTCACGACATCATGCCCGATCATATTGACCCATATCCATTTAACATCGCATATCCTCATCTTATACGTGTGTGTGTGTGTGTGTGTGTGTGTGTGTGTGTGTGTGTATACACACACTCACACACCCACACACACCCATATCATATCTCGTGTGTGCTTGTGTGTGTGACAACCTATACACTGCGGGTCCGTGACTAGAAACTAACTAATACCAATCTTCTTCCAAGTACACTTCATTTCACTTAAGGTCTCCTAGAAAACCCTGTTGCTAAGCATCCGCACTAGCCATAAACATACCATACATATCCTAATCTACGAATTTGCGGGGGTGCTATACGCCATCCATCAGACTTCCCCCGTAGATATATATCTACTTATCTCTATCCTCGCTTGCTGAAGTCGATGACGCCACTCTCTCCTCATCATCCCGAAGTCCATGCGAAGGTACCTACATTTCAAATACGTAGCATCGTAAGCAAGAATCAGCACGAGAAAACCGAAACGGCATACTAAGTGCACATAGGTTAGAACCTACGGCCTACGTATGCAAGACTAGCCAAACAAATCCTCGATATTGATGTACAAACGTCAAACCACCGAGTCAAAACCCAAATACCAAAATCCAAGTCTTAAAAAGTCGCAAAACCAAAATAGCAGCTCAAGAAAACGCTCCCAGTTTTGCCTCAGGTGAGAATTAGAAAAAGTTGCATATAGGATAGGTCTAATTAACTGATAATAGAGCAATGGACCAAGCACGAACCATTTTCACCACACTCAGGCCGCAAATTGTGGCCAAATCTAATTTATTGGTGGCCAAGCAATGGACTTAGGGTCTCGGGTCTCTATGGTAGCTTCCAGGTTGCCTGCACGTCTCACTGTGTTCACTATATAATTTTTAGGGTTCCCTAGTTGTAGTAGATCTGAATATATCACCACAAATTCTCATAAAACCCGACATTGGAGATTCTAAGTTCATGTCTTGGGGTTTTAGTTTCAGGTTTTTTCCAAAATTCTAACACTATAGAGGTTATGGTCACTAAATACACCTCAAACACACTCTCACAAGTCATACTAAACCCTAAAGCTCATCTTGGAAATTCCAAGATCACTAAACCTCTCTTGATCAACTCTAAACTGCTATAGGATGTTAGGAAAACCAATAACTTAACTAATAGTGTAGGATTTACCTCATGGAAGCAACTAGAGAAAATTCTAGGGTTGCTCAAGTGCCTCAAAGGCTCAACTTGATTCCACCATGGGGTTTAGGATGTGGTTTAGATCACTTTTTGTGAAGGGGAGATGAGGTTTTGATTGAGTTTTTGGTTGAGTTTTTGGGGTGTTTGAGAGTGCTAGAGGAGGTGGAGGGTGGTGGAAAATGAGATGAAGAATGGAGTTGAGGAAAAAAGAAGAAGTGAAGAAGAGGAGCCATGAATAAAGGGTGTGTAGAAGTTTCCTTTCTCTCACACACATACAAGCCCATGCCTCCATGGTCTCCACCCTCTCTCTAAATATCTGCTCTTTTTTCTCTTTATTTTTAAAACCCAAAAAAATCATTTTAAAGAAGGAAAGAAGCCATGGTTAAAAACAAAAATGCAACAAGTATCTGTAACATGCTATGGTGCATGTCATGCATATAAACCGGATTAACGTATAATTAGTAAATATTAATCAAGTTTAGCACTAATCTTGTATAAAATTAATTATATAATAATTTATAGAATGTCCAATTCATATAAATTCTTCCAAAATCAATATCTCATATAAATTTTCCAATTACTCTTCAAATTATAAGTGTATAATTATACTATCTCGTTAAAACCAATTTCCACACTTAAATAATATCCAAAGTTATTATTTTATTTATTTTAAATTTCCAAAAATAATATTTTATTTTCTGAAATGTTAGCTACCAAAACCTAAAGAGTTTAAGAGAAAGGGGTGAGCTTTGTAAGAGATATCGTATTTGGGCGATTTGGGTAAACTTGTACTCGTTTAATACTTATCTAGTGGAAGATCTCATTGCAAAGGCAAGATTAGGTGCATCTTGGCACCGAATCTGGATATATCTTATGTCGATGGCTCTTTGGTGTGGTTTTCTCTATCTTGTGATTGCTAATGCTTGCGGATTTTTTTCTTTACTTTTTTCAATCTCTGACGACTTGCTTTTCCGCTGCGTGCATGTCGTTTGTGTTTTGCTTAGGGCTCGAGTGTATCCTTCGAGATACACCGCACCGGGTCCTTAGTAGATTTCGTAACAAGCGTTAGAGCATCAAGCTCAAAGATTTCAGGGTATTGAGAGATGACGGCCATGAGTTTCAAGATTGAGAAGTTCGACGGTCGTAATAATTTTGGACCATGGAAGTTGAAGATGACCGTGGTTCTAAAACAGTAAGGGGTACACAAGATATTATTCGCTAAAAAAAATATTCCACCTATTACTACCGAAGTAGAGAGAGGCTATGGAAGATAAGATGCATGGTTCCTTGCACCTTTACCTAGCGGATGAAGTACTTTGCGAGATAGAGCAATAGCCCACGGCAGCTGATATTTGGAAGAAGATAGAGGCCTTCTACAACAAGAAATCCGTCATAAACCGTCTCTACCTCAAACAACCAGAGGTTGTACACATTGAAGATGAAAGAGTGGACTTTCGTCAAAGCCCCCCTCGACGAGCTCAAACAGATAGTAATGGACTTACGGAAAATTGAGGTTAAGATAGATGGTGAGGATCAGGCTATGATCCTATTGTGTTCGTTAACTCCCGAGTATGGCCAGTTTGTTAAATCTATGGTGTATGACCGAGATAAGCTATCTTTAGAAAATGTGAAGGCGGGTCTACACAGTGAGGCGTTAAGGGAAAACGTGACGGATGACAAAAGAGGTTCGAGCGATGCTATGTTCGTTAGAGGTTGTTCGGAGGAGCAGTCGGATGGTGGTTCTAAGGACAAGTCGAGATCCAAATTTCGAAGTCACAAAAATGACATATGCAATCAATGCAAGCAGAAGGGGCATTAGAAAAGAGATTGTCGGAACAAGAAAGGGAAAGGCAAACAGATAGATACCTCTACTACAGCTGTTGTGGTGGATGTCACGCCCCACTTTCCAGTGTACGGAAGCGAAGACGTGGCAAGCCCGAAATGTATTTACTAAGAAATAAATATGTTAAGCGTAATTAAGCAATATATATATATATATATATATATATATATATATAATGCACAAAAATGATAAGAGATATAAAATAAATAATAACTTTTATTAACATTCATCTTTACATACAACTGTTTTGAAAAGAAAAAGTACAATGAGTAAAGCAGTGCCTAAACAGTGGCATACAAAATGAAAATAAGTACAAGAAAAGCTAGAAGTCCGGCTGGGCAGTGAGCTGATCCAAGTCCTCCTGGCTGGGCTCGATCTCGTGAGAGTCCGGTCTTCCTGACAAACATTCCAAAGAAAGAAATAGACAGGAATGTCGTCAGCGAACCAGCGCTCGGTAAGTCCCAAAAGAGAATGGAATATAACAAGTAGTATGAAATGGAACTAGTAAAATGTACAGTTATATATTTGTTATACTAACGTAGTTGTTTGTGGCTTGGTACAGAAGGTATTTGTGTATACGAGAGAAGTCCATCTTACCCCGTGGACTATGGTAACATGTAGTATAAGGCCCCGTCAAAACCCACGGGAAAACGGCACTAGAGTTTGTGTGGGTGTCTTTTAGTGACCATCTCGTGTCACGCTAATACATTCCGTACCAATCTATCCCGTTAACCCCGCGTAATGTATTATATAGGTTATGTTTACAAGACTTTTTGAAACCATAGATACATGTTCAAGTAGTCAGGTTCAGGATGAAATCTTCTAGTCATGAAGTCATGTCAAGTTGTAACCACGGTTCGGTCATGTCAAGTCATGTATTCAGGTTTGATATTGAAGTTTGAATTCGGGTATTCAGGTTCATGTTCAAGTATACATGTTAAATTTGGATTCATGATTGAATTGGATTCTGATTTGGATTTGGATTCAGGTTTAGATTAGACTCAGACTTGAGTCAGACACTTGTAACTGATTTAGATCCTGAATTAGGTTCGGGAGTTATCGGTAACTGCTGCACATGGACGGCAGGATTTGTGTCTTTTTCCAAGACAATTACCATTGATAACTTCGTTATATTTTCTATCTTAAATAGGCAAGCACTCACTTTCTCCGGCTCCTTGGGACTTAAGAGAATTGATCCCGCTTAAACCTATATTTACTAAAGTCCTTAAATATTGTTTTATATAACTTGAGGGGGTTTTATAATTTTTTTTAATATAGTTTCAAAATAATCTCAAGAAGTTATTTATATTATTTAGGGTTTCCATGGATGTGAATTTTAGGGATTTGAGGTATTTTAGTGATAATAGCTTAGCTTGGAAAGTTCATGGTATTTTATTGTAAAACTTGATTTTTGTGGATATCTTGATGATATTTTGGTGAAACTTGGAATTCTTTTATAAAAAAATGTAAGTCTATTATATTTTTAAAAATAGATGGATTTGTAATTTTTTATATAATTATTACAAATTAATTTTTTTATTTAAGTAGAAAATTGCGTTTTTCTTAAAAACCGTATTAAAAACCTTTCGAGACCGAATACTCCATGAGAAGAACTGCATCTCGCTCTACCAGCCCAAGGATGTGCAATAATCCGCACCATCCAATAGCGGGTCCCCTAAAGAGGGTTGTAGAGGTATATTTGCAAAGGAATTTAAAATACAATTTAAAAGAAAACCGTTTTTTTTTATAGTAAATGGTATTTTCTAGTAATATTGTATTCGTAACAAAATTCATACAAGAATATATCGTGCAATGGAACCATGTGTGTTTGTGAGAGGTAGGTCGTTACCTCGTGAATTTTCTTAAAGATATGTTTAAGCAAAACAATAAAAGATGATATATACAAAGTTCATGGTATTTTAATGTAAAAATTAAATTAAAGTTATTTTGCATGATTTTTTTAATTAAAAGTTGATTCTAAACATTGGTTTTATGTTAACAAGTATGGTGTAAGAATATGGATGGGTAATATTTAAGAAAAAGTGGAAGTTTTAGGGTTTAAAAAAAGATGTCGGTATTAACTCCACTTCCGACATATCTTTTGAAAATGAACTTTTAAAGAAGAAGAATGAGGATTTGAAGGGACTTACTAGTTAGTTAGGTTAAGAGAAGGTAGAAGAAGGGAGGGTTGTCGTCGTGGCGTCGCGGGGTCGTCGGAATTTGCTTCGATCCTCGTCGGAACTTGGTCGCTTGCTAACTGCTCTTCTACTCCACTTGTACTTAAGAAATTTTGAGAATTTTGTCTATAATTTTCAGAATGATGAAGGGATAGGGCATGGGGTATTATTTATAGTGTGGAATTAGGGTTTTAGAATTAAAATGGTGAATTAAAATGCATTAAAATGATGATAAATGGGAAAATGAAGGGTCTCTGTTTGATTGCAGAGCAATCAAATAGTGCAGGGGAGTTAGGGGTAGGGGAAGGGTTTTGTGTGTAAAGCACGGAGCACTTTAGCCATGGTTCACTCGTCGGTACCGGCCCATAGAAGGTTTCCGCCGGCCGATTGAGGGAGTGGGGCCGTTGGATTCTTGCCACATGTTCTTGCCTGTATTTAAATCCTTATGCACACGTTTGATTTTTCTGTCTTTTCATTTTTATGTGCATTGCACGTGTAGACTTTTGGGCTTCCAAAATTTTTAAAAGAAAATCAGAAAAAATTAATATGTCTGATGGGATTCGAATATATGGGCTACATCACAACAGTGCAAGGCTTTACCAGAGAGTTACAAGTTGTTTCTTACTGTTCCTAAATAAAATTTACTTATAACTTGTACTCAGCCTTGTACTTTAAACTGAAAATTTTGTACAGTAAATTCAGAGTCGTTACAGTGGAAGAATCAGAAGACGGCAGCGACAGTTCGGATATTATCCATGTGTGCAGTTGGTGATGTACATGATACTTGGATGTTGGATTCCGGTAGTTCATTCCATATGACTCCACATCGGGTTGGTTTTCTACGTATCGCTCTCTTGAAGGAGGTTCTGTCCTGATGGAGAACAATGTGTCATGCAAAACAGTTGGGATCGACAACATTCGGATTCACATGCATGATGCGATAGTCTGGACCCTGACCAATGTTAGGCATGTGCCGGATCTGAGAAAGAGTTTGATCTCTTTAAATGCGTTGGACGGGATCAGTTGTAAGTGCGTAATCGAAGGTGGTTCTCTGAAAAATTTTAAGGGCTCTCTCATAGGTTGCACGGACACGTCTATTTGGTTGTCGTATCCGTGTCGGACACGTGTCAGATATGGATTCGTGTCTGACACTTACACGACACATGTCCGACACAAAATTTTCATGTCCTATTTCGAAATGAGACGACTTTGGATTTGGACATGTGTCAAACACATTTTAGTACAACCACAACACACAAAACAATTCATGTAGTAGCGGCGACCTTATTTTTTTAATTAAAGGCGAGAAAAACTCTAATCTTATTAAAACTTTTTTGAGTTGAATTTTTCTTTCTATTTTACTCAATTTTAGTGCTTAAATAATTTTTATGGTGAACATATAAGATTTTTTCTAAAATTGTTAGAAAAATGCTGAACTTAAAATATGTTATGTATAGTAGTTTGTTGTATGGTTGCTGCTGAAATTATGTCAAATATAGATTAAAAATTGCTGAGATCATATTCTTTTTTGCCTCAAATTGCTGAAACTGTGCTGGTATAATTTAATTCTTTGCTGAATTTTGATAAATACAATTAAAACATGTTGAAATGCTAAGGTTTTTTCCTAAATATGTTGTAATGTTATGGTATTATATTTCTTTTAACTATATATGTGTGTGTGATCCCGTATCTTATATTTTTGGATTTTGTCGTATCGCCGTGTCGTATCGTGTCCGTACAGCCGTGTCTGTGTCCGTGTAACCTAGGCTCTTTCATAGTCATGAAGGGAAAGAAAGTGAACATATACTTCGTACAGGGAGAGTCAGTATTAGATGATGTAGCTGCAATTTCTACTAGCACGGTGGATTTAGACTCGGTCAGATTGTGGCACCTTCGTTTGGGACACATAGAAGAGGCGGGGTTTGAGGTGCATTGAAAGAGGTAGTTGCTCGAAGTTGTAAATATAAGCATGTTTGATTTTTGTAAGGACTGTGTTTTGGGGAAGTAAACGAAGGTGAAGTTCGGGACAACGGTTCATAATACAATGGGTATTCTCGACTATGTTGCCACGCCCCGCTTCCCAGAGTGGGCTAAGATAGGCACGTGATAGAGCCAACCATGCTACCTGTGGATAGGAAACATCCCTCCACGGTCACATTACGGCTGTCTATAAGATATCAAGAACAGTAAAAATAAAATAAACTATCTAGTACATGTCCATATGCCAGAATAAACGAGTCAAGAAATAATATGCGGAAGCAATAAATCCAATAAACAGTAACATCTGGAAAGTACGGAAATAACTAAACTAACTGGATACTAACAGGATCCTCACTGCTCGGTCTGACGGCGGAAATACTCCTGATCAGCCTGCGACGAAGGTAGAGAATCTGGGCCATGCAAAACCCAGACGTCAGTGCGTCATAATATCAACAATAATATAATCAGTGGGTAACAAGATATGCAGGCATGAATTATAAATGGTAATATGAATGTAATAAGTAAGCATGGATATCGAACAGTGAAGTGTAACAGTATAGGTGAAGTGCAGTGGTGAAACTAAACTGTGTTACTGGGTTAACTACTCTCAAGTCTGTGAAATCAATTTAATGAATCGTCGATGTAACTCAATAGTATCCCGTGCATGCCCGGGACCACGGTCCAGATTCTCGGGCTGAAACCGAGAATGCCGCTAGGCACTAAACAGGAAACATGTACAGATGAATGATGTTAGCAGCATCATCACAGGGCTGGCCTAGCCCCTAAAACTGATCAGTATAATCATTGAACTATTGAGTTACAAGTCGGGTTTCATCATTGATTTCCCCATACCCCCAAGTTATATGTTCAAGTCAGGTATTGATAAATCTGAGACTAATGCCAATACAGGATCAAGCAAGAACAAGTTTGTCTATACAGACAACAGGATATGTCCATCGAGACAACATGTCAGGATTATCGGCATTAGAAACAGGATCAGGTAACATGTCAAGTAATGATATATGATGTCATGTCAGGTAGTGTACATGTATTAAGTCATGTCAAGTAGTGCACAGGTATCAAGCGGGTGCTCATAATCAAACTGTAGCAAGTATTGAATCAGGGTGAAAGTACGGATGTACAATAAAAGCATGGATGCACAAATATCGATTAGGGGTCACATCATGACTAAGTAGGATGCACAATTATCAAGCATGGTGCACTAATACAACAGTAACATGAAATAATATGGTCTCGGCGTGCAACTAGATATGTAATAAACCGAACGGATATAGACGGATACTATAAAACTGTAAATCGGTAAAATTTGCTGAATATTAAAACATAAGCACTATTATTTATTAAATAGATAATGATATAATAATATTAACATGGATAACATATTCAAACCGATTAATAACTATAAAAGTGGTATTGATTAACCATGCACAAGAAAGTTGCGTTCAGAAAGTCAGCGTCACCATGATTTGTAAAGTAGCTTAAAAAATAACAAACGTTCTCCAAAAGGGACGTGTCTTATACCAAAACAAAGATAATTCAATAAGATTTTCATTTTTATAAGTTGAAATATCTCAGGTTGTTCCTACAAAAATCTATGAATATTCGAAATTGAAAGTTTGCTGCTGGAATTTCGCTGGACAGCAGTTTAGAGATATTCTCATTTGCATTTTATGTTATTTAAACAATTTATTTTGCAAGTAAATATTTCATATAGTTATAGTATTCTGAGTTAGCTTCGTAAAGAACAAAAAAATGTATACTAATGATTTTTCTATGATTTATAATGAATTTTATAAGGTAAGATGTACAGTAAATTTCAGATTTGTCGTATCCGCTTTGCAACGACGTTTCACGTGTAAACTATAATATTTTCAAACTATATTTTGTGTAACATTATAAAATGCAGATTATAAACTAATTAAAGATAATAATAAGAAATATTACGACGATATATATTCTAAATGATATGGATGCAAACGGGTATCCGAAAACGGTAAAACTTTAATATAGATGTACAGTGTAATCAACATGTGATATTTTTATTCATATGGATGCAAAATAAGATACATAGCATGTAGCAAGATGAATTAGCATGCGACTAGATATGTAAATAGTGATATGGATGCATACGGATGTCCGAAGACAGTAAAACTGTAAAATGGTAATGTGGGATGCATAACTAAACATTATGTGATGTTATTATTCAAATGGGTGCAATATATTGTAGTCCAGCATATAGCAAGATAAATTTGCATGCACTAGATACGAAATAAATTATACGGATGCAAACAGACGTCGTAAAACAGTAAAATGATAACAGGGGATGTACAATACACTAAACATGAAATATTATTATTAATATGGATGTAGTATATATCATAGCATGTAGCAAGATAAACTTGCCTCGATCGAATCACGCGACGGATACGCACGGCACGTCCGACGTCGGTAAATCGTCGCAACACACATGCGGCACGCGGGACGGGTCCAGGCAAGGCAAGAGGGTGATCACACGGGTAAGGTACGTTCACTGGATCACTCGGATCGTCAGCGACGAGCACGGCTCCGACGGAGATCACCAGAATCAAGAAACAAGATCAAGAAAAAGAAAGAAGAAAGAAGAAGAAGAAGTAAGAAGAAGAGGCTGTGTATTAAATAAGGAAAGAAAAAATAAATAAATAGAATATATATAAATATATATATGCAGAGGAGGGAGAGAGAGAAAGAAAGGGGTTGTTAGTTTATTAGAAAATTAGTTTAGATTTAAATTTAAAAAATCTTTTATTAGTTAACTAAATTTTAATTTGTATCAGTTTATAAAATTAATATTATATAAATAAAATTTGATATTCTGGTAAATACAAACATAGTCTAAAACATGCCCGGGTCGGGTCTAAAATACAGTTTTAAAATACGAAAAATATACATGTCGACCAAAATTAAAGTTGGATATCCGGGTAACGAAAAATGCATACCTCCAAGAACGGATGCACGCACGTGCATGTAGTCATCGAAACAAGTCCGTTTCACTGAACGGGACGAGAACAAGATGCGCGGATGCTACCACAGGGTTAGGGATAGCATGCAGGCCATGCAATATATTTTTAAAATATTTTATGTGATTTAAAATGTTATATTAAAATGCAGATGCAAGATAAAATGCGAATATGCAATATACAAATAAATGAAAGTGCACGAGTCCATTTAACAGGTCAGGATAAATTATAAACATGAATCAAGACTGGTTTCAAGCATGCGGGTTAGGTCGAATGCAAATACAAATGTCAAATACACTATTCGCACCCAAAACACAATAAATCAAGAAAACACCATAAATAAATAATACTCGAATTGGTATAAATGAACTAGGGTGTTACATTATACCCAACTACAAAAAAATTTCATCCTCGAAATTCCCAAAACAAGAAAAGATGAACAATCAAGAATCTACAAGAACAGGTGTGGAAACTTCTGTCGAATCTCGTTTTCTCGTTCCCAAGTCGATTCTCCGTGAGAGCGATTTCCCCAAGAAACAAGTACGAGAGGGATAATCTTATTCTTAAGGATCTTTTCTCTTCGATCAACAATCGATATCGGTCGTTCCTCAAAAGTTAAATCCTCCCTTACAGCTAACTCCGAATGATCCAGCACGTGGGTCTCATCTCGAACATACTTACGGAGTTGAGATACATGAAACACATCATGAACATTCGCCAAAGACGGTGGTAACGCCAATCGATAAGCCACTTCTCCAACACGCTCAATAATCTCGAAAGGCCCAACGATCCGAGAACTAAGATTGCTTCGACTCTCAAAACGAATCACTTCTCTAGTCGGTGATATCTTCAAGAATACCAGATCACCAACATCGAACTCTGGAGGTCTTCTCGATGTATCGGCCCAACTCTTCTGTCGATCTTGTACTGCCTTCATGTGATTTCGGATGGTATTAACCTTCTCTACTGTTTGCATGATCAAATCCGGTCCCAACAATTTTCGTTCTCCAACATCATCCTAACAAACGGGTGAGCGACACTTGCGACCATACAATACTTCGAATGGAGTCATCTGAATAGTCGCCTGAAAGCTGTTGTTGTAAGAAAACTCCACTAAGTGTAGATGATCCTCCCATGAACCCTTGAAGTCTAACATGCAAGCTCTCGGCATGTCTTCAAGAGTTTGGATCGTTCTCTCCGACTGGCCATCTGTCTGAGAATGATAAGCCGTGCTAAACTTCAATAGCGTCCCCAAACATTCCTGTAAACTCCTCCAGAAGTGCAATAAGAATCGGGTGTCACTGTCGGACATGATTCTCACAGGTACTCCATGCAATCTCACAATCTCCTGCATGTACCGTTCTGCCAACGCTTCCGTTGATTAACCAACTCGAAATGGTATGAAATGAGCTGCCTTGGTCAATCGATCAACCACCCAAACGGCATTATTGCCCTTTGGACTCCGCGGTAAAGCTGTCACGAAATCAATGGTTATATGTTCCCACTTCCATTGAGCAATCGGAAGTGGTTGCAATAAACCAGCTACCCTTTGATGTTCAGCCTTAACTTGCTGACACACCAAGCACTTTGCCACAAAACGAGCAATCTCCCTTTACATGCCTTCCCACCAGAAATGTTGTCATAGATCACGGTACATCTTCGTGCCTCCTGGATGTACGGAATATGTGGAACTGTGTGCCTCCTTCAAAACTTCTTCGCGAATATCTCCTTTTGGCACACACAAACGGCTACCATACCGCAACGAACCATCTTCATGAATTAACAAGTCCGTACGAAGTCCAGCTTCAACCTGTTCTCGAAACTTCTGCAATCTTGGGTCCTGTGACTGTGCTGCCTTAATACTCTCGATCAATGATGACTGTACTTGCAGCTGCATCAACTGTCCTGAAGAATGCGGTAGCACGATCTCCAACTCGAATCTCCGAAAGTCTTCGATAATCTCCTTCTGTGCAATCAACATCTGAATTGCTGGCAACAGGCTAAGCACATCCGGCACAACATTAACTTTCCCCGGATGGTACTTAAGATCAAGATCATAGTCAGTCATCAGCTCCAACCATCTACGCTGCCTCATGTTAAGCTCTTTCTGTGTGAACACGTACTTTAGGTTTTTGTGATCGGTGAATACTTCGACCCTTTCACCCAATAAATAGTGTCTCCAAATCTTCAAAGCGAAAATTGTAAGTCCACGTTGCCCACCCCGGTGCTTACGGGGAGGCGGAAACGGTATAAAAATTCGATTTTTACAACTTAAGGCAACATGGACTATATAAAGGAGGATCTTTGCTAAACATAAACTAACAACCAAGCTAAGAGATTTAGCTACTCGGTTAAAGGGTTATACCTAAATCTTGAAGTCCTTCTCTTCTTGCTCCTTGGAGTGGGATGAACGGGTCGTCCTCGTCGCCTTCTCTTGCCGAAGAAAGATCCACCCGATGGCCTCTACCTTTGGCTCCTACCTCAAACTAGAAGTAACTAAGGTGCTTGGTGTGCTAAACCTAGAACCTTAGAAAGAGTAGAGAATGATTTTGGTGTTTTATCTCAAAAGCTTAATGGTTCTCAACTCATGAGAGGGAGAGCTGTGAGAGAGAGGAAGAGGATGAGAGAGAATGAGAATGAGAGCATGAGAGGATAATATCAACCTTCTCACATATATGTGAATTATGATAATTAAATAATTAATTAAAGATAATTGTGATGGTTAACTTGATATGACCATTATCATTTCACATTAATGAATTTTGCAAGAATCAAAGAGCATCTTTCATGTGAAATGATGATGGTCAATATGTCAACATAGGTCAACAAGTCAACTATAGTCAAATGGTCAACAACCCTAACCATAACACAATTATAATTAATTAATATTAATAATCATATTTCACATAAACATTAGGGTTAAGGAAAAAGACAACGGTCATCAACCCTAATGAAAGTCCTCTGCCTCTGCCTCAGTCAACTGTGCATACACACCCGTACCCATGTTCCGAGGAACACGAATACAATGAGATAAAACCAATCCCAAAACATATACTAGGATCTGGCTTAAACCAAAGCCTGCTAGTATAAGCTGTCCGGACACCAAACGTGCACAAGTGCGCGGATGTGAACGAACCCCGTCGCAAAACCATGCGACCTCTACTCTGTTTTGCCTAAAGGCGAATAAACCTCTGTGTGGGACTCTAAAGACTCGATACTACGCTGGCAGTGGGGTTGACCACAGACCGCAAGCGGCACTAGCTGTACGTAACGGTCCCCAGGTAGATGCCGATAAGAAGACTGATGAGGTAAACCCATCCGAACTCCTACTGAGCCTGTATGTGACAATCTCCGTACAGTCCGGTCTGTTCGTCTAAGAGTATCGCATGGCGGGCCTAGGGGGTGGCAAACGTCAGTCCCCTAATAGCGGTACAAGTAGTGTCGGAGTGTAGCCCAAAACACCCTGAGAAACCACTGGTAACACTACCAGCAAATCTCGCTTGCCCTGGGCAGGGACGACAATGTGTAATGGCTCTCCTAGACACAGCGCGATATCAACTCCCAATACCGAGAGAGACGAATCCTGTCTAACCGTCACTGCCTCTAAGTGTTTCGGGACTGCTCCCAACTACTACCTGTTTGCATGACTCAGTAGAACCGTGGTAGGGTAGTAATCAAAGAACAGCGGGAACACACTCGAGGCGAAGTGATAGTGTCAAGTCAGCGGACTAAGCTGTACTCATGTCACCTGGGAACTGTTAACTGACGATAGGTATAATACCAACCAACAGTTCCCGACGAGTCCTGTCCAGTGTACTCGTAACCTAACGAGCACCTGCATACTATCTCCAGTACGATGTACTGATGGCTGTGGGACAGACCATCTCCCCTGCTGGGAAGAGAAGCGTATGCACCAGTCTACTCTGGAGTATCGATGCCCTGTCTCGATAATCCTACGACTAGGGACCAGAATAAGGATGTGCTTATAGACTACCCAGCCCCCACGAGTGTGATCGCCATCACAACGCCGGTAGTCAAGCAAAGATCTTAAGGGCTCCATCAATATGTTTTAGCGATATGTTAAAAGAAACATATACACATATTAAGATAGAAACAAACCAAGTAGCATACTAATATATCGAGCAAGACTGTCGTAAAACCGCATATATATCCCAAGCTTCCAAAATGTATTATACAAACTAGTACTATACAATAATGGCCTATAGGGCATACATATCTAACAATCTTCCACTTGCACTAAAGGCTAGTAATTAGTGTACCGCATACCCAACGTCTGCACTAGGGCCAGCTGCTGGCATACCGCATACCCAATAGCTCAAAAAGTCGCTCGAACTGTGTTTGAGGGAGGGCCTTTGTGAATGGATCCGCCGTGTTGTCTTTTGTGTCCACTCTCCGTACCTCGATCTCCTGGCGATCAATGATCTCCCTGATCAGGTGATACCGCCTTAAGATGTGTCTGGATTTCTGATGGGACCTTGGTTCCTTCGCTAAAGCTATAGCCCCATTGTTATCGCAATACAAAGGTATCGGGTCAACAATGGACGGAACCACCTGAAGTTCACTAATGAACTTCTTCATCCAGACCACCTCTTTTGCGGCATCGCTTGCAGCAATGTATTCAGCCTCCATCGTCGAGTCTGCGATGGTATCCTGTTTGAAACTCCTCCAACATACCGCCCCTCCGTTGAGGGTAAACACAAAACCCGAGACAGACTTGCTGTCATCTTTGTCACTCTGGAAGCTTGAATCGGTAAAGGACTCGACCCTGAGGTCTCCATTACCGTAAACCAGGAACATCTTCTTAGTCCTTCTCAGGTACTTGAGAATGTTCTTCACTGCCGTCCAGTGGTCCTCACCTGGGTCTGACTGATACCGGCTCACCACGCTCAGCGCGTAAGCTACATCTGGTCTTGTACATAGCATCGCATACATTATAGATCCTACCGCCGAAGCGTAGGGTATAGTGCTCATGCGAACCCTCTCCTCGTCAGTCTTTGGAGACATCTTCTTGGAGAGGGTAATTCCGTGCAATACGGGTATGTTACCGTGCTTGGAATCCTCCATACTAAATCTTTTTAGTACGGTCTCTATGTACCTAGACTGCGAAAGTCCCAGTAGTCTCTTGGATCTATCTCTGTAGATCTTGATCCCCAGAATGTACGAGGCATCACCCAGGTCCTTCATGGAGAACCGTTGTGACAAAAATAGCTTGACCGATTGTAGCATAGGAATGTCATTTCCTATCAAAAGAATGTCGTCCACGTACAAGACTAGGAACACGACAGTTCGTCCTACAATCTTCTTATAGACACAAGGTTCATCTTCGTTCTTGATGAAATCAAATTCCTTGATTGCCTCATCAAAACAGATGTTCCAGCTCCGCGATGCTTGCTTTAATCCATAAATGGATTTAAGCAACTTGCACACCTTCCCGCTGCTCCCACTGTCTACGAAACCTTCTGGCTGATCCATGTAAACGCACCCTTCCAAACAGCCGTTTAGAAAAGCCGTTTTAACGTCCATCTGCCAGATTTCATAGTCATGGAAGGCAGCAATGGCAAGTAGGATCCGAATGGATTTGAGCATAGCCACTGGAGAAAAAGTTTCGTCATAGTCCAAACCAGGTCTTTGACGAAAACCTTTTGCAACGAGTCTAGCCTTATAGGTTTCCACCTGCCCATCTACACCAAGTTTCCTTTTGTAGATCCATTTGCATCCAACGGGTTTTACCCCAGGTGGAGAAATATCCAAGATCCACACTTTATTGGTGTACATGGACTCCATTTCGGATTGCATTGCTTCCAGCCACTTATCAGAGTCCCTACTGATAATGGCATGCCTGAAACTGGTAGGGTCATCTTCTTCCAAGATGCAATCCTCTCGATCCCCGTCTATGAGAAAACCGTAGTATCTCTCGGGCGGATGAGAAATCCTACCAGATCTGCGGAGTGGCTGAGGTTCGTTTGGGGTTATTGAATCCAGTGGTTCCTCCAAATTTTCAGTTACATTTTGTGGTCGCTGAATTTCTTCCAGTTATACCGAACTCCGACTAGTTTCTTTTGCAAGAAACTCCCTTTCTAAAAAGGTGGCGTGGCGAGATACAAACACCTTCTGTTCCTCAGTATGATAGAACAGATATCCTAGTGAGTCTTTAGGATATCCCACAAATTTACACAGAACTGACCGTGCCTCTAGCTTGTCCGGTTTCTGTGTTTTCACATAGGCCGGACAACCCCATATCTTAAATCGCTTAAGATACGGATTTCTTCCACTCCATATTTCATATGGAGTCTTAGGCACTGATTTGGATGGAACGTAATTCAGTAGGTATGCCACTGTCTGAAGCGCATGTCCCCAAAATGAAAGAGGCAACTCGGCACTACTCATCATGGAGCGAACCATATCCAATAGGGTACGATTCCTCCGTTCCGATACACCGTTGTGCTGTGGTGTATAAGAAGGAGTAAACTGAGAGAGAATACCATTCTCTTTTAAGTAATCTAGGAATTATGTGCTTAAGTACTCCCCTCCTCTATCAGACCGGAGGATCTTGATACTTTTGCTAGTCTGGTTCTCTACTTCGTTTCTGAATTCCTTGAATTTCTCAAAAGCTTCAGATTTGTGTTTCATAAGATACACATATCCGAATCTAGAGAGATCGTCAGTGAATGTGATGAAGTACAAGAATCCACCCCTTGCATGTATAGACATCGGACCACATACATCACTGTGTATGAGTCCCAAGAGCTCTGTTTCTCTTTCTCCATGTCCGGTGAACGGAGATTTGGTCATCTTCCCTTTGAGACAAGACTGACAAGTTTCATAAGATGAAAACTCGAACGTATTCAAGAGTCCATCTTTATGCAACTTACTTAGTCTTTTCTCTCCGATATGACCAAGTCTACAATGCCACAAGTAGGATTCATTCGTATCTGAATTCTTCCTCTTGCGTGTGTTTTGTACATTGAGAACTGTATTCTGATTTAGAACGTAGATACCATTACACAGTGTACCTTCTGCAACCAGTACCTTATGAAGGTAAATATTCATGTTATTTCTATCAAGAACAAAGTTATATCCATCTTTATCGAGTAAAGAAACTGATATGATGTTGCAAACCATGTAAGGTACATAGTAGCAATCGTTCAAAATCATAGCATTGCCATTTGGCAACACTAGGTGATATTCACCGACGGCTGCAGCATTAACTTGTGCTCCGTTCGCTACTCTGAGCGACATATCACCAGGTACAACTTTTCTACTTTTTCTCAGTCCCTGCAATAAATTACAGATATGAGATCCTGATCCGGTATCAAGTACCCAGGAGGTAGGGCTGACCGTAAAGCAGTTCTCAATTACAAGAACACCTGAAGTAGATGCAAAACCATACTTTTTCTTCAACTGGGTATCCTTGGAATCCATATAATCCTCTTTCCCTTGCTCATACTTATGACTGTTGTCACAAGTTAGAGCCGAACCAACGTTCCCCAGCTCCGAATAAGAATTCGGATCGGTCAAGCGATACATTTTATTATCTTGATTAGGGCGTGAAATGGTTGCTACCTGGAGAGAGAGAAAAGAAACACTCAGCGTGCGCTCTTGCAAAATTAGATTGGTTTATTAGTTTATCTAATCAGGATGGCTCCCACTGGTTCCTCAAATTCTTCTTAAAACCTTTTAAAAGAAGAACTAGTCAGGATTAATCGCACGTCACAATACTTGCTTAACCTTTCAGCCAGGCTTGTGTTGGTACTTCAAGGGAGGTTTTCCAACGCTTTCACGAAGTTCCTTAATTAAGTAACCTCTTTTCCCTGGAGGCGTAGACCCGCTAACACCGTTCTAGACACCTACTTGGTTTATAGCATTGATTGTTAAGTGAAATAATCTCCCGAGAGTAATCCAACTCATTAGTGGGATCGGGATCCAACTATCATTGTGTGATGACCTAGATGGAATCCACTCTAGTCACCACACTCCAGAAGGTATGCTAAATCTGCAAGTTTCAGTTTCTTTAGAAACCCCCGATGTGGATTTTTGCCCCTACGACCCAAGTGACCTTGACGGAGTCAACAAATCAAAGAGTCCTAATCAAGTTCAACCCGTCATTATCTGGATTGCATTAAACCCACCCGCATAACCCTTGATGGAGTCAACAAGGTTATACGACTGTCCTAACCAATCCCATATACTGCTACAAACAAGCAGCACTCAGCTACCGTACACTACGCTTTGACGGAGTCAACAAACGCAGCACGAATACTAAGTGTTACTTGTAAGAAATGACGGAGGGCTACAGCTGGGTTTTTGGCGAAAAAACCCATTAACGTAATGAACTTGATATTGTTGAAGGAACCTGATAATCTTTTTGAAAATATAGTGGCGAAAACCTTTGCTAAAGAGGTCACTCCCTGTGAAGGGATCTCGGCTCTTTCCTTGTCGAATGAGGTGCAGGATATTCTAAGCTGAATACCTCGATGCAAAGCAAGAATAATCGACTATAGTGAAGTTATTACCCTGACGCAAACTTTTTGTCCAAGGGATCACTCCCGATAAAGGGATCTCGGCCCTTGCCTCGTCGAATGAGGTGCTGGGCATTCATAACCGAATACCTCTGTGCAAAACAAAAGTGAACGTCCTTGCAATAAAAGCTTTTTGAAAATTGTTCCAACAACGTCTTTTAGGTTTATTTTCTTGCATTAATTTAATGCGTCCCATCAATTAATCCTACCATTGCAGAAAACAACGAAAATATGACGTACGCTTATGCCATCCGCATTCGCCACGGGGTCCCATCATCACCCGTTAGGTTACTTAACTAACGACAGAGCGGGAGCTGGACTAGCGCGGATGCAAAACATAAGCAACGCCTAAATAGATATCATATATAGATATATACATTCGTCACATGCAATAATAGCCATTCCAGATCACAGATGAACACATTGGATATACTAGGAATCCGCATTCCGTACGAGCCTGTAACGAAGAGCGGATTACACGGTCATGATGAATAGCCAAACCCTACCCTAGACCCCTACGGGTGCGGCAAACTACCCGCCAAGTACCCAAAGTGAAGCAACCTCCCTCAACAACGTGAGTAGGCCACCCGGCACTTCGAGGTACCCGGTAGTTTATGCACCCCACCTTGGGTCTATCCTAGGAGAAAAAACAGTAAAAGAAATTATACAATGACGGCTACAACCCCATCCCGGTTGTGCGGCCATATAAATAATATTACATTAATATACATATTACATGAATTGAAAGATAAAGAAAACTCTCATCTCACAACCCCCCGGCTATTCATCCACGACAATCCAACGAATTCATATACGCAAACCATCAACATTACAAATCACAGATATGTATAACCCCCACTAATCGACGTATAGCGATTAGCAGACGTTCAATACATATATCACATCACAGATATAACCCATTAGCCAAAGTCTAGAGAAGTTCGATCAAAATACGGATTTGTAACCACCCCAAAAACAAATTTGTTTTCTGGAAAATCTGGGCAGAAACAAACCATCCTAAAAATCCCAAAACTTCAATATAAGAACACTGCAGGAGAAACGACCCACGACCGAGTCAACTCGGCCGCGGATCCGCGGCAAGAGCATGCTCTTGCCGCGTTTCCGCGGTGAGTTGGTCGACTCGCTGGATCGTTTTTCTTGGGTGTTCAGTAAAAACCCTGAGCCGATTTTTAGTGTATGATTTATTATTTTCAAAGCAGGTTTAAAAATTGGCAGAAAGTTAGGTTTTTGAAAAGTGTTTTGCGATTTTTTTTCCGATCGAAATTCTAGATACTTTGCTAACTTGCTAGTTTGTGTTTAGCTAGGCTCTGATACCACTGTAAATCCACGTTGCCCACCCCGGTGCTTACGGGGAGGCGGAAACGGTATAAAAATTCGATTTTTACAACTCAAGGCAACATGGACTATATAAAGGAGGATCTTTGCTAAACATAAACTAACAACCAAGCTAAGAGATTTAGCTACTTGGTTAAAGGGTTATACCTAAGTCTTGAAGTCCTTCTCTTCTTGCTCCTTGGAGTGGGATGAACGGGTCGTCCTCGTCGCCTTCTCTTGCCGAAGAAAGATCCACCCGAGGGCCTCTACCTTTGGCTCCTACGTCAAACTAGAAGTAACTAAGGTGCTTGGTGTGCTAAACCTAGAACCTTAGAAAGAGTAGAGAATGATTTTGGTGTTCTATCTCAAAAGCTTAATGGTTCTCAACTCATGAGAGGGAGAGCTTTGAGAGAGAGGAAGAGGATGAGAGAGAATGAGAATGAGAGCATGAGAGGATAATATCAACCTTCTCACATATATGTGAATTATGATAATTAAATAATTAATTAAAGATAATTGTGATGGTTAACTTGATATGACCATTATCATTTCACATTAATGAATTTTGCAAGAATCAAAGAGCATCTTTCATGTGAAATGATGATGGTCAATATGTCAACATAGGTCAACAAGTCAACTATAGTCAAATGGTCAACAACCCTAACCATAACACAATTATAATTAATTAATATTAATAATCATATTTCACATAAATATTAGGGTTAAGGAAAAAGACAACGGTCATCAACCCTAATGAAAGTCCTCTGCCTCTGCCTCAGTCAACTGTGCATACACACCCGTACCCATGTTCCGAGGAACACGAATACAATGAGATAAAACCAATCCCAAAACATATATTAGGATCTGGCTTAAACCAAAGCCTGCTAGTATAAGCTGTCCGGACACCAAACGTGCACAAGTGCACGGATGTGAACGAACCCCGTCGCAAAACCATGCGACCTCTACTCTGTTTTGCCTAAAGGCGAATAAACCTCTGTGTGGGACTCTAAAGAATTGACACTACGCTGGCAGTGGGGTTGACCACAGACCGCAAGCGGCACTAGCTGTACGTAACGGTCCCCAGGTAGATGCCGATAAGAAGACTGATGAGGTGAACCCATCCGAACTCTTACTGAGCCTGTATGTGACAATCTCCGTACAGTCCGGTCTGTTCTTCTAAGAGTATCGCATGGCGGGCCTAGGGGGTGGCAAACGTCAGTCCCCTAATAGCAGTACAAGTCGTGTCGGAGTGTAGCCCAAAACACCCTGAGAAACCACTGGTAACACTACCAGCAAATCTCGCTTGCCCTGGGCAGGGACGACAATGTGTAATGGCTCTCCTAGACACAGCGCGATATCAACTCCCAATACCGGGAGAGACGAATCCTGTCTAACCGTCACTGCCTCCAAGTGTTTCGGGACTGCTCCCAACTACTACCTGTTTTCATGACTCAGTAGAGCCGTGGTAGGGTAGTAATCAAAGAACAGCGGGAACACACTCGAGGCGAAGTGATAGTGTCAAGTCAGCGGACTAAGCTGTACTCATGTCACCTGGGAACTGTTAACCGACGATAGGTATAATACCAACCAACAGTTCCCGACGAGTCCTGTCCAGTGTACTCGTAACCTAACAAGCACCTGCATACTATCTCCAGTACGATGTACTGATGGCTGTGGGACAGACCATCTCCCCTGCTGGGAAGAGAAGCGTATGCATCAGTCTACTCTGAAGTATCGATGCCCTGTCTCGATAATCCTACGATTAGGGACCAGAATAAGGATGTGCTTATAGACTACCCAGCCCCCACGAGTGTGATCGCCATCACAACGCCAGTAGTCAAGCAAAGATCCTAAGGGCTCCATCAATATGTTTTAGCGATATGTTAAAAGAAACATATACACATATTAAGATAGAAACAAACCAAGTAGCATACTAATATATCGAGCAAGACTGTTGTAAAACCGTATATATATTCCAAGCTTCCAAAATGTATTATACAAACTAGTACTATACAATAATAGCCTCTAGGGCATACATATCTAACAAAAATCACAGCTGCTAGCTCCAAATCATGAGTTGGGTAATTCTTCTCATAGATCTTCAACTGTCTCGATGCGTAAGCTATAACTTTCTCATGCTGCATCAAAACACACCCCAAACCTTTTCCATATGCGTCGCTGTGAATCACCAATCCTCCGGAACCTTCTGGTACGGTCAAAATAGGAGCGGTTATCAATCTTTGCTTCAACGCCTCAAAAGCTGACGCACATTTATCCGTCCATACGAACGGTACTTCCTTCCGCGTAAGCTTGGTCAAAAGTTCACCCAAACGAGCAAAATTCTCCACGAATCATCTACAATATCCGGCAAGTCTAAGAAAACTTCTGATCTCTGCTACGTTCTTTGGAATCGGCCAATCTTGAACTGCTGCAATCTTTTCAGGGTCAACGGCGATTCCATCTCCGGATACAACATGTCCCAAAAACTTCACTTCTTCAAGCCAAAACTCGCACTTGCTCATCTTTGCATACAATCTTTCTTGCCTCAATGTCTGCAGTGCGATCTTCAAGTGTTCTGCATGCTCTTCAAGGTTCTCGAGTAAACCGGAATATCATCGATGAACACCACTATAAACCGGTTCAAGAACGATGAAAAGATTCGGTTCATTAAGTCCATAAATATCGCCGGTGCATTCGTGACTCCGAATGGCATCACTAAATACTCGTAATGTCCATATCGAGTTTAGAACGCAGTCTTGCAAATATCCTCTGATTTAACTCGGACCTGATGATATCCGGATTGCAAATCCAGCTTCGAGAATACCCTCGCGCCACTAAGCTGCTCGAACAATTCGCCAATGCGAGGGATCGGGTACTTGTTTTTAATAGTCACCCGGTTTAATTCTCGACAATCGATGCACATCCTCCTTATGCCATCTTTCTTCTTAACTAGAAGGACTGAAGCTTCCCAAGATGAATTGCTGCTGCGAATCCAACCCTTCTCAAGCAATTCGGTAACCTGCTTCTTGACTTCTTCCAACTCCACTGGTACCATTGGATAATACGCTTTTGAGATTAGCGCTGCACCAGGAACAAGATCGATCACGAACTCTACATCTCGTTTTGGCGGTAAACCCGAGATGTCCTCGAACACGTCCATGAACTCTCGAACTACAGTTGGCGCTTCCTCCTTATCAACTTCCATCGACGAAAGAACACTGTTTGCCGGCCTAGCCCTAAACTCGACTGGCCCGACAGAACTGCTATCTCCAGCAAAAACAAACTCCGGATGTCCGGAAATATGGAAAATCACTTTCTTTGCCCTACAATCAATGTGAGCATGGAAAGTGCCGAGAAAATCCATTCCCAAGACAACAACAAACAAAGGGTTGCACCTGAATCGAACAATGTTAATGCGGGGAAAAAATGAACAAGTAGGATACCATAAATGACTTCATCCGAAGCCAAGATACTGAAGAAGATTAAGCATGGTAAACATGATTCAAGCTGGCGATAAAACAAGAACTGGTAAGCAATGAAACCGAGAGAAGCAAAGTAATATAATGATCATAAAACAAGGAAATGAATCAAAACTAGAATTCCAAGTTACTTAAATAGAGTACCGCATTGTAACCATACTGCAGTTCATATTTACAATCACATAACTCCATTCAAGTCGCCCAAATCCTAGTATCAGAATAGAGAGAAACAATAGGGAACCAAAAGGATTCAAGTCGAGATGCAAAATTGTTTGCATATCGTCAAGACAAGGGTCAAGAGAAAGATATGATTCAAGAATCACGATAACAATATGGCAGGACATGTTCCTAATTACGGATTTTCCGATTCATGTATTGGGTCCAATACCCAACTACAAAAGTGTCACGCCCCGCTTCCCAGAGTACGCTAAGATAGGCACGTGACATAGCCAGCCATGCTACCTGTGGATAGGAAATATCCTTCCACAGCCACATTACGGCTGTAGAGATATCAAGAACAATAATAAACTATCTAACACATGTCCATAAGCCAGAAATAATGAGTCAAGAATAAAATAATGCGGAAGCAAAAGATCCAATACAAGAATAAACTGGAATGTACGTCCCATAATGCGGGCTCATATCAGGAATGAAAATACCGAAAGTAAAAAAAAATGAACTAACTTCTAACAAGTCCTCACTGCTCAGCCTGCTGACTGAAATACTCCTGCTCGGCCTGTAGCGAAGGTAAAAAATCTGGGCCATGCAAAACTCAGACGTCAGTGCGTCATAACATCAAGCAATAATATAAACAGGGGTAGCAAGACATGCAGGTATGATCACGAACGGTAAAACAGATAAAACAACAATATAAATAAGGGCAGTGAAGGGTAGTGTGTAGTGAGTAATCTAAACTGGTCTACTGTATTAACTACTCTCAAGTCTTTGAAATCAATTTGATGAATCATCGATGTAACTCAATAGTATCGCGTGCGTGCCCGGGATCACGGTCTAACTCTCGGGCTGAATCCGAGACGTGCCGCAAGGCAGTAAAGGGTAGTAGATAATGACGAGTGATGTCAGCAGCATCACCCCGGGGCTGGCCTAGCCCGTAAGACTGATCAGTAAAGGTATCGAACTATCGAGTTACAAGTCAGGTTTCATCATTAATTTTCCCATACCCCCAAGTTATATATGTTCAAGTCAGGTATTAATAAATCTGGAGCTAATGCCAACATAGGATCAGTAGGTAGGTTTGTCTGGATAGACAACAGGAAAAGTCCGTAGGGACAACAGGTCAAGTTTGTTGGCATTAATAACAAGATCAGGTAACAGGTCAAGCTATGGTACATCAGGTCAAGTCAGGTAGTATATAGGTATCATGTCATGTTAAGAAGTGCACGGTATCACATCGTGTCAAGTAATAGGTGTATCAAGTCATGTCGGGGTGCACAAAATGTCACATGGGTGCTCATAATCAAACCCTAATAAGTATGGGTATACAAAACAAGTATAGGGTACTAATGGAACAATAAAAATGGAACATTGTGATATGGTATGCAAATAGGTACAGATTAAAGCATATGAATGCACAGTTATCGATTTGAGTTAAGGTTATAGTTCCAACGTTAATTAAAATACACTTCATCAAATATGGAATGTTAAATTTACAACATTATATAATAAATGATCTAGGGATGCAATTGTATATATATTAAGCTATGTGGATGCAAACGGGTGTCCGAAGGTATAAACTATTAAAATGGTACTATGGGCTGTAAAAATAAGCATTATGTGGTTCAAATATGGATATGGGTACCGCGTATCGTAATCTAATATGCAATATGAAATGTTTCAGGTTCTAGATCTAAAAATAATATAAACGGAACATCGAAATGGAATATGGGACACTAGATTTAAACAACAGATTTAATATGCAATTAAATATGTATAAAATAATATGAATAGCATGTAGCAAGTTTTACTTGCCTAACGGATCAAGAAACGGGTATACGAAACGTCTCACGTCGGCGGAAAAAATCGCGACGCGCGCACGGTTCACGGAACGGATCCAAACAACGCACAAGGTGATCACACGGGTTAGGTACGCTCGCTGGGTCGTCGGGATGTCGACGTCGTCATTGCTCCGGCGATCTACAGAGATTCAAAGAATACAGAACGGGAAAAATAACAGAAAGAAAAATAGAAAGAAGAAGAAGAGAAGAAGGGAAGAATAAAAGAGAGATCCCACTGGGGTTGCACTGGTAACGGGGAGACGAGACGATGGCGACGAGATCAACGGAGCTCCGGTCAGGTACTGTGCAGGGGTGTGCAGGGTTCTTGGCTGCTAGGGTTTTGCTTAGGGTTTGGGTCACAGGGTTTCTGGTGTAGGGATGTGCAGCCTGGTGTAGAGGGAGAAGAGAGAAGAAGGAGATGGAGAGGAGGAGATGGTGATGAAGGTGGAGGAGAGAGGAGGAGGTGATCGGTGGCGATGGGTTCTTTGGGTGTGCAGGGATCGCAGGAGGTGCTCGGGAAGGAAAAAGAAGAAGAAGGAGATGGCAAGGAAGAGAGGTTGAGGGAAGAGAAACGATGAAGATAGGGTTAGGGTTTCGAGGAGAGGACTTGGCGACGGTGGGTTGGCGAGGAGGGAGATGCGCTCGGGTTTAAAAAAGAAGAAGAAGATATGAAGAAGGAAGGTGACCGCAAGCGAAGAAGGGAGGTGCTCGGATCTCTGGTGAACAGAGATCGCGAGAGGAGTGAGAGAGAGGGGGAAGAGAGAGAAAGGGAGAGAGAGATCGAGAGGAAGGGAACAATGTGGAGAGATGAATTTGGATTTAGTGGGGAAAAGAGAGAGAAAGAGGTAGCGCGGGGGTGGGGGGGGGGGGTGGGGAGAGACGTGTGGGCCAGGGAAATAGAAGGAGAGAGCTGGGTTTAGTTAATTGTTTTGATTTTAATTTTAAAAATATATTTTAGTTAGTTGTAAAATCTTTTGAACTGTTAAACGAAATTTAAAAGAAAATTTAAATAATTTGAACTTTTAGCGGGATATAAAATATTTCAAAATGTGCCCGGGTCGGGTCTAAAAATTTAGATTTGAAATACGAAAATTATATGCAACTTCCAAATTTTAAAATGAATGATTAAGTAATGAAAAAGCATACCCCCAAGAACGGATGCACGTACGTGCGCGTAGCCATCCAAACACGTCCGTTTCACTGAACGGGATGAGAACAAGATGTGCGGACGCTACCACGGGGTTGGGGTATCATGCAGACTAGGAAATGCAATTTTAATTTATTTTCCGTGTCCTAAAATGTTATATGTAAAATATGCGATGTCAGATGAAATGCCAATATGCAGTTTACACTAGATGCACGTGTCTATGCAACAAGTCAGGGTAATCTATAAATATGAATCAACAAGTTCGAGCAAGCGGGCCGGGTCGAATGTAAAGTAATGTAAAATTACTATTCGCACCCAAACACGATAAATAAATAAAATACCACAGATAAATGAATACGGAAACAGAAATTGGTATAACTGAACTCGGTTGTTACAAAAAGAATCAAATCCGATTAACCTAAATTCTATGGCTCTGATACCAAACAAACCCTGTCACGCCCCACTTCCCAGAGTGCGCTAAGATAGGCACGTGACAGAGCCAACCATGCTATCTGTGGATAGGAAATATCCCTCCACAGTCACATTACGGCTGTCTATAAGATATCAAGAACAGTAAAAATAAAATAAACTATCTAGTACATGTCCATATGCCAGAATAAACGAGTCAAGAAATAATATGTGGAAGCAATAAATCCAATAAACAGTAACATCTGGAAAGTACGGAAATAACTAAACTAACTGGATACTAACAGGATCCTCACTGCTCGGTCTGACAGCAGAAATACTTCTAATCAGCCCGCGACAAAGGTAGAGAATCTGGGCCATGCAAAACCCAGATGTCAGTGCGTCATAATATCAACAATAATATAATCAGTGGGTAACAGGATATGCAGGCATGAATTATAAATGGTAACATGAATGTAATAAGTAAGCATGGATATCGAACAGTGAAGTGTAACAGTATAGGTGAAGTGCAGCGATGAAACTAAACTGTGCTACTGGGTTAACTACTCTCAAGTCTGTGAAATCAATTTAATGAATCGTCGATGTAACTCAATAGTATCCCGTGCATGCCCGGGACCACGGTCCAGATTCTCGGGCTGAAACCGAGACATGCCGCTAGGCACTAAACAGGTAACATGTACAGATGAATGATGTCAGCAGCAGCATCCCAGGGCTGGCCTAGACCCTAAAACTGATCAGTATAAGTATCGAACTGTCGAGTTATAAGTCAGGTTTCATCATTGATTTTCCCATACCCCCAAGCTATGTGTTCAAGTCAGGTATTGATAAATCTGAGACCAATGCCAATACGGGATCAAGCAGGAACATATTTGTCTATACAGACAACAGGATATGTCCATCGGGACAACATGTCAGGATTGTCGGTATTAGAAACAGGATCAGATAACATATCAAGTAATGATATATCATGTCATGTCAGGTAGTGTACATTTATTAAGTCATGTCAAGTAGTGCACAGGTATCAAGCGGGTGCTCATAATCAAACTGTAGCAAGTATTAAATCAGGGTGAAAGTACGGATGTACAATAAAAGTATGGATGCACAAATATCGATCAGGGGTCACATCATGACTAAGTAGGATGCACAATTATCAAGCATGGTGCACTAATACAACAGTAACATGAAATAATATGGTCTCGGTGTGCAACTAGATATGTAATAAACCGTACGGATACAGACGGATACTATAAAACTATAAATCGGTAAAATTTGCTTAATATTAAAACACAAGCACTATTATTTATTAAATAGATATTGACATAATAATATTAACATGGATAATATATTCAAACCGATTAATAACTATAAAAGTGGTATTGATTAACCATGCACAAGAAAGTTCCGTTCAGAAATTCAGCGTCACCATAATTTGCAAAATAGCTTAAAAAATAACAAACGTTCTCCAAAAGAGACGCGTCTTATACCAAAACAAAGATAATTCAATAAGATTTTCATTTTTATAAGTTGAAGTATCTCAGGTTGTTCCTAAAAAAGTTATGAACATTCAAAATTGAAAGTTTGCTGCTGGAATTTCGCTGGACAGCAGTTTAGAGATATTTTCATTTGCATTTTACGTTATTTAAACAATTTATTTTGCAAGTAAATATTTCATATAGTTATAGTATTCTGAGTTAGCTTCGTAACGAACAAAAAAACGTATACTAATGATTTTTTTTATGATTTATAATGAATTTTATAAGGTAAGATGTACAGTAAATTTCAGATTTCTCGTATCCGCTTTGCAACGACGTTTCATATGTAAACTATAATATTTTCAAACTATATTTTGTGTAACATTATAAAATGCAGATTATAAACTAATTAAAGATAATAATAAGAAATATTACGACGATATATATTCTAAATGATATGGATGCAAACGGGTATCCGAAAACGGTAAAACTTTAATATGGATGTACAGTGCAATCAACATGTGATATTTTTATACATATGGATGCAAAATAAGATACATAGCATTTAGCAAGATGAATTAGCATGCGACTAGATATATAAATAGCGATATGGATGCATACGGATGTCCGAAGACTGTAAAACTGTAAAATTGTAATGTGAGATGCATAACTAGACATTATGTGATGTTATTATTCAAATGGGTGCAATATATTGTAGTCTAACATATAACAAGATAAATTTGCATGCACTAGATACGAAATAAATTATACGGATGCAAACGGACGTCGTAAAACAGTAAAATGATAACAAGGGATGTACAGTACACTAAACATGAAATATTGTTATTAATATGGATGTAGTATATATCATAGCATGTAGTAAGATAAACTTGTCTCGATTGAATCACGCGACAGATACGCACGGCACGTCCAACGTCGGTAAATCGTCGCAATGCACACGCGGCACGCGAGACGGGTCCAGGCAAGGCAAGAGGGTGATCACACAAGCAAGGTACATTCACTGGATCACTCGGATCGTCAACGACGATCACGGCTCCTACGGTGATCACCGGAATCAAGAAACAAGATCAAGAAAAAGAAAGAAGAAAGAAGAAGAAGAATTAAGAAGAAGAGGCTGCGTATTAAATAAGGAAAGAAAAAAAATTAAATAAATATATATAAATATATTTATGCAGAGGAGGGAGATAGAGAGAAAGGGGTTGTTAGTTTGTTAGGAAATTAGTTTAGATTTAAATTTAAAAAATATTTTATTAGTTAACTAAATTTTAATTTGTATCAGTTTATAAAATTAATATTATATAAATAAAATTTGATATTCTGGTAAATACAAATATAGTCCAAAACATACCCGGGTCGGGTCTAAAATTTAGTTTTAAAATACGAAAAATATACATGTCGACCAAAATTAAAGTTGGATATCCAAGGTAACGAAAAATGCATACCCCCAAGAACGGATGCACGCACGTACACGTAGTCATCGAAACAAGTCCGTTTCACTGAACGGGACGAGAACAAGATGCGCGGATGCTACCACAGGGTTAGGGATATCATGCAGGCCATGCATGTATTTTTAAAATATTTTATGTGACTTAAAATGTTATATTAAAATGCAGATGCTAGATAAAATGCGAGTATGCAATGTACAAATAAATGAAAGTGCATGAGTCCATTTAACAGGTCAGGATAAATCATAAACATGAATCAAGACTGGTTTTAAGCATGCGGGTCGGGTCGGATGCAAATACAAATGTCAAATACACTATTCGCACCCAAAACACAATAAATCAAGAAAATACCATAAATAAAGAATACTAGAATTGATATAAATGAACTAGGGTGTTACATACGTCCACACCGACATTTAGGGTCCAGCACTGGTACTTTCTCGAGATTGAGCCAGATATCTCGTTTCTTTCATCGATGACTTCTCGAGGAAGTTGTGAGTGTACGCTCTCAAGTCTAATGTTGAGACTTTTGAAAAGTTTAAGCAGTGGAAGGTTATGGTGGAAAACCAGACTAGTAGACCCGTAAAGGTTTTTCGGTCTGATAATGGTGGAGAGTTTACTTCACATGAGTTCGTAGAGTTTTGCAAGTCGAAGGGGATTGTGCGTCATTTCACCACACCGGCTAAGTGTTTGTGGATTCCAACTGTGCTTCCGAAAGAATTTTGGCCCGAGGCCCTATCTATCGTCGTGTACCCATCAACAAATTACCATTGGCGGTGATAGATAAGAAAATTCCCGAAAAAGTATGGACTGGAAAGGTTGAAGATTACTCGAGGCTTCGGATATTTGGGTGTCCAGCTTACGTTCATGAAAGGAGCGTTAAGCTAGAGCCGAAAGCCAAGAAGTGTTTCCTACTCGGCTACAGAAGCGAAACCAAAAGGTACTGGTTGTGGTGTCCAGAAGATAGCGATCATCCGACATGTTATATTCGATAAGTCTGCGATACTTCGAAAAAATCATACTCACATAGATGGTGAACCGAGATACCAGGAGTGATGAGACTAATACTCAGATTCAGGCGGAGGGTCCGATACAGACAGAGGAGCGGAGGTCTACGAGAGCTAGACGCCCACCAATCAGATATGGTTTCGAAGACATGATCGCAGTTAGTTTCGACAACATGGCATCATATGCGTTGACCATTGAGCACGAGAAACCGTCTAGTTACAAAGAAACTGTGGAATCGGATGATTTTCCTGGTTGGAGGGTTGCGGTAGAGGATGAGATGTAGTCTCTTTATCGGAACGATACATGGGATCTTATTGCTCTACCAGAAGGCAAACATGCTATCGGCTGCAAATGGGTTTTCAAAGTTAAGGAGGGTAACTCAGAGGCATAGGGCATTAGGCACAAGACGAGATTGATAGCTAAGGGATTTGCACAAAGAAAGGATGAGGACTACAGTGAGATGTTTTCTCCGGTTGTTCAACACACTTTGATCCGCATTCTATTGGTTATGGTTGCAAGTTATGACATAGAGTTAGAGCAACTAGACGTCAAGACCGCATTCTTGCATGGTGACCTAGAGGAAGAGATTTATATGCATCAGCCTGAGGGGTTCGTGGTTGAGGGAAAAGAAATCTATGTTTGCAAATTGAGGAAGTCGCTTTATGGCTTATAGCGGTCTCCGGGATAGTAGCACAAGCGCTTCGATCAGTTTATATTGGCCATTGGGTACATGTGGAGTACAAAGGATCAGTGTGTTTATGTCAGGCTACTTGATGATGGATCCGGGATTTATCTTCTCTTGTATGTGGATGATATGTTGGTGGTATCACACAACATATCGGATATCAACGGATTGAAACAACAATTGAGTAGGGAGTTCGATATGAAAGATGTAGGAACCGCGAAGAAAATCCTTGGTATGGAGAGTCAGGGATAGAACGTATGGGGAGTTGCGTCTACGCCAGAAACAGTATATCGAGAGAGTTCTTGCTCGGTATGGAATGGAGAAAGCGAAGCCCGTGTCTACTCTTTTAGGGACGCACTTCATACTTTCAGCGAAGTTATCACCAGGGACAGATGCAGACAAAGAGTATATGTCTCGAGTGTCGTATGCGAGTGTAGTGGGCAGTTTGATGTATGCGACACAAGGCCAGATATTGCGCATGCAGTTAGAGTTAGCACATATATAGCAAATCCAGGCAAAGAGTATTGGCAGGTTGTGAAGTGGATCTTGACATACTAGAGGGTTACTTCAGGGTTCAACTTATTATTCAGCAGGGGCAGTGGTAATGGATGCATTGTGACGGGTTATTGTGACTCGGATTTTGCTGATGACAGGGACATGCAACGATCGATTTCGGGCTATGTATTCACATTAGGTACTGGCGCAGTGTCATGGAGGTCCGCGTTACAATCTGTCGTCGCATTATCAACGACAGATGCAGAGTTAATAGATGCTTCCGAGACGGCTAAGGAAGCTATATATTTTCGTAGGTTGATTGGTGATCTCGGTGTTTAATAGGAGGCGAAAAAGATGTTCTGTGATAGTCAAAGTGTGATTCACTTGGCCGAGCATCAGGGTTATAGTTCGAGAACTAAGCACATTGAGATGAAAGACTTCTTCATTGAGCATAAGAAGAGCGTTGTTTCTCTCACCAAGATAGATACCCGTATGACCCAGCAACCCAGCTGACGCATTCACGAAGATGGTTCCCATTTCGAAGTTCAAGCTTTGCTTGAACTCGATTTTCCTAGTTGATAGTTGATAGGCAATCCGTGATGAGAATCAAGTTCCAAGTTTTGGTTAGTGTCGAGATGTTGGGAGATTTAGCACCAAGGTGGTGGAGATAGTAGATTTTGGTGCTGAAAATCCTAAGTTTTCAAACCCAAGCTCAGCCCAAGACTTCGGCACAAGCATGAATGGTCCAAGCCATCATATGAGGCCCAATTGAATTAGCGACAGCAACCCAAAGGATGTGCTGTGCATGTGCTTTGCATGAGCACGAGCTCATGCTCGTGATCTTCAGTGAAGGCAGGAGCAACCACGTGGCTACTTGCGATTGGAGGCAATGACGTGGAGATGCCTCGCGGGAGGCGGGCAAGGGAGCGAGCGGGAGGCGTTCATCTTGCCACATGGCGAGATCCTAGCGGCTCCACTCAAATGACTTTGGTTGTGGGTGTGCTGAGAAGAAATGGGTCGGTTTCTTTGATGTTTTTCGATTCCACATGAGGATTAATTGTTCCCAAAGTATTGTAAACTATATATATAGCTATGTTTAGCTAGGGTTTTGTATGCCTCATAATTTGTATCCATCAAGAGGGGAGGCTACCAAAACCTAGAGAGTTTGAGAGAATGGGATGAGCTTTGTGAGAGATTATGTTTGGACGATTTGGTCAGTCTTGTGATCTCATTTAATACTTATCTAGTGGAAGATCTCATCCTGAAGGCAGGTTTAGGTGCATCTTGGCACCGAACATGGGTATATCTTGTGTCGATTGCTATTTGGTGTGATTTTCCCAATCTCGCGATTGCTATTAGTTGCTTGTGGAATCTTTTCTTTACCTTTTTCGATCTCCGACGACTTGCTTTTTTGTTGCGCACATATCGTTTGTGTTTTACTTAGGGCCTGAGTGTATCCTTCGAGAAACACTGCGCCGGATCCTCGGTAGATTTCGTAACAGTCCGCAGTTCTTGCGCATTTTTAGGACTCAGCATACATTTTTATAAATTAATGCGACTGCTGCCAGCAGCAGGCACATTCCATCAGGCTGCTGCAGGGAAAAGAGGGGAACATGGGTTGGGTCCCACACACATGTGGGTGGGACCTCTGTTTTCCCCTCTTTTTCCTGCGCCAGCCGTCTGTTATGTAATTTCAGATGAACAGCTGTGCTTACGGATCGTAAGTTATTACTATGTTGTGACGATCTGCTACACCACGGCATTTTATATAAAGAGCTATGCTATAGCTAGTTGCCCAGAGGCCATTGTCTGGACATTTTTTGTTAGAACGTGGTTTATACTGTTCGCATGATGGAAACAACTAAGCTTAGCATGTGTGTCTAGGAGTTAAAAATGCTTGAGGGAGTATCTGACACGATATGCCACACATTGCACTCGCATTTGATGAAATGATGGATATGGATTAGTTGGTATGGGCTGCAGAAAAAAGAATAAGCAATACCATGGAAAACTATGCAAGGGGTCTTGAGGACTAATGGAGACTGCGTCAACACTTATGCTGAACCTGAAAGACGAGCAATTGACAAGCTGACATATTTCAATTGGCAAGGAAGAGAGACATTTATACAAAGCGCGGTGAAGAACTGAAGATGCACTTAGAGACCAAGTTGTGTGGATTCCACATCACTAAACATGTGAAGAGGAGCCTATGAAGTGATGCTATGATCACTTATAATTCTCAGATGTTGGTTAATTTGAAAAGGAGTTCATCACGGGATGCAGTACGAGAAAAGGCGATGTAATCAGTGAACGAAATTTTTTGAGATAAGACAGCTGAGTCTTTTTTTTTTGTTTTTCATCTATTTGCAGCAAGTAAACGGATTAGGCAATCAACCTTATGAATTTTATGCAAGAGGATCCGAAGAAGGGTTTTTTAAGTAGTTTTTTTAAATAAATTTTTTTAATTGGATATACGAGCACTGAGCTGACCGTATCAAATCCTAAAATTAAACCATGTGATACATCTGATAGCTTAACACCGTAGACAGGTTACATCCATGTTGCCTGTGTACATGCCTTAGACTCTTGTAAGCCGAATATCATCATCGCATTGAAAATGTAAGCACTTCTTAAATTGGTTCTTTTAGATGTAATTATGTTCCTCATGCATAACATAGCGGCCTTGTGACATGGCACACATCATTTTCTAAAGGACTGTTTCAAACCACTAAAAGACTTCTTGAGCTTACACACATTTCTTGCATTTCCTTTATATGATATTATACATCAGGTTGTAGCATGCAAACATCTTCATCAAATTCTCATCCATTTATAAACTCTCCAAATCTATATATATATAGTCATTTTGATAGAGAAACTATGGGTATAGGATAGAAAATCTGTGTCTTCCAACACCTTAGTCTGTCAAACCTTTTGCTACAAATTTTCCTTATATCGATGATACCTGCAATGTCCTTTTGTTTTTTAACACCCATTTATTTCCAGCAGTAAATTAACAATCTTGTAGACTGCAAATTTGTGTGTGTGTGTGTGTGTTTTCCCTTGAATCCATTAATATTTTAATTTGGAGATTGTAGTGCTTGGTATGAAGCAGGTTTCATCCCATCTCTCTGTGTATGCCTGAAAGATTATTACATTCTTCTTCAATTTCAAGGTACCTTCTGCTGATTCTTCTAAGCACCAACTCTTGTGTCTACTGGATGCTAATACATTATCATAATGGTAAATTTTACCAAACCCCATCCACCTTTTGAGTTTTTTTAGGTAGTCCCATTGAACTTTAAAACTGCTATAAAATCTCATTGAAGGGTATTTTCGTAAAAAACTGAAAGGTTTTTGATGATGCTCAATATTGAGGACCCCCAAGATCAGGACACGTGGCGGATGGCATGTCCCAGAACTCAGAAGAAAGGGCCCGCAGAGGCCGACCAGGCCTCCCCTGAACCCGACTTGCAATCACAAGCTAGCCTTCCTCGGGGCTCCCTGTGGATTGGCCTCTTCGGCCCCTTAGCTCGCCCTGAGTTGCCATAGGACCAAGGCTCCTCGGCCTTTTCGCTCGTCCCCGAGCCCCTCGGCCAAGGCCGTCTTCCTCGGTCCTCCGACAAGCTCCACCGCTCGCGGGCGTAACCGCCGCTCCGCGAATCTCGCCATACGCGGATTCTCCGCGAGCAACATCCCACGTTCCACGCCATCAGTCCCCATTAATGAGCGATCCGCTCTCTACGCGGGCGTGACTTCAAGAGCATAATTGCCGGCGAGATTCTCGCGCCTGCTGCTGCGTGCCTCCACCGCTATATAAACCCCCATCACTGAGGAGTCAAGTAAGCCATTTTTACTCCACCCAGCCGTTACGCTGCTCGGATCTAGTACTAACTTGATCGTCGGAGGGTCCTCGGTGGTAACAAACCACCTCGGGACTCCTTTGCAGGTACCTGGCGTCAAACTCCAACTACCAAATCTCCTCAAAACCCACTGAGACCCACATTCAACAGGGGATCCCCTCCGAAATCCACCGGGAGATCGACGGAAGACAACATCTGAAGGAGATCTGAAAAGGATCTCCATCAGTTGGCGCCGTCTGTGGGAAGCAAAAACTCCACAAAAACAAACTTGGCCTTTCGATCTCCATCCACATGGCGAATAATCGCCCCAAAAATCCGAGTCCCAGCCACCACTTTCCCCTCAACGAAGACGCGGGCGGCCGCCCGAGCAAAAGGGCTAGAGGCCGCGAGCCCATCACCTTTGACGACGGAGATCTCCACGGCATATCCGTGCCCCACAACGACCCACTGGTGATCACGGCCCGAATCCACCGGTATGAGGTCCACCGGATACTCGTTGATTTGGGCAGCTCGGCGGACATCCTCTTCCATGACTGCTTTCTACGTATAGGGCTCGTCCCAGCAGACCTGAAACCAACCTCTTACGTCCTTTCGGGGTTCACCAACCACTCCATCCCGGTGCAAGGGGTGGTCATCCTGCAGTTCACGATCGGAGAGCCCGGCCGCACGCACACGTTGCCTGTGGACTTTATCGTAGCAAAAGTCCCATCGACCTACAACGTCCTCCTCGGCCCCCTGACGCTGAACTCCCTCCAGGCCCAGATATCGACCTACCACCTGGCGATAAAGTTCCCTCTCGATCGGGGCGGGATAGGTCGGGCCTACAGGAGCCAGCGGGTCGCGAAGATAGGCCTTACCGAAACGTCTTCTCCCGAGCAGCCGGCCGACGACGCCGAGGCATGTGACGACATCAAAGGCTCCCTGGACACCCGAGACGAGCGGAAGGAGATCCGTGGGGCACCGGTCGAACCTCTGACCGAGGTACCCCTAACAGAGGGAGACCAGGGAAGAACCGTCCAGGTCGGATCGCTCCTGACGGGGACTCAGCGAGATGACCTGATCAAATTCCTCAGAAGCAACTCCGACGTCTTCGCCTGGGCGCCTGTTGACATGCCTGGGATCGATCCCAAAATCATCTCTCACAAGCTCGGGGTTGATCATGTGGCCCGACCCGTCAGCCAGAAGAAAAGAAGCATCGTCCTGGTCAAACAGAAGGCTATCGAAGAGGAAGTTGATCGGCTCCTCACCGCCAACTTCATCAGAAATGTACATGTTCCCCGCCGAATGACGCGACCGGGACGTTGGGACGTCAGGCCTGAAATTCGAGGGCAGATGCTAATTGGTGCTATCCGTCCACCTCTCCGAAGATGCCAAGTTGATTTATGGCACCGTGTATCGAAGGTTTAAACGGATGCGGCCGATATAGCAGACTTCGTCAGATTCTCCCTCGTTTGAGGGGTTTTTTGATTATGGGGACGCTCTTCCCTGCAGGCGCAAGCCTCTGCAGTTAATTACGCTACCGCATCGCGGTAGCAATTTTCTCCTTCTCCATATGGTCACTTCGAGTCATGGGTGTTTGTTTTGTTTTTTGGTTGCCCGTGGATTGTATACGGAGACTAATTTATGTCATCGCCCGTAGGGCGTGGATTATTCCAAATCCGTATCTTCTTAGATTTGGGTTTGGGGGTTGGGTTTAAGGATACGTTAGCCTCATTTGAGACTAAGATCAACTTAAACGTTTGTTAAGGATACGTTAGTCTAATTTCTAGACTAAGATCAATTTAACAGGATCATTTAGATCCAACAAAAGAACATTTGGCCTCTGTTGTTTAGTTTAGGGACATTGCGGTCAATTAGTTTATGGATATTACGGTCCGATGTTAGTTTAAGGACGTCTCGGTCCAATGTTAGTTTAAGGACATCTCGGTCCATTGTTAGTTTAAGGACATCTCGGTCCATGGGTTTAAGGACCCCACAGTCCGAGGTTAAGGACATCATAGTCCGTGGGCTTAAGGACCCCACAGTCCGAGGTTAAGGACATCGTAGTCCGTGAGTTTAATGACCCTACAGTCCGTAGTTTAAAGACGTCATAGTCTATAAAATTTAAGGACATCATAGTCCGTGAAATGTGTGGTTGTCGGGGCCCGTCACCTCTCTGAAGACATTGAAAGATTACAACGACAGATATCAGAGGAGTAAAGAGATGTACTCTCGAACCGGTGTGAGTTGGTTGAAAAATCTGTAGTTCAATTTAAGGCTAAGATCTGTTGAAATATTTATGAGCAGATAGGCTCAATTAAATATAGGTTGAGGACTTATGGCTAATCTTGGGCTAAGTCCAATCAGATTAAAATGTTTGACATTTTATTTAGGGCTGTTGAGCTTTTATTTGGGCTTGGCCCTTTTAATAATGCTAAGCATTATATCTTGACAATTTTTTTGTTTTGTATTGAATGCAGAGCATTCATCAGAGCTCTGGCTTATTAAAGAACAATTTATGTTCTGTCAGCGCAACACATGGCGCGCCAGGTGCTTTGCGCCAGTCAAAGAGCGCAGTGCGCTTCTGCCAAATAACGCACATGTGAAGGACACGTGTCGCGCTTGGCGCCAAGCGCCAGATGATGGGCGCATTACGCCAGTTTATGAGCGCTAAGCGCTAGTCCATGAGCGCATTGCGCTTTCAATTTTGTGGCGCACACGTGAGTGACATGTGGTACGCTTGGCGCTGAACGCCAGCCCATGAGCGCGGTGGGCTATTTCAGAAGCGCAGAGCGCAAGTTGTTTAGTTGGTGCATACGTGGTTGACACGTGGCGCATTTGGCGCTGAGCGCCGATCCAGGGAGCGCAGAAGCGCAATTCAAGAGCGCAAGGCGCATTCCATGAGCTCAAAGCTTATTTGATCAATTTTATGATCTGTAAACAAATTTATGTTCTTTTAAAAGAGATTTTGTCTCAAAATTCAAGAACAACAGTTCTTATTTTTGAAAGGGCTTTGCCTTTATAGATCCATGATCTTTAAGAAAATTTAATAATTTTCTCCCCCTTTATGATGAGATGTTCATGATCTCAGAAAAACAATTTGTCTTATAGATCTATGATCTGTGAACGAAGTAAATACTTCTTTGTTTTTATGATGAGATCTTTTGATCTTTTTATAAAAGACCTTGGTCTTTGTAAATGTATGATCTTTTTTAAGAAGATAATTCTTCTTTTTAAGAGATGATTTCATCTCTGTGTTCATCATTCATCATCTTTACCTTGAAGAAGTATCTTCTGGCAAAAGCTTGCTTTTTATCTTTGAGTTTCTCAAAGTTTATTGGGGGGGGTCTCTATCTTAGACTTGAAGTCTTAGGGCCTTTATATAGGGCAAGTTAATTTGTTGAATCAGTTAAATAGATCTTTCTCTGATTGATTTGGGGATGTTTCCCACTGTTGGATCTTTGATCCTAGGGCTTCTGTTTTACAGAAGGCAATCTTCTTGTTTTTAACAAGATTGAAAGAAAATCTTTCCATAACAGAATTTTAATTCTGATTAATTAATGATTTATCATCATTATTAGATCTTTTGATCTAAGGGTTGAGAATTTTAATTCCAGCGCTGGCGCACCCGTGCTTTGCACGTGGTGCGCTGCTCAGAGCACAGCACACTTTGCGCTAGCGCACCTGTGTTTGACACGTAGTGCACTGCTCAGAGCGCAGTGCAGTCTGCACTAGCGCACCCATGTTTGACACATGACGCGCAGCGCGCCCAGTGCTAGTGCACACATAGTGTACTGCCTAGGGCGCAGCGCACCTGGCAGTAGCGCATCCGTGTTTGACACGTGGGGCGCAGCGCGCCCATCGCTAGCGCACACATGATGCACTGCCTAGGGCGCAGCGCACCTGGCGCAAGCGCATCCGTGTTTGACACATGGCGCGCAGCGCGCCTAAAGCTGAATCTGAAGCGTTGCTTCAATTTTTGAAATTCGAATTTCAAACAGTGCTTTGCTCTTATTGGGGGAAACAGTACCCTACTCGGAGTGGCTGGCAAACGTAGTTCTGGTCAAGAAGTCAAGCGGGAAGTGGCGTATGTGTGTCGACTTCACCGACCTCAATAAGGCATGTCCTAAGGACAACTTTTTGCTGCCCCGGATAGACCAGCTCATCGACAACTCGGCCGGCCATGAGCTGTTGAGCTTCATGGATGCTTTCTCCGGCTACAACCAAATCCGTATGAATGCCGAAGATGAAGATCTGACCGCATTCACAACGGACCGGGGAGTGTATTGCTACAAGGTGATGCCCTTCAGCCTCGCCGGGGCCACGTACCAAAGGTTGGTCAACCGCATGTTCAAGTCACAGATCGGCAGGAATATGGAAGTCTACGTTGACGATATGCTCGTCAAATCCATCTCGTCTGCCGACCATGCCAAGGACCTGGACGAGGCTTTCGAAGTGCTCCGCAAGTTCAACATGAAGCTAAACCCAGCCAAGTGCGCATTCGGAGTCACCGGGGGAAAGTTCCTCGGGTTCATGGTCACTCACCGCTGAATTGAGGCTAACCCAGAGAAGATCGACGCTATCCTCAACATGGTCGCGCCCAAGACCAACGTCGAGATCATGCGGCTCACGGGGCGAGTCGCCGCTCTGAGCCGTTTCATGTCCAGGTCGGGGGAGAAGTGCCTTCCGTTCTTTAAGGCACTGAGGAAAATCCCGAGGTTCAAGTGGTCGGAGGAGTGCCAAGCCGCCTTCGACCAATTGAAGAAGCACCTCGCAACGCCGCCACTGCTCACCCGACCGGTTGAAGGAGACGAGCTGTCGCTGTATCTGGCGGTATCCGACCAAGCAGCAGTCTCGGTGCCCGTCCGGGAGACCGAGGGAGCGCAGAAGCCGGTGTACTATGTGAGCCACGTGTTTAAGGATGCAGAAACGTGGTACCCCGCCATAGAGATGATTCTCCTAGCCCTCGTGGTAGCCTCGAGGAAGCTGTGACACTACTTCCATGCACACACCATCATCGTCTTCACCGAGCGCCCGTTGGGGGCTATCCTAGCATCATCGGAATCCTCGGGCCGCTTAGAAAAATGGAGGTGGGAGCTATCTCAGTTTGACGTAAGGTATCGCCCGAGGCAGGCCATCAAGGCACAGGCCCTGGCCGATTTCATCGTTGAATGCACCATCCCTAGCAAGAAGCCGGAGTCCACGCCGCCCCTCGTAACCCAGTGTCCCGTCGCTGAAGGCCCTGGCTCGGTTCCGGAGTGGGTCATCTACGTCGATGGGTTTTCTACCGAGGAAGGCTGCGGTGCCGGCCTCATTATCCGGGGCCCGAACAAAGCAGAGATGGAGTATTCTTTGAGGCTCGGTTTCAAAGTCTCGAACAACGCAGCAGAGTACGAGGCCCTCCTGGCCGGACTGCGCATGGCCGCCGGACTGGGACTGAAGATAATTCGAATCCGCAGCGACTCTGCCCTTGTTGTCTGTAACAACCGAGTTCAGTTATACCAATTTTTGTTCCGTATTTATTATCTGTGGTAATTTATTGATTTATCATGTTTGGGTGCGAATGGTAGTTTACTTTTACATTGCATTCGACCCGACCCGCTTGCTTGAACTGGTTGATTTATATTTATAGACTATCCTGGCTGGTTAAATAGACATGTGCATCTCATGGATACTGCATATTAACACTTCACCTAGCATCGCGTATTTTACATATAACATTTTAGATCACGTAAAATAAATTAAAATTGCATTTCATAGCCTGCATGATACCCCTAACCCCGTGGTAGCGTCCGCACATCTTGTTCTTGTCCCGTTCAGTGAAACAGACGTGTTTGGATAGCTACACGCACGTACGTGCGTCCGTTCTTAGGGATATGCATTTTAGTTACCTAATCTTTCATTTTAATATTTGGAAGCTGCATATATTTTTCGTATTTTAAAACTAAATTTTTAGAACCGACCCGGGCGCGTTTTGGAATATTTTTATAGCCCGCCAAAATTCAAGTTTATTAAATATTTAAAATTCATTTTACCGTTTAAAATCTTATTTAACAGTTCTTTTTAACTAACCAAATATATTTTTTTAAATTAAAATCAAAACAGTTTGTTTTAACAAACCATTCTCTCTCTCTCTCTTTCTCGCTGCCACAAGCCCCACCATCCTCTCTCTCCCATTTTTCTCGAGCTAATCAAATTTTTCATTTGATTGCGCTAGGCCCCACACCTTTCTCTCAATCTCTCTCCCTTTCTTTCCTCTTCTCTTTCTCTCTCCCCTCACGGCTCTCTCTCTCTCTCCTTTCTCTCTCCTCTCGCGCTCTCTCTCTCCTCTCGCAAACACTGTTCGCTCCTCGATTCTGGTCACCGCCCACGCGATCTCGTCACCTCCCTCCTATTTTTCTCTCTTCTCTTTTAAACCCCCGAGCCCATGTGAACCCATGGCAACAACTCTACCCTAACCCTAGCCGCCTCCTTTGCCTCTTTTTCCCCGACCTCGCCTCCACCTTCGTCTCCATTCTCATCTCCTCCTCCTCATCGTCATCATCTTCTTCTTCTTTTCCCTCATCCGAGCCCAGCCGCACCATCACCTGCACCCAAGAAACCCACCTACACCATCTCATCCCATCGCCGCCGACCACCCTCGCCGTCGCCATCTCTCTTCCCTCTCCTTTCTCTCCTCTGTGCTCCTCCCCTTCACAAGACCCCTACACCAACACCCCAGCAAACCAAACCCTAGCTTAACCCTAACCGAACCCTAGGTTAACCCTAACCGAACCCTAGCAGCCAAACCTCATCGCCGGAGTTCCTCGGATCATCACCGTCGACGCCATCACCCCTTTGCATATCCAGTGAGCAACTCTCCCTCTTCTCATTCTTCTTCTTCCTTCCATTCTTTCCTTCTTCTTTCTTTCTATAATTTTCTTTTCTTTTTTTAATGTTAATGTTCACTGTTCTTTTGTTTGCCGGAATCCGGTCGTGCCGACGACGATCCTGACGACCCAGCGAGCGTACCTGGCCGGTGTGATTCCCTTGTACGTTGTTTGGATCCGTTCCGTGCATCGTGCGCGCGTCGTGACTTTTTCCGCCGACGTGTGATGTTCCGTATACCGTTTCTTGATCTGTCGAGGCAAGTAAAACTTGCTACATGCTACTTATATTATTTTATACGTATTTAATTGCATATTGAATCTGTAGATTAAATTTAATGCTGCATGTTCCATTTTTTGTAACATTTCGATATCCATTTATATCATTTTAGATTTATAACTTGAAACATACGCTGTTGCATTTTAGTTTACTATACATAGTACCCACATCCTTATTTAAATCACATAATAATTATTTGCATAGCCTATAGTACCCTTTTAATAGTTTATACCCTATCGGACAACCGTTTGCATACATCTAGCCTAATATATATATATTCAATTGCATCTCTAAATTATTTAATACATAATAACGAGATTTTAACATTCCATATTGATTAAGTGTACTCTACTTAGTGTTGGAACTATCCCCTTAACCCAAATAGATAACGGGGCATCCATATGCTTTAATCTATACTTAATTGCATGTAACATCACAATGTTCCATTTTTTATTGTTCCATTAGTACCCATACTTGTTTTGTATGCCCAAACTTATTTTATAGTTTGATTACGAGTACCCACTTGTTACTTGTGCACCCCTGACATGACTTGATATACCATTTCTTGACACGACGTGATACCGTGCACTTCTTGACATAACATGATAACTATACACTACCTGACTTGACTTGAGGTACCATGGCTTTCGCTGTTACCTGATCTTGTTATTAATTCCAACAACCTGACCTGTTGTCCCTACGGACATTTCCTGTTGTCTATCCAGACAAACCTGTACCTGCCTGATCCTGTGTTGGCATTAGTTCCAGATTATTTAATACTTGACTTGAACATATATAACTTGGGGGTATGGGGAAATCAGGATTGTAACCGAACATAACTCAAAGGGCCATCCTATTGTTTGCCATTTTTCCGGGCGTTGTTTGCCGTTTTTCCGGGCGTTACGGAATACCTATTGTTTGCCGTTTTTCCGGGCGTTACGGAATAATCACCGATGGGTTACAATGGGGATTACATTACTTGGTTTCGAAGACTTTAGAATGGATAACCCCGTAGTACAGTTTAGATATCACGGCACATCACTTATACTGACATACTCACTGTTTTATATTCTTGTTATATTCTTGTTCATACTCATACCTGCATATCTTGCTATCCCTGTTAACATTATTGCTTGATATTATGACGCACTGACGTCTGGGTTTTGCATGGCCCATATTCCTTACCTTTGCTGCAGTCCGAGCAGGAGTATTTCAGTCAGCAGGCTGAGCAGTGAGGACTTGCTAGTAGTTAGTTCTTTTACTTTCGGTATTTTCATTCCTGATGTGAGCCCGCATTATGGGACGTACATTCCAGTTTATTCTTGTATTGGATCTTTTGCTTCCGCATTATTTTATTCTTGATTCGTTTTATTCTGGCTTATGGACATGTGTTAGATAGTTTATTATTGTTCTTGATATCTCTACAGCCGTAATGTGACTGTGGAAGGATAATTCCTATCCACAGGTAGCATGGTTGGCTATGTCACGTGCCTACCTTAGCGTACTCTGGAAAGCGGGGCGTGACATGGTTCTTTTGGTATCAGAGACATAGATTATAGGTTAATCGAGTTTGATTCTCTTTGTAGTTGGGTATTGGACCCAATACACGAATCAGAATACTCGTGATTAGGAAACATGTCATGCCACCTTACCGTCTTACCATTTTTGAATCTTAACCTCCTCCTAATCCTACCTTTACGATATGCAAACCTCCTTTGCATATCGCCTCGAAACCTGGTTTCCATTTTGGTTATCTCTAGAACTTAGGCGACTTGAGTGGAGTTATGTGATTGTAGCTATGATACCGCGGCATGGTTACAATGCGGTACTCTATTTAAGTAACTGGGAGTTCTAGGTTTGAATCATATCCTTGATCTATATGTTGAATCTGTTATCATGCTAATCCTTTGGGTGCTTTGATTTCAGGAACATGGCAGGAAAGAATCTGAAAACGTACCAATGGCGTGTTGACGAAGCTGCTATGCTTGGAGTAATCCGTGGGATGTTGGAAAACCAAAAGCGACAGACCGAGCTGATCCAGCAGCAAGCTGAATCTTTTCAGGAAGGTTTGCGGACCGTTCAGCAGTCCGTGAGCAATGTTGTGGCCAGACCAGTGGATCGTGTGGGTACCGTGGCGGATTTCAGGAGACTGGGTCCGTCTGTCTTTACTGGCCTGGAGGAGCCGTTGCCAGCGGAGCAGTGGCTGGTTGATACGGAGAATTTACTCGTTGCGGCACAGATCCCAGAGGATAAAAGGGTGGATGTGGTATGCATCCAGTTGGTAGACTACGCCCGTGAATGGTGGCTTGTGGAAGAGACCCGCTTGCCCAAGCCGATCATTTGGGCGGATTTTTCGAAGATTTTCTTGGGGAAGTTCTTCCCGCGGACTGCACGGGAGGAAATGGAAGAAAAGTTCGTTAGTTTGAAGCAGAACGGCGCACCTGTAGATGTACATGCAGCTGAGTGGACGCGGCTCAGTAGATTCGCTGGACCTTTGGTTGCCAACGATGCTGATAGGGCAAGGAGGTGCATGCGCAGTTTGGATGTGGACATCCAGAGGCAGATTGTCTTCCTGGGTTTGATCACTTTCTCACAGTACTTACAGCAGCCCGAGAGCAATAGAGCCTATCTATGAAGACTGGGAGTACACAGCAACCGGCAGTTACAGTACGGAAGCCGGCATTTGCACCGAACTGAGCACATAGACACAGAGGTATTCCGGTGGACAGGCGTGGCGTTGTACCAATGAAGAAGCCAGTTTTGCCCGAGCAAAAAGGAAGGGTGTTGTGCGATTACTGCCAACGACCAGGTCATTATCGAAGAGATTGTCGTAAGAGGCTTGGACTTTGTCTTATTTGCAGATCAGCTGATCACACCATTGATACTTGTCCGTCGAAGCTACGGTTGAAGGCAGATACGTAGAAGCCACCGCAGAGACGGTTTCAGGAGCAGAAGCTGATAACTCAGGGACCCAATCAAGCTCGAGCCTTTACCTTGACGGCTGAAGAGACTAAAGCTTCAGAGGAAGTCGTTTCAGGTACTCTACATGTTCATGGTTTTCTCGCATTAGCGTTATTCAATTCTAGTGCATCCCATTGATTTATGTCGTCCAAGTTTATTACTATACACTCGATGACTGCACGACCCTATTTAGTTATTGGGACATACACACTAGGAATGGGAAAATCATAACTAATAGAGGGTGTAAGGATTGTTCTGTTGATGTTGGCGGACGGGAGCTATTTGCAGATTGCTTGGTGATTGATACAGACAGGTATGAGGTCGTCTTGGGAATGGATTTTCTTGACACTTTTCACGCTCACATTGGTTGTAGAGCATAGGAAACGAATTTTCAGATTCCCGGATATCCAGAGGTTGTTGGAATTAGCAGTTCTGTCTGGCCAGTCGAGTTTAAGGTTAGGCCGACGAATAGTGTTCTTTCGTCGATGGAGGTTGCTAAAGATGAAGCGCCAGCTGTTGTTCGAGATTTCATGGACGTGTTTGAAGACATATCAGATTTACCGCCGAAGCGAGACGTGGAGTTCGCGATTGATCTTGTTCCTGGTGCAGCGCCAGTTTCTAAAGCGTACTATCCAATGGCACCAGTGGAGTTGGAAGAAGTCAAGAAGCAGGTTACTGAGTTACCTGAGAAGGGTTGGATTCGAAGCAGTAACTCACCTTGGGGAGCTCCAGTTCTTCTAGTAAAGAAGAAAGATGGCACAGGGAGGATGTGCATCGATTATCGAGAATTAAACCGGGTGACTATTAAGAACAAGTACCCGATCCCTCGCATTGGTGAATTGTTCGAGCAGCTTTGTAGCGCGAGGGTATTTTCGAAACTGGATTTGCGATCCGGATATCATCAGGTCCGAGTTAAAACAGAAGATATTTGCAAGTTGGCGTTCCGAACTCGGTATGTACATTACGAGTATTTAGTGATGCCCTTCAGAGTAACGAATGCACCGGCGATATTTATGGACTTGATGAACCGAATCTTTTCACCATTCTTAGACCAGTTTATAGTGGTGTTTATTGATGATATTCTGGTCTACTCCAAGACTATTGAAGAGCATGCAGAACACTTGAAGATCGCACTGCAGACATTGAGGCAAGAAAAATTATATGCAAAGATGAGCAAGTGCGAGTATTGGCTTGAAGAAGTGAAGCTTTTGGGACATGTCGTGTCTGGAGATGGAATTGCCGTTGATCCCGAAAGGATTGCAGCAGTTCGAGATTAGCTGATTTCGGAGAACGTTGCAGAGATCAGAAGCTTTCTTGGACTTGCCGAGTATTACAGATATTCGTGAAGAACTTATGAAGGAGGCGCACAGTTCAGCATATTCCGTACATCCAGGAGGCACGAAGATGTACGGAGATTTACGACAGCATTTCTGGTGGGAAGGCATGAAACGGGAGATTGCCCGTTTTGTAGCAAAGTGCTTGGTGTGTCAGAAATTTAAGGATGAACATCAAAGGGTTGCTGGTTTATTGAAACCACTTCCGATTCCTCAGTGGAAGTGGGAACATATAACCATGGATTCCGTGACGGCTCTACCGTGGAGTCCAAAAGGCAACAATGCAGTTTGGGTGATTGTTGACCGATTGACCAAGGCAGCTAATTTCATCCCTTTTCGAGTTGGTCAATCAACAGAAACTTTGGCCAGGTATATAGCATATGCATATCACGAAATTTAAAAATTTCTGGTCACGTGGAACACGGCCAGGTATATAGCACATGCATACCGCGACGGTCCCCTTAACTTCGACCGCTCATAAGAAGAGAAGGCCGGAGAAGATCCCTATGCCTGTGACACATGTCAAAGGCACTGAACCCAAACGCCCTAAGTCTGGGGGCATGGTGGTGCATACCGTCTACATGGCATCCGGAAGGAGGATAGCCGTGCTTCTACGGGCCACCGACCACTCATCCGATCCATCATAAGGGCTCAGGAACAGCAACAGCAGAAGCTTCAAGAGATACTGACTGCCATGGCCGCACTTACCGGGCCAAAAGAAAGCCCCGAGGCATCATCGGAACAACGTCACGAACACGAGACTGATGCTGAATTCCTTCGGAGAATGCTCGAAAAGAAGGACAAGGAGGCTGCGGAACAAGCGGCCAATATAAAGCAAATGGCTCTTCTGTTCCAAGACATGGTGGGTATGATGATCCAGCAGGACCCTCCAGCTGAAGATCCTCCGATTATCCTCGAAGACGACAGAGGAGAAACATCAAATCCACCTCCGGCTCTTTCAACAGCCAAAGAGGAGACTATCTCCAAGGCCGCCCTGGATGATTATATTGCTCAACAAATATGAGTTCACCAGGCAAATGAAGCAGCTGGCCAGGTCGTGAAGACTGGGCGACCGTATCCAGGCTGGTATGATCAGATAAAATACCCGCTGGGCTATACGATCCCAAAATTCCACGTGTACAAGGGGACGGGCAATCCCCACCAGCACGTCGCCCAGTTCAGAGCTCTGTGCGGCAACACCGGGGGCGATGATAAGCTTTTGCTCCGCCAATTCATCAGCAGCTTATCAGAAACGGCGTTTGACTGGTATTCCAAACTTCTAAAAGACTCCGTCAAAACTTTCACAGAAATGGAGTTATTGTTCACCCAGCGATTCGCGAGCGCAAGTGAACGCACCCCGATAACAGCATTGATCAATGCGAGAGTAAAGCCTGGCGAAACTTGGGTTCAATATGCAATCCGATGGCGAAATCCGTGGTCGAAGTGCGAACAGCGCATCGAAGAAGCACCAGCGGTGGGCATGTTCGTGGGAACCCTATAACCTCATGCAACTATTTCACAGTTCATGATGTTCTTCAAACCGACCACGTTCCAGGCTTTAATCGACAAGTTAGCCCAGATAGATCAAATGGGTCACAGGCCGTCTCCTCCGAAGCCGGAACCACGGAACGAAAGGGTAAAGGGAATGCGACCTTCGTTGCGAACACCCAACAACAGCCCAGTGCGCCAAGACTAACGGACCAGCTGGAGGAGAGATGACGCTATTACAATGAGAAAATGAAGCGTCCTTACTCGTTCCCACGGGAGAAAACGAAGAGGCTGTTCGAGCTGGCTATGCGCAATAGACTTATCAATTTGCCGAATCCAAGGAGACCGCTGCAACCCAACGAAGTGAATAATCCCAATTATTACCCTTACCACCAAACGGTAAGCCACCCGATCGAGAATTGCTTCGTCTTTAAGGGATGGATCAAGGATCAGTACCTACAAGGCAAGTTCGCGCTTTCTGAGAAGTGGAAAGTAAACCCGCCACAACCGCACACTCCTAAGAAGACGGATATGCTGGGGGCAACATGCTCTTTTGTTGAGGAAGCTCCATGGGAGGTGGCTCTTTCGGCCAAAACCAAAAGGATGCTGAATGACCTCTAGACATGCCCGGCGATCAGGTGGAAGAACCCACTAGAACCTCAGATCATCGAAGGAATGCTGAAGCCGCGCCCAGCTCTAAAAATTGGTGGTGATAGCCAAAGCGCCCACACCCAGCCGTCAAAATCTTCAAAGAAGAAGAAGAGATCCAAGAAGCCCGTGAAGCCTGGCGACAAGCGCACGGACCTACAAAAACAGATTGACGCTCTGGAAGAGTATAACCAGAAGGCGCGGACTCCAATCACGCTCCAAGAGTTCCTCAGCCACGTTCTTGAAGACGGAGATGATGGAGAAGAATCGTCGGACGGATCTGAGGATTACGTAGCAAGTTGCCATGTGATTTCTTACCCGTCTACAGACGATGAAGAAGATCCTTACACAGAGAGACTGGAGGCAGGTCCCGAGCCAGAACTTCTATGGCCGTCAGACAAAATGATCGACGCCTTCCTGAATGAGATTCATCTGAAAAGTAAAGCCAACAGGGAGCGTGAGATGGCCATATTTGAAAGAGCCAAACGCCGGCGACTAGACGAAAGAGTCGAGACACTCTCGCCGAATCAAGGAACATCCGTCGCGGATAAAAACAAGTTCAAGACAAGGAAAAGGTTTGCTAAAGCCATATCAATGGAAATGAAGCTACCACCCTCTGAAGGAAACACTCCTGGTGAAACAGAAACGCATCCTAGCTACTGCTTATATCATCGAAAGATTTCACACCTTACTGAAGAGTGCGACGCTTTTAAAAGATGGTGGCAGGGATAAGTTGCTCACCGGCAACATTTTAAGCGGATGAAACGCAAAACTCGTCGGGAGCAAAGAAGTGTGACTGAGGAGCATGAAAGAAATACCGGTGACTGTCGCATGGTCAACACCGGGGGATCGCAGATTCTCACTTTCGGAAGCGACTCTGGCGAAGAGATGGCTCTTGGCCCTCTCTTTAAAGAATCCACATTGGGGAAGGAGGAAGAACCGAAGGCCTGTGAAAACATTCAGCTGCGCAATCGCACGCTTCCAGAAAAGAATCTCGGATCCACGAGTAGAAAAGATAAGGGAAAAGAAAAGGTCTCGGAGGATATCGCCCTGGACGACCAAGTCATGAAAGAACTGACCGCCAAGGACCCGCCAAAGAAGAGTAAGGTGGACTATAACGTTCTGGCGCACTTGAGGAAGTTACCCTCGCAGCTCAGTATTCTCGACGCGCTTCTTCTATCCAAAGAAGCGAGAGATTCACTGATCAAGGCGCTACAAGAGCCAGAGCGATTCCAAGCTTTTCTTGCCGAAGAAAAGATGAAGGACGAGCTAGAGGAAGTACACACAGTCGATATTACCTTCGGCGACGAAGACCTCCTCCTTGGGACGTGCGAGCACAACCGTCCTCTTTATGTCTCAGGATACTGCCACGATATAAAAATAGGCAAAATCCTGGTCGACAATGGGTCTTCCGTCAATCTTCCCAACGTGCGAGTGTTGAGGGAAATCTGCATGAGCGTCCAGCATCTCGCTCATGATAAAATCACCATCTCTGGTTTTGACTCCCAGTCATCGCGGACTCTCGGGTCTGTGATATTGACATTACGATTCGGGCTACTTATCACGGATATTAAATTTCATGTCATTGACACCAAGACATGCTATAACGCTTTGCTCGGCCGACCTTGGTTACACGAGTACAACATCATCCCTTCTACACAACATCAGTGTATGAAATACTTTAAGGATGGTCTCGAGTATACCGTAATGGGAGAGCTGAACCCATTCTCCGTGAACGAAGTCCGTAAGTACGAAGATGCAAAATACTTTTTGCCAGATTTAGAGGACACAGAGAGATATCGTAAGCCGGAGAACAAAGCTATCACTACCATTCCTGTCTTCGGGAGTGATACTGAGGAAGAGGAAGAGATAGTTTATCCAGGCCTGCCCCAGTACAACAAGCCAGGACCGTCCACTCCCATGTTGATCTTTGGCAGTGACTCGGAAGATGAGGTCCATGATATATTCTCCGCTCGGCCTTCAATACAAACATTCGCTGATGAAGAACAAAGTTTGCAAGTTGTCATGGTTCCGCCCAAACATCATAAAGAACTAGACACGCTTGATACCTACAGTGTGGAAGAGCTGCAGACGTCCTATGTCCCTTCCAGGCGAGAAGGCAAAAAGGCGATCCTATTCTACCGCTCTGGGGAAACCAAAGTGGAGAAAGAAATCTGGCACGGTGCGGATTCTATACTTGACAGGCTCCGGCCCATCCGTCTGCCTAGATATTATACAGAAGGCTTGAAAAGACTGTTGAAGCGCCAAGGGATACCCTTCAAACAGACCGCTCGGAAAGCCAAGTTCTATGACAGGATCTGGAACGTTCCCAGAACTCAGCGCAAGTTGCCCAACGGGAGAATGGAAGCGATCGGGCTTGAATATGTTCGGTCCAAGAAACGGGAGCTACTCCACGACTGCTATATCGTACATGACTTTGATGAAGAAGGAGATGCTCAATGGGAGAATGCTAACCCTGAACCAAAAAAAGCCCCTGACGTGAAAGTGCCCAGTCCGTCGTTCGAAGAACAAATGGACAAGCTTATAAGGGAAGCTGGTCAAAATGTTCGAGACGACCATAATCGCAAAATGACCATCTACGAGAAAGCCAGGACTCAGCGCCTTCTTCAACAGGCTGCGAAAGATGAAAATGCCCCTCCCTGTCAACCTGTTGTTCAAAAGGCCCGGCGCAGAGGCAGAAACAAACCAAAGAACGGAAAAGGCGTTCGACGGCAACAAAGCGGGACCAAGAAGTCACGCGAACGGGAATTGAGCGGTCCGGATTTGTCCCTTATGAAGAAGATGAGTCGAGCATACTCTTTTCCTCAAGACAGGATAAAGAAGATACTTGATCTTGCCATAAGACATCAAATACTTACACTTCCGGAGTCCAAACACCCTGAACAAGCTGGTCTCTCATCCAGACTATTGCTCTTATCACCGATCAATAGGACACCCGCTCGAAGACTGCTTCACCTTCAAGAACTGGGTCGAAGATCAATAGCAGCTTGGCAAGTTCACTCTATCCGACAGTTGGAGGATAGCACCGTCGCAGAAGTATGAACCCAAATCCGCGGGAGTAGAACTAGATCAACATCGGTCGTGGAAGCGAGCTCGTACTTGTCATATGATAACACTATCAAAAGAAGAGCCTGAGAATAGGGTGACCTCCCCTGGTGCTTCGAAAGCAATGATGACGAGGTGATCTCAGAGTTTCCACCGGCGCCAAAAGAGCTGGAGGATGGAATATATACCACTGCAGATAACCTCATGAAAATTGATTTGGGGACGGCGAACGACCCGCGACCGACATTCGTTGGTGAGCTGTTATCTGAAGAAAGGGTGGCTGCGCTAAAAGACGTGCTTATGCAGCACAGAGATTGCTTCGCATGGAACTATTCCGAGATGCCAGGACTAGATCCAGAGATTGTTGTCCACAAACTGGCAATATCCCCGGACGTCAAGCCAATCAAACAAGCACCAAGAAGAATGCGGCTTGAGCTTGAAATGAGCATCAACGCCGAGGTCAAGAAGCTAATTGACTCCGGCTTCATCCAAGAAGTTCAGTATCCTGACTGGATCGCCAACATCGACCCAGTGATGAAGAAAAATGGGACAGTGCGCATCTGTGTAGACTTTCGGGATCTCAACAAAGCTTGCTCAAAAGACGACTTCCCAATGCCAGTTACCGAGCTGATGATAGAAAATACGTCCACTCACGAAGTTTTCTCCTTCATGGACGGATCGTCAGGATACAACCAGATAAAGATGCATCCCGAAGACCAGAAGCATACCGCTTTCTGGACCCCTTTGGGTATATTCTGCTATAAGGTGATGCCCTTCTGTCTAAAGAACGCCGGTGCCACCTATCAGAGAGCCATGACGAAGATCTTCGACGACCTCATACATGAAATCGTCGAATGCTATATCGACGACCTTGTGGTTAAAAGCAAATCATACGAGGAACATCTCGAGCATCTGAAGATCGTATTTCAATGCCTTCGGCAATACAACTTGAAGATGAACCCTCTCAAATGCGCATTCGGGGTGTCCTCAGGTAAATTCTTAGGATTCATCATCCGACACCAAGGTATCGAGATAGATCCGTCAAAGATCAAGGCGATCATGGAAATGCCTCCGCCAAGGACTCTCAAACAATTGCGGTCTCTCCAAGGGAAGCTCACGTATATCCGGCGATTTATATCCAATCTTTCTGGCAAGTGCCGCCCCTACAGTCACTTGATGAAAAAAGGAACCCCGTTCGTCTGGGATCACAAATGCCAAGGCGCGCTGGACGAAATCAAGCAGTATCTGCAGAACCCGCCAGTGTTGGCCGCTCCGGTCAAGGGAAAGCCCCTTATTCTTTATACAACAGCCCTCGAAGGTTCCTTAGATGCATTATGGGCACAAGAGAATGACCAGGTGAAGGAGAGAGCTCTCTACTATTTGAGCCGAGTTCTACTGGGGGCAGAAAGCAATTATTCTCCCATCGTAAAACACTGCCTGGCGTTGATCTTCACGGTAACGAAGCTCAGACACTACGCATTGGCACATGAGGCCCATCTCATATCAAAAGTGGATCCTCTCAAATACTTGATGTCGAAGGCTATATTAACAGGGCGGCTTGCTAAATGGGCCCTACTCTTGATGGAATTCTCGATAACTTATCGGCCTCTTAAGGCAGTGAAAGGCCAGGCCATCGCCGACTTCCTCGCTGAGCATCCGATACCGGTCGATTCTCCCTTGAATTGCGAACTGCCAGACGAACATGCGTTTGATGCGATCGACGGTGGTGGTACCCGATGGGAACTTTATTTTGATGGAGCGTCTTCCATGAAGAATCGCAAACAGAACACGCCCATAATCAAATCAGAGGTAGGCCTTATCTTCGTGACCCTACAAGGAGGGATAATGCACTTTGCTTTCTCCTTAACAGAGCCGAGGACAAACAATGAAGCCGAGTATGAAGCCTTGATAGCAGGCCTCGAGATCGCCATCGACATGGGAATTGAAAACCTCCTCATATACAAAGACTCCCAACTGGTCGTTAGCCAAGTAAACGGTGACTATCAAATGTGCAAACCAGAGTTGGTGAAGTACGGCGAGAAAGTACAGCAACTGCTGACCCAAATACCTTCCTACGTCTTAGAAAGCATACCGCATGCAGAAAATAGCAAAGCGGATGCATTAGCCAAGCTCGCTAAAGAACTAGCCGACGAGAACCTCGATGACGTGAGGATCGTTATGCAAAGCCGTCGGGTTCTTGCACCGGCGGAAATATCTCCGAAGTCGTCCGAAGAAAAGGGAGCGACTGAGCAAATGGTTATGCAAATAAAAGACCAAGAAACGGTTGAGGATTGGAGAGAAGTCTTTATAGACTACTTCAAATCCCCTCGAACGCCTGAAAATGCGTCCTCAAAACATCAGCTCATGAAGCGGGCCCTATCTTTCGCCTTCGTCAATGATACTCTATACAAGAGGTCATTTGATTCTCTATGGTTGAGATGTTTGGAACCTGAAGAAGCAAAAAGAGTCGTCCAAGAAGTTCACGACGGACTCCGCGGTTCTCACCAAGCAGGCCCGAAGATGAAGTTGAAGATTAAACGGATGGGCTACTACTGGCCCACGATGATTCAGGACTGCCTCGAATATGCGAAGCAATGCCACTCATGCCAGATTCACGGGGACTTTATCCATCAACACCCAAATCCACTACACCTGACAATGGCTAGCTGGCCGTTCGAAATGTGGGGAACTGACATAATCGGTCCCATCGAACCGGCATCGTCCAGAGGACATCGTTTCATTTTGGCGACAACTGATTAATTCTCCAAATGGGCAGAAGCAGTGCCGCTGAGAGAAGTGAAGACGGAGAATATCCTCCATTTCTTCAAGACGCACGTCATTTATCGGTTTGGAACTCCAAGACGTATCATATCCGTTAACGGGCCATCCTACAGAAGCCACAAGATCAGCCACTTCGCACAATAGCACAACATAGACTGGAGGTACTCCTCAGTCTATAATCCCCGAGCTAAAGGTCTAGCTGAGGCTTTCAACAAAACCTTAACAAAGATCGTGAAAAAGACGGTGTCTCGAAATAAGAAAGACTGGCACGAGAGACTGCAAGAAGCTCTCTGGGCGTATCGAACTACGTTCAAAATGGCCACGAACACAACGCCGTACGCGTTGGTATTCGGTACAGAAACGGTACTCCCCCTCGAGATAGAGTTACCCTCTTTATGAGTGGCAGTCCATTATGAGCTAACGGACGAAGAGAATGCTCACCTTCGGCTTGAGGAGCTCGATGCCCTTGATGAAACCCGTCTCCTGGCGCAGCAAAATCTGGAAGCTTATAAGGCAAAGATGACGCGCTCATATGAAAGATTGACCAGGCCGAGGACATTCCGCCAAGGTGAACTCGTGCTAGTGGTCAAAAGACCTATGATCCCTAATCGCGCCAAGCGAGGAAAATTCGAGCCGAACTATGAAGGCCCGTACATCATAGACAAGGTCTACCAGGGTGGAGCCTATCTACTCATGGACATGCATGGTGAAAGACCTTTCAGGACAATAAACGATCGCTTCCTGAAGAAGTACTACGCTTGACAAGTCACGGCCTAGGTCAATGATAGATGACGACGACTATGTCCGCTCGCTATCTTCCTAAGCCCAAACTCTATAAGTAGTAACTGACTTACTTAACAGCGGACCGAAACGTCCTTAAACTAACGACGGACCGAAACGTCTTTAAACTAACGACAGACTTAAACGTCCTTAAACTAACTGCGGACCGAAACGTACTTAAACTAACGACGGACCGAAACGTCCTTAAACTAACAGCGGACGGAAACGTCCTTAAACTAACGACGAACCACAACGTCTTTAAAACTAACAACGGACCACTATGTTCTAAAACTAGCTGTTGATCGAGATGTCGAGAAACTACGGTGGATTGCAGCATCCCAAAGCTGATACTAAAATAAGAAAAAAAGAATTAAAAAAAAAGAAAACGGTATGTCCATAAGCAAAATGGGCATGGATGAAAACCCGAAAGGGCTCCGTGAGTAAAAACAGCAGGGCTACCGGCGAGTGTTTGTGAAAACCCGAAAGAGCGCAACCTCGTTAGAAAAAAAAAAAGAGAATAAAAAAAAGAGAAAACGGTATGTCCATAAGCAAAATGGGCACGGATGAAAACCCGAAAGGGCTCCGTGAGTAAAATCAGCAGGGCTACCGGCGAGTGTTTGTGAAAACCCGAAAGGCCGCAATCTCGTTAAAAGACACTTACAGGGTCCTCTCGACCTTGTGAGGAGAAACCACCCGCGTGAGATCCTTACGACTCACAAGGGAGCAACACACTTAGGGATCCCCAAGCTTCCTAAGGAGAAATTACACTTGCGAGATCCTCATGACTCGTAAGGAGAATCCTCTTATGAGACCCTCACGACTCATAAGATTTGAAAGTCTTAAGCTACAGAGACCTGAACTTGTTCTTAAGCAACCCCCATAACCTCCGATAATGCCTTACAAGCGGTGCACTGACCCTTGTATACAATCCACGGGAGCGAATAAACATTTCCCTAACCAAGTCCCATCCGTGACTAGGGATATGTTCGCATGGTGAACAACCCTTGTAAGTCCTCTCGACTTATGAGGGGAAAACTCTCTTGTAAGATCCTTACGACTTACGAGAAGCCATACACTTAGGAGTTCTCACAATTCCTAAGGAGAAAACACACCTACGAGATCCTCACGACTTGTAGGAAGGAACACCTTTGTGAGACCCTTACGGCTCATGAAGTCAAAAGCCTTAGTCGACAGAATCCTAACCCTGTTTACTAAGCCACCTTTGTCCGACATCGACAAAGGCAAATGATGATTCTCTCCTGGCAATATCTCAGTTGTAGCGGTGCTGATGCCGAAATCAGTGTCTAATCCCAAGCTTGCGGCAAAAAGCTAGCGAGCCACACATGCATACGAAATACCGAAATGATGGGGCAAGTTGCAATAAAAGCAGCAAGTAAAAAAGATGTATGCATGCAAAATAGCCGAAATGATTGGGCACCACGAAAAATAGCCGAAATGATGGGGCAATCGTGACCTTCGCGATATAAAAGCTGAAATGATAGAGCATCGCGGAAAGAATTGAAAAATAAAAATGAAATTTATGCCCTACAGGTGATATCACATCAATCCCTGTATACAATCCAGGGGCGCAAACAAAGAAGGAATCACACTCCTCCTCCCCAGGTTTCATCAGAAGAAGAAGCCAACCCTCGACGACTCACAGATAACCTGGAGATCATCTCGACATTCGTCTCATTACAAAGACACAACATCAAGCAAAGCGGAACAGCGGCAACTCCCAGTTCTATGAATCGGCGATATACAGATGACCGAGAGTCAAATTCCGATTCCGTGAAATGCGGATAAAGTCAACCCTTCCCGACTCCGTGAAATGCAGATAAAGTAAACCCTTCCTGGCTACGTGGAATGCGGATTATGTCACTTCTGACCCCGTGGAAAACATCCAGAGCGGATCCTGGTCCTCGCAGAGCACGGCAGTGAACCCGTGTGAAGCATCCAGAGCAGAGCCTAGTTCTCGCCCAACACGGCAGTGAACCCGTGGGAAGCATCTAGAGCAAAATTCCTGGCTACGTGGAACGCGGATTATGTCACTTCTGACCCCGTGGAAAACGTCCAGAGTGGATCCTGGTCCTCGCAGAGCACGGCAGTGAACCCGTGTGAAGCATCCAGAGCGGAGCCTAGTCCTCGCCGAACACGGAAGCGAACCCGTGGGAAGCATCTAGAGCAAAATTCCTGGCTACGTGGAACGCGGATTATGTCACTTCTGACCCCGTGGAAAACGTCCAGAGCGGATCCTGGTCCTCGCAGAGCACGGCAGTAAACCCGTGTGAAGCATCCAGAGCGGAGCCTGGTCCTCGCCAAACACGGCAGTGAACCCGTGGGAAGTATCCAGAGCAAACATCGGACTGTGGAGTCCTTAAATCCACGGACTATGATGTCCTTAACCTCGACTGTGATGTCTTAAGACTAATATCGGACTGTGGAGTCCTTAAATCCATGGACTATGATGTCCTTAACCTCGACCGTGATGTCTTAAAACTAATAATGGACCGTAATGTCCTTAAACTAATTTTACCTTGGTTCAGGGGTACATCTCTTCACTCCTTTGATATTTGTCGTTATAATTTCTCAACGCCTTCAAAGAGGTGACGGGTCCCGACAACCACACATTTCATGGACTGTGAGGTCCTTAAACTCATGGACTATGATGTCCTTAACCTCGACCGTGATGTATTAAAACTAACATGGACTGTGAGGTCCTTAAACTCATAGACCATGATGTCCTTAATCTCGACCGTGATGTCTTAAAACTAAAGACGGATTGTGGAGTCCTTAAATCTACGGACTATGATGTCCTTAACCTCGACCGTAATGTCTTAAAACTAACATCGGACTGTGAGGTCCTCAAACTCACGGACTATGACGTCCTTAACCTCGACCGCGATCTCTTTAAACTATGGTATTCTGGAAAACGTCTAGAGCGGAGCCTGGTCCTCACAAAACACGGCAGTGAACCCGTAGGAAGCATCCAGAGCAACCCCTGACTCCATGAAATGCGGATAAGGACAACTTCACCCATCACTTGCGGGTCCTTACGACTCGTAAGGGAGTAAATTCTCTTGTGAGATCCTTACGACTTTCAAGAAAAAACACACTTAGGAATCCTCACGACTCTTAAGGAGAAATTACCCTTACGGGATCCTCTCGACCGGTAGGGAGAAAATTCTTTATGAGACCCTCACGGCTCATAAAGTCGAAAAGTCTTAGGTGACAGATCCTAACCCTGTTTTCTGAGCCATCACCACTCTACAAAGAATCCAAAATTGACAGTTATATGCTATCTATAGATCGCACTTGCTAAAATCACATTGCAACAACACAGAAAAGAGAAGAAAGCAACAGTATAACAAAAAGAATGTCTTTATTCATGAAACTCAATTGAATACAAGATACATCGTATAAAGGAATAAAAAAAATAGATACATATTATTCAGAGATTATAAGTGTATGATACAAAGGCAGCTACTGAGAAGGAAGCGTTTTCAACAAGTCCGCAAGCTGCTCTCGTGCTTCTTTCAGTGCCTTCTCATGATCAGCTGCCACGGCTAGCTCCAGTTCGATTCGAGTCCTTTGCTGCAAGCATGATGAAATCTTCTCATCAATTTCCCGCTGCACAGCTTCGCGACTCTGCGTAACCCGCTCGATAGAGTCTAGCTTCCGTCTCAATACAAGCCCGTCTGAGATACATTGCTGCAAGGTGTCAAAGACGGCTCTCAGTTGTGCAACGTTCGCCTCAACCTGGGCACGCAACTGGATAGACTCGGCGGAAGCCTCTTCGCATTCCTTCCGCCTCAAAATCGCTTCTTGTTCGAAATGGCGGAGAAAGGACGCACTCTGCTCGACCCATGCGGCCCGCCGTGAGTTCAAAGCCCGAGTCTCAGGGGCAAGACGCATAAGTTCAAGTTGATGCAGACAGGCTTCGATCTTCCTGCAGTAACTAACCCAAGACTCGACGACACCTTCATTATGGAAATTTACAAGCGTCGCCAGCATTGGATTGACCTCGGCAGCGAAATCTGCGGCAGATGTAGGAGCTTCCGCATCAAGCTCGTCATCGTATTCGCTTAACATGCGCAGACTCATCACAACACCCTATGAGGATGGACGTCTGGAGAAGGGGCCTGCCGGCATCATAAGGCGAGGTTCGAAAGAGGATGGATTCGAAGCGACCGCTGCAAAACAAGTCATAATCAGATGACGGATCTAGAAATATAAGAGATTCATGAACAATGGAATTTACTATACCAGCTGCAGCAGGTGGAAAAGCCGGGAGGACCGGTGGCGCAACTGATCTCACATCTCCTCCTTCAATCTGTAGCACTGCAATCAGGGCAAAGAAGAATCAGAAATAATTTCACTATCGTTAAAAGAAAGAGCATTAATTGAAAGCTATATTCACCAGCGCCACTGGATGAAGCAATCTCCGACGGGAAGAAGAAGTGGGGATACAGCACCTGGTACAGGTGGTCAAAAAGGACTCCTGCAAAAACACGATAACGCAACGTCAGTACATAAATTATACGCCCGAGGGATAAGACTAATGGGTTACAAATCCATACCTTCCAGCATTTGCGACGGTGCGAAAGAAGGCAGAGAGGTGGTCACCGTCAGGGTGGTAACTGACGGCGCTGTCTCGAGTAGCTTGATTTCAACACCAGCGTACCTGCATTAGAAGCAAGATAAACTTTATTAAGAAAGATTGCAGAATAAAAAGAAGGGCGGTGACCCAAAATGTACCTAATGAGTTGCCAGCCGGAGCCGTGACGAGGGCGTCACTTGATGCAACGGTGGCGTCTCCCTCCTCCATTGGGGTGGTCTCACCTCCCGTCGCCTCGTCTCCTGACTCCACAGGAGACGATAAGGAACCGTAGGCAGAGAGAGCAATAATCGGAGCGGTGCCCGACTCTTGAGAAAGGGCGGCCATCTCGTGCCCAGCGATCGTACCCGTTTCGCCCGCTATCACCTCGGGCTCAGTGGTCGCAGCCGTCTCGTCCATAGCTGCCTTAGGCTTGTCCGTAGCAGCCGTTTCGTCCACTGCTGCCTCAAGCTCGGCCGTAGCAGCCATCTCACCCGATGCCACCTCAGACTCGGCATTGGTAGCCATCTCGGGCATAGCAGTCGTGACTGTCTCGTCAGCCACTATCTCGGGCCCGGCAACTATGGTTACATCGCCTACCGCCACCTCGGCTTCAGCAGCTACCTCCTCTACCGCCCCCTCAGGCTCAACGGTTGCCGTCACTCCTTCAGTAAGGCTCGGCCCTGCAGGACAAGATACAGTAAAACCTCTATACAGTAATATCCTTGGGACCGGGGAAAAATATTACTATAGGGGGGTTATTCTTAAGTAGAGTTTTATATATAAAAGAAATCATGGCGGCAATAAGGCAAGAAGCGCAAGGTGATAATCCGGAAGACGATAGTGTGGAAATAGAAAAGGTGTCATGTCGAGAAGCTTCAAACATGTTGGATAAGTTAGAAATGTTTTGGATTCAACAAGAAGGTGATTGTGGTGACGAGTTACTACGAACTCGCAAGTTAAAGGATATGGTAGTAACTCAAAAAATTAAGTCATTGTCCCAAACAACTTTGAATAAGTACTTTATGTCATCTTAAGTTCAATTGTGTAGTTAAGTAATTTATGTCATCTTAAGTTCAATTGTAATAGCCAAGTAATTTTATGTATTTTTTATATATATAAAAAATTATTTAAAATTTAATGCCAATTTATTACTATATAGAGGTAAATTAGTACAGGCGGGACTTGGAAAAAGTATGGAATATCACACTGTGGAGGTTATTCTTATTTATAACTGGTCCCGAGTCGGGACCGGGACTTTTTATCACTATAGGGAGGTTATTCCTATATAGAGTATTCCTATACGGAGGTTTTACTGTATATAAGAACTGATAGTTTAAAGTTTTGACAACGAAGCCTCAAAACACATTACCTGAGATTGATTTACCGTTGGCTTCCCGAGCTGCACGTGCCGCCCGTCTATGAGCAGTAGACAAGACAACCGGGAGCTCCTCTGGAGGAGTAGCAGCGGGAGTAACGGCGCTTGAACCTACTCCCACAGCCAAAGAAGCACTACGCTCCCTTGCTGCGCGCCTCAGGTGCTTCCTTTCCTCCCGGGCCATCACGACAGACCTTTTGGAAGCCTCCTTCAGCAAGGCGTCGTCATCCGCATTCAGGGTTACCTCCAGAGCCGTCAAGGCTTCCATCATCGATTTTTTAAGCAGGGCCTCTTGCGGCAATGCCGAAGAGGCCGGGACTTTGGTATCTGGCCCGGGGAGAATTTCCACATCAGCTTGCGGGATGCCTTGTGGTCCCTGCGATAAGACAAAGAGAGGGTCAGATTACTCATGAGAAATAGAAGCAGAAACATAGCGAACCGAAATGTACCAAAGCCTAAAGATGCTCTAAGTCGTTCCTCCTCCTCGAAAGTCTTGAGAGAAGCAGCGAGAGCTTCTTCGGTAGAAATGCCTATTAAAGAAGGAAAAGCGTTAGTCAAAGACAATGATAGAGGTATGATACAATGACGAAAAATACAACTAATGATTACCTGATTGCGCGAGTTTAGCCAACCACTCATCGCGTCTTGCCAATCGCTCGGAAGCTGTGATGGCAGCCGCCAGATCAGTGTCATCTGGCGGCATAAATAGGCCGTCGTTGGTCCCGTACTCACTCAAGCCCTCGCTATAAGGAGCATGAGGTTCCTGACCCAATACAACATCCGCAGAGAGGATAGACTTCTTCTTCCTCTTCTGCGCGCGAACTCCGGTCGCAGCCAAAATCAGCTTACGCTTCGTAGGCACTTTGGGACGGCGGGTCCCGATATCCGAGCCCACGCCGGATTCGGGTGAAACCACGTTTACCGTCTCCACGGGAGCATGGGGCGCTGATGGCACGTCTACAGGATCACGGGGCAATCCACGCGTGGGGCTTAGCATACGTGGAGGCTCAACTACAGCATCTCCTCTTAGTGGAGGAGGGACAGGGGTCCTTCGCTTTAAAAGGACGTTGCGATCGCTGGCGGGTGGCGCACTCTTGCGATCGAGTAGCAGCCGCTTCTCTTCCCTGATAACAGCGCCCATCGCGTGTTGATACCAGGCCCCGTATATGTTGAGGGCCCTTGGAATGCAACTCGGCTCGCTAATGAAGAAGTGGGAGCCCGTATTTAACCGCATAAAGTGATGCAGTGCACTCCGTATTCCCTCTCTGGTGGCCGTAGGCTCTTCCAAAAACGCCTCCAGTGGGACCCTCTGGTTATAACTTAGCTGCTGGGCAAAACGATGGGGGTTGTATCTCATAAAAAGTGCCGCATCATTTTGCCTGAATACGAGGAAGCCCGGCCTGATGGAGTATAGATGTAGAATCTTTCGAGCTTTCAACACGGAGGCCCCATCCTTGAAATTGTCGCGCAACGCCAGCACAGTCTTGGAAGTTTCCTGGCCGATTGTCAGGACCTTGTCCGTGAAAGACATACCCGCTCTGACCGTGCGCGGACGAAGAAGCAACCCCCTAGCCTCCCGCTGCAGCGGATTCACGATAGAAGCGTCGATCAGCCGCATAATTCTTGGGAATCTATACTTCTCGTAAAACGAGGGTCTTTTATGAATACCAAACACCCCGAGCACGTGCATTTCCATCCACGAAGTAAAGTAGTGCATCGGGAAATTGGCGATTTGCACCCCCGGTTAAGTTGTGTCCGCCGCCACGCTAAGACCATGGTACAGGTGGGCCAACCCGGCAATCCCGATGGCCAATTGTATGCCAGCCACCATTCGATGTGCTGGGTAGAAGACGAACGGTCTCATATAGCGAGGGTGCATGGGGAGCGCGAACCAGCACAACCATAACCCCAGAAACCCGAGAAAGAAAGTCTCCTCGTCGATGCCCGGAGCAGCGATTTCCGACAAAGGGATGATTGCGGCATCGGGGAGATAAAAGCCTTTTTGATCATCTTCCAGTACTGGTCGACGATCTAAGCCAAAGCCAAAGGGATCGTCGAGCTTGGCAAATTTTTCGCCCCGTTGCGATAGAATCTCCGGTCGAAGAAAACGGGCAATGAAGTCTGCGAAACTAACTCCCCGGCCTCCAGATTCCAAGAAAAGACTCTCGTACATATTCAGCACCTTTATCAGACTCGGAAACTGGTGCTGAATAGTTTTATCTGGCGTTAGGTCCATCACCAACGGCTTGGTGGCAAAAACGTATTCATCCGGAGGAAGCAGCTCTTCATAGTGCTCCCCCCTCACCGGCAGACCGGAAATCTCAGCAAATTCTTCTAGAGAGATGGAAACTTCTCTGTCCATAAGAAGAAAGGTATGGGTAGGAATGTTCCATTGCTCCACGAATGCCTTAATCCACCATGTCGGAGGAGCAGAATACTGGAACAGCGAGGCATAAACCACAGGGTATAGACCGATCTTCAGCAGGTGCACCTTCTTCGCTGACAAAATGTACCTGGCCCACTGCAGATACCCGGCCGAATGTCGAGGGGTCAACCCGATGTTGTAGGGTTGTCCCCAAAGGCGTGACTCACCGTGGCATATGCGCCGCCCCAAAATATCCAAAGCTGCCGGCAGCTGCATGGGTATGGCAGCAATCGAAGGTTGAAGAAGACCCTTCGAAGTCCAATTAACGACCTCCACGGCATAGTTCACCGGGGGTACATCTGGATACGAGATCGATGAGATCGGATCCGATGGAGTCGCACAAGAGAAGCTTCGACGACCTTTGATAATTTGGTCGTACCACCTACCCCACAGGTGAAGGTTTTTGTATTCCGGGTCATAGTCCCTAATAAGCGCAAGAACCTCCCGGTCTACCGGTGCTTCAGGGAATCCTCCCTCTGAGTGGAAAAACGGGAAAGAAAGATCAGAAGACATGTCGCCTGCAAGAAAGAACAAAATTCAATTATCAGTGTCATAATTTAATTTTAAAAAAAAAATCCCGACGCTCGGTACTTTAAAATCTGTACCACACTGCAATGCAGTGGAGAGAGGACCAAAGGGGGACCTGCAAAATCCAGATGACAATGCATCAATTAATAAGACAGCCTCATCATTGGATGAGACTGTCAATTAATGAGGAAATCCCCAAAGAATATTCTCATTGAATGAGAAATCCCTCGGGAGAAGGAGAAAATCTCCCTTTCAGAGCAAAGCTTTATAACAGAGTGACACTTGTCAAACTCCGGTCACGAGGGAATAAAATTCCTTAAAGAGCCTAGCTCTATAATGATGATGGAAAATCCATCAAATATTAATGAAAATTAATTCTTGAGAATTAAAATTTTGGGATCTTAAAGATCCATGAAAAAACTCTTAAGAGTTCTTCATCAAAAGATCAAAAGATCTATATATTGTCAAAAGAGCAGAGCTCTGACTCATGGGCTGAGAAACCCTAAGAAAAGATCTGTTTAGATCTATGGGTTCATGAGAGCAAGGCTCTGTTTATGAAACCCTAAAGGGGTTTTCTTTAGATCAAAAGATCTATGAAGAGCAAGGCTCTGTTAATGGGTAAAAACCCCAATTTATTAGAATTAATTTAATTTAATTTTACCTAGATTTAATAGAGTTTTTAACTCTTGAAAGTTCTTGAACAAAATAGCAAGGCTCTGAATAAAATTCTTGAGAAGAAGATGAAGATAATCTGAGGACCAAAAGGTCCTATTTATAGGCGCTGAACCGCCTCCTCAACTTCTGAGTTGCTCCAAAGGCTCAGATGTTGCCATCGTTGCACTCACGTGTGCGCCACGTGAGCACAACGGTGGGGGGCATTTGTTTCCCCCAATCAGAGCAAAACTCTGTTTTGAATTTCAAAATTCAAAATTGAAGCAACGCTTCAGATCCCGTGCGCTGCGCGCTGCGTGTCAAAAGCAGACACGCCGGCACCAGGAGCGCTGCGCCCCATGCAGCGCACCCCAATCGAGGCAAAGCTCTATTTCAAAATTCAAATTTTAAAAGTTGAAGCAACGCTTCAGATCCAGCGCTCCGCGCTGCGCGCCACGCGTCAAACACAGGCGCGCTAGCGCAGGTGCACAGGAACGCTGGCGCAGTTGCACTGCGCTCTGCGCTGCGCGCCACGCGTCAAACACAGGAACGCTGGCGCAGTTGCGCTGCGCTCTGCGCGCCACGTGTCAAGCACAGGCGCGCTAGCGCAGTTGCGCTGCACTCTGCGCTGCGCGCCACGTGTCAAACGTAGGTGCGCTCGCGCCAAATGCGCCAGCGCTGGAATTAAAAGAATTCCCCACCATTATATCAAAAGATCCAATAATAATAAATTACTAATTAATCAGAATTAAAATTCTAATATGGAAAAATTTTCCAATCTTATTAAAACAAGAAGATTATCTTCTGTAAAACAGAAGCCTTAGGATCAAAAATCCAACGGTGGGAAATATTTCCAAATCAATCAGAGAAAGATCTCTTCAACTAATTAACAAATCAATTGGCCCTATATAAAGGCCCCAAGACTTCAAGTCTCAGATAGAGAAAAAAAACCCTCTGCAAGCTTTAAAAAAAACTCAAAGAGAAAGAAAGGCAAGGCTTTGAAGAAAGAAGATCATTTCTTCATCTTTAAAGGTAAAGAGTTAATTCTTGAACAACAGAGATGAAATCATCTTGTAAAAAGAAGAAAAATCTTCTAAAAAGATCTTAGATCTATAAAAAAAAGACCAAGGTCTTTGATTATGTAAGTGCACGGCGGCGCCCCGGCCGTCAATCCAACGCCGAAATGCGGAAACGAAAAACTTTTCAAACTAGAAAACCGGCACCACCGCGCACTTTAAAACCCGGATTGGGCCATTAACCTAATCCTAGCAAACTAGAAAATGAGAAGGAAGCTATACCGAGCGATCCGTGTCCTTCGGTCTTCGGCCTCCACTCCGATCTCCTCGCGGAATCTCCGGTCTTCAGCTCCTCATCGGAACGGGCACCACATCGCCGGGTTCTTTTACGGGCTCCCACCTCTGGACCGAGGCAACTCGAGCACGAAGTTGGCGAGTCGACGTGCCCAAGGATGCTGTAGATAAAGTTTAGAATCGATTGTTTCTTGGGGTTTAAGTTGCCATTTGATGGAGAAGGAAAAATGAACTTTGGAGTGGTGTTAGGAATTTTTCAAGCAAACAAATGAGATGAATGATTTTCCCTCACCCAAAAATGAATTCCCTCCCTCCTCTCCTTGTAGTGGCCGGCCTCATCTCATGGTGGAGGAAAATTGCAAGCCTAAAAGAAAGTGGAGAAAATTGGATGATAACAAGAATTAAAGATCACATCAAAGTCTTGTTTAAATCTAATCAACTCTCATCACATTTAATGCTAGCCATGAGCACAAGAAAAGAATCTAATGATGCTAAGATTATCATAATCTCTTATATCACAAATAAACCCTCCACAACTGCTAATTTGCAAATATGCAAATTAGCCCCTCCATCAGAAAAATCCGGCCGAGAAGGAACAAAGGAAAACTGGCCGAAACGGAATGCAAACTGGTAACTTCAGAAAACTGATCCCGTAATAAATTACAGGAAAACCCCGCGACTGCATATACATGCCCGCATTTGTATTCCCACTGAATACAAATGCAATGAGACAAAATCTACACTGTACAATACTAGGATCCGGCTTAAACCAAAGCCCGCTAGTATTATCCGTCCGATCATGATCCGTGCAATACCGCACGTATCTGATCGAACCCTGCCATATCTCCATACGGCATCTACAGCGTTTCGCCCGAAACTTGAGAAAACGGTCTGTGGGGGACTCTAAAGACTCGTCAATACTTTGGTTGTGGATTTGACCACTAGCATGTCAGAGATATTAGCCTATACGTAACGGGTTACCAGATATTGACCAAAAGGGACGTCTGTGAGCGAACTCATGCTGACACCCTACTGAGCCTGTCAGTGACAATATCCGCACAGTCCGGTCCGTTCGTCTATGAGCATCGCATGGTGGGCCTAAGGGGTTGGTAAAAGTCAGACCCCCAAAAGCGGTACAAGTCGTGTCGGAGTGTAGCCCAGAACACCCTGAGATACTACTGGAATACCTACCAGTAAATCTCCTGCCTTGGCCAAGGACTTCGTGTAATGGCTCTCCTAGACACAGCGCGACCTCACCCCCAATACCGGGAGAGACGAACCCCTGAAGATCCGCTCACTACCTCCATGTGACTCGGGACTGTACCCAACTAAAACCTGTTTGCACGTCTCTTTTGAGCGTGGTAGGGTAGTAATCAAAGTACAGTGGGAACTCACACGAGACAAATGACGATCTCAGGTCGATGAACTAACTTGTACACATGTCACCAGGGAACTGCTATCTAACGTCAGGTATAAGAACAACTAGCATGTTCCTGGCGAGTCCTGTCCGGTGTACTCATAACCCAATGAGCACCTGTATACATCTTAGGTGAACCAACTGACACCAGTGGCTTGTGAGACCGGCCACTGCCCCTCGTTGGGGTCTCAACTGTATACACTAGTCTACTCTGGAGTATCGATCCCCTGTCTCGAAACTCTCACGACTAGGGACCTTTTAAGGATGTGCTTATAGACCCCAGCTCCCACGTATATGATCGTCCTCATACTGCTGGCAGTCAAGCAAGAATCCTATGGGCTCTATCAACGTGCAATAGTGACCTGTAAGGTCACCTAAAACAGTACACGATGATAAAGATAAACCGATAGCATACTATCATCTTGAGTAAGACTGTCCTACCGGCATAGGTCCTCCCTCAATCATTGCAATCACATGCCTGTGATCCAATAATTGACTCTGAGGGCACTATATCCAACAATCTCCCACTTGCACTCAAGGCTAATTATTGCGATGTCGCATACTCACAGCCCGTGTGATACCGAACACCCAACTCCTCTACTAATCAGTCTCACAAAACCCGTTTGTGAAACTAATGCGTTCGAGGAATAGCCTCAGTGAGTGGATCCGCTCAAATGTTTCTTTCTATGTCTCTCTTTATCTCATGTTCGCGGAGAAAGCCATCTCCCGAAATGAGCAATACCTGTCTTAGAGTATGTCTGGATATCTGATGGGACCTAGTTCATAAATGAACTCCAAATCCAAACTTCTCAGACTGTATCATCAACTGAACTTAATCGGTATCCTGCACCATGCCTCCCTCAGTATCCCCTTGGACCACCTGTCCAAAATACCGCCCCTCGTCAGAGGGAAAACTATAACTCTGACAGCCACTCTGTCATCCAGGTCACCTTGGAAGCCTGGAATGATAACCGTCTTCCAAAAGAGGCTGCCATTATCATATCCCTAGAACATCAACTTATGTTCCAAAACTGCTTCCGAATGTTTCTCCAGGATTGGATCAATATCAACTTATTGCACCTACTGCAAAAACAACATCTGGTGTGGTACTTGACATCTCATGATTTACTCAATTGCCTAAGCAAGTGATCAGCCAATCATGCACATCCCTCTCTACTTTAGTCTATAAGACACCTTTAGAGAGGGTGACTCCATTACCTGCAGGTACACTACCGTACTTGGAGTCGTCCATTCTAAAACACCTTTAGAATGCTGTCTAAGTACCTAGATTGGGAAACTACCCAAATCTAGATCTAAAACCATAGATCTAGTAACCAGAATGTCTGATATAATATCCAAGTCCTATGTGGAGAAACCACTTTGTGACAACCAAAGAATAACCGATCGTAGTATAGGAATATCACTTTCTACTCTGTGTATGTCATCCAAATCCCAGGACATCACACCCTACTATCTTCTTAACAGATCCATCCCCTATTCTGATAAAGTCAAACCTATGACTGTCGCATCAGAAATAGATGATCTATCTCCGCTATATCTGCTTTAGTCTATAAATAGGCATAAGCCACTTGTCCACCATGCTTCCGCTGCTCCCACTGACTACGACAACCCTCTGGCAGAGTCATATAGACGTACACTTCTAAAGCTAGTTTAGAACGACGCTATACTCATCCTCCTGCCGGGTCTCATAGTCTGGAACAACAGCAATGGCAAGTCTGGATAAACAAGAACCTCCCTGTCACCGTTTTTGAGCATACCGAAGTACCTCTCGAGTGCCTGAGGTTACCCACCATATCTGTGGAGTGGCCAATGGAATGTCAAACCAGATTGAATCTTTAGGTTCTTATCAAATCTTCAGTAATCGTTTGCGGTTCCGGAATCACTTCCAGTTCTACCATACTCCCACTACTGTTTTCTGAAAAAATCCATTTTTATTAAAACTGTGGCGAGTCAAGAACAATATCACTATTGATCTTCCTGGTGGTAGAAAGTCAACCCTCGTCATAGCCTGGATCAACCCACAAACAGCCATTACAGAAACGTGCCTTGAGTTATCCAGAGTCTGGTTTTAAGCATAAGCTGGATAACTCCCCGTACCTTAACAATGTCAAGATATGAATTGTTCTATATCCAATATAGAAACAGAGGCACTGATTTAATTGAACCAGATTCAAATCATGCAGCTGTCTCCAGTGCATGTCAACTAAACGGAAAAAGGCCGATCAGCATTACTCAACTTAGGAGTACTTCCAATTATGAGTAACCTGAAAGAGAAGCATGTTCTCTTAATCATTACTATCAACTGAATACCATGCACAAGTATCTACATTTTCGATCGCCTTGAAGAATCCTGATACTTGCAACACCTGGTTCTCTACTTTATTCTTATACCTATAACTTCTCAAAACTCGGATCTTGTATTTCTATGAAACACATGTCTAAGAACTAGAGAAGTCACAAGTAAACAGAATATAGTACGAGTACCTACCCCTCTGTCCTAATGGACACTGGACAACATACAATACTCTGTATAAGTCCCTTGAGTCTAATAACTCATTCCCTGTGTGCCGTAGGTTGAAAACTGTACTTATGGTTATGAAGAATTACACCGTTGTTTAATGCTCCTTACCTAACCGTCCACTGATATAGGTAAATGTCATAGACATAATTTCAAAAAGGTATATCTCACTCTATAAAAATAGACGTACAGATATATCAATTTGAAATTGGTGCATAACAACGGATATTCAAAACCAAATATTTGACATCCGGCAAACAACCCAGGTGACTTCCTCAAATATCACCAATTACAACGAATTCCGATATAATGAGGAAGATCACCTAATTCCCAATAACTTACTCCCACCCATCATCTGTAAAACCATACAGATGTGAGAATCAAACCTGGTAAATACATACCCTGGAACAAGTGTCTAATTGGGAAATCAGTTTTTTATTAACAGTACACAGTGAAACTGAAACATTGAAATATTTCGATGGGGTATCCGGGTATTCCTAGTAATGCCTCTTCCATTATCAGATTCACAACTGTAACCGTATATTTCTTTGCCATCTCTCCAAATCCCTTTATATGTCTTTAGTCATTACCTTCTGTACACCCCTTTAGGCTAAATGGTTTTTTTCCTTCCCTACCGTTCGGCACCAACCTATGATTTGGAAGAAGACTATCCAATAAGCATAATGGGTGTACTGTCCTAATCCTAGGAGCACTCGAAATACGAAAGAAGGTGAAGATAAAAGACAACCAAATAAACCTTATTCCTATTTCTCCTGAACCAGAATCCATCCCCGAACTGGAACAAGTTCCTTTCGAGTTCGTATATAACCATACGATGGAGTATCCAAATAACTGTGGATCTTCGTAGTGATACGGAGTGTCCTGGAGAAATACAAAGGTGAAGTGGGAGTGGTAATGAAATACTTAGTTTGGTCGTGAATAGCAGTCGCAGTTTACTTTACCCTCTTACTAATCCCTTTATTTGTCTTAACTTAATACCTTCTGCACACCATCGTTATGCTAATTGGTTTTCTTCATTCCCTACCGGTCGGCACCAGCCTAAGGTTTGGAAGAAGACTATCCGATTTGCGTAATAGGTGTACCGTCCTAATTCAAGGAGCACTCGCAACCTGAGAGAAGGTAAAAGGAAAAGTCAACTGAATAGTCCTATTCGTTTCCTCCAGAACCGGAAACCATCCTCGAATAAATTCCTTCGAGTTCGTATATAACCATACGATGGTTTTGTCCAATGGAAATGGACGTTCGTAGTAATACAGGGTGTCCTGGAGAAAAGGGTAAAAGTAGGAGTGGCAATGAGGTTTGCAACTCTGACAATCCAAAAGCCAGTGTTTAAGAAGGTTCGGTTAATTTTGGTCACTGAGTCATAGTCAAGGGTCGGGTCATGGTCGCTGCCAAAGAGAGAGAGAAAAGAAACACTCAGCGTGCACTCTAACCTAGATCAGAATGGTTATCACTTTATCTAATCAGGAAACCTCCCACTGTACCGTCAAATTCTCCTCCAAACCTGAAAGAAGAATTAGTCGGGATCACCCGAGGAGTAAACCAACTCATTAGTGGGAATCGGGATCCAACTATCATCGCATGATAACATGATGGAATCTGCTCACGTTATCACACTCCAGAAGGTATGCGCATATCTGGCAAGTTTCAGTTTCTTTAGAAACTCCCGATGTGATTTTTGCCCCATGCTGTTATGACCTTGACTAAGGCCAACAAATCATAAGTCATACGTCAAGTTATACCCGTCATTGTCCAGGTTAATTTGAACCCACCCGTACAAGCCCTTGACTAGGGCCAACAAGGCTATACGACTGTCCCAAACCAACGCATCTATCTATGCAGCAGAAAGGTAACAAGCAGCTACCATACACTATGCCTTGACTAAGGCCAACAAACATAGCATGAATACTACGTGCTACCCATCTGAAATGACGGAGGGCTACGAATGGTTTTTGGCGAAAAACCTTTAACGTAATGAACTTGATATCGTTGAAGGAACTGGATAGCTTTTATAAAAATATAGTGGCGAAAACCTTTGCTAAAGAGGTCACTCCCGGTGAAGGGATCTCGGCTCTTTCCCCATAGAATGAGGTGCAGGATATTCCAACTAAATACCATGATGCAAAGCAAAAGTAATCGACTATAGTGAAGTTATTGCCCTGACGCAGACTTCTGTCCAAGGGGTCACTCCCGGTGAAGGGATCTCGGCCCTTGCCTCGTCGACTGAGGTGCTGGATATTCATAACCGAATACCACTGTGCAAAACAAAAGAGAACGCCCTTGCAATAACAGCTTTTTGAAAAATGTTCCAACAACATTAAATAGGTTTGTTTAGCTTGCATTGATCCGAATCAACGCAGCCCCATCAATTGATCACACCACAAAAGAACGAAAATTATGATGTACGTATATGCCATCCGCATTCGCCACTGGGTCCCGTCATCACCCGTTAGGTTACTTAACTAACAACAGAGCGGGGACTGGACTAGCACGGATGCAAAACATATACAACATCTACTAGTATATATATCAATATATAATATTCGCTCAAGGCGTGATAAAATGCAACATCACAGAAATGTAACCAGCATCACAGAACAATACAGATATCTGGGATCCCCGGGTTTCATAGAGCCGCTACTAAAACCCGACGTTCTCCTGGTCGTGTGGATAGCCTGTGCAATGAAATCTTAGACCCCTACGGGCGCAGCAAGTTACCCACCAAAACCTGAAGCGAGGCAGCCCCCTTCAACAACGTGAATGGACCACCCAGCACTTCACGGAATCCGGTAACTTGGACACCCCTCCTTTGGTCAACCCCCCTACGAGTGCGGCGAATAGCCCGCCAATTCTAGAGTAAAGCCCCCTCCGTCTCAATGCCATGAGATGCGGGCCCGTTGCCCTCTAGAACCCGGCTATCCGTGCACCCCTCCGCGGGGCAATCCTAGTACAGAAAGTAAAAATATACATACAACGGGTACATCGACCTCAGCCCGGTCATGCCCCAAAAGAATAATATACAAACAGGCAGTGACGACAGTCCACATGTCGGACGCTCGCCCCGCAATATCAAATGTACATATAAAATGAAACTGTACTACCATTGCATCCAGGCTATCCACCACGACAGATCCGCAACATCACAGAATAACACAGAACATCAACGTGAATGTCACGTTCGCAAATCCGTCTAAAAGGGCTATAGCAGTTAGACAGGATTTACCGATCAAATGACATTCACGGTCGCAGATATAATGTAAATACTGTGAACTAACATGTTTAAAATTTTCAATCGATCAAATTTACCGAAGTGGGCCCCAAGCACTACTATAGTACTCAAAGAAAATCTGGGCCCAAAAATAATATTCCAAAAACCCCATTTCTCAGTCTAAGACCCACTGAAAAAAAATTGGTGCAACAAGGACTCTTTATGGCCGCGGAACCGCGGCCAATGCATGGGTTTGGCCGCGGTTCCGCGGTGGAACAGTGAAGTCATAACACCAACTTTTTGCAGAAGTCTTAGAAAACCCTGCACGTATTTCTGCAATGTACCAAATATTTTTTCGAGCCAAAAACAAATCGACAGAAAACTGATGCACTTGGAATCGGGTTTTCGGAAAATCCGTTCGATCGAACTTGTAAACACGTTAGAGCAAGCTAGACTAGGTTAATGGCGTGGCTCTGATACCAATGTAAGTGCACGGCGACGCCCCGGCCGTCAATCCGACGCCGAAATGCGGAAACGAAAAACTTTTCAAATTAGAAAACCGGCACCACCGCGCACTTTAAAACTCGGATCGGGCCATTAACCTAATCCTAGCAAACTAGAAAATGGGAAGGAAGCTATACCGAGCGATCCGTGTCCTTCGGTCTTCGGCCTCCACTCCGATCTCCTTGCGGAATCTCCGGTCTTCAGCTCCTCGTCGGAACGGGCACCACATCGCCGGGTTCTTTTACGGGCTCCTACCTCTGGACCGAGGCAACTCGAGCACGAAGTTGGCGAGTCGACGTGCCCAAGGATGCTGTAGATGAAGTGTAGAATCGATTGTCTCTTGGGGTTTAAGTTGCCATTTGATGGAGAAGGAAAAATGAACTTTGGAGTGGTGTTAGGAATTTTTCAAGCAAACAAATGAGATGAATGATTTTCCCTCACCCAAAAATGAATTCCCTCTCTCCTCTCCTTGTAGTGGCCGGCCTCATCTCATGGTGGAGGAAAATTGCAAGCCTAAAAGCAAGTGGAGAAAATTGGATGATAATAAGAATTAAAGATCACATCAAAGTCTTGTTTAAATCTAATCAACTCTCATCACATTTAATGTTATCCATGAGCACAAGAAAAGAATCTAATGATGCTAAGATTATCATAATCTCTCATATCACAAATAAACCCTCCACAACTGCTAATTTGCAAATATGCAAATTAGCCCCTCCATCAGAAAAATCCGGCCGAGAAAGAACAAAGGAAAACTGGCCGAAACGGAATGCAAACTGGTAACTTCAGAAAACTGATTCCGTAATAAATTACAGGAAAATCCCGCGACTGCATATACATGCCCGCATTTGTATTCCCACTGAATACAAATGCAATGAGACAAAATCTACACTGTACAATACTAGGATCCGGCTTAAACCAAAGCCCGCTAGTATTATCCGTCCGATCATGATCCGTGCAATACCGCACGTATCTGATCGAACCCTGCCATATCTTCATACGGCCTCTACAGCGTTTCGCCCGAAACTTGAGAAAACGGTCTGTGGGGGACTCTAAAGACTCGTCAATACTTTGGTTGTGGATTTAACCACTAGCACGTCAGAGGTATTATCCTATACGTAATGGGCTACCAGGTATTGACCAAAAGGGACGTCTGTGAGCGAACTCATGCTGACACCCTACTGAGCCTGTCAGTAACAATATCCGTACAGTCCGGTCCATTCGTCTATGAGCATCGTATGGCGGGCCTAAGGGGGTGGTAAAAGTCAGACCCCCAAAAGCGGTACAAGTCGTGTCGGAGTGTAGCCCAGAACACCCTGAGATACTACTGGAATACCTACCAGTAAATCTCCTGCCTTGGCTAAGGACTTCGTGTAATGGCTCTTCTAGACACAGCGTGACCTCACCCCCAATACCGGGAGAGACGAACCCCTGAAGATCCGCTCACTGCCTCCATGTGGCTCGGGACTGTACCCAACTAAAACCTGTTTGCACGTCTCCTTTGAGCGTGGTAGGGTAGTAATCAAAGTACAGTGGGAACTCACACGAGACAAATGACGATCTCAGGTCGATGAACTAACATGTACACATGTCACCAGGGAACTGCTATCTGATGTCAGGTATAAGACCAACTAGCATGTTCCCGGCGAGTCCTGTCCGGTGTACTCATAACCCAATGAGCACCTGTATACATCTTAGGTGAACCAACTGACATCAGTGGCTTGTGAGACCGGCCACCGCCCCTCATCGGGGTCTTGACTGTATACACTAGTCTACTCTGGAGTATCGATGCCCTGTCTCGAAACTCCCACGACTAGGGACCTTTTAAGGATGTGCTTATAGACCCCAGCTCCCACGTATATGATCGCCCTCATACTGCTGGCAGTCAAGCAAGAATCCTAGGGCCTCTATCAACGTGCAATAGTGACCTGTAAGGTCACCTAAAACAGTACACGATGATAAAGATAAACCAGATAGCATACTATCATCTTGAGTAAGACTGTCCTACCGGCATAGGTCCTCCCTCAATCATTGCAATCACGTGCCTGTGATCCAATAATTGACTCTGAGGGTACTATATCCAACAGATTAAACATAAAAGATTAAAAGATCTAATCATAAAAATATAAAAAAAAAAGGAGTATTTTACTTCATTCACAGATCTTTTGATTTATAAAGGCAGAGCCTTTTAATAAAAACAAGAACTTTGGTTCTTTGATCTTGAGGCAAGGCCTCCTTTGAAGAACATAAACCTGTTCTTTGATCTTAAATTTGATCTGATGCGCTTTGCGCTACTGGAAAGTGCTTTTGCGCTCCTTGGACCGGCGCTCAGCGCCAAAACAGGCCACGTGTCAACCACAGACACAGCTTGCGCTTTGCGCTCCTGAAAACAGCACACTGCGCTCTTGGGTTGGCGCTCAGCGCCAAGCGCACCACGTGTCACTGGCGCATCCACAAACCAGCGCAGCGCGCTCATAAATTAAAAGCACAGTGCGCTAATAAACCAGCGCTTAGCGCTAAGCGACACGTGTCACCTTCATGTGCGCTAGCGCAACGCGCTCTTTAATTGGCGCAAAGCGCCTGATGCGCCACGTGGCGCGCTGTCAGAACATACTTTGTTCCTGATAAATGCTATGCATTTAATACCAGACAAAATATCAGAGCCCAATGCTTGGCATTGTTAAAAGGGCAGAGCCCAAACAAAGGCCTAACAGGCAGAACAAAAATAAAATGTTAAACATTTTTAACTGGACTTAGCCCAATTCTGGCCATAAGTCCTCAATTTAAATTGAACTGAGCTCATCTGCTCTTCCAATCAATTTACATCCGGTTCAAGGGTACATCTCTTTACTCCTCTGATATCTATCGTTGTAATCCTTCGACGTCGTCAGAGAGGTGACGGGTCCCGACAACCACACATTACTACGGACTGTGGGGTCCTTAAATCCACGGACTATGATGTCCTTAAGCTCGACCGTGATATCTTAAAACTAACATCGGACTGTGGAGTCCTTAAATCCACGGACTATGATGTCCTTAACCTCGACCATGATGTCTTAAAACTAACATCGGACTGTGGAGTCCTTAAATCTACGGACTATGATGTCCTTAACCTCGACCGTGATGTCTTAAAACTAATATCGGACGGTGGAGTCCTTAAATCCACGAACTATGATGTTCTTAACATCGACCGTGATGTCTTTAAACTAACACCGGACTGTGGAGTCCTTAAATCCACGGACTATGATGTCCTTAACTTCGACCGCGATGTCTTTAAACTAACGTCGGACTGTGAGGTCCTTAAACTCACGGACTATGATGTCCTTAACCTCGACCGCGATGTCTTTAAACTAACATTGGACCGAGATGTCCCTAAACTAACAATGGACCGTAATGTCCTTAAACTAATTACCGACTGCAATGTCACTAAACTAAACAATAGAGCCCAATTGCTCTCTTGTCGGGTCTAAATGGCCCCGTTAAGTTGATCTTAGTCTAAAATTAGACTAAGGTATCCTTAACGAACGTTTAAGTCGATCTTAGTCTCGAATAAGGCTAACGTATCCTTAAACCCAAACCCCCCAAACCCAAATCTAAGAAAGATGCGGATTTGGACTAGTCCACGCCCTACGGGCGATGACATAACTTAGTCTCCGTATACAATCCACGTGCAACCAAACACAAAAAAAACACCCACGACACGAAGTGACCATATGGAGAAGGAGAAAGTTGTTACCCCGATGCGGTAGCGTAATTAACTGCAGGGGCTTGCGCCTGCAGGGAAGAGCTTCCCCACAATCAAAAACCCCTCAAACGAGGGGGAATCTGACGAAGTCTGCTACATCGGCCGCATCCGTTTAAACTTTCGATACATGGTGCCATAAATCAACTTGGCATCTTCGGAGAGGTGGACGGATAGCACCAATTAGCATCTGCCCCCAGATTCAGGCAAGACGTCCAGTCTTCCCAGCCTCCGGCGGTAAACACCCATCCTTTTGATCTTCAGTTTCATCTTCGGGCCGGCTAGGTGAGAATCGCAGAGTCCATCATGAGTTTCTTGGACGACTCTCTTTGCCTCTTCAGGTCCCAGGCATCTTAGCCACAGAGAGTCAAACGATCTCTTATACAGAGTATCATTGACGAAAACAAAAGAAAGAGCTCGTTTCATGAGCTGATGTTTTGAGGACGCATCTTCAGGCGTTCGACGGGATTTGAAGTAGTCTATAAAGACTTCTCTCCAATCTTTAGCCTTTTCCTGGTCTTGTATTTGTAGGGTTGTTTGCTCGGTCTCTCTTTTTTCTTCGGGTGATTCTGGAGATATTTCCGCCAGGGCAAAAACCCGACGGCTCTGCACAATGATCCTCACATCATCGAGGTTCTCGTCATCCAATTCTTTAGCAAGCTTGGCTAACACATCCGCCTTACTATTTTCCGCACGCGGTATGCTTTCCAAGGTGTAGGAAGGAATATGAGTCAGCAGTTTCTATACTTTCTCGCCGTACTTCACCAACTCCGGCTTGCACGTTTGATAGTCGCCGTTTACTTGACTAACGACCAGTTAGGAGTCTCCATATATGAGGAGGTTTTCAATTCCCATGTCGATAGCGATCTCGAGACCTGCTATCAAAGCTTCATATTCGGCTTCATTGTTCGTTCTCGGCTCTGTTAAGGAGAAGGCAAAGCGCATTATCCCTCCTTGTGGAGTCACGAAGATGAGGCCTACCCCTGATTTGATTATAGGGGTGTTTTGTTTGCGCTTCTTCATGGAAGATGCTCCGTCAAAATAGAGTTCCCACCGGGTATCAGTCTCTCTTCTCTCCCCGTAGATCGTGTCAAACGCGTATTCTTCTGGCAATTCGCAGTTTAAGGGGGAGTCGGCAGGTATCGGATGCTCAGCGAGGAAGTCGGCGATGGCCTGGCCTTTCAATACCTTGAGAGGCCGATAAGTTATTGAGAACTCCATCAAGAGCAGGGCCCATTTAGCGAGCCTCCCTGTTAATATGGCCTTCGACATCAAATACTTGAGAGGATCTACCTTTGATACGAGATGGACCTCATGTGCCAATGCATAGTGTCTGAGCTTCGTTATCGCGAAGATCAACGCCAGGCAGTGTTTTTCAATGGGAGAGTAATTGCTTTCTGCCCCCAGGAGAACTTGACTCAGATAATAAAGGGCTCTCTCTTTCCCTTGGTCGTTCTCTTGTGCCCACAGCGCGCCTAAGGAACCTTCGAGGGCGGTCGTATAAAAGACGAGAGGTTTTCCTTTAACGGGAGCAGCCAATATAGGCGGATTCTGCTGATATTGCTTGATTTCGTCCAGTGCGCTTTGGCATTTGCGATCCCAGACGAATGGGGTTCCCTTCTTCATTAAGTGACTGTAGGGGCGGCACTTGCCGGAGAGATTGGCTATAAATCGTCGGATATACGCGAGCTTTTCTTGGAGAGACCGCAGCTGTTTGAGAGTTCTTGGTGGGGGCATTTCCATAATCGCCTTGATCTTCGACGGGTCTATCTCGATGCCTTGATGTCGTACGATGAATCCTAGGAATTTGCTCGAGGAAACTCCGAACGCGCATTTGAGAGGGTTCATCTTCAAGTTGTATTTCCGAAGGCGCTGAAACACGATCTTCAGATGCTCTAAATATTCCTCGTATGATTTGCTTTTAACCACGAGGTCATCGATATAGCATTCGACGATTTCATGTATGAGGTCATCGAAAATCTTCGTCATGGCCCTCTGATAGGTGGCACCGGCGTTCTTTAGACCGAAAGGCATCACCTTATAGCAAAATATGCCCAAAGGGGTCCGAAAAGCAGTATGCTTCTGGTCCTCAGGATGCATCTTTATCTGATTGTATCCTGATGAGCCATCCATGAAGGAGAAGACTTCATGAGTGGATGTGTTATCAATCATCAGCTCGGTGACCGGTACTGGGAAGTCGTCCTTCGGGCAGGCTTTATTGAGATCCCGAAAGTCCACACATATGCACACTGTCCCATTTTTCTTCATCACCGGGACGATGTTGGCGATCCAGTCAGGATATTGAACCTCTTGGATGAAGCCGGAGTCGATTAGCTTCTTGACCTCGGCGTTGATGATCATTTCAAGCTCGAGCCGTATTCTTCTCGGCGTTTGTTTGATCGGTTTGGCGTCTGGAGAAATTGCCAATCTGTGGACAGCAATCTCTGGATCGAGTCCCGGCATCTCTGAATAGTTCCATGCAAAGAAATCTCTATGCTGCATGAGCATATCCTTTAGTGTAGCCACCCTTTCTTCAGATAACAGCTCACTGACGAACGTCGGCCGCGGGTCGCTTGTCGTCCCAATTTTCTTGAGGTTATCTGCAGTAGTATGTATTCCATCTTCCAGCTCTTTTAGCGCCGGTGGAAACTCTGAGATTACCTCGTCATCATCATTTTCGAAACACCAGGGGAGGTCATCCGTATTCTCAGGCTCTTCTTCTGACAGCGTTATCACGTGGCAGGTACGAGATCGTTTTCAAGGTCGATGTTGATCTGGTTCTACTCTCGTTATACGCGTCGCTTTCGGTTCATGCTTCTGCGGCGGGCTTACCCTCCAACTGCTGGATAGAGCGAACCTGCCTTATTGATATTGGTCTTCGACCCAGTTCTTGAAGGTGAAGCAGTCTTCGAGAGGATGCCCTATTGCCCGGTGATAGGAGCAATAGTCTGGGTGAGAGACCTTGTTCGCTTGCTCGGGGTGCTTGGACTCCGGGAGTGTCATCATCTGATGCTTTACGACGAGATTGAATATCTTCTTTGTCTTATCTTAGGGAAAAGAATATTCCCGACCCATCTTCTTTATAAGGGACGGATCCCGGCTGCTCGACTCTTACTCGCGTGGCTTCTTAGACCCGCTTGGATGCTGTCGAACATTTTTTCCGTTCTTTGGTTTATTTTTACCTCTGCGCCGGGTCTTTTGTATGACGGGCCGGCGACGAGGAGCATTTTCATTTTCCACGGCCTGCTGAAGGAGGCGCTGCGTCCTGGCTTTCTCGTAAATGGGCATTTCACGGTTATGGTCATCCCGGACCTTTTGCCCCGCTTCCCTTATTAGCTTGTCCATCCGTTCTTCAAACGACGGACTCGGCATTTTGATGGTAGGATCTCATTTTGGTTCAGGGTCAGGGTCTTCTAACAGGGCGTCTCCTTCTTCATCGAAGTCATGTATGACGTAGCTACCATGGACTCGTTCCCGTTTCTTGGATTGGACATATCCAAGCCTGACCGTTTCTATTTTCCTGTTGTGCAACTTTCGCTGAGTTCCGGGGACGTCCCAAATCCTGTTGTAGAATCGAGCTTGTCGAGTAGTCTGTCTGAAGGGTACCCCTTGGCGCTTCAATAGCCTTTTCAAGCCTTCCGTGTAATATCTAGGCAGACGGATGGGCTGGAGCCTGTCAAGTGTAGAATCCGCACCATGCCAAATTTCTTTCTCCACTTTGGTTTCCGTGGATCGGTAGAATAGGATCGTCTTTTCATCTCTTCGCTTGGGAGGGACATAGAATATATGCAGTTCTTGCACACAATAAGTTTCAAGTGCGTCGAGATCTTTGTAATGTTCTTATGGAACCATGGTAATTTGCAAACTCTGATTATCGCCAGCGAAGGCTTGTATTGACGGCCGAGCGGAAAATATAGCGTTGACCTCATCTTCCGAGTCGCTGCCAAAAATCAACATAGGGGTGGACGGTCCCGGGTTGTTGCGTTGGGGCGGCCCTGAATAAACTATCTCTTCTTCCTCCTCGGTATTACTCACGAAAATCGGAATAGTGGTGATAGCTTTGTTCTTCGGTTTGTGACATCTTTCCTGTCCTCAAAATCTGGTAAGAAGTATTTTGCATCTTCGTATTTTCGGACTTCGTTCACGGAGAATGGGTTCAGCTCTCCTGTTACGGTATACTCGAGACCATCCTTGAAATACTTCATACACTGATATTGTGTAGAAGGGATAATGTTGTACCCGTGTAACTAAGGCCTGCCGAGCAAAGCATTGTAGCATGTCTTGGCGTCAATGACATGAAACTTAATGTCCGTGACAAGCAGCCCAAAGCGTAGTGTCAATATTACAGACCCAAGCGTCCGTGATGAATGGGAGTCAAATCCGGAGATGGTGATTTTATCACGAGCGAGGTGCTGAACACTCATGCAGATTTCCTTCAACACTCTCACGTTGAGGAGATTGACAGAAGACCTATTGTCAACTAGGATTTTGCCTATCTTGATGTCATGACAGTATCCGGAGACATAAAGGGGACGGTTATGCTCGCATGTCCCAAGGAGGAGATCTTCATTGCCGAAAGTGATATCCGCTGTGTGCACTTCTTCCATCTCGTCCTTCATCTTTTCTTCGGCGAGAAAAACTTGGAATTGCTCTAGCTCTTGTAGTACCTTGATCAATGAATCTCTAGCCACTTTGGATAGCAGAACGGCGTCGAGAATGCTTAGTTGCGAAGGTAGCTTTCTCAAGTGTGCCAGAACGTTGTAATCCACCTTACTTATCTTTGGCGGGTCTTTGGCTGTCAGCTCTTCGAGGACTTGGTCATCAAGGATGATATGCTCAGGGACCTTTTCTTTCCCCTTATCTTTTCTATTTGACCCACTGTTTGAGGGCCCAAGATTCTTTTCGGGCAGCGTGCGATTGCGCAGCTGAATGTTCTCGTAGTTCTTCGGTTCTTCCTCTTTACCCGACATGGATTCTTTGAAGAAAGGGCCAAGAGTCATTTCTTCGTCAGAGTCGCTCTCGAAGGTGAGAACTTGCGATCCCCAAGCATTGACCATGCGACAGTTGCTGGTAGTTCTTTTATGCTCTTCGGTCGTATTTCTTTGCTCCCGACGATTTTTGCGTTTCATCCGCTTGAAATGTTGTCGGTGAGCAACATACCCCTGCCACCATCTTTTAAAAACGTTGCACTCTTCGGTGGGGTGCTCAATCTTTCGATGATATAAGCAGTAGCTAGGATGTGTTTCCGCTTCACCAAGAGCGTTCCCTTCGGAGGGTGGCAGCTTCATTCCCATCGATATAGCTTTGGCGAACCTCTTCTTCGTCTTGAATCTGCTTTTATTTGCGATGGATGCAATTTAATCTGGCGGGAGTGTTTCAACCCTTTCGTCCGATCGTCGGCATTTGGATTTTTTGAATATGGTTATCTCACGCTCTCGAGCAGCTTTGCTTTTAAGAAGAGCTTCGTCCAGGAATGCATTAATCATTTCGTCTGATGGCCCTAGAAGTTCCGGCTCAGGACCTGCCCCCAGTTTCTCTGTGTAAGGAGCTTCTTCATCGTTTATCGACGAGTGAGAGATCACATGGCAACTTGCTACGTAATCATTGGATTCATCCGACGACTCTTCTCCATCATCTCCGTCCTCAAGGACGTGACTGAGAAATTCTTGGAGTGTGACTAGAGTCCGCGCCTTCTGGTTATACTCTTCCAGCGCGTCAATCTGCTTTTGCAGGTCCGTGCGTCTGTCACCAGGCTTCATGGGCTTCTTGGATTTCTTCTTCTTCTTCGAAGATTTTGCCGGCTGGATGTGAGCACTTTGACTATCACCACCAATTTTTGGAGTTGGGCGCGGTTTTAGCATTCCCTTGATAATCTCGGGTTCCAGCGGATTCTTCCACCTGATCGCCGGGCATGTTTGGAGATCCTTCAGCATTCTTTTAGTTTTGGCTGAAAGAGCGACCTCCCATGGAGCTTCTTCTATGAAAGAGCATGATGCCCTCGGTGTGTCTGTCTTCTTGGGAGCGTGTGGCTGTGGTGGGTTCACCTTCCAATTCTCGGATAGCACAAACTTGCCCTGTTGGTATTGGTCTTCGATCCAGGCTTTAAAGACGAAGCAATCTTCAATTGGATGGCTTACCGTTTGATGGTAGGGGCAATAATTGGGACTATTAGCCTCACCAGGTTGCAACGGTCATTTTGGATTCGGCAAATTGATGAGTCTGTTGCGCACCGCCAGCTCAAACAATCTCCTCGTTTTATCCCGGGGAATGAATAAGGGCGCTTCATCTTCTCATTATAGAATTGTCGCCTCTCGTCTAGACGATCAGTTAGTTTTGGGCCACTGGGCTGCTGTTGAGTATTCGTGACGAAGGTCGCTTTCCTTTTGCCCTTTTCGTTCCGTAGCTCCGGCTTTGAAGGAAACGGTCTATGACCCATCTGGTCCATTTAGTCCAGTTTGTCAATCAAGGCCTGGAATGTGGTCGGCTTGAAGAACATCATGAATTGGGAAATAGTTGCCTGAGGGTCCAGAGTGCCCATGAACATGCCCACCGCCGGCGCTTCCTCGATGCGCTGCTCACATTTTGACCATAAATTTCGCCACCGTATTGCGTATTGTACCCAAGTTTCGCCTGGCTTCACCCTGGCGTTAATTAATGCGGCAATATGGGTACGCTCGCTAGCGCTCGCGAATCTCTGCGTAAACAGCAGTTCCATCTCCACAAATATCTTGACAGAGTCGTTTGGAAGTTCAGAATACCACTCGAATGCCGTCTCCGACAGGCTACCAACAAACTGGCGGAGCAGAAGTTTATCGTCACCCCCGGTGTTGCCGCACAAGACTCTGAATTGAGTGACATGCTGATGTGGATTCTTCGTCCCTTTATATACGTGGAATTTGGGGATCGTATATCCCGGCGGGTACCTTATTTGGTCATACCAGCCTGGATAGGGTCGTCCAGCCTTAACGACCTGTCCAGCCGCTTTGTTTGTCGTATTTACTGAGCAATGTAATCATCCAGGGCGGCCTTGGAGATGGTCTCCTCCTTGGCTGCTGAAAGTGCCTGAGGAGGGTTCGATGTCTCCCCTCTGTAGTCTTCAATGATAATCGGGGGGTCTTCAGCCGGAGGTTCCGGTTGTAACATCATCCCGGCCATGTCTTGGAACAAAAGAGCCATCCGTTTTATATTGGCTGCCTACTCCGCGGCCTCTTTTTCTTTCCTCTCGAGCATTCTTCGGAGGAATTCAGCATCAGTTTCATACTCCCGACGCTGCTCTGAGGTCTCTAGATTTTCTTTTGGCCCAGTGAGTGCAGCCATTGCAGTCAGCATCTCCTGAAGTTTCTGCTGCTGTTGTTCCTGAGCCTTCGTTATCGATCGGGTAAGCGGTCGATGACCCGTGGAAGCACGGCTTTCTTCTTTTCCGGAAGCCATATAAACGGTATGTATTACCATGCCCCCGGACTTGGGGCGTTTAGATTCGACGTCCTTGCGGTTTGCCACATTCATGGGGGCTTTCTCTGGCCTCCTTCTCTTGTGAGCAGTCGAAGTCGAGGGGGCCGTTGCAGCGGGCATCCAGACGGATGACGTCTTCTGTGGTACCAAGAGATGGCTCTTTTCTTGTCGAGCTTTGAGCTTCTTTGGCCGGCGAGAGTAGTCCTGATTAATCACCGATTCCTGGACCTGTCGTCAGACTTTATAAATTTTGGAGGACAACCGCTGAGGGGGCTGCTCCGTCTTCTTTTCTGTAGTAATCTCCATAGGTGGAGGAGATCTCTTCAGCACGGCAGTCAGAGAGTTCTTGCGAACCCTCCTAAGCGGTTCAAAGTTATTCCCAGTTGGAACAGCAGCATTGATTTCCACCATTGGAGCTGGCGGAGTTAGTCCAGAAGGAGAGCTGCCCCCAGCCTTCCTTACTCGGCGCCAGTGGAGACATCGAGTATGTTGTGCGGATGGGATTGTCTCAGCTGTAGGGGTGACTTCGTCATGCTCCCCGTGTTGGCGAAGGGTTGTCGCCGGCGTCAGCCTCTTAAAGACCGATGCCCGTTGAGAAGCAACATCCAATCTGTCAAAGACAGACCTCTGGGCAGGGGAAGCAGCTTTGGGGACTTCACCTGGAGCAGGAGCTGGAATGGCCAACCTTGTGAAGACTGATTTCTTGGCAGAAGAAGCCTCTGCGATGATTTCGTCCGCTTGAACCGGGATGGCTATCCGCTTAAGGATGGCTGCTTCAAGTATCACGGGCTTGTTAGCGTTTTGGCGCAGTCTACTAAAAACTGAGGCAGTGGAGTTGGGCGACCCATTGAGAGGGGCCGTGGTAATGTTAAGTCGATCAAAGACCGACTTCTTTGGGGCTTCTTGTGGCAGCATCAGGGCATTGAAGCTTATGGGTGGGATCATAGTCCCAAAGAACAGCCCAGTGATGCCTGAGTTACTTGGTCCATAGGCATCGTGAACAGGGAGGCCGCCTGGGGCCCGTAAGTTACACCTCCAGATGAGGCGGAACGGGAGTTACAGTTGCAGCTGGAGCATTTTGTGCAGGTAGAAGCCATTGATCTTTCATTTTCTGCACGGAGCAAGATACCAAATCTTAGTACCTCGAACCCAAAGGCAACCATATCAAACCGCGATTCGTTCGCAAACACGACACACGAAGTGTGGAGTGGAAAGAGGAAAATGTCCCACCGGGCATGCCAGAATCTGTTCCCCGCCGAAACACGGAGACGCGACCGCGTAGGTCCGTCTTTCCTGAATTCCGGGGTAGATGCTAATTGGTGCTATCCGTCCACCTCTCCGAAGATACCAAGTTGATTTATGACACCACGTATTGAAGGTTTAAATGGATGCGGCCGATATAGCAGAATTCGTCAGATTCCCCCTCATTTGAGGGGTTTTGATTGTGGGGACGCTCTTCCCTGCAGGCGCAAGCCCCTGCAGTTAATTACGCTACCGTATCGCGGTAACCACTTTCTCCTTCTCCAGATGGTCACTTCGTGTCGTAGGTGTTTGTTTTGTTTTTGGTTGCCCGTGGATTGTATACGGAGACTAATTTATGTTGTCGCCTGTAGGGCGTGGATTAGTCCAAATCCGTATTTTCTTAAATTTGGGTTTGGGGGTTGGGTTTAAGGATACGTTAATCTCATTTGAGACTAAGATCAACTTAAACGTTTATTAAGGATACGTTAGTCTAATTTTTAGACTAAGATCAACTTAACGGGATCATTTAGATCCAACAAAAGAGCATTTGGACTCTATTATCTAGTTTAAGAACATTGCGGTCGATTAGTTTAAGGACATTACGGTCCGTTGTTAGTTTAAGGACATCTCGGTCCAAGGTTAAGGACATCATAGTCCGTGAGTTTAAAGACCTCACAGTCAAGTTTAAAAGACATCATAGTCTATGAAATGTATGGTTGTCGGGACCCCTCACCTCTCTGAAGACGTTGAAGGATTACAACGACAAATATCAGAGGAATTCAGAGATGTACCCTTGAACCAAACTTGATTGGGAGATCTATAGTCCAATTTGAAACTAAGATCAATTAATTAGATTATGAGCACATTGGCTCAGTTGAATCTGAATTGAGGACTTATGGCCAATTTGGGCTAAGTCCATTTAAGTTTGAAATGTTGGCCCTTTATTGGGCTATTGAATATTTGTCTGGGTTCAACCCCTCATTATTTAGCAATGCTAAACAAGAGTTTGAGGGCTCTGATAACATTTTTGTCTTTGACTGAGCATTAAACATTGTAGCTATAGATATTAAAGTTCATTTGAAGGGGAGACTTGCTTGTGGAAAACTTAGCCAATTTGGGCTAAGCTGGCTTTAAAATGGTGTTAAACACTAAAGGACATCTAGCGATCACGTATCCTCACGTGATGTATTTAAAACAGTGTTAAACACTGGAGACAAAATGCTCAAAATAGTGTTAAACACTAGAAAGGAAGGGGTCACGTGAGGCGTCTGAAGATGGGGCCAGACCTCCTTTATTTTATTATCAGAATATTCAAATAAGTGTTAAACACTTTTAATCTTCTGGCCATCATGTGTGGGCACGTGATGGGTATCTATGTATTGATTATTAAAGTATTTATTAGGGGTCACGTGGGGACACGTGAGGGCGCCCAAAATCAGTACTGCCTTTGGCTTTGTTCTCTTCATTTATGAGGGTCGCGTGTGAGCACGTGAGGCATTACCTCCAAGCTTTTTTCTTCTCATTTTGGGGAGTCTATTTAAGGGTCGCGTGGGAACACGTGACCTAGTTTTGTTCTCTCCTTTCTGTTTATTGAGAATAGGGGGTCAAGTGTTACCAAGTTCTTTACGTGCATGGAGAGCTTTAAGTCTCTTGTTTTAAGAATTAAATTCTCTGTAGGGTTAAACCCTAATTCTGTTTTAGAGGAATTAAATTCCTATGTATGTGGAAGAATTAAATTCTCATATAAGGTTAAACCTTAGTTCTATTTTGGAGGAATTAAATTCCTATGAATTTGGGAGAATTAAATTCTCATATAGGGTTAAACCCTAGTTCTGTTTGGGAGGAATTAAATTCCTATGAATTTGGGAGAATTAAATTCTCATATAGGGTTAAACCCTAGTTCTGTTTTGGAGAAATTAAATTCCTATGAATTTGGGAGAATTAAATTCTCATATAGGGTTAAACCCTAGTTCTGTTTGGGAGGAATTAAATTGCTATGAATTTGGGAGAATTAAATTCTCATATAGGGTTAAACCCTAGTTCTGTTTGGGAGGAATTAAATTCCTGTGAATTTGGGAAAATTAAATTCTCATATAGGGTTAAACCCTAGTTTTATTTGGTGGAATTAAATTCCTATGAATTTGGGGGAATTAAATTCCTTAAACTCATATTCCCCCTCTAGGTCTTGGATCTGCATGGCAGAATCTCCCCGATGAGAATTAAATTCTCAACTTGTGTGAAGATCTGCTTCTGCAGATTTTCAACCAAAGGAAGAACTAAGTTCTTATTCAGAAGAGTTAAACTCTTAGATTTGAGAATTAAATTCTCTTTTATTTTATGGAGCTTAGATCCCTTTCCCCTTTCTCACCTAGGGTTTCTTTTCTCTCAAAAGAACTTATTTACTCTCTTGAGAATTAAATTCTCCTCTCTTTTCTCTCTGTTGTTTTTTCTCCAGAAAATCAAAATTCCAAGATCCCTTCTCTTCTGCTCTTGGCTCCTATTTATAGGAGAAAGAAAAGAATCAATTTGTTTAGTGAATTTTTCATTGAAAGATTTTTGGTTGTTTTTGTAACCAACATGATCTTTTAGATCACTCAGTGAATTTTATTCACCATTGGATTTTTAATCCAAAAGATATTCTGTCTGTTATTCTTGGTGAATTTTAGGGAAATCTTTCCTTATATAAAATCTTTTCATAAATTGGTGATTTTTAATCACCATTGGATTTTTAATCCAACGGTGCTCCACTTTACAGATCACCATCTTCTTATTTGGAAAGATTTAGAGAGATGTTTTTCCAGTTAAGGTTCTGGATTCCCACTTAATTAGAATTTAATTCTATTAGTTCAGAAGGATTAAAAGCCCATCACGTGTTGGCACGTGATCCCAATGTTTGATCATTGAAACGGAATTTAATTCTATCAACTAAAGAGTTTAGGAACATGTCACGTGTTGACACGTGACCCTCTTGATTAAACATTTTATTCAGAATTTAATTCTTCCTTTTAATCAGAGCTAAGGAATCATCACGTGTCAGCACGTGACTCTTGGTCACGTGTGAGCACGTGATGCCCCATTGGGGTTTTTCCTTAGTGTCTTATTACATCTTTTAATCCCTTTTGGTGGGTTTTAAAGGCCCATCACGTGGTGGCACGTGACTCCACTAATTGCCTGCTTGATTAGAATTTAATTCTGTTATAACAGAGTCCCAGGAAACCATCACGTGTCAGCACGTGACCTTTGGTCACGTGTGAGCACGTGATACCCTATTGGGGAATTTCTTGATATTTTATCAGGGAACGGCCATTATCAAATATATTATAATCAAAATCGTAATATGTATATAATACGCATCAGGGTAAAATCTCTCAAAAAACTGAATAAATCACATGCAAAATCTTTTCCGAATCGCCGTGCGATGCGCAACCTACGGTACAAGTGGCAGACGCTCATTTGTAAAGTAGTAACTATAATTTCATGTATGTTTTTCTCAAAATATACGTTCCGCCTTTTTGAAATATCCCAAAAGGTTTTCTTTGTGAAAGTTCGTGTCACCTACGGACACGTAGAAAATATTAAGACTATTGCTCTTTTTTGAAAACCTCTTAGTAACTTTTTATGCATATAAAAATACTCAGGTACTGTCCTCAGATCAGTCATGCTCAGCTACTATATAATATAGTACCCATTATGAAAATATAATGCTCAAGAGCAAAAATCAGCCTCAAAAGACTTATCCAATATCACTTGCGTCTGGTGCGCATAGAAAATCAAAGCCAAATACAAGTGCCACGAATGTGTACAAAAGACAAACTAAGTGCAACAGGTGTGTACGGAAGTATCTATCAAGTGCAACGGGTGTGCACGACTACATCATGTGCATCTAGAGTGCACAAAAATCTGGACCCAGTGCAACTACTATGCACGAATAAAAATCTCAATCAAGTGCATCCGGTGTGCACAAAATCTCATACCATGCACCCAATATAGACGAAAATCCAAATCAAGTGCGTCAGATCCGCACAAAACATCTAGTGCAGAAAAAAGCATGAAAACGAACGCCAAGTGCAACGGTGCACGAAAATAGAGATTTAGTGCAACAAATGCACAAAAACATAATCTCAGGTGCACTAGGTGCCCGAAACTCATTAATATCTCAAATACGCAAAAAAAACGCCGAACGTGCTAAGGTGTATTAAAATTATAAGCGTGTGCAACTGCGTGCAAAAAATCCATATCAATCCACTGCGAGCACATGTAAGTTATATCGAGCGCATAAATCAAATCAAGTGCGTAAAACATGCACAAAATATCATCGACAGTTTCGAAATCCACGGAATCAGAAATATGTGCAACTAAGGCACAAAATCGATATCAAGTGCAATAAATATGCACAAATCAGAAACCAACACAACGGTGTATAAAACATATATCAAGTGTAATAATTATGTACAAAATATAAAAATCTAGTAGGTGTAGCCATGGTGCACGAAAACAAATATCATAAACTCAATCATCGAATCTTAAATCCAAACGATAAAAATGTGATACTCGGATCACGAAACGCTATTCGCAATAAATGACATTGAGGTACACCTCTTTCAATGTTGAAAAAGATGTCGGTGCGCCCAAGCTGGTAGAGCAAGGACATCCACTTGCCTTCTGCTCACGGTCTGGCGCCCTCTGTCTCTGGGTCATGTTTTTCCCTGTGGATCACAATCCCATATTCGTCCAGCTCGTAGGCCCGGTTATGTATGATAACGAAACAGTTCCGCTCTGGCGATACTCAGATATCTTTCGGCCAATTAGCATGACCACTCGCAAAATGGCACGTTACTGACGGTGGCAGCTGACCCTCTAAATAAGTGCGATGCAATTGATCCTGAGTGCAAATCTTTACCGTTGCGGCATCATGGAAAGAACCTACTTAAGGTCTCTTCCGATCTCATCTATGCCGAACTATACGAAGGTCGGCACTCTTGCTTAACTTTCTTTCTCATAACCGAACTGCTGCGTCCTCAGTACGGCTTCCCTCTGGCATCGGTCGTATCCAACGCCTCTGCATACATATCAATCATCTGGCATCAACGGAGAGTAACACAGCTCGTTAACATCTCATACGAATCTCTTGTTCCACCTATCTTCATTATCGTCCACATTGAAATCACGTCATGCTATTTGTGTATGGCAATTCGTTCTCGGCTATAGTCAATCCGAAGTCTCTCACATGGACTCAAAATTTCAAACTCGGGTATTTTCACCACTCTGTGGAAGATATCAAGCCGAAACGTTCTCGAGAACTCGTCCAATTTATCGAAGGAAAATATGCTTCATTCGTCCGTTCTCGATCAACTCACAACGCATCTGGGTGAGGTCCTCTATCCGAAACTGGTCAACTTACTGATCTCCTATCGAAGCATCCAATTAGCAACGTTCTCTCTTGATCGATTTACTCTAGATCACTGGAATTCTCCCACTCAACTGAACCTGTGTCGGCGTATCAAATCAGACGAATCATCTCAGCCGCTCAACTCAACTCAAGATAGACAAGCTATCTTCATCACATCTCTGTCTGAAAATACCCGTGGTTTCAGCTCATAACTCTGGAAGCAACATCCCGTCAATCTCAGCAACAGCTGGGTCATCTGTCTGCATGGTAGACAAAATCGCGATCTCTGAGGTAGGCTGTACATTAACAGTCATCTCACAATCTGGCAGCCTCTATCAATAGCCCGATCATCCGGTGCAAATCCGAACACTTGCCTCAAACGAGATTTCTCAACACAATCACTATACCGCTACATCCCTATGTCACCAGAAAACATCATGGTCAGCCCCCGTCCATGACGAGCTCGCTCTGACCGTACTCTAGCAGCAGCTCAATCTGTGCTCAACCATGGTGACAGGAACCTCAATCAGGTATCGATGAAGATAGATCAAAGGGACAAAAAGAATCGACAGATCCAAAATGGATATATGATTATAGGAACAAAGAGAATCACAGATCTCAAGATATGTACATCTTAAGGTCACTTAAGCGGAGCATCGTATCGTAAGTATGCTGCGGAACATATGCATGGTACGTCTCTCTACTCAAGCTACCTACTCCATCAACCAAGGTCAACCAATGTAACTAAATTTCAGGACTAATACCCCCAATCAAGTCTAAGTTCCGTAAGGTCAAGCCTAGGTTCCAAAATATATCATGCCCCAGACTCCGCATAGTCAAACCTAGACTTGAACCAAGGTTAAACCTAACGCTCTGATACCAACTTTGTCACAACCCGGAAATATTAAGCACGTGACTGGCACTTGAATCACATGAAGTCTATATGTCACGCCCCGCTTCCCAAAATACGGGATACGAAGGATGATTAGGCCAGCCATGCTCCTACGGTCAAGCAATATTCCCGCCGTAGTCACACTTCGGCTTCTAGCATTACATGGTAATCAGTAAACACAGCACAGAAGTAAAAGAAATACATCACTAGTTATTACATTAACTTTCATTGTTCACAATTTGCAACGAAACAAAGAAAAGAACTACTAACAAAGTGCGAATACAAGGTTTCTTTAGGGAAAACGGTAAAGGTACTAGAGGCACGACAGTCTAAATCTCTGCAAGCTCGAAGGGAGATCTGACTCCTGAACTGGTTCTTCCTCAAGGTCTGAGCATGCATACTCAGGTCGTCAGAGCGACATAATAGCAATATTATAATAATACCAAAAGACAAGAAAATGAAAGTAATAACGGTGGAGATAAAATGCAGGTAATCGATAAGTCACTAACTGATGCAATGTATGATCTGTGTCCCTATCGGTCACCAAATCACTTTTGAAATCGAGTTGTAGAAAAGTTGATCACGTTTAACAAGGGTCTCGTACGTACCCGAGACTACGGCCCGCTGTTGCCCGGGACATAACCATGTCAGCCGGACCGCTAGGCCCAACCTAATACATATAAGAGTCGCTGTTCGAATGATCATCCTCTAAATCACTGACCTCGCTAAATACAACTCCCTTTCCACTTCGATTTCCCCCTTTTCCCCAGGTTACACTATTCATGAATATGGGCTAGTTGTGTACAAGTACGCATCAGTAACACGATTTTATTCACTGTTCACTTTATGGTTCATTGTCATGAATCACTCACTATTCATTGGCGTACTTGACACAACCACACCGATACTGTACACGTTCAACAATGCAATATACACGGAGAATTAACATGAATATTCATTATCACTAGAGGTCTTGTAGTCGGGTAGAACTATGAATCATACCGCTAAACAGTTTATGTGCAGTACAAGTTGTTATGCATCTTATGAACATAGAAAATTCGTATTAAATCATGAGTTCATAATTAAGCAAAAAGATACAAAAGTGGTAATAAGTAAACTCAGTCATCAGTTCAAAAAAATTGATTTCAAGTCAATCGGGTTTCGGGTTCGCAAGTTACAGCCGTTTCATTTTAAGTGTTCGCTGCTGGAAATTCAGTTCATGAACTAAAAGTCCATTTTGTAACATAGTTTTCACCCTGTTGAGATCAAAATTAGGCGACGCTATAGTTGAACAAAATTTAGTTTTATAAGTTAGGTTTCCAACGCACTAGACGGATTAATAATATCCATGGTGTACTGGAAGTTATGTATTGTACAATAAAGGGGTATACGTTCTGTCCCTGTTTGGGACTGCTATATGTTCTGTTGATTTAAAATGTAATTTAAATAGTAAACGACAGTAAAAATGAATGAAACCACTTTCAATAGTTAGCTAATAGATTTATCTTCTCTATGGTATAGGGTTACGCATCATGGCATTTTCATACATCAGGGTGAAAGTATTATAAAACAAGAATCGACAGCCAGTGCTGCTCTGGACTGCAGTCCAGAGCTGCACTCCGAACCAGTTTCCGTCACCTTTTTAGCATAGAAACAGATTAAAACTCTTATAGTGTTCTAGGTCGTCGAGTAGTCTTCAATATGAGCCCTCAAACGCAACATTCCGATTTATAACCAATTAACTGTGATTTTTACAAGGTTCAGGTACGAAATTTTCAGTTTTTACGGGTCTAAATGAGAAAGACCTATCACGTCATTAAAGACCGTATTTTCCAGCCAAATCATAATACAACGTTTGTTATCACTCGGGCCATCCTATGTGATTAGTTTCCGTCAATTTAACAGGGTTTTCAGTTTATGGTTTGCATCGAACACTCGGGTTTTCATTTTATTAATATTGAATCGCAATCGAATTGAATATATATAATAGCATGAAGCAAGCATTATACTTGCCTGGTGATGTATTGACGAAGGTACGGCGGCGGCGGCGGCGCGATCGCGACACGAGCGCGGCACGGCAACTCGACTTGGCTCGAGCTCGAGTCCTTAGCAGCGGCGGCTTGGTTGCTGGGGTCTTGACAGCGAGGGTGGTGGTGGTCATTAGCGTCAGCTCTTGATGGCGAGACAGCCGAGGTGGCTGAGGTGGTCGTCGGCGATAGAGGAGGAGTTCGGCGAGGATGCAGTGGGTTAGGGTTGTGCAGTCGGGGATGGAGAGAAATGGAGTTGGGTTAGGGGAGCTTGGGTGGTATGGTGGTGGTCACGGGGTTGCAGTGGGGAAAGGGAGATAGTGTAGGAGGTCGTGGTGGTGGTCACGACGATGGCAGGGAGGGGCTGGCGGAGGTGCACAGAAAGGTTGATTATGGGTGTTCTGCTGTAGTTTGGGTGGAGCTTGGAATGGGGGCTCTGTTGGCATCGAGGTCAGTGGAGGCAGCGGTGGTGTGAGGAGGGAAGTGGAGTGAGAGGGAGAACGAGAGTGAGGGGGAGAAAGATGTGGGTTTTGGTGAGGGAGGGAGAGACGGGGTCGAGGGAAGTTTCGCGAGTGCGAGCGCGAGGTCATGGGTCGAGGAGTGGGTGGTCACGACGAGGAGCGGGGGCGTGGGGACGAGCGGCAGGGATGTGGGTAAAGAAAGAAAGAAGCGGGAAAAGAAAAAGGTGAGGAAGAAGAGGACGGGTTGGGTAAGGGGCTTGGGCCGGGTATGGGTATGGGCTTAGGCCGGGATTTTAGTTTAGGAAAAATTTAGAATTTAAAAATATGCACCTAAGTTCCTACAAAATAACGAGAAAATAGAAAAATATTCAAGGGGACATGGAAAAATATGGAAAAATTTTATTTACAGAATAAGGAATTTACATCATACCCTCCTTACAAAATTTCGTCCTCGAAATTTAAAAAAAGAGACAACGAAACAATATCACTACACAAACAGATGTGGAAAATGTGCACGGATATCCTCCTCACGCTCCCAGGTAGATTCTCCTGGGGAATGACCGCCCCAAGACACTCGAACTAACGGAATGACTTTATTCTTCAGCACTTTTTCTCTGCGGTCGAGGATAGTGGTGGGCTGCTCCTCGTAAGACAGGTCAGTGCCCAAAGCTAACTCTGAATGATCCAGAACATGGCTGTCATCTCGAACATAACGCCGCAACTGAGATACGTGGAAAGTATTGTGCACACCAGCTAGCAATGGTGGAAAGGCAAGTCGATAGGCGACCTCTCCTACTCGCTCTAGCACCTCAAAAGGTCCGATGAAACGGAGACTGAGTTTCCCGCGACCTCCAAACCTGATAACTCCACGGGTAGGGGAAATCTTCAAGAATACGTGATCTCCGACCTCAAATTCTAGTGCTCTTCTGCTGGCATCCGCCCAACTCTTCTGTTGGTCCTGAGCCGTCTTAATGCGCTGTCTGCTCATTTGGACTTTGTCCACCGTCTGAACAATGAGTTCGGAGCCCAGTAATCTTCATTCGCCCACGTCATCCCAACAAACAGGGTATCGACATTTGCGTCCGTAAAGTGCTTCGAAAGGAGCCATCTGGATGCTAGCCTGGTAACTGTTTTTATAAGAAAACTCAACCAGATGCAGATGATCCTCCCAAGAACCCTGGAAGTCCAACATACAAGCCCTCAACATGTCCTCGAGCATCTGAATCATACGCTCGGATTGTCCGTCCGTCTGTGGATGATATGTTGTGCTGAACTTGAGGCGGGTGCCCAAACTCTCCTGTAAGCTCTTCCAAAAGTGCAAAACAAATCTGGTGTCTCGATCTGACACAATGCTGAACGGAACTCTGTGAAGTCACACTATCTCTTGCATGTATTTCTCCGCAAGCGACTCTATCGACTGTCCCACCCGGAAGGGTATAAAGTGTGCAGCTTTCGTAAGGCGGTCGACGATAACCCAAACGGCATTGTTACCCCCAGGGCTCCGTGGTAAGGCAGTCACGAAGTCCATAGTAATGTGCTCCTACTTCCACTCTGGTATCGGAAGCGGTTGTAACAGTCCCGCTGTTCTCTGGTGTTCGCCTTCACTTGCTGACATACCAAACACCTGGATACAAATCGTGCAATCTCTCGCTTCATCCCATTCCACCAAAAGTGCTGCTTTAGATCTCGATACATTTTCGTGCCTCCTGGATGCACAGAATAAGCTGAACTATGAGCCTCAACAAGTACCTCTTCTCGAACATTCCCTTTGGGTACTCAGAGTCTGCTACCGAATCTCAGATAACCGTCTTGATGTATGAGTAAGTCTGTTCTCAGCCCAGCTTCCACCTGCTCTCTGAACTTTTGCAATCGAGGATCATCAGGTTGCCCAGCCTTGATGCGATCTACAAGAGAAGACTGCGCCTGTAGTTGCCAAAACTGGCTGATTGCACTCAGCGTAACAACCTCTAGCTCGAGCTTCTGAAAATCCTCCTCTGGCTGGTCAACATCATGACCGCTGGCTTGCGACTGAGAGCATCGGGTACAACATTTACTTTTCCCGGATGATACTGAAAGTCTAAGTCATAGTCCGCCATTAATTCTAGCCATCGGCGCTGCCTCATATTCAGTTCTTTTTGAGTGAACACGTACTTCAGACTCTTGTGATCCGTGTACACCTCTACCTTCTCGCCTAATAGGTAATGCATCCAGATCTTCAACGCGAAAACCACTGCGGCTAACACCAAGTCGTGAGTAGGGTAGTTCCTCTCATGATTCCTCAGCTGTCGTGAGACGTAAGCAACCACCCGACCGTTCTGCATCAAAACACAGCCTAATGAAGGGCTACGGCAGCGCCTCGGCCATTGAAACGCTGCCAAAATGCGGAACAAAAATTTATTAAACCGGCGGTACCGTTACCCGATTTACGGATCGACCTTAAACCCTATACTAGCAAACTAACTAAGAGTTAGAATCATTATACCGAGTTGATCCGTATCCTTCGATCTTCATTCCAAGCTCCTAGTGATCCTTTGACGATTTTTGGTTGCCGGTCTTCCTTCATCTCCGATGATCCACCCGAGGGAAACAGCGCAAGCTCCAACCTCGACAAACGAGGTAACCTACGCTCCAAAGTCGCTAGCGATGGAGAGTGGGGGTGCATGAAAGTGTCACTATGATTTTCTCTCTACCCATGAGCTCAAGAGAGCATCCATAGAAGATGAATGGAGGTGATGAGGCTTTTACATGAGCAACAAAATTGGCTAAGTCTTTTGTGTGAGCATGAGAGAGTGGGAGAGCAAAATGTGTAATGTAAATTGAACCAAAATGAAATGAGCTCCCCATCATAAAAATGGTCGTCCCCCCCTTTCTCTCATGCCCTCCAAAAATCTTATCCAATTAATCAAATAAACAATTGCAACCATACTTTGAACCATGCCCAAAACCATGCTCAACACTATGCAAATGCCACCTCACACCTCCACCTCATTTGTGAGTCAAATGAATTTCCAAAAAATGGAAAATCATACAAATGAGGTGGCCACCTTCTAGAATCTATTCCGTATAAAATACGGAATACTTTCCGGTACATGTATCGAAATACATATACACATATTCGTACCAAAATACGAATAGCCGAGAGAGAAAACGAATAGTGAACAATAATACTAGAATACATATACATAAATATATATGTAAATTATTAAATCAAAACCTGATTTAATAATCCGGCTTAATCCTAAGCCGCTAGTATTATCAACCGTTCGATTAAAGTCTACGCAGCATATGCACATATTTAATCGGACACCTGTATGTATCAACATACGTCATGTACACCATATCGCCTGAACCGTAAAAACCCTCTGTGTGGGACTCTAAAGACTCGTCAATACTCTGGCAGTGGGTTTAACCACAAGCACGTCAGCGGCACTAGCTGTACGTAACGGCTACCCAGGTATTGAGCGAAAGGGAGGCCGACGAGCAAACTCATCCTGAACCCCTACAGAGCCTGACAGTGACAATATCCGTACAGTCCGGTCTGTTCGTCTAAGAGTATCGCATATCGACTCTAAAGGGGTGGATAAAGTCAGATCCCTAACAACGTGACATTTAGTGTCATCACCACCCGAGAAACTATCGATCCTGGATCGGTAATTCTCGTCCACCGTGGCCACGGATTTATGGTGATGGCCATCCGTACACAACGCGACATCAACCCCCAATACCGGGAGAGACGAATCCCCGACGATCCGATCACTGCCTCCATGTGGCTCGGGACTGTACCCAACTAAAACCTGTTTGCACGACTCCTTTGAGCCATGGTAGGGTAGTAATCAAAGCACGGTGGGAACTCACACGAGACAAATGACAATCTCAGGTTGACAGACTAACCTGTACACATGTCATCTGGGAACTGCTATCTGACAATAGGTATAATACCAACTAGCAGGTTCCCGGCGAGTCCGTCCAGTGTACTCATAACCCAATAAGCACCTGTATACTATCTTAGGTGAACATACTAACACCAATGGCTTGTGAGACCTGGCCACCGTCCCTCGTCAGGGTCTCGATCAGTATACACTAGTCTACACTGGAGTATCGATGCCCGGTCTCGATACTCCCACGACTAAGGACATTTAAGGACGTGCTTATAGACCCCCAGCTCCCACATATGTGATCGCCATCACAATGCTGGCAGTCAAGCAAGAATCCTATGGGCTCTATCAACATGTATGTGATGATAAAGACGAACCAGATAGCATACTATCATCTTGAGTAAGACTGTTTTATCGGTATAGGTCCTCACTCAATCATCATAATCACAAGTCCGCGACTATGATAATTGCCTTGAGGGCACTATAGCCAACACCTAAGCCCTTCCCTGAAGCATCGCTATGTATTACCAACCCACCGGAATTATCTGGTACTGTAAGAATAGGCGCCGTGGTCAATTTCTGCTTCAGTGCCTCAAAAGCCCGAGTACACTCCTCTGTCCACACATACGGTACATCCTTCCATGTCAGCTTCGTTAAAGGTTCAGCAACTCGTGCAAAGTCTTGAACGAACCGCCGATAATATCCGGCCAGTCCCAGGAAGCTTCTGATCTCGGCCACTGACTTCGGTGTTGGCCAATCTCTAACAAATTCTATCTTTGCCGGGTCCACTGAGATGCCTTCGCCCGAAACAACATGTCCCAAGAACTGCACCTTGTCGAGCCAGAACTCACACTTGCTCAATTTTGCGTAAAGCTTCTCTTCCCGAAAAATTTGTAGTACCGTTCACAAGTGTTCGACGTGCTCCTCTCAAGTCTTAGAGTAGACTAGTATGTCGTCGATGAATACAACGACAAACGTGTCCAAGTACTTTGCAAATACTCGATTCATCAGATCCATAAATATAGCTGGAGCATTGGTAACACCGAACGGCATCACAAGGAACTCATAATGCCCGTATCGGGTCCTGAAAGCCGTCTTGCATATATTCTCGGCCACTACTCTGATCTGGTGATAGCCCGAACGGAGATCCAACTTCGAAAATACTCTGGCCCCACTTAACTGATCGAATAAGTCGTCGATGCGCGGAATGGGATATTTGTTCTTTATCGTGACTTTGTTTAACTCCCGATAGTCTATGCATATCCGTAGCAATCCATCCTTTTTCTTTACCGACAAAACTGGTGCACCCCACGGTGAAGCGCTTGGGCGAATAAATCCTTTCTCCAGTGGTTCTCCAATTTGTTTCTTCAATTCTGCCAATTCAACTGGTGTCATTCTGTACGGGGCCTTAGAAACTGGTGTTGTACCTGGAATCAAATCAATCGAGAATTCCAAGACGCGGGGAGGTGGTAGACCTGGTAAGTCTTCAGGGATCACATCCAGAAAATCCCGAACAATCTCCGGGGCTGGACTCTCATCGATCTCCATAGCTGTCAACGCTTTTGGCTTGGCTCTAAACTTGGCTGGCTCCAAAGACTCTCTCCCACCTTCAAAAATAAACTTTGGGTGATTGGGAATGCGGAAAGTCGCATTCCTTGCTCGGCAATCAATAATTGCATGGAATGTACTCATCCAGTCCATCCCGAGAATTGCGTCATAGCTGCATGTTCTGATTAAAAGGAAATTCGCATAGAATTCCCTGCCACACACTACAACTGGACAGGATCTATATTCTCGACTGGATACTATAACACCATTACCCGTATGTATTTCCCAACCATTGGTTAATGGTTCATGTGGTATAGAGTGTGTATCAACGAAATGCGTAGATATGAAACAGTGTGATGCTCCAGAATCAAACAGTACTCTAGCTGGCATAGAATGAACAAGTAGAATACCTGTAACAACTTCACCTGAAGCCTCTGCCTGCTCGGCAGTCAAGGTGAAAGCCCGTCCTTGACCACGGCCTGCGTAGGGTTGCCTCTGCTCCTGTGACCTCTGCTACTACGGTCTAGACCCTCCCTGTAATTTTGTTCGCTCGGGGCAACCACTAACTCGGTGCTGGCTGGATCCGCAAATCAAACACTGTCCCTTGGCACGGCGACAGTCCTTCTGGGTGTGCCCATCCCTGTGGTAGTAGCCGCAAACTAAGTCTTTACTCTGAGGGCGATGCTGGGGCACGAATGGATGCTTCATCTGTGTCGTCCCTGGCCTGTGGATTGATATAACCCCTCAGGACGATGTGCGAGTACGCGGCGGGGCTACTGGGGGCCTCCTATCACTCGAGCTAGGGCCCCTAAATTTATTGATCAGCTTCGCCGGAATTCGTGCCGCGTTGAGCACCTGCGCAAAAATCTGCAACTCGAGTGGCGCGATCAACTACTGTAGCTCAAAATCAAGACCCTGTAAGAAACGCCTGACCCTGGTGGCCTCTGAAACGACCATATACGGAGCAAATCGGCTCAGACGGTTGAATTCTACCGCGTATGTGTCCATGGGACGGCCATTCTGCTTCAGTAAGATGAATCTTTCTTCCATCTCTGCCTTGGCGGTGGAAGGAAAATAGTGGTCCAAGAAGCACTTCTTGAATTTGCTCCATTCGATTGGCCCTTCTAGTCTGCTTTCTTCAACCGACCACCAAGTACGGCTTCGTCCTCCAACTGGGTCTTTATCACATTCACTTTCTCTTCATCGGGTACCCTTGCGGCCGTCAGTAGGTTCTCCATATTGACCAGCCATTGCTCGGCCTCGAGTGGTTCGGCTAGTCCTATAAATACAGCTGGATGTAACCTCTGAAAATCTGACACGGTGCCAGCTCTAGCAGAAAAAGCTGGTTAAGTAGTGCCCTCGGGGGCAGTAATGAGAGCGGAGGGTCCCCTACTGCGGTAATGGCCCTGAGTCACTCGATGAGTAGGTCCGTCTTTCTCTCTTTAGCTTCTGCGAAGGTCGTCAGTGCACTCAAGATCCTCTCCGAGCGATCCTGAGAACTTGAGTCCGAAGAGTGGTCGTTCGGGAACGTCATGTCGCTGGAAGATATTTAAACGGATATGATTAGATACAAGGATGAAAGTGAGAGATAGTGAAGCGAAAATAATGCAATAAAGTGTAGTTAATGTTATCCCTTACTACTAAACGCGGTTCTGATACCAACAAAACCATGTCACGCCCCGCTTCCCAAAATATAGGATACGAGGGATGATTAGGCCAGCCATACTCCTACGGTCAAGGAATAATCCCGCCGTAGTCATACTTCGGCTTCTAGTATTATATGGTAATCAGTAAACACAGCACAGAAGTAAAGAAAATACATCACTAGTTATTACATCAACTTTCATTGTTCACAATTTGCAACAAAACAAAGAAAAGAACTACTAACCAAGTGCGAATACAAGGTTTCTTTAGGGAAAACAGTAAAGGTACTGGAGGCACGACCGTCTAAATCTTCGCAAGCTCGAAGGGCAGGTCTGACTCCTGAACTGGTTCTTCCTCAAGGTCTGAGCATGCATACTCAGGTCGTTAAAGTGACATAATAGCAATATTATAATAATACCAAAAGACAAGAAAATGAAAGTAATAACGGTGGAGATAAAATGCAGGTAATCGATATGTCACTAACTGATGCAATGTATGATCTGTGTCCCTATCGGTCACCAAATCACTTTTGAAATCGAGTTGTAGAAAAGTTGATCACGTTTAACAAGGGTCTCGTACGTACCCGAGACTACGGCCCGCTGTTGCCCGGGACATAACCATGTCAGCCGGACCGCTAGGCCCAACCTAATACATATAAGAGTCGCTGTTCGAATGATCATCCTCTAAATCACTGACCTCGCTAAATACAACTCCCTTTCCACTTCGATTTCCCCCTTTTCCCCAGGTTACACTATTCATGAATATGGGCTAGTTGTGTACAAGTACGCATCAGTAACACGATTTTATTCACTGTTCACTTTATGGTTCATTGTCATGAATCACTCACTATTCATTGGCGTACTTGACACAACCACACCGATACTGTACACGTTCTACAATGCAATATACACGGAGAATTAACATGAATATTCATTATCACTAGAGGTCTTGTAGTCGGGTAGAACTATGAATCATGCCGTTAAACAGTTTATGTGCAGTACAAGTCGTTATACATCTTATGAACATAGAAAATTCGTATTAAATCATGAGTTCAGAATTAAGCAAAAAGATACAAAAGCGGTAATAAGTAAACTCAGTCGGTAGTTCAAAAAAATTAATTTCAAGTCAATCGGGTTTCAGGTTCGCAAGTTACAGTCATTTCATTTTAAGTGTTCGCTGCTGGAAATTCAGTTCCTGAACTAAAAGTCCATTTCGTAACACATTTTGCACCCTGTTGGGATCAAAATTAGGCGATGCTATAGTTGAAAAAAATTTAGGTTTATCAGTTAGGTTTCCGACTCACCAGACGGATCGATAATATCCATGGTGTACTGGAAGTTATGTATTGTACAATAAAAGGGTATACGTTATGTCCCTGTTTGGGACTGCTATACGTTCTGTTGATTTAAAATGTAATTTAAATAGTAAACGGCAGTAAAAATGAATGAAACCACTTTAAATAGCTAGCTAACAGAATTATATTCGCTATGGTATAGGGTTCTGCATCATGGCATTTTCATACAGCAGGGTGAAAGTATTACAAAACAAGAATCGACAGTCAGTGCTGCTCTCGACTGCAGTCCAGAGCCGTACTCCGAACCAGTTTCCGTCACTTTTTAGCATAGAAACAAATTAAAACTCTTATGGTGTTCTAGTTCGTCGAGTCGTCTTCGATATGAGCCCTTGAACGCAACATTCCGATTTATAACCAATTAACTATGATTTTTATAAGGTTCAGGTACGAAAATTTCAGTTTTAACGGGTCTAAATGAGAAAGACCAATCACGTCATTAAAGACCGTATTTTCCAGCCAAATCATAATACAATGTTTGTTATCACTCGGGCCATCCTATGTGATTAGTTTCCTTCAATTTAACGGGGTTTTCAGTTTATGGTTTGCATCGAACACTCGGGTTTTCATTTTATTAATATTGAATCGCAATCGAATTGAATATATATAATAGCATGAAGCAAGCATTATACATGCCTGGTGACGTATTGACGACGGTATGGCAGCGGCAACAACGCGATCGCGACACGAGCACGGCATGGCAACTCGACTTGGCTCGAGCTCGAGTTCTCGGCAGCGGCAGCTTGGTTGCTGGGGTCTTGACGGCGAGGGTGTGGTGGTCGTTGGCGTCAGCTCTTGATGGAGAGGCAGCCGAGGTGGCTGAAGTGGTCGTCAGCGACAGAGGAGGAGTTCGGCGGGGATGCGGTGGGTTAGGGTTGTGCAGGCGGGGATGGAGAGAAGTGGAGTTGGGTTAGGGGAGCTTGGGTGGTATGGTGGTGGTCACGGGGTTGCAATGGGGAAGGGGAGATAGTGTAGGAGGTCGTGGTGGTGGTCACGACGATGGCAGGGAGGGGCCGGCGGAGGTGCACAGAAGGGTTGGTTATGGGTGTTCTGTTGTAGTTTGGGTAGAGCTTGGAGTGGGGGCTCTGTCGGCGTCGAGGTCGGTGGAGGCAGCGATGGTGTGAGGAGGGAAGTGGAGTGAGAGGGAGAACGAGAGTGAGGGGGGAGAGAGGTGGGTTTTGGTGAGAAAGGGAGAGACGGGGTCGAGCGAAGTTTCGTGAGCGCGCACGCGCGAGGTCGTGGGTCGAGGAGTGGGGACTTGGTCACGACGAGGAGCGGGGGCGTGGGGACGAGCGGCGGGGACATGGGGAAACAAAGAAAGAAGCGGGAAAAGAAAAAGGTGGGGAAGAAGAGGACGGGTCGGGTAAGGGGCTTTGGCCGGGTATGGGCTTGGGCTTAGGCCGGGATTTTAGTTTAGGAAAAATTTAGAATTTAAAAATATGCACCTAAGTTCCTACAAAATAATGAGAAAATAGAAAAATATTCAAGGAGACTTGGAAAAATATGGAAAAAATTTATTTACGGAACAGGGAATTTACACTATAAGACCCACTTAGCTGATCGAATAGATCGTCAATGTACGGTAGTGGATACTTGTTCTTTATCGTCACTTCTTTCAGAGCTCTATAATCAACGCACGTTCTGTATGAACCTTTCTTCTTCTTTACGAGCAAAACTGGAGATCCCCAACTTGAAGTACTGGGATGAATCCATCCTTTCTTTAGAAGTTCGTCCAAGTGAGTACGGATGTCACGACCCGGAAATATTAAGCACGTGACTGGCATTTTAATCACGTTAAGTCTATAGGACCCCACCTAATTCAAGTAAGCCAAAGCTCAGAAATCTAAACCTTTAGGGAAAAATAATAGAGGTGAAGTTTTTGATATAAAGGTATAATGAAATAACGTTTGTCTTTAAATACATAACTAATGATATACGAAAAAGAAAGTGGAATACTAAGTTGAGAGCATTTTTCGTCTTTTTAAAAAAATTTGGGCAGCACCTCCCTTGTATATTTTAATCCAAAACCACATATACATAACAAGATAAAAGGCATCCCCAAGCAAGAGCTGGCTCTTCGCCAACTGGCGGAATCACAACCACGCAATACACATATATCCAACCAGAAAGAACAATGAATAAGCAAGACATCAAATCCACAAATAGCGAACATAAAACCCATCGCTCTAAATCTCGCAACCACAAGCCTGTCTAGGTCTACCAATATACAAATTCTAGTTTCTAACTGATGGAGTTTATCTAGATACAAAAGGAGTAATAAATACAACAGTGGGCACGATCCAATGTGTTCCACCTACCAAAGCAAAACACCCTGGAAGAAACTGTGTGCCAGCGATACCGTTACTGATCCCAAGCGGCCAAACCTGCAAGAACTATGGCACAACAGAGGTGAGTTGCCAACTCGTGAGTAGAAAACATCGGCAGGTAGAAATCGAATAAAACAACGATTCCTATGTCATACTGTATCATGAAGATAATACTATGATATCTAGGGTGACCAAGCCTGTATATATGCCAACAATATAATTAATGCCAATGACATATACAAATAAACATCTGAATCATATGCATGTATGCATGTGGATATCATCCACGTGTGTCCATCAACGACACAATCAACATCATGGAACCTGAGTGTCCAACATCGACACTTGAAATATCATGAAAACATATGCATGTATGTATGAGGATAATCAACCAACATGTGCCCATCAACGGTACATCAATATCATGGAACCCGAGTGTCCAAAATCGACACTCGAAATATCATGAAACCTGTGTCCAACATCGACATGTAAATCCTCATATCTCGGGCTCCGTCGGTCCGGATCGGCCCACGGGCTCCGTCAGTCCGGATCAGCCCATATCCATCTCACGACTCCGGCCAGTATCCTCCGGACAACCGCCGGTTCCAACCTATCACCGGTAGGTAGTACCCCCTACCAGGCTCATCGTCTACACCTCAGGCTTCTTGCTCCGGGTACCTCACCGGGTCTACTATGTACCCGCAGGCGGCTCATCCAACTCCTCGAATCGGGTCTCGAAAATATGCTTAGAACCGAGAAAACTCATGGTGGACGTCTCGAAATATCATATCAAGAGAAACCGGGTTTTTAAAACAATACATAATTTCCTTTGAAATATAATCACGGTTCTCAAATTCAGAAATCTCATAAAAACAGCATCTCAATGCATATAAACGTAAAGTACGATGTATGCAAACATAGAATAGAAATGTGAGCATATCAAGAGAAAACCGCACTTTTTAAATCTTTTAAGTTTCGAAAAGTATCTTGCGAGTTCCCAAATCCATGAAATCGAATAAAGCATCATATGAGAGGATATGCATATATATATCTATTACTATAGCGATGTTTATATACAATGCATGTGGCATTTAAGTAAGAAATGCTATATCTAAACTAGCATGTGAGAGCAAGAGTACAAAAATATAATTAAGCTACCAGCTAGCAGTTTATACAACTGAGACAACGGTTTCTAATGTGTATGTGGCATGTCCATTACCGATGATGATGTGTGTGAGCCGGCAAGCAAGTGTACGTGCAATATACGCATCATCGGTAATAGTGCATATGTCCTAGCAGACGAGATTGTAACTTCTAATGAAAGCACATGTATATGCAATACAATGAGTATATCATAAATGTAGCAGAAAAGTAAACCGTAAGCACGATATTATAAAATATACGTATCTAACCTAACTTCTACATAAGGGACTAAACACATAAAGGACTAAACTAAAGCAGTGTAGAAAGGAATTAAAAATATCTATAACATATTCGAGTCGATGAATATCCGAGTTGATGAATCTATCAATCGGCGATCCAGCATCATAGCATCACGTACGGTATAATTTATCGTACGGCATCCTCGAGTCAAGGTTATGGATCAATCATCCGGTAAAACTCATCGCGTACGGTAATCCATCGTACGGCGGTATTAAACAAATAGGGATTCTATCGACCTATACAACAATGAGGGTACGGATCTAAAGTCTCGTACGACAAATTACTCATTATTCTCATAATTATATATATGTACACATATCTCAAGTCGCATCCGTATCAATCTCATATCATATCTTGGCAAAAGTATCTATATTCCCATATCGCCTCGCATCCGTATATCAACATATTAAGCTAAGTCATCTTATTCATCATATTCTCTCTTCATCACATCAATATCTCACATCAAGTAATCTTATATATATATATATATATATATATATATATATATATATATATCATATTTTATCGATCTCATAACACATCTATCTCAATCTTATCATATCCATCGATCTTGTTAAGGTCGAAAATTGCACCCCGGTTGACCAAATCAAAGTCAAGGTCAACCCCAAGCCAGGTGGGCCCAAGCCCAGATCAGGTGGGCTCATGCCGAGTCGAGCCTGAACATGAAGCGGCCGGCCTCCCCCATGCTGAAATAAAAAATCATGTAATAAATAAATTTTGATGTAATTTTTATGCATGAATGGGCATAAAGCCAAATTTTTGTAAAGCTCATTGCTTATGTGCAAAAAGAAATAGCACATGAGACATGAGATGGGCAAAATGCCATTTTGTAAAGCCCAAGGGGCTATATGTAAATGTGTAAGCCTATATAAGGCAACATGATGATGAATAAAGAGACGCTTTTCATTCCTCTAAAAAAATGTTAGGGTTTTTGTGCCTCCTTCTCCTTCCTCAAAGTTCTAAACCTTCATCTTTTTTTGAATTAAATCAAGAGTTCTACTCTTTTCCAAAACTAAATATTTTTTCACCACAAAACCCACAAAGGGGAATTCAGATCTTCCATTAGATCTCAAAAAGGAGAGATTTTTAAAATTTCATACTCCTTGCTCTTCAAGATCCGGACAACAGAGGAGGAAGAAGGAGACCCGCTTCCAAGAACCCCATTTTGGGGAAGATCCAGGGCTCAAGGGAGAAGCCCCTTCCATCAGCTCCAAAATATCTTAGGAGTTCAACTCCTCAAAAATATATATACATATATATACAAAACGATAAATATTTCCTTTCTGGAGCATAGATCCCAGTGCAGAGACCAAGTCCCTTCTGCCGTTGACGCCTAGCGCCCGCGTGCCAGGCACGTGGTGCGCTGGCGCTCTGGCGCGCAGCGCCCGCGTGCCTGGCACGTGGGGCGCTGGCGCCTTCTCCAACGCATCCTTTGGATGCCCTTTCCCTTTATATGTGTGTGTGTGTACACACACACACATAATCCACCACACTGTCCCCGTTAGAAAAAATTTCTAACGGGGCACTGCCCCGCACCCCGCAAGGGGGCTGCTAGCCCCCTTGACCCCCAGCCCGCTATCCGGGTAGAGAGACCCCCGTAAAAACTTTGCGGGACCCCTGATATATCCAAAACCCCTTTCAAAACATACGCACACTGCACGTTGAGTTCGCATGACCTGTTTGACCCATCAATCGGAGGTTCTCTCGCTCCAAAGGCGAGGGGTAATTAACGGCAGCTTAGTCCGCGGCTGCCGGAGATTTGGATCCCCACAATCAATAAACCCCAGCCTACCCTAAGCAAGGGGAATCTGTAATGCGCCTGACAAGTGCGCGCGTATTCCCGTCTCAATGGGGTGACGAAAAACACCCTACAGATTCTGGCACGCCCGGTGGGACCAATCTCTCCTCCCATATTTCGGGTTAAATATCCAGGCGAACTCAATCAACATATACATTGATTGCCTATACTGAAATCATGTTTCTTTATGCAGCTTAACGACTTTCGACTACAATCTTTGAACGCAGGTCGGTATTTGAACGACTTTCCATGGCCCCAGCTGGGGGCAAGGCAATCAACACCGATAAAGTAATAAGCCATCCAGCAAGATCCGGCGGTGCACCTGACGACTGCTCAATCGGGTATCTTCTCTAAGCTCCCGTCAGATGACCTCTAAGTCGGTAAACTGGAAACAGATGACCTCTAAGTCGTTAAACTGGAAACAGCTGACCACCATGTCGTTAAACTGGGAATGATAGACCTCTAAGTCTTTAAACTAGGAACCGCTGACCACCACGTCGTTAAACTGGGAATGTTAGACCTCTAAGTCTTTAAACTGGGAACCGCCGACCACCACGTCATTAAACTGGGAACAGTCGACCTCTAAGTCGTTAAACTGGGGATGTAAAAATGTGTAAATAAAATATATATATATATATATATATATGTATGTATATATAAATAAAAATCCGAAATGATGGGGTGTAACAACCCTAATTTTCCTATACAAAATTTTTTTCAAATATTTTTTTCAAAAATCCACAAAGGGGTATTTTAGCATGAGCACAAGATATAGGTAATTATTTTGTTTTTAATTACAAACTACAAGAATATAATAACTCCATTTTTAGTGTACAAGAATTTACTTTAAATTTAATGTATACTAGGAGTATTTATTCTTGCTGCTATCAGTTTAAGTAATTAAATACCACAATAATTACAAGAAGGAGCTTGTAGCTCATTGGTAATACCTTGCACTGCTGAACCAAGCCATCAGAGTTCGAATCTCATACCCCACATTATTTTTAATATTGATCTTTTTAAAACCTTTAGAATACCAAGAGTTTACACGTGCATATCTCACAAAAACCCCACTACACCCAAACATGTAACACTTGCAGGAGTTAGATGAACCGTCGGGGGGGATCCAGGCCACCGGACTCAGTCGGGAATCGGCCAACTCGGCCTTGACTCGGCCGACTCAGTGATCCGACCGAGTCACGGCCGAGTCACCCCCGATTCGGCCGATTCCGGCGATGGTCACAACATGAAAGTTGTGTCTTTTCATATTCCCTACGCACCTGCAAAGTTTCAGCCTCATACCACTTCCAGAGCTCTTTAAAAACTCCAATTACTCCACTTTTAATACATTTTTATTACATTTTATCACATTTTTATTTTTAACTTTTCATCTACCCTAACCCTAGCCTAACTCTATAAATACCAACCCTACACACTACCCTCTCACCCTCCAAAATCTTGAGCCACTATCTCAAAAGTTTTCCAAGAAGTGTGTGCTTTGAAACCGAGTTCACGGCGAAGCCCTAACGGAATTCCGGCGACGTGCTTTGAAGCAACCAGCGAAGAAACCACACCTCGGCCTTTCCCCTAGTCCTCTTTACTCTTTAGAAGAGTTTGAAAACCCGTAAGTCCCAATCTTCCCTCTTTTCTATTTCTTAAAATACGGAATTACGAACCCCGACGGAAATCGGAACAAACCGATTTCCAATTCGTTTTTTTCCTACAAAATCCCACTTGTCACCTAATCCATAATACCTACCTATATTCATGATGACTATTAATTACATAGAAACCAATTTAAACAAAGTTTCTCACATGAAATGATAGCTTTCTTGTAACCGTATTCTTTTCATAAAAATACCATGAAGTTTATTTTTCTTCGTTTAATCAATTCCCTCATTCCTAAATATGTTTATCTTGATCAATAAACTTGTAGAAATCAATTTGAATGAATTTTCACACATAAAATGATAACGTTTTCAAATACCGTATTCTTGCGCTTAAATACCTTCAAGTTTAATATATCATATTTAACCTCTAAAACTTCATTAAAACTTAAAATAAGTCACGAGGTAATGACCTACCTCTACACACACAAATATAACCCTAATTGATCAACGTCAAAACATAGAATACGAAAATACAGGACTTTTCACTAAAATACCATTATCTTTATAAACCTTTCTTGAAAGCTTTAAGTTGTACACAATTTTAAATAAAATCTTTTATAATGAAAGCACGATATGTCATGGACATCGATCGTTTATCTAAACTGACTTTGTGGTGTCTAGGCAAGTGTGTCTAGGCTAGTGGTTTTTAATTATGCCCACTACTGTGGTTCCTTTCCACTTACCTGGCACTTACCTGGCCGCAAATGACGGTGAAGAGGCGATTTGAGGCTTCTAATGACTTGTCGTTTAGACCTTAGAAATAGGCTAGTTGGCTTAGGAAACCCTAGAAACTAAAATACGGAAATCTATACCCTTTTACAAATAAATACCTTATATTTATAAAACCGTTTTTTCTAAATGAATGGTATTTTGTTAAACCTAAGCAAAGCGCCGCTACAACCCACTTTTGGGGAACCCGTTAGGGATAGTACGGTTCATCGTGCACCCGCGGGCTAGTAGTACGAGATTCAGACCTCCGCAAGGAGCATTCGGTCTCGAAAGGTTTAAAATACGGCATTTAAGAAAAAATGAGATTTTGGAAAATAAAATATTATTTAAAATTATTCTTGTATTAATTTAATTATCATTTAAACACATATTTTATTATAAGATAAAGTTTCCATCTTTTTCTAAAATTACAAGATTAAAAGTTACATTAAAATACCATGAATTTCAAATAAATCAATTAATACTTTTATTAGGATATATTCACTAGAATAACACAAATAAAATTTACACTCATTATAACAATAAAGACGAATAATAAATACTTGGGGTGTATCTTGAAAACTATGCAAAAGTATTTTTATATAAAACCCCCTCAAGTTTTATAATTTGCAATAAGGACCCTAACAATTAAAGAACTTCAAATTCCATTTCTTTTAGTCTGACTCGGGTTTGAGTCTGACTATTTCTGACTTGAATATGATTCAAGTCATTCTATATTCTTTAATATTCCAACTCAATATGAATACATGAATCCCAGAATCCTGTTAACAATCATTACAACTTGACTGAATCAAACAATGGATATACATCCATTATTCCGTTATTCCATTTACCTGATTATGCAGTTACAACATGTTTACTGATATCATGGTTTTGATCAGTCATCCAACTTATACAATACAATACTACAATACAATCATAACACTACGGGGTTTAAGGGGTAGACTGATACGGAATATGTTAAAGGTGGCATGAGGTGGTCACTTAAGACGTAATTACATCCATGCCGTTGTTCCGTGGTATTATCGACGGAGCCTTGTACTACAGGTTACCAAAGTCCCCGGTGTAAGTGGGACTCCCCTCGTATACACTGGCATCTTCTGTACCAGGCTAAAAACAACAACGTTAATACAATATTATAATATTATAATACAACAGTAAAAGCTCTCTCTCTCTCTCTCTCTCTCTTTCTTACTGTCTGTTTATTTCCCCCTTATCTTTGGGACTTACCGAGCGACCTGTTCGCTGACGACATTCTATTTCTTTCTTCTTTGAATGTCGTCAGGTGGTTTGGACCCGGCAGAAGTTGAGTCAACCCAGGAAGACTTGGAGCAATTTGCTGAAGACCCTGCAGTATAATTTCATTGTACACTTTTCTTTTCAGTACTTTCCATTTCCTGTTATGCCACTGTTTAGGCATCTTTATTTCAGTTGTATTTTTTTTCCTTTCCATGTTTTGTACAAAGAATGTTAATAAATAAAAGTTGCTGTTATTTTTATACTCTTGTCTCTTGTGTAATATTTTATATTGCTTAGCTACGCTTAGCGTATGTACTTCTGAGTACATACGTAGCGGACCTCGTCGCGTCCACTTCACCGTACACTAGGAAGCGGGGCGTGACATGGGGCAACTCGCAATAAAAATCAGCGAGTAAAAATAAAAATGAAAATAAAGCCGAAATGATGGGGCAACCGTGAATAAATAGCCGAAATGATAGGGCAATCGCGACCTTCACGATAAGAAAAGCTGAAATGATAGAGCAATCGCGGTAAAAAAACGGTGAATGATGAATCGCTCCTGGTACCATATTCCAGTGTAGCGATGCAGACGCCAACCAAATTCCAAATCCCAAAACGGTGAATGATAAGTCGCTCCTGGTACCATATTCCAGTGTAGCGATGCAGACGCCAACCAAATTCCAAATCCCAAAATGGCGAATGATGAGTCGCTCCTGGTACCATATTCCAGTGCAGCGATGCAGACGCCAACCAAAATTCCAAATTTCTGAATGTCCCAACGGCGAATGATGAGTCGCTCCTGGTACCATATTCCTGTGCAGCGATGCTGACGCCAACCAAATTCCAAACCCTATACCCTAAGTGGCGAATGATGAGTAACTCCCGGTACCATATTCCAGTGCAGCGATGCAGACGCCAACCAAATTCCAAACCTCATACCCCAAGTGGAGAATGATGAGTCGCTCCTGGTACCATATTCCAGTGCAGCTATGCAGACGCCAACAAAATTCCAAATCCCATACCACCAACGGCGAATGATGAGTCGCTTCTGGTACCATATTCCATTGTAGCGATGCAGACGTCCACAAAGTCCCGAAATTTTTCCGGCCCTACGGTCTGGATCATACATCCTACAAAACCGTGTACAATCTACGGGCGTAAAACGATCCCAATCTCTCCCAAGTCCTACCGGCGAGTCCACATTCAAAGTCCCACCGGCGATGAAGATTAAAAAAAAGGGGTATGTCTACAAGCAAAATGGGCACAGATGAAAACTCGAAAGAGCTCCGTGAGTAAAAATAGCAGGACTGCCGGCGAGTTTGTAAAAACCTGAAAGGGCGCAAACTCGTGAAAAAGAGATGAAATGCACTCGCAAAGTCCTCTCGACTTTGTGAGGAGAAAATTCCCGCGTGAGATCCCTACGACTTACAAAGGAGAAACACACTTGAGAGTCCCCACGACTCCTAAGGAGAAAATACACCTACGGGATCCTTATGACCCGTAGGGAGAAAATGCTTTTATGGGACCCTTACGGCCCATAAAATTGAAAAGCCTTAGGTGATAGGGATCTAAACCTGTCTCCTAAGCCATCGCTTCCCAACATGGAAAGGCAAATGATGATTCGCTCCTGGTACCATATTTCAGTGTAGTGGTGCTGATGCCGACCCAAAAAACCAATTCCTAAATCCTCCCGGGGCAAATGATGAGTTGCTCCTGGCATTATTCCAGTGTAGCGGTGCTGATGCCGACCCAAAAAACCAATTCCCAAATCCTCCCGGGGCAAATGATGAGTTGCTCCTGGCATTATTCCAGTGCAGCAATGCAGATGCCAACAAAAAAAATCCCCAAATCCTCTCATAGAAAATGATGATTCGCTTCTGGTACCATATTCCAGTGAAGCGGTGCTGATACCAACCCAAATCAAACCAACAACCTCTGCGGCAGAATCATGCTTCGTCCCAGAATATACCCCGTGTCAAAATCATGCTTCGCCTCGGCGTATCTGCCTTCCCTGTTGGAATTATGCTTCGAATCGAAATCAACCAGCGACACTCCGTGCCGGGGACAAGTCGAACATCAGCGACACTCTGTGCCGGGGACAAGTCGATCAGCGACACTCCGTGCCGGGGACAAGTCGAACATCAGCGACACTCCGTGCCGGGGATCAAGTCGAACAATCAGCGACACTCCGCGCCGGGAATCAAGTCGAACAACCAGCGACACTTCGTGCCGGGGATCAAGTCGAACAAACAGCGACAATCCGTGCCGGGGGCAAGTCAAATAGCGACACTCCGCGCTGGGGATCAAGTCGAATAAACATCGACACTCCGTGCCGGGGACAAGTCGACCAGCGACACTCCGTGCCGGGGATCAAGTCGAACATCAGCGACACTCCGTGCCGGGGATCAAGTCGAACAACCAGCGACACTCCGTGCGGGGGATCAAATCGAACAAACAGCGACACTCCATGCCGGGGATAAGTCGAACAGCGACACTCCGTGCCGGGGACAAGTCGATCACCGACACTCCGTGCCGGAGACAAGTCGAGCATCAGCGACACTCCGTGTCGGAGACAATTCGATCAGCGACACTCCGTGCCAAGGACATGTCCAACAGCGACACTTCATGCTGGGGACAAGTCGAACAGCGACACTCCGTGCCGGGGACAAGTCGAACATCAGCGACACTCCGTACTGGGGATCAAGTCGAACATCAGCGGCATTCCGCGCCGGGGATCAAGTCGAACAACCAGCGACACTCCGCGCCGGGGATCAAGTCGAACAAACAGCGACACTCCGTGCCGGGGGCAAGTTGAACAGCGACACTCCGCGCTGGGGATCAAGTCGAACAAACATTGACACTCCGTGCCGGGGACAAGTCGACCAGCGACACTCCGTGCCGGGGACAAGTTGAACAACCAGCGACACTCAGTGTCGTCGACCGTCCATGTCGTAAAAAGGGCAGTGCAGGCTTCCCACAAATCGGGAACCAAATCGCTCCGGGCCAGGGAAACGTCTGCCACGGACACTCCGTCCCGGAGACGCATCAAACGTCGATCGTCCATGTCGTAAAAAGGGCAGTGCAGGCTTCCCACAAATCGAGAACCAAATCGCTCCAGGCCAGGGAAACGTCTGCCACGGACACTCCGTCTCGAAGACGCGTCAAGCGTTGACCGTCCATGTCGTAAAAAGGGCAGTGCAGGCTTCCTACAAAGCGGGAACTAAATCGCTCTGGGCCAGGAAAACGTCTACCACGAACACTCCGCCTTGGAGATGCAAACGTCGAATGTCCATGTCATAAAAAGGGCAGTGCAGGCTTCCCACAAATCAGGAACAAATCGCTCCGGGCCAGGGAAACGTCTGCCATGGACACTCCGTCCCAGAGACGCATCAAGCGTCAACCGTCCATGTCGTAAAAAGGGCAGTGCAGGCTTCCCACAAAGCGGGAACCAAATCTCTCCGGGCCAGGGAAACGTCTACTACGGACACTCCGCCTCGGAGACATAAACGTCGACCGTCCATGTCGTAAAAAGGGCAGTGCATCCCAAAAAGTTGAAACCAAAGCAAGTCGCCTCCACGCGAAAGAAGATCCATCAATTTCATGCACACGACCCACATATGTGGTGTGCATTTATTGATGGGGGCACTTTATTGGGGTCGAAAATTGCACCCCGGTTGACCAAGTCAAAGTCAAGGTCAACCCCAAGCCAGGTGGGCCCAAACCCAGATCAAGTGGGCTCATGCCCGAGTCGAGCTCGAACATGAAACGGCCGGCCTCTTCCATGCTGAAATAAAAAATCATGTAATAAATAAATATTGATGTAATTTTTATGCATGAATGGGCATAAAGCCAAATTTTTGTAAAGCCCGTGGCTTATGTGCAAAAACAAATAGCACATGAGACATGGGATAGGCAAAATGCCATTTTGTAAAGCCCAAAAGGCTATATGTAAATATGTAAGCCTATATAAGGCAACATGATGATGAATAAAGAGACACTTTTCATTCCTCTCAAAAAAGGTTAGGGTTTTTGTGCCTCCTTCTCCTTCCTCAAGGTTCTAAACCTTCTTCTTTTTTTGAATTAAATCAAGAGTTTTACTCTTCCTTTTCCAAAACTAAATAGTTTTTCACCACAAAACCCATAAAGGGGAACTCAGATCTTCCATTAGATCTCAAAAAGGAGAGATTTTTAAAATTTCATACTCCTTATTCTTCAAGATCCAGCCAACAGAGGAGGAAGAAGGAGACCCGCTTCTAAGAACCCCATTTTGGGGAAGATCTAGGGCTCAAGAGAGAAGCCCCTTCCATCAGCTCTAAAATATCTTAGGAGTTCAACTCCTCAAAAATATATATACATATATATATACCAAACAATAAATATTTCTTTTCTGGAGCACAGCTCCCAGTACAGGGACCAAGTCCCTTCTGCCGCTGACGCCTAGCGCCCGCGTGCCAGGAACGTGGGACTGGCGCTCTGGCGCACAGCGCCCGCGTGCCAGGCACGTGGGGCGCTGGCGCCTTCTCCCACGCATCTTTTGGATGCCCTTTCCCTTTATACACACACACACACATACACATACTCCACCACACTGTCTCCGTTAGAAAAAATTTCTAACGGGGCGCTGCCCCACACCCCGTAAGGGGGCTGCTAGCCCCTTGACCCCCAGCCCGCTATCCGGGTAGCGGGACCCCCGTAAAAACTCTGCGGAGCCCCCGATATATCCAAAACCCCTTTCAAAACATACGCACACTGCACGTTGAGTTCGCATGACCTGTTTGACCCATCAATCGGAGGTTCTCTCGCTCCAAAGGCGAGGGGTAATTAACGGCAGCTTAGTCCGCGACTGCCGGAGATTTGGATCCCCACAATCAATAAACCCCAGCCTACCCTAGGCAGGGGGAATCTGTAATGCGACTGACAAGCGTGCGCGTATTCCCATCTTAATGGGGGACGAAAAACACCCTACAGATCTCATGTCATATCCTTATATATCTAGTCTCATATCTTGGTATATGTATTCAATCATTCATATCATCTCCAACTAACTTTTTGATCATATCCATAGTTTCCTAGTATAAGTTTCTCCGACTATATTCTATATATCGGTCTCCATATTATAATTGCGGGGGTGCTATACGCCATCCACCCGATTTTCCCGTAGATATAAATCTACTCACCTGCTAAACTCGTCGCTCAGCCGAAATCGATGTGCTTCGTCGTCTCAGAAGTCCACGTGAAAGTACCTACAAATCAACACATATCGCAACGTTATGAAAACCAAGTCCGAAAACCGAAACGACACACGAATTGCTTATAGGTTAGAACCTATAGCTTACGCATGCAAAAACAACCGAATAACCCTCGCCGTTGACGTACAAACGTCCAACAACCAAATCAAATCTCAAATATGAAAACCAAGCATTCAAATATCGAAAAACTTAATACGGCAACCGAGGAAATCACTCACAGATTTTTGCTCAGGTAAATAGGGACGAAACTAAAAATACGGTATCTAGTATATAAGGATTAGGAGCTACAGACAAAACCCCATCACCAGAACCCACAACTTGGCCGGTGACAAGCTTCAAAAATCCGGTGCCGCCGGTTTTCTTAGGGAATTGGTATCTCGTATTTTGGTGGTGGTCTTCTAGTGGTTAATCTAGGTCGGTGATATTGTTTTTTTCCTCATAACATCCCAGGTTGTTGCAGATTCCCTGTAGATCAACCAAACTCCACAAAACCGACACGGAGTAAATCCTAAGTTTGTATTTGGGTTCTTATTCTCTGGTCCAGGTCAGAAAAAACATCACTAAGGTCTTACAACACTCACTACATCTCTATTACATTTTTATAAGTCCACAAAATCACTAACCGTCAACTTAGAAATTTCCAGGGTCACTAAACCACAAAAGTTTAACTCTAAACTAAACTAGGATTGTAACAACCCAAATTTTTCTATACAAATTTTTAAAATATTTTTTCAAAAATCCATAAAAGGGTATTTTAGCCTGAGCACAAGTAATTATTTTGTTTTTTAATTACAAATTAAAAGAATGTAACAACTCAATTTTTAGTGTACAAAATTTGCTTAAAAAATAATGTATACTTGGAGTATTTACATTTTCTGTAACTACTTTAAGTAATTAAATAGCTCCATAATTACAAGAAGGAGCTTGTAGCTCATTGGTAATACCTTGCACTGTTGAACCAAGCCATCAGAGTTCAAATCCCATACCACGCATTATTTTAATATTATTTTGTTTTAAATTTTATAGAAGTCCAACAGTCAACACGTGATAACTCCATAATTTCCCACTACACCTGAAAAACTAAAAGCACCAGAGTGTTCACCTGACGACCCCACACCTCCTAGGCACCGGACTCAGCCCGACTCGGGCCGGCGCCGCCTGCCGGACTCGGCCAGACGGCCGAGTCGCCTGAAGATGAAAAGTTCCTCTTGGTCTACCCAACTCCCCTGCATACTTTATTTCCCCAGATCGTTTCCAGAGAGCCCACTAACCCCCATTTACTCCATTTTTAATGATTTTTTTAATACATTTTTACATTTTTTAAATAAAAACCCTTCATTTACCCTAATCCTAGCGTAACCCTATAAATACTACCCTAAACACCACCCCTCACTCACATTTTTGAGCCAACTCTCAAGAAAAATACTTAGAACTCTAGTGTGCAATCGAAGTGAGCGAAAGGCGAAGCCCCGGCGAATTTTCCGGTCATCTTCTGAAAACAATTCTAGGAGCTCCCGGCGACGAAACGACGCACCGGCGACTCCTCCCATACCACTTCTCTCTCTTTGTTGTCCTAATCCCGTAAGTCCCCAAATTCCATCTCTCTATTTTTTTCTAAAATACGGATTTACAAAACCCGACGGAATCGGAACCAATCCGATTTTCGATTCGGTTTCTTTATAAAACTTCACTTCTCGTTAATAAAATTATGCTTAAACTCTCTCATGTTAACTATTAAATACTAATCAATCAAATTGATCAAGTTTCATATCACAAAATAATTGCTAATTCCTTTTACCGTATTTTTTTCATTTAAATACCACATTGTTCCTTTTGCGACATTTAAACCATTAAACTTGATATACCTTTAAGTAGATCACGAGATAACGACCAACCTCCTCACACACTCATATGAAACATAGCACGATACCCTCGGGAACATAGAAGACGGGAAAAACGATACTGTTTCATTTAAATACCATTTACTTAATAAAACCGTTTTTCTTAACGATTAGTATTTAAACAAATCTTTGCAAAGCGCCACTACAACCCATTTGGGGAACCCGTTCGGGATAGTGTGGATTATCGCACATCCTCGGGCTTAGTAGTGCGAGATTCAGACCTCCGCAAGGAGCATTCGGTCTCGAAAGATTTAAAATACGACATCTTAAGAAAATGAGATTTTTAAAATATAAAATATATATTAAAATTATTTTTGTATAAATATATGTATATTTATCATTAAAATACCTATTTTGTTATGATATAAATATTCCACATTTTTCTAAAAATCACAAGATTCATTTTACATTAAAATACCATGAATTCCATACAAGTTTAATATTACACTTTAATACCATATATTATAAAAGTTAGGTTATTCTCATTAGAATTGTCACAAGTATAAAATCTACAATTATTACAACTTTAAAGACGATAATAAATACTTGGGGTGTATTTTGAAAACTATACAAAGTATTTTTATATAAAACCCTCTCAAGTTCTATAAATTACCATAAGGACCCTAGTAAACATAGGTTTAAGCGGGACCAATCTCTTGAGCCTCAGGGAGCCGGAGAAGTGGGTGCTTGCCTATCTAAGGTAGACAACTTAACAACGGTGTTATCAATACGGTAATCGTCTTTGAAAAAGACACAAATCCTGCCGCCCATGTGCAGCGGTTACCGATAACATCAAAACAATCAGGACTTCAATTTACTTTTCTAATTGTCTGAATCAGTTTGAGTCTCATTATAATCTGACTTGAATATGATTCAAGTACAATGTACAATCTACAATCTACAATTTACAATATTACAATTCAACATGAATCCATGAATCCATTACTCCATATATTCAATCTATACAACTTGACTGAACTGAACCATGGATATACATTCCATTTACATGATTATACAGTTACATCCATGATTCTACAGTTACATACATGATTCTCCAGTTACATCCGTTTACTGATATCATGGTTTCGGTCAGTCATCCAATTATACAATCTATACAGTTTACAATACAAGTCAATACAATACAACAATACAATCAAGATAACACTACGGGGTTTAAGGGGTAGACTGGTACGGAATATGTTAAAGGTAGCATGAGGTGGTCACCTAAGACGTAATTACATCCATGCCGTTGTTCCGTGGTATTATCGATGGAGCCTTGTACTACGGGTTACCAAAGTCTCCGGTGTAAGTGGGACTCCTCTCGTATACACTGGCATCTTCTGTACCAAACTACAAACAACAGCGTTAACACAACATCATAATAATATAATACAACTTTAAAACCTATCTTCTTATTCTGTCTATTCTATTTCTTTCTTCTCTTTGGGACTTACCGAGCGATCTGTTCGCTGACGACATTATCTTTCTTTCTTCTTTGAATGTCGTTAGGTGATCTGGACACGTCAGAGATCGAGCTTACTGCTGAAAACTTGAACCAATTCAATGAAGACCCCGAGCTCTAGACATTGTACATTTTCCATTCAGTACTTTTCATTTCCGGTTATGCCATTGTTTAGGCATCGCTTTTATTTCAGTTGTATTTACTTTTCATGCATTGTACAAAAGAATGTTAATAAATAAAGTTGATGTTCAGTTTATATCTCTTGTCTCTTGTGTATTTACCTTTATATTACTTAGATACGCTTAGTGTATTTACTTCACAGTAAATACGTAGCGGACCAGTCGCGTCCCCTTCGCCGTATACCGGGAAGCGGGGCGTGACAGATTTTGTTGGTGGCCCATGCAGGTAAGAGCTGTATAGAACCATACTATGCAGTTCTGTTCTGCGTGAACAACCTAAGCAATATAACACAAGAACCAGCAACTAAAACATTCTTTACAATCATGTTCCTTGAATCTTATCATTTCATATTATTTGAATCATATACTTTGAATCTGTCCTAACCCAAAATTCTCTCATCTCTTTTACAATCTTACCAAAACCTTAGCATTTTTTCATTTCTTCACACATTTTTCACATTTTTTAAAACCCTTGCACCATCTTGCTATACACCATCTAAACTCCAGTCACCAAACTTTTCTTGAATATGTAACACTTTCCTTTTACAAATTTCGAGGACGAAATTTTTATAAGGAGGGTAGAATGTAACAACCCTAATTTTCCTATACAAATTTTTAAAATATTTTTTCAAAAATCCATAAAGAGGTGTTTTAGCCTGAGCACAAGTAATTATTTTGCTTTTTAATTACAAGTTAAAAGAATGTAACAACTCCATTTTTAGTGTACAAAATTTGCTTAAAAATTAATATATACTTGGGGTATTTACATTTTCTGTAACTACTTTAACTAATTAAATAGCTCCATAATTACAAGAAAGAGCTTGTAGCTCATTGGTAATATCTTGCACCGCTGAACCAAGCCACCAGAGTTCAAATCTCATACCCCACATTATTTTTAATAATATTTTATTTTAAATTTTATACAAGTCCAACAGTCAACATGTGATAACTCCATAATTTCCCACTACACCTGAAAAACTAAATGCACCAGAGTGTTCACCAGACGACCCCCTACCTCCTAGGCACCGGACTTGGCCCGACTCGGCCGGCGGACCGGCCGACTCGGGCCGGCGCCGCCGGCCGGACGGCCGAGTCGCCTGAAGATGAAAAGTGCCTCTTGGTCTGCCCAACTCCCCTGCATACTTTATTTCCCCATATCGTTTCCAGAGAGCCCATTAACCCCTATTTACTCTATTTTTAATGATTTTTTTAATACATTTTTACATTTTTCTAAATCAAAACCCTTCATATACCCTAACCCTAGCCTAACTCTATAAATACTACCCTAAACACCACCCCCTCACTCACATTTCTGAGCCAACTCTTAAGAAAAATCCTTAGAACTCTAGTGTGCAATCGAAGTGAGCGAAAGGCGAAACCCCGGCGAATTTTCCGGTCATCTTCCGAAGACGATTCTAGGAGCTCCCGGTGACGAAACGACGCACCGGCGACTCCTCCCGTTCCACCTCCCTCTCTTTGTTTTCCTAAACTCATAAGTCCCTAAATTCTATCTCTCTATTCTTTTCTAAAATACGGATTTACAAAACCCGACGGAATCGGAACCAATCCGATTTCCGATTCGGTTTCTTTATAAAACTTCACTTCTCGTTAATACAATTATACTTAAACTCTCTCACGTTGACTATTAAACACTAATCAACCAAATTGATCAAATTTCATATCACAAAATAATTGCTAATTCCTTTTACCGTAATTTTTTCATTTAAATACCACATAGTTCCTTTTGCGACATTTAAACCATTAAACTTGATATACCTTTAAATAGATCACGAGGTAACGACCTACCTCCTTACACACTCATATGCAACATAGCATGATACCCTCGGGAACTTAGAAGACGGGAAAAATGACACTGTTTCATTTAAATACCATTTACTTAATAAAACGGTTTTTCTTAACGATTAGTATTTAAACAAATCTTTGCAAAGCGTCACTACAACCCATTTGGGGAACTCGTTCAGGATGGTGCGGATTATCGCACATCCTCGGGCTTAGTAGTGCGAGATTCAGACATCCGCAAGGAGTATTCGGTCTCGAAAGATTTAAAATACGACATCTTAAGAAAATGAGATTTTTAGAATATAAAATATATATTAAAATTATTTTTGTATAAATATATGTATATTTATCATTAAAATACCTATTTTGTTATGATATAAATATTCCACATTTTTCTAAAAATCACAAGATTCATTTTACATTAAAATACCATGAATTCCATACAAGTTTAATATTACACTTTAATACCATATATTATGAAAGTTAGGTTATTCTCATTAGAATTGTCACAAGTATAAAATCTATAATTATTACAACTTTAAAGACGATAATAAATACTTAGGGTGTATTTTAAAAACTATACAAAGTATTTTTACATAAAACCCCCTCAAGTTCTATAAATTATCCTAAGGACCCTAGTAAACATAGGTTTAAGTGGGACCAATCTCTTGAGCCTCAGGGAGCCGGAGAAGTGGGTGCTTGCCTATCTAAGGTAGACAACTTAACAACGGTGTTATCAATACGGTAATCGTCTTTGAAAAAGACACAAATCCTGCCGCCCATGTGCAGCGGTTACCGATAACATCAAAACAATCAGGACTTCAATTTACTTTTCTAATTGTCTGACTCAGTTTGAATCTCATTATAATCTGACTTGAATATGATTCAAGTACAATGTACAATCTACAATCTACAATTTACAATATTACAATTCAACATGAATTCATGAATCCATTACTCCATATATTCAATCTATACAACTTGACCGAACCGAACCATGGATATACATTCCATTTACATGATTATACAGTTACATCCATGATTCTACAGTTACATACATGATTCTCCAGTTACATCCGTTTACTGATATCATGGTTTCGGTCAGTCATGCAATTATACAATCTATACAGTTTACAATACAAGTCAATACAATACAACAATACAATCAAGATAACACTACAGGGTTTAAGGGGTAGACTGGTACGGAATATGTTAAAGGTGGCACGAGGTGGTCACTTAAGACGTAATTACATCCATATCGTTGTTCCGTGGTATTATCGACGGAGCCTTGTACTACGGGTTACCAAAGTCTCCGGTATAAGTGGGACTCCTCTCGTATACACCGGCATCTTCTGTACCAAGCTACAAACAACAGCGTTAACACAATATCATAACAATATAATACAACTTTAAAAGCTATATTCTTATTCTGTCTATTCTGGTTCTTCCTTCTCTTTGGGACTTACCGAGCGATCTGTTCGCTGACGACATTCTCTTTCTTTCTTCTTTGAATGTCGTCAGGTGATCTGGACACGTCAGAGATCGAGCCTACTACTGAAGACTTAGACCAGTTCGGTGAAGACCCCGAGCTCTAGACATTGTACATTTTCCATTCAGTACTTTTCATTTCCTGTTATGCCATTGTTTAGGCATCGCTTTTATTTCAGTTGTATTTACTTTTCATGCATTGTACAGAAGAATGTTAATAAATAAAGTTGCTGTTCAGTTTATATCTCTTGTCTCTTGTGTATTTACCTTTATATTGCTTAGATACGCTTAGCGTATTTACTTCACAGTAAATACGTAGCAGACCAGTCGCATCCCCTTCGCCGTATACCGGGAAGCGGGGCGTGACAAGGATGCAAAGAAAACTAAAAACTAAACTAGAAGTATAGGATATACCTCATTTGGCAACTTAAGAAAATTCTTGGGTTGCCCAAAGCCTTCAAAATCCAAATTTGATTGGTTCAAAGGGTTTGGGAAGAGATTGTGCATTTTTTTATTGAAGGGAGTGTGGGGTTTTGATGAAGAATTTGAGATGACTCATGGAGGTAGAGATGATGGAGGAAGGAGGTGAAGGTGATGAAGATGGAGGAGTTGAGGAAATAAAATGATGAAGGAAAGAAATGAAAAAGGGTCAAGGGTGCCATACCATCCTCTCTCTCTCTCTTGAGCCCATACCCTATGTCATAACTTGTCCCTTCTCTCTCTCATCAATTATACCATCTCGTTTCTTTTCTTTTCTCTTTCAATCAAATAAAACCAATACCACAAACATAATAAAACAACTTGCAAAAAAAATACAACATAACATGGTGCACTAGCCATAGGAAAATATTAAAATATGGATATGGCTTAATCATAATTAGTAGTGCACTAATCAAGTTTAATTTAAACTTGCATATAATTAATTATAAAATGCCCAAATCCGATAAATATCTTTTTAATAAATAAATCATTTTAATCTCCAATTATTTTCCAAATATTGGTTTATAATTATACCATTTTACGAAAATCCCAATTCGCAGATCGAATAGTTTTCGTGAAATATATTATTTTATTATTTAAATTCCAAAAATAATATTTTATATTTTCTGAAATGTTACAACGGATCTCTTTCAATCCTTCTGGACTTAACAGGTACGGAGTTTTGATCACCGGTTGTGCCCCAGGTACTAAGTCAATACCGAATTCAAGAGTTCGATCGGGAGGCAAACCTGAAATGTCTTCAGGAAATACATCTTCGAACTCTCGAACTATCTCTGGCTTGTCTTCTTCCGCCTGAAGTGTTGCAACTACTGCCTTCTTTGGTTTAGCTTTGTATAAGCTAGGCTCCAGGGTTCGGTCTCCACTTTTGAAATAAAATACCGGATGGTCTGGAATCTCGAACACTACCCTCCTTTAACGACAGTCGATGGTAGCGAAGAAAGTTCCTAGCCAATCCATACCCAAGACTACATCGAAGTTCGGTATATCCAGCACCTTGAAGTCAGCATAAAATTCTCTGTTGCAGACGACCACTGGACAGAGATCGTATCCCATAGTTGCCTTAGAACGTCGTTCCCTGAACTGACATTCCAGCTGGATATGAGCGGTTTAACTAGAATCGCATGAGTTTGGAAAAACCGTTGCGACATAAAGCAATGTGATGCTCCAGTATCGAAGAGTGCTAAGGCAAGTAGGGAGGATACTAAGATTATACATAAGTTGTGTGGGATATGTTTAGGTATGGAAAGATATATGGATGTGAACAAGTATTGAACAGATTTGAAAGATGTGAAGTTACCAGTGATGACTTGGCCAATGGCTTCAGCTTCTTCCACAGTCATTGTGAAAGCCTGATGCCTAGGTACATTCCTCCTTGCTGGAGAAGCATTCCTTTGTCCGTTCCTCTGTCCTTGAGGTAGGTTCCTTTATGGTTAATGGAACTGACGAGGAGGCGGTGCAGTAGGTCCACGAGGAGGTGGAGCTGGGAGAGTAAGACGAGGTGCAAGTGCCTGGATAGCTAGCCTCTGCGGATAGGTGATTACTGGTCTAGGAGCTAGATTTGGATTGAGTCTATGACGATAAGATCCAATATCGTGGGTGGATGAGCCACAGACTAAGCATAGGCGATTAGCACGTCTGCAATCCTTCGCCTGGTGTCCATTCCTCTTACAGTAAAAGCAAAAATCTGGACTGGGCCGGTTAAAAGTTACTCCCGGTCTCCTGAGTATAAATGGTGGCCTTGAAGAGGCTCCTCCTTCTATCTGAGTAGCAAGACGCTTCACACCGGCAGATTGAGATATGCCCTTCTTCTTCACTATTGCCTCATATCGACGGGCAGCCTTCAGACCTAAATCGTGAGTTGGGAAATCCCCTATAGCTAGAGCAGCTTGGATCTCCTAGTCCAACCCTTACTGAAATCGTCTAGTCTTGATCTCAGCAGTCCGTATGAGATGTGCCTCGAACTTGTTACAGTCTTGTGTTAGCTGTGTAGTATGTGATATTAGAAAATTGAATATTTGAGACATATTTTACCTACTCAGCATGGTGAATTCAGCATCATACTCATCCGCAGATTTGCTCCACATAGAGCTTTGTTGCATGTGAATGAATTGCTGCTCCATATCAAAACGGGCAGTCTTGGGAAAATATTTCGCGTCGAACATATCGCGAAATGTCTTCCATTCAATCGGCTGGGGAAGATGGCTTTCTTCCGTCTTCTACTATACTCTGGCGTTATCTGTAAGTTGCAGCTTTGCAACTCTTACCCAAGCAATTTTTGACACTTGTGTTGTTGCCAGATCGTCCTTTATCGACTGAGCCCATTTCTCTGCCTCCAAAGGGCTCTCTTTCCCAGAGAATTGTTTAGGGTACAGTGCCCAGAATTGTTTCACATCGGGTGCCTCAGCTTCTGGGCAGTGTAGGAGGATGGAAGTCTGCTGCTGCTGCTGTTCCTCCAAGAAACTCTTGATTGCCTCAGGTAATACTGTCTGCTCATTGATAGGAGCTGCTATGGTAGGTGGTAGTGGTAAAGTGGGTGGTGGGATGTTGCCATTGACATTCGTGCTCGTATTTGTTGGGAGAATCCATAACCTTAAAAGAAAAATAAGGTTAGGATAGATTCAAGGAATATAAAATGTAAAGAATGTTTAGTTGCTGATTCTTATAATTCTTGTGATATATTTCTTAGGTTTCCATGCAGAACTGGCCTGCATGGGCCATCAACAAAACTTGCCATGCCCCGCTTCCCAGTATACGCGGAAGGAGGCGTGGCTAGGCCCGCGACGCATTTACTCAGAAATAAACATGTTAAACGTAAATAAGCAATATAATAAAATGTACACAAGAAATGACAAGAGATTTAAATAGACAGCAACTTTTTATTGATAATCATTCTTTACATACAACTGGAAAGTAAATACAATATAAAAAAACAATGCCTAAACAATAGCATATGAACTGAAAGTAAAGTAAGTACAAGTAGAACTAGAACTCTGAATCTTCAGTGAACTGCTCCAAATTGTTCTGGCTGGGCTCGATCTCCTGAGAGTCGGGTCCTCCTGACAACATTCCAAAGAAAAAAGAAATAGGAATGTCGTCAGCGAACTAGCGCCTGGTAAGTCTCAAGATATAGAATAGTAATAGACAGGTAAAGAGAATAGAATGGTTAAGTTATAATTTTGTTATGCTAACGTAGTTGTTTGTAGTTTGGTACAGAATATGTCAGTGTATACGAGAGGAGTCCAACTTGCTCCGTGGACTAAGGTAACATGTAAGTACAAGGTCCTATCAAAACCCACGGGACAACGGCACGGATGTTCATGTAGATGTCTTTTAGTGACCATCATCATGCCACTTTTAACACATTCCGTACCAGTCTATCCCTTTAATGCCCCATAATGTATATTGTATTGTTTTATAAATATAAGACTTACCGAGACCATGGTATAAATTGTTCATGTAAACGGATCAAGATATAAACGGATAGTCATGTAGTCAAATCAAGTTATACCCATGGTTCGGTCAATTCAAGTCATGTTGCATGTTTGGTATAGTTCTGGTATTCATGTTCAAGTTCAAGTATATATTGGATTCATGTTGAATTGAAATTAAGTTTGGATTGAATTCATATTCGGATTGTATTCAGATTAGATTGGGACTCAGATTGAGTCAGACACTTAAGCAGAATTGGATTTCTGAATTAGGTTTTGGAGTTATCGGTAACTGATGCACATGGACGGCGGGATTTGTGTCTTTTTCCAAAACAATTACCGTTTGATAATCCCGTTTTAGTTTTCTATCTTAAATAAGCAAGCACCCATTTTCTCTGGCTCCCTAAGGCTCAAGAGAATTGGTCCCGCTTAAACCTACATTTACTAAAGTTCTTATTGTAATTTATTATAACTTGAGGCGGTTTTATGAAAAATAGTTTTAGTATACTTTCAAAATAAATCTAAAGTATTTATTTATATTCTTTAGAATTGTCATGGATGTGAATTTTATATAATGAGGTATATTAGTGAGTGAGTGTGTGTGTGTGTGTGTTGTATAGTTCAAGGTATTTTTGTGTAAACTTGATTTGAATGGATTCTTGATGGTATTTTTATGAAACTTGTAATTCTTTTGTTTAGAAAACATGGAATTTATTATATGTTGAAAATAGATGGTTTGATAATATTTATATATAATTATTAAAAATAAATTTTATTTATCAAGTATAAAATCACGTTTTTCTTAAAAATTGCATTAAAAATTCCATCAAGATCGTATGCTCTGTGAGGAGGTCTGCATCTCGTCCTACTAGTCCGATAGATGTGCGATAACCCACACCAACTGATTCGGATTTCCCAAAAGTGGGTTGTAGAGGCACAATCGCAAAGAATTAAAATAACACAATTTAAGAAATCCAGTTTTTAATAGTTTAAGGTATTTTAATGAAAAGTCGTACTTGTCCCAAAAATATTATTAAAAGCGAATCGTGCTATATAAAGATGTGTGTATGTGAGAGGTAGGTCATTACCTCGTGAGGTTTTCTAAAGGTATTAGAAGCAAAAGTGAATAAACGATGTCATGTGTATCTTCATGGTATTTAAACGTAAAAGCTTTATAAAAGTTGTTTTTCATGAAGTTTTAAATTGAAACTTGTTTCTAAAGATTAATTAATGATTAACAAGAAAAATTTAGTGATATGGATGATTGGTTCTTAAGAAAAAATTGTAGTTTTAAAGAGAATAGAATTAAAGATCGGTATAACTCTACTTACCGATGTGATTTGAAAAAAGATAGTTTTAAGGTAGGAAGAGAGGGAAAGAGGTAGGGCTTACAAGTTGAAAAGATAGAGAAGAGGTTGAGGAAAAGATAGGTGGCCTTCGTGCAGTCGCGTGGTCACTGGAAGTGCTTAGAATTCTCATCGGAAAAGGAACTTGGGCTAACTCCACTTATACTCTTCTTTGACTTGGAAAATTTTAAGGATTTTTTTACCAGAGATTTCAGAATGAAGAGGATTAGGGTATGGGGTTATATTTATAGGGTAGAATTAGGGTTTTGAGAATTGAAGAGAGAATTAAAAAATGCATTTAAACTTGTATTAATGGGATTTTAATCTCTCTGTTAATTTACAGGGAAATCAAACAGTATAAGAGTAGTGGGGGTAGGCTAAGGGACTGGGGTGCAGAGTTAGGGAGCAATTGCTACGGAGGGGCCCGGCGGCGCCGGCCCAAGTGCCAATCTTGCCGGCCATCTATAGGGGGTTGGGGCTTGGATTGGTGCCACGTGTCTAGATCAGTTCATATAACATTGTGCACATGTTTAATTTTCTGTGACTTTTCATTTTACGTATATTGCACGAGTAAACTTTTGGGCTTCCAAAAAATTTAAAAGAAAAATCATTAAAAATAATATGTGACTGATGGGATTCGAATACAGGGGTTATGTCACAACAGTGCAAGGCTTTACCAATGAGCTTCAAGTGTTTTCTTGCTATTTTTAAATAAAAACAACATTTAAAGTATACTCAGGTTTGCAAATACTCCATTCTGTATATTAACTTTAAAAAATTTTGTACATTAAAAACAGAGTCGTTACAGATCATGTAAGTTGTTCGAATAACATGTTATTGCTACCAGTCTTAATCTAAACTTATATCATTATGTATTTATCGTAAAATTTGTTTTGTCGGATCCACGATCCGAACTTGTTTGCATCATTAGAGAGAGAGATTCAAGATGTTTAGCTCAGTTTTCTTGTATGGGGGTTGCATATTATTGTAGTAGTGAGATTTGACGAATTATCTGCACTAACTGAGGAAGGAAATCATTAGAGAAGTATAACTTACCATCAATTAACTTCTTTTTGTAAGATTAAAACATAATCTTTATGCCTGCATGATTAGCCAAAAGAGTCAAAGTACAAATTTACAAAGCTCAACTAAAGGTTTTATCTAAGCACTATATATATATATATATATATATATATATATATAGACACACACACACAAATTTACAAAGCTCAACTAAAGGTTTTATCTAAGCAATATATATATATATATATATATATATATATATATATATATATATATATATATATATATATATAACACTTAGAACTCAACTCAGAAATAACAAAAGTGATTTTTAAAACTCAAGAGGATCAAACAACAATTTATGCATCAAATTAGATGACTTTAGTATAAATCAAGAAACAAAGAAAAGATGAAAAGAAATGAGTCCTATTACTAACTCATGAATGGGCCTGTGTTTCTTGGTCCCTCGATGATAGCCTTAGGTCCGTGAATACTCTGACGGTGGTTGGAGTCCCATAACTCATGAGCGGACCCGTGTTTGCTTTTCTCTGGATGATAGCCTTGGATCTGTGAATACTCCTGATAGTTGACACTCACACTCAACGACAACTCAGGAGTCACATTACTAACTCATGAATGGGGCTGTGTTTTCTTACCCCTGGATGATATCCACGGATCTGTGAATACTCCGGCGGTGGTTGGAGTCCCATTACTCACGAGTGAGCTCGTGTTTTCTTACCCCTGGATGATAGACTTGGGTCTATGAATACTCCTGCATTAGATTATACTATCTTGATATGAACCCGACATGAATCTGTAAATCTTGAATCTCGTGGATATCGTGAATCTAATCTCTTGAATCTCGTGAATCTAATGAATATCTTGAATCTCGTGAACATGACATGTACACTGATTATTGGACATGGGAATAGGGTAGCTCGAAAATGGGGTATTTATGTGTAACGGATCATCATATCTTGTTTCTCGTGGTACCGAAGAAAAATGGCACGTTGCATTATATATATTGAATCTCGTGAATCTTGTGTTGCTGTTGTTCCATGACATTACGAAATATCCTGGTTACATAATAAAACTTCCACAATCGAGCTTATATTTATACTTATACTTATAGTTATACCTATGGTTATGCTCATGCTCATGTTGATGCTTATACTTTTACTTGTACTTATACTTATAGTTAATAATACTGAAATATCGAATATCGTGATACTCTAGTTATATTGCACTGATTAACACATACTATTTATTTGACATGCACATTATAGTTTACCGTTCACGGTTATTCCCATGTCTATTATTATGTATACCATATTTCGTGTCAGATATCGTTTAATGATTATATTAATACATCATAATTTAACTAGTATACCAAAAATAATACTACACTATATTCTTGTTAGTATGACATGATACTTTACTAAACTAATTTATTATCAAATTATTCTAAAATAATATATACCTTATATATTTTTATAATTATGAATCTATGTACCTTATTACCTTTTGATGATATTAATAGCAATCCTATACATATTGTTATTCCTAAATTACAAAACTTTATTATTACTATTTTCTATAAATTAAACAAATATTATTATTGTGTTATATTTATTCCAACTGATTGAAACCCTGTATTAAACCTATTGGATTATAAACATTAATAACTAAATTGTAACCAAAATATCATGTTTCATTGTAAATACTGTTAATATAGAAAAATATTGTTTTTTAATAAAATGGGGACTTACCGAACTTTAGTTCGCTGACGGCATTTCTGTTTTCATGTTTCTTTTTTTGGGAATGTTATCAGATGACTTTGGGAAAGGTGACGAGACTAGATACGAGGTGGTACCAACCGATGAGGACAATCAATATCTTTCAAGTCGGACCGAGCTTTAGTTTTTCTTTTTAGTAAGCATGTTTTTTGTTCAAGGCTATCTTTCATTCCTTGTTTCATGAATTTTCAAACTATGTTTAGTTAGTTTTTGGGACTATTATAAATATTGTTGGATATTTTATAAGTTTCAAAATTCTTGTAATATAATTTTCTTTACTATTTATATAGACGCTTAGCGTAATCATGTCGAGAAAGAGTACTTCTCGACATGAATACGTTGCGGGTTTGTCGCTCTCGTTTCTCGTTTTTGGGAAGCGGGACATGACAAAATCATAATTCCTCGATTTAAGCAGTGAATTCGATCTTTAGCCATAAACTATCATTACAATAAACCCTACAAAATTATCTAACAATATTTGTTAACAACTTTCATCAAGAAAATATATAACTTATGTGTATATGCAGGTAGTGAAGGTTTGGGGAGGACTCGAAAAAAGGAAAGCCGATGGGATCTACTTCCCACCGGAGTTCCTGAACCGAAAACAATAAAAATATATTCAATTCAAAATGCTGGTACACAAATATCGAATCGGTGGGACCCAACGAAGAGCATGGGTAAGTTTTTGTAACTGCGGGAACTTCCTGGACATTTTGCATATATTACTACAAAACATTTGGGAAACTTTAATTTCTTAAGTTTACTTGTTAATGGAGACGATGCTTGCTTGTGTTTATGTTGCAGAGACAGCACCATGAGAGACAGCTGCAACAAATTCCTTACGAATTGATTGCTTTTAATAGAGTTTTTTTACCGGTAAAACACCTTTAAATATAGCATTTTAAGGTAGTTAGCTAAAAAAATCAATAGTAAGGATAGTTACTGTAATTTTTCCATTGTATTTAACCATAATGTACAGATATTGTCATCCAAATCTTATGTATACATAATTATGCCATAATTACCCTAATTGGTAATATATATACTATCTGCAGTATTCATCAGTTGAAGAAGTCGTGGCAACTCAAACTGCACTTTCCAGTCGGAAGTGGCCCCCAAAGGGCGGGCAATGCCTGGAGGTTGACTTCATCGCCCCTCACGAAGTCAAAGTTAAAAGTCTGGCTTCATCGTCACGGCATCTGTTACCTGCACTAAAATCATCATCTGTCTCTAAGAAACCAAGCGTTTTTAAACAACTTTTCCCTCCACTGCATGGCATGCGTTATAAACACAATGAAGCTGCACGTGCTGCGGAAGTTGCAGGCGATGAAACAAACGCCGCCGTACGGCTTGGTTCTGTCCTTAAGACCACTAAAGAGAAACCGACGATTACCTGTTTGCCGCTCTCTGAAGAGCAAGTGCAGGCAAAGCTAGCTGCAAAAAAGGCAAAGGATACAACGAATTGATGGCTAGTTCTGAAATCTCCGTAAAAACTCTGTTACCTGTGGTACATTATCAAAGTTTTATCTAGTTAACTTCATAAACCGTCAATGACTGTTTGATCTACACTATAACTTTGTTCTTGGGTGTGTTTCAATTTTATGATTATGGATCCTATGGTGCAAAAAGTCATATCACGTGCTTACCTATTATATTTTTAATGTCGTTTTATTCCCGTGCCCTGATCATTCTGGGAATTAGTTTTGATGGTTACATCTTAAGGTCTGAACGTAAGCAATTCGAATGCTTTTGGCTCAACAGATTGCAGTAAAAGTATGTGAAATGTCATGTGTGGATGATTCCGATATTTGAAATCCTAAGTTGCTGCTAAATTTTCTTTAAACCAGTTGTTGCTTCGTGTTGAAATACTTATATTTCTGTGCTTCAGATTGCAGATATAATCGAAAATTAAGGCTTTGATCTTTGTAGAAGACAGCATTATACTGAACTAGTAGACTTACCGTAATTATGAGTTGTTGATGTTACAGGATTTGGACTATGGACTATTTTCCAATGCTATTTTCTAGGAATGCAAATATTCTGAATCTAAGGCAAGCCATCATCACCGGCCGGTTTAACATGATTGTCGAGCAATTTAAGACAAGTCATAAGATCATTATTGCACATTGAGAGGTCTGGGGTCGCGAAGGCACGGCAATAATCTAGGTTGTTGCAATCCATAGGATTGATTTGAAAGAGAGGAAAAGAAAAGCAAAATTCGAGGGAATTGGTATTCATTTATATACGATCATAATGATATATCTCTTATTTCTTTTCTCATTCCTTGCTTTTTTGCAAAGAAAAAAGTCTAGACTCATGAATCAATAAAGAATAGGGACATACGAGACTTTCTTCTTCTTTTTTTGATTTTGACATCAACATGGTGAGATCAGATCTTTGCTCGCAGAAAATTATACCTGCGACATCCAAATCCAACTCTTTGGAAAGTCTCCACCGACCACCGTTGACATATACACAGTAAGCATAGTTTTCTCTTAGGGAGTCATTCCGGCGGCATGTTCCTAGCTATATTGGCATGTTCTCATTGAATTGAGTCAATAAAGACCAATTCAGTGAACACTACAACACCCAGCTATTCAAGTAATTCAACATTAATTCTCTAAAGATCAATATCATGAGATCATGAAAATCATCACTGATGTAGGTATGCCTTGTCCTAACGAAAGCTTGACCGGTGAATCTTTCTCCTTATCTGCTACTCATTCTTGTCCGTCCCTTGATAAACATCTCTTGAATCATAAAAACAGATGCTACAAACCATATATGCTCTTCTTTTTGTTATTCTAATTCATATTGAATTGTACCACTATAAGGGGCATATACGATAATTTCCTGTTGTAACACCCGAGCCCAATGCTACTATTTTCAGTTATTGTTTGAGCATAATGTGGTACTCATTTCATTTAACTTGCTTGTATGTTGCTTACTGTAAAATTTACCCGGCAAAGTCATTTCTACATACAACAAATTTTGGTATCTAAAATAAAATTGAAAATATTCATCTTGGCCTACTTAACACCCCTAGCCTCGTGGTAGCGTCCGTGCATTGTGTTCTCGTCCCGTTCAGTGAAACGGGCGAGTTTGGACGGCTACGCGCGCGTACATGTGTCCGTTTTGGGGATATGCATTTTAATCATAAAACATTTAAATTTAAAATTTGGATTCCGCTTAAAATCCTATTATTTCAATTTCAAATTTTTGGATTCGACCCGGACGCGATTTGGAAATGTTTTATTTGGCGCCAAAATCCCAAATTTTAATTTTATTAAAACCATCGCATATATTTTTCTAACTAACATGATATCTTGCTGTTCATTACCTATCTTTTAAATCTTTAAATTAACCTATATATATATCCTACTGTTTCTTAAAATGTTTTGAATTTTTAATTAATATTTATCCCTAACTAACGATTCCCCTTTAACCAATCGCGTTCCTTTTAATTCCGTGGGCCCCCACCTGCAGCTCTCTCTCTCTTTCTCTCTTGCTTTCACTTCTCTCTCTCTCTCTCCCCTTTCTCTCTCTCCCTCTCTCTCTCTCTCCACTTTTTCTCTCTCTCTCTCATATATTCTCTCGTACTTCTCTTTATCATTCTTTCTCTTTTTGCTTCATGTCTCGTTTCTCATTTTTTTAACTGTTCTTTTGTTGCCGGAATTCCGTCGTGCCGGTGACGCTTCTCGACGTTCCAGCGAGGTACCCGACCCGTGTGGTTTCTTTGTTCGTCGTTTGGGTTCATTCCGTGAACCGTGCGCTCGTCGCGAGTTTTCCCCGCCGACGGTTAACGTTCCGTTTTCCCGATTCGCGACCCATCGAGGCAAGTTAATCTTGCTACATGCTATATAATTCATTTTATACCTATTTAAATAAATACCATATCTATAGTTTAAATCTAGTGCCCCATATTTAATTTTATAACGTTTTGATATTCCGTTTGCATCCGTTTATATCATATTAAATCTAAATCATGAAAACTTATCTTGTGACATACTAGATTACATTATAGTGCATCCATATCAATTAAAATATATATCGTCGTAATATTTATTATTATTATCTTTAATTAGTTTATAATCTGCATTTTATAATATTATATATTTGGAAATATTATAGTTTACACATGAAACGTCGTTGAAAAAGCGGATACGACAAATCTGAAATTTACTGTACACCTTACCTTATAAAATTCATTATAAATCATAGAAAAATCATTAGTAAACGTTCTTTAGTTCGTTACGAAGCTAACTCAGAATACTATAACTCTATGTAATATTTACTTGCAAAATAAATTGTTTAAATAACGTAAAATGCAAATGAAAATGTCTCCAAACTGCTGTCCAGGGAAATTCCAGCAGCAAACTTTCAATTTCGAATGTTCATAGCTTTTTGTAGGGACAACCTGAGATACTTATACTTATAAAACTGAAAACCTTATTGAATTATCTTTGTTTTGGTATAAGACACGTCTCTTTTGGAGAACGTTTGTTATTTTTAAACTATTTTACAAATTAGGGTGACGCTGAATTTCTGAACGGAACTTTCTTGTGCATGGTTAATCAATACCACTTTTATAGTTATTAATCGCTTTGAATATGCTATCCATATTAATATTATTATATCAATATTTATATCACATATTGCTTAGTTGTACATTCCACATTACCATTTTATAGTTTTATAACTTTTCGGATACCCGTTTGCATCCATCGCATTTATGATACATATAATTGCATCCATAGATCACATTACTACATAATAATGTGATATTAACACTCCATGTTTAATAAATTGCATCCTAATTAATATTGGAACTATAAATGTAACCCTAATCGATAACTGTGCATCCATATCCTTGAAATTATATCTATTTGCATATCATATTATATGTTCCAGTTTATTGTTCTGATAGTACTCATGCTTGTTTATTTATACACATGCTTATATTAGTTTGATTATGAGCACCCACATGACATCTTGTGCTTCCTAACATGACCTGTTACACTTCGTACTTGACATGACATGGTACCGTACACTCTTGACATGACATGACACATTTATATATTACCTGGCTTGACCTGATGTACCATGGCTTTACATGTTACCTGATCTTGTGTCTAATACCAACAAACATAACATGTAGTCATCATGGACCGTTCCTGTTGTCTATCCAGACAAACCTGCTTTTACCTGATCCTGTGTTGGCATTAGTTCGTGATTACTGAATACCTGACTTGACATACATAATTTGGGGGTATGGGGAAATCAAAGGTGAAACCTGACTTGTAACTCAACAGTTCGATACCTGTTCTGATCAGTTTTACGGGCTAGGCCAGCCCCGGAGTGATGATGCTGACATCACTCGCCCATCCTGCTACCTGTTACTGCCTAGCGGCACGTCTCGGATTCAGCCCCGAGAATCTTGACCGTGGTCCCGGGCATGCACGGGATACTATTGAGTTATATCGACGATTCATCAATTGATTTCAAAGACTTTAGAATAGAAAGCCTGATAGAACAGTTTAGTTACCCACTGCACACTATCCTGCACTGCTTGATTCACATCATTGCTACTCTCGTTTTATTCATGTTTATTTTGCATTGCCTGTTACATTGTTCATATTATTATTTGATGACATGACGCGCTGACGTCTGGGTTTTGCATGGCCCAGATTCCGTACCGCTGTCGCGGTCCGAGCAGGAGTATTTCAGCCAGCAGGCTGAGCTGTGAGTTCAGTAGTAGTTAGTTTTATTTCCTGCATTTATTTCCTGATGTGAGCCGCATTATGGGACATACATTTCAGTTATTTGTATTGGATCATTTGCTTCCGCATTTTATTTATTATTGACTCATGTTATTCTGGATTATGGACATGTTTTAGATAGTGTTATTCTTGTTCTTGATATCCCTACAGCCGTAATGTGACTGTGGATGGATACTTCCTACCCACAGGTAGCATGGTTGGCTATGTCACGTGCCCATTTTAGCGTACTCTGGGAAGCGGGGCGTGACATGGTTCTTTTGGTATCAGAGCCATAGGATAGTCGGGTTGATTCTTTTGTAGTTGGGTATTGTACCCAATACACGAATTAGAATACCCGTGTTTAGGAAACATGTCCTGCCACCTTGACCGTTTTACCATTCTTGAATCACATTCTTCCTGATTATATCTTTTACGATGTGCAAACTTCCTTTGCATATCGATTCGAAAACCTGATTCCTTATTATCTCTAGGACTTAGGCGACTTGGATGGAGTTATGTAATTGTGATTATGATACCGCGGCATAGTTACAATGCGGTACTCTATTTAAGTATCTTGGAGTTCTAGCCTTGATCTATATTCAGAATCTATCATCATACTAATGTTGGGTGTTTTGAGTTCAGGAATATGGCCGGTAAGAATTTGAAGACGTACCAAGACGTGTGGACGAAGCCGCCATGTTTGGAGTGATAAGGGGAATGCTGGAGAATCAAAAGAAACAGACCGAGCTGATCCAGCAGCAAGCGAACTCGTTTTAGGAAGGTTTGCAGATTGTTCAGCAGTCTGTGAACAATGTTGGAGCTAAGCCAGTTGACCAAGTAGGGACAGTAGCAGATTTCAGACATTTGGGTCCGTATACATTTACTGGATTGGAGGAGCCGTTGCCAACAGAGCAGTGGCTAGTTGACACAGAGAACTTGCTTTTTGCGGCACAGATTCCAGATGACAAAAGAGTTGATGTGGTACGCATTCAGTTAGTGGACTACGCCCGAGAATGGTGGCTTGTGGAGGAGACCCGCTTGTCCAAGCCGATCAAGTGGGCGGATTTTTCTAAGAGTTTCCTGGAGAAGTTCTTCCCGCGGACTGCACAGGAGGAAATGGAAGAGAAGTTCATCGGACTAAAGCAGAAGGGAGCACCAGTAGATGTGCATGTAGCAGAATGGACGAGACTCAGTAGTTTCGCTGGACCTTTAGTTGCTAACAATGCAGACAGGGCACGGAGGTTCATGCGCAGACTGGACGTGGACATCCAGAGGCAGATTGTCTCCCTGGGTTTGACCACTTTCTCACAAATACTTGCAGCAGCCAAGAGCAGCAGAGTTTATCTGGGATGAAAGGGAGTTTGCAGCAGACAGCAGTTGTGTTAAGGAAGCAGTTCGGTCGGGCCGGTCGAGTTTAGGGCTAGGCCGTCAAACAATATTCTTGCATCAATGGAAGTGATGAAAGTAAAGAGCCAGCTGTTGTTCGTGATTCTTGCATCAACTCTACTGGTGCCATTTGAAGATATATCGGGTTTACCGCCGAGGAGAGACGTGGAGTTCGCAATTGATCTTATTCCTGGTGCAGCGCCAGTATCTAAAGCGTATTATCCAATGGCACCAGTAGAGTTGGAAGAAGTTAAGAAACAAGTTGCTGAATTGCTTGAGAAGGGTTGGATCCGCAGCAGTAACTCGCCTTGGGGAGCTCCAGTTCTTCTAGTAAAGAAGAAGGATGGCACAAGAAGAATGTGCATCGACTATCGAGAGTTAAACCGGGTGACTATTAAGAACAAGTACCCGATCCCTCGCATTGGAGAACTTTTTGAGCACCTTAGTGGCGCGAGGGTATTCTCGAAGCTGGATTTGCGATCCGGATATCATCAGGTCCGAGTGAAAACAGAAGATATTTGCAAGACGGCGTTCCGAACTCGGTATGGACATTACGAGTACTTAGTGATGCCCTTCGGAGTAACGAATGCGCCGGCAGTATTCATGGACTTGATGAACCGAATCTTTTCACCGTTCTTGGACCAGTTCATTGTGGTATTCATTGACGATATTCTGGTTTACTCGAAGAGTTTTGAAGAGCATGCTGAGCATTTGAAGATCGCACTGCAGACGTTGAGACAGGAGAAATTGTATGCGAAGATGAGTAAGTGCGAGTTTTGGCTGGAGGAAGTAAGGTTTTTCGGGCATGTTGTGTCTGGCGATGGCATTGCCGTCGATCCAGAAAAGATTGCAGCAGTTCGAGATTGGCCTATTCCAAAGAATGTTGCTGAGATAAGAAGTTTCCTTGGTTTAGCCGGATACTACAGGAGATTTGTGGAGAACTTTGCTCGTCTGGCAGAGCCGTTGACCAAGCTTACGCGCAAGGAGGTACCTTTTGTATGGGCGGATAAGTGTGCGTTAGCTTTCGAGACGTTGAAGCAGAAGTTGATAAACGCCCTTATTCTGACCGTGCCAGACAATTCCGGAGGATTGGTGATTCACAGCGACGCATCTGGGAAAGGATTGGGATGTGTTTTGATGCAGCATGGGAAGGTTGTAGCATACGCATCGAGACAGTTGAAGACCCATGAGAAGAATTATCCAACTCATGACTTGGAGCTTGCGGCTGTGATTTTCGCTTTGAAGATTTGGAGATACTACCTTTTGGGCGAAAGAGTCGAAGTTTTTACAGATCATAAGAGCTTGAAGTATATGTTCACACAGAAGGAGCTTAACATGAGGCAGCGTAGATGGTTGGAGCTGATGGCTGACTACGATCTTGATCTTAAGTACCATCCGGAGAAGGTTAATGTTGTGCCGGATGCGCTTAGTCGGTTACCAGTAATTCAGGTGTTAACTACGCAGAAGGAGATCGTCGCATATTTTCGAAGATTTGACTTGGAGGTTGTGCTACCGCGTTCTTCGGGACAGTTGTTGCAGCTGCAAATACATTCGTCTTTGATCGAGAATATTAAAGCAGCTCAATTGCAGGATCCTATACTGCAAAAGTTTCGAGAGCAGGTTGAAGCCGGGCTATGAACAGATTTATTGATCCACGAAGATGGTTCGTTGAGGTATGGTAGCCGTTTGTGTGTGCCAAAGGGTGATGTTCGTGAAGAGCTTATGAAGGAGGCACACAGTTCAGCTTATTCTGTACATCCAGGAGGCACAAAGATATACCGAGATATTCGACAGCATTTCTGGTGGGAGGGCATGAAACGGGAGATTGCTCGCTTTGTGGCAAGTGCTTGGTATGTCAGCAAGTTAAGGATGAATATCAAAGGGTTGCTGGTTTATTGCAACCACTTCCGATTCCTCAGTGTAAGTGGGAACATATAACCATGGATTTCGTGACGGCTTTACCGTGGAGTCCAAAAGGCAACAATGCAGTATGGGTAATTGTTGACCGATTGACCAAGGCAGCTCACTTTATTCCTTTCCGGGTTGGTCAATCAACAGAGACTTTGGCAGAGCGGTACATGCAGGAGATTGTAAGATTGCATGGAGTACCGGTGAGCATTGTGTCCGATCGGGACACTCGGTTCTTATCACACTTCTGGAGGAGTTTACAGAAAAGTTTGGGGACTCGATTGAAGTTTAGCACAGCTTATCATCCTCAAACTGATGGTCAGTCGGAGAGAACGATCCAAACTCTTGAGGATATGTTGAGAGCATGCATGTTAGACTTCAAGGGGTCTTGGGAGGATCATCTACTTTTGGTGGAGTTGTCTTACAACAACAGTTTTCAGGCAACTATTCAGATGGATCCATTTGAAGCTTTGTATGGTTGTAAATACCGTTCACCTGTTTGTTGGGACGATGTCGGTGAACGAAGATTATTGGGATCAGATTTGGTTGTGCAAACAGTTGAGAAGGTTAACCCTATCAGAAATCATATGAAGGCAGCACAGAACCGACAGAAGAGTTGGGCAGATACGTCAAGAAGACCTCTAGAGTTCACCGTGGGTGATTTGGTATTCTTGAAGATATCACCGACTAGAGGGGTGATTCGTTTTGGAAGTCGAGGAAATCTTAGTCCTCGATTCGTTGGACCCTTTGAGATCTTGGAGCGTGTTGGTGAGGTAGCGTATCGTTTGGCGTTACCGCAGTCCTTGGCGAATGTGCACGATGTGTTTCACGTATTTCAACTCCGTAGGTATGTTCGAGATGAAACACACGTATTGAATCATTCGGAGCTAACAGTATGAGAAGACTTGACTTTTGAGGAGCGACCGATTGGAATCGTGGATCGAAGGGAAAAGGTTCTTAAGAACAAGGTTATCCCCCTTGTACTTGTTTCTTGGGGTAATCGCTCGCATGGAGAGTCCACTTGGGAACGAGAAGATGAAATCCGGCAGAAGTTTCCTCACCTTTTCTTATAGTTATCTATCTTTGTATTCTTGGAATTTCGAGGACGAAATTCTTTTTGTAGTTGGGTATAATGTAACACCCGAGCCCAATGCTACTATTTTCAGTTACTGTTTGAGTATAATGTGGTACTCATTTCATTTAACTTGCTTGTTTGTTGCTTACTGTAAAATTTACCCGGCAAAGTCATTTCTACATATAACAAATTTTGGCATCTAAAATAAAATTGAAAATATTCATCTTGGCCTACTTGACACCCCTAGCCTCGTGGTTGCGTCCGTGCATTGTGTTCTCATCCCGTTCAGTGAAACGGGCGAGTTTGGACGGCTACGCGCGCGTACATGTGTCCGTTTTGGGGGTATACTTTTTAATCATAAAACATTTAATTTTAAAATTTGGATACCGCTTAAAATCCTATTATTTCAATTTCAAATTTTTGGACCCGACCCGGACGCGATTTGAAAATGTTTTATTTGGCGCCAAAATCCCAAATTTTAATATTATTAAAACCATCGCATATATTTTTCTAACTAACCTGATATCTTACTGTTCATTACCTATCTTTTAAATCTTTAAATTAACTTATATATATATCCTACTGTTCCTTAAAATGTTTTGAATTTTTAATTAATATTTATCCCTAACTAATGATTCCCCTTTAACCATTCACGTTCCTTTTAATTCCGTGGGCCCCCACCTGCAGCTCTCTCTCTCTCTCTCTCTCTCTTGCTTTCACTTCTCTCCCTCTCTATCTCTCCACTTTCTCTCTCTCCGTCTTCTCTCCCTCTCGCTCTCTCTCTCTCCACTTTTTCTCTCTCTCTCTCATATATTCTCTCGTATTTCTCTTTATCATTGTTTCTCTTTTTGCTTCATGTCTCGTTTCTCATTTTTTTAACTGTTCTTTTGTTACCGGAATTCCGTCGTGCCGGTGACGCTTCTCGACGTTCCAGCGAGGTACCCGACCCGTGTGGTTCTTTTGTTCGTCGTTTGGGTTCATTCCGTGAACCGTGCGCCCGTCGCGAGTTTTTCCCGCCGACGGTTAACGTTCCGTTTTCCCGATTTGCGACCCATCGAGAAAAGTTAATCTTGCTACATGCTATATAATTCATTTTATACCTATTTAAATAAATACCATACCTATAGTTTAAATTTAGTGCCCCATGTTTAATTTTATAACGTTTCGATGTTCCGTTTGCATCCGTTTATATCATATTAAATCTAAATCATGAAAACTTATCTTGTGACATACTAGATTACATTAGACTGCATCCATATCAATTAAAATATATATCGTCGTAATATTTCTTATTATTATCTTCAATTAGTTTATAATCTGCATTTTATAATATTATATATTTGGAAATATTATAGTTTACACATGAAACGTCGTTGAAAAAGCGGATACGACAAATCTGAAATTTACTGTACACCTTACCTTATAAAATTCATTATAAATCATAGAAAAATCATTAGTATACGTTCTTTAGTTCGTTACGAAGCTAACTCAGAATACTATAATTTTATGTAATATTTACTTGCAAAATAAATTGTTTAAATAACGTAAAATGCAAATGAAAATGTCTCCAAACTGCTGTCCAGGGAAATTCCAGCAGCAAACTTTCAATTTCGAATATTCATAAGTTTTTGTAGGGACAACCTGAGATACTTATACTTATAAAACTGAAAAGCTTATTGAATTATCTTTGTTTTGGTATAAGACACGTCCCTTTTGGAGAACGTTTGTTATTTTTAAACTATTTTACAAATTAGGGTGACGCTGAATTTCTGAACGGAACTTTCTTGTGCATGGTTAATCAATACCACTTTTATAATTATTAATCGCTTTGAATATGCTATCCATATTAATATTATTATATCAATATTTATATCACATATTGCTTAGTTGTACATCCCACATTACCATTTTATAGTTTTATAACTTTTCGGATACCCGTTTGCATCCATCGCATTTATGATACATATAATTGCATCCATAGATCACATTACTACATAATAATGTGATATTAACACTCCATGTTTAATAAATTGCATCCTAATTAATATTGGAACGATAAATGTAACCCTAATCGATAACTGTGCATCCATATCCTTGAAATTATATCTATTTGCACATCATATTATATGTTCCAGTTTATTGTTCTGATAGTACTCATGCTTGTTTATTTATACACATGCTTATGTTAGTTTGATTATGAGCACCCACATGATATCTTGTGCTTCCTAACATGACCTGTTACACTTCCTACTTGACATGATATGGTACCGTACACTCTTGACATGACATGACACCTTTATATATTACCTGGCTTGACCTGATGTACCATGGCTTTACCTGTTACCTGATCTTGTGTCTAATACCAACAAACATAACATGTAGTTCTCATGGACCGTTCCTGTTGTCTATCCAGACAAACCTGCTTTTACCTGATCCTGTGTTGGCATTAGTTCGTGATTACTGAATATCTGACTTGACATACATAACTTGGAGGTATGGGGAAATCAAAGGTGAAATCTGACTTGTAACTCAACAGTTCGATACCTGTTCTGATCAGTCTTACGGGCTAGGCCAGCCCCGGAGTGATGATGCTGACATCACCCGTCCATCCTGCTACCTGTTACTGCCTAGCGGCACGTCTCGGATTCAGCCCCGAGAATCTTGACCGTGGTCCCGGGCATGCACGGGATACTATTGAGTTACATCGACGATTCATCAATTGATTTCAAAGACTTTAAAATAGAAAACCTGATAGAACAGTTTAGTTACCCACTGCACACTATCCTGCACTGCTTGATTCACATCATTACTACTCTCGTTTTATTCATGTTTATTTTGCATTGCCTGTTACATTGTTCATATTATTACTTGATGACATGACGCGCTGACGTCTGGGTTTTGCATGGCCCAGATTCCGTACCGCTGTCGCGGTCCGAGCAGGAGTATTTCAGCCAGCAGGCTGAGCTGTGAGTTCAGTAGTAGTTAGTTTTATTTCCTGCATTTATTTCCTGATGTGAGCCGCATTATGGGACATACATTTCAGTTATTTGTATTGGATCATTTGCTTCCGCATTTTATTTATTATTGACTCCTGTTATTCTGGATTATGGACATGTTTTAGATAGTGTTATTCTTGTTCTTGATATCCCTACAGCCGTAATGTGACTGTGGATGGATACTTCCTACCCACAGGTAGCATGGTTGGCTATGTCACGTGCCCATTTTAGCGTACTCTGGGAAGCGAGGCGTGACACCTGTCATATATTTTTTGAATGATAGCTGCTAAAGAGATTTAAACCTTTACCTCTTGCTCAACTGCAAACACAATATTACCACGCTAGGCCTTCATACAATTTATATTCTGAAACATATATAGAAAATCATAATGAAATGCAAATTAAATAAATAATCTAAAATTAAGAAAAGACGTTGGCAAATCAAATAGAATGATGTTGTATGTATTATACTTACCTCTGATGATCGGTACAACATGGGATCAGATCTTGGCCCTCAAGAATTAGTACTTGCCCTAAGAAGCGACTTGGTAAATGGTTGCTCACCGTTCTCCAAGTTCATATATCCTCTTCTTTTTGTTATTCTTCTTCATTTCACTCATATGTCATCACATATGCTTAGTTTTTTTTTTTCTTTTATAGGTCATCAAATGATATAGTTGGTAATAAATAAATATCCAATAATTTCCATGTTATATATACTATATAATTAAAACATTGCATTTGACAGATCATTCATTCATTGCATTTGGTTAAATCCATGATTAGATCCATGCAACCTTGATATATGCACGATAATATTAAAATATCTATATTAATGCATTGGCTAATTAATTTGTATTCATCAACCTTCATTAAATAGGAGATATTATCTCATGCACACCTAGTATGAAATGAGGAGAAATAGGAGATGCATCTAATATATTATCCAGAAAATGCTATCAATCTTTTTCGAAGATTTATCTAATAATTTAATATATGGAGATTTTTAACTTCTATTTTCAAAGAGAAACTATGGTCGAATATACATTTTGATATTTGTTTAAGAAAATAAGGCGTTGATGATAAGGGAAAACTGACCCAAAGATTTTGCAACTGGTAATTTTCGATGTGATTGTTGCAAATCTGTTGCACAAAAATGGTAGCCATTGATTAAATTAGGAATGAAAACTTAGGCTACGGTTCTATATAGTGATCCTATCCATTTTCTCGAACCAAAAAAAAATGGAATGAAAACAAAGGGTTGATAGTATACAAAGGAATTTTTCTTTCTCAAGTGGGCAGGAATAAACCCACTCCAATATTTTTTAAGGTTGTTAACATTTTTGAAACTATGTAGTTCTAATGGACAGAGCTACATCTGAAAAGCAAAATAGGAGGAACTTGATATTCGTTTATGTAGGATCATAGTTGGTATCTCTCTTTTCTTATTCACCGCTTTCTTTCAAAGTACGTAAAAGATTTAGCCTCTTAACCCAGTACAGCATCAATAATGAATAGGGACGAGATTTTCCTTATTTATTTTTGTGTTTTATTTTTATTTTTCTCTTTTTTGGGTGGAAATATTTAGTATGTATTAATACTTGAGCAAACTTTCCCTCCAAAATGAAAGGTGACCGTGATGATGCTCTATATAGGCGACAAACCATATCAGGACACGTGGCAGATGACGTGTCTCAGAAGAGAGGGCCCACAGGGGCCGATCAGGCCACCCATGTACCCGACCTACAAGCACAAAGCTGGCTCACCTCAGAGCCCCTGCAAATTGGCCTCCTCGGTCTCTTAGCTCGCCTCCGCGCTACTGCAGGACCAAGATACCTCGGTCCTCTCGCTCGTTCCCGAGCTCTCCCGCCGAGGCCATCTTCCTCGGTCCCTCCGACCGACCAACTCCACCACTCACAGGCGTAACTGCCGCTCCGCAAATCTCGCCATGCGCAGATTCTCCGCCAGCAACATCCCACGTTCCACATCATCACGATCCTCATTAATGGGCGATCCGCTCTTTACGCGGGCGTGACGTCGGGAGCATAACAGCCGGCGAGATTCTCGCGCCTTCTACTGCGTGCTGCCGCCACTATATAAACCCCCATCACAGAGGGGTCAAGTAAGCCATTCTGGACACTTTTATGCCGTTACTCTGCTCGGATCTCATCACTAACTTGAGCAGTCGGATGGTCCTTGGTGGTACCAAACCACCCCGGGACTTTACTGCAGGTACTCGGCAGCCTTCCCCTCACCTCACCTCTTCCTCCAAAAACACATTGAGACCCATACGCGAAGAAAGGTAATCAACTAAGTCCACTGCGAGATCAACGAAAGATAGCATCTGACGGAGGCCCGAAAAGGAGCTCCATCAGTTGGCACCGTCTATGGGAATCGAAACTCCACAAAAAATGTCACGCCCCGCTTCCCAGAGTACGCAAGATTGGGCACGTGACATAGCCAACCATGCTACCTGTGGGTAGGAAGTATCCATCCACAGTCACATTACGGCTGTAGAGATATCAAGAACAAGATAAAAACTATCTAACGCATGTCCAAATCCAGAATAACAAGAGTCAATAATAAATAAGTGCGGAAGCAAATGATCCAATACAATAATAGAAAAGTATGTCCCATAATGCGGGCTCACATCTGGAAATAAGAATGCAGGAAATAAAACTAATCACTACAGAACTCACAAATCAGCCTGCTGGCTGAAGTACTCCTGCTCGGTCAGCGACAGTGGTAAAGAATCTGGGCCATGCAAAACCCAGACGTCAGCGCGTCATGTCAACCAATAATATAATATGAACAGCGTAATAGGCAATGCAGAAATAAACATGAATAAAGCAATAGTGTGAAACAAGCAGTGCAGGGTAGTGTGCAGTGGGTAACTAACTGTTCTATCGGGTTTCATATTCTAAAGTCTTTGAAATCAATTCGAGTAATTCTCCATGTAACTCAAAGGATATGTCCCGTTACCCCCCGGGACCACGGATCAGGAAGATGGGAACCAATAATGGTTCTGTCCCGTTGCCCCCCGGGACCACGGATCAGGAAATGTAAGAGTCACGAATGGCTCTGTCCCGTTACCCCCCGGGACCACGGATCAAGTAATACCCTTTTAAATTACACTTTAGATTACCCTTTTGATTTCTCCATACCCCCAGGTTATATGTGTCAGGTCAGGTATTCAGTAGTCAAGGACTAATACCAACACGGGATCAGGTAACAGGTCAGGTTTGTCTGGATAGACAACAGGAACGGTCCATGAGGACTCCATGTCAGATTTGTTGGCATTAGGCATGAGATCAGGTAACAGGTCAGGTCATGGTACATCAAGTCAAGTCGATAGTAAAGGGTACCATGTCCGGTGCATCGGTATATATATATCATGTGTAGCAAGGTCAGGTCAAGATGTAACACAATCGAGGGTGTGCTCATAACAGGTATATAATCGAACTAGGATTAACAGCAGGAAGTAAGCAATAAAGTAAACAACAATAAACAGTTCATTTAATCACAATGGTGCATTAACATAGTGCAGTCGTATTATCATATTAACAGGTTTGAGCACCCCTTGCGGTGCAATAGATCACATGGTGGTGCAATACCGTTATATCAATACCAGAATGTAATAGAGCTACATGTGTACGGCTATCGTCCTTTAGACGGTAAAATGTGATTAACGGGTAACTTCGTTATTAGGGTTAAAGTGGCAAAATGTGATTTTAGGTTAACTGTATCATGATGTATGTCATATTGCGTCCAAATGATAAAATAGCTATACCTAGTTAAGTTTGCAAGTTTAATGAGTCAAAACACATTTAATTGTATAGTATAGCATGTAGCAAGTGATACTTGCCTCGACGGTTTCGTGAACCGGGAAAAACGGACGTAACGTCAGCGGAAAAACACGCGACGGACGCACGGTTCACGGATCGAATCCAAACAACGAACAGTGGGACCACGCGGACCGGGTACCTCGCTGGAACGTCGGGTCAAGTCGTCGGCACGGCCGGATTCCGGCGAGATGCCAAAACAGCGACAAAAGTTTAGAAATACTACGTACGGACAAAAATCAACCAGAGGGAGAAAAAGGAAAGGGGAAGGTAAAGGGAAGCTTACTGGGATTGCAAGGGTTGCGACAGCGACGGGGTCGACGGCGATGGGGCGCCGGCGAGGAAGCTGCGGCGGTAGACTCGGCTGCGGGTGCTGGAGGAGGAGAGACGGTGAGGAGGGAGAGGAAGTGGCCGGGTCTGGGTTGCAGGTGAAGAGGAGGTGGTCGGCGGTGGCGCAGGTGACGACGACGAGGGTCGACGGCGGCGTTTCCGGCCAACCGGAGAAGGTGCTAGGGTTGCTGTTGGGTCCCTGTTGCGGCGCCGGGCACTCGAGAGAAGGAGGAGGGTGTCGAGGTCGAGAAGAGGGGCGAAGGGGAAGGTGCTGGCGTCGTCGGCGACGAGTTGCGGCGGCGACGGCGAGCAGCGATGGGTGCAGGTGGCGCGGCTACGGTGTAGGTGCACGGGGACGTGGGGAGAGGAGGAAGGAGGGCTGCGGTTGAGACGAGGATGATGGTGGTGGTGGCGTCGGCGCTGGGCTGCGGCGGCGACGGGCACGGTGGCTGGGCTAGGGTTCTCTCGATGGGGTTCTCGCGAGGTTCTGGGAAAACGATAGAGACGAGGAATATATATATATCGAGGAGAGAGAGGGTTAGAGAGAGAGAGAGGTACAGATTAGAGAGAGAGAGAGATATGTGAGGGAGAGAGAGATAGAGATAGAGAGAGGTAGAGGCGGGGCCCACGGGGGGTTTAAATCCTCTGCGATTGGCTGAAGGTTTGAGAAGGAAATTTAAAAAGATTTAAAGGATTTAGAGATATAACAGTAAGATTAGTATATAGATATGGTTTTGATTATATTATTAAATTGGGATTTTGGCGCTAAATGAAACATTTCCAAATCGCGCCCGGGTTGCGCCCAAAAATTTGAAATTTAAATAATAGGATTTTAAGCGGGTTCCAAATTTTAAAATGAAATGTTTTATGATTAAAAAGCATGCCCCCAAGTCGGACATTTGCACGCGCGCGTCGTCGTCCAAACTCGCCCGTTTCACCGAGCGGGATGAGAACTCGACGCACGGACGCTACCACGCGGCTAGGGGTGACGAGTAGGCCAATATGGATATTTTTAATTTTACTTTAGGTGCTAAAATTTGTTATATGCAAAAATGACTTAGCCAGTTAAAATTTTACAGTAAGACCCAAACAAGCAAGATAAATGAAATGAGCGATGTCAAACACTCAACCACTAACAGAAATAGTAGTATTGGGCTCGGGTGTTACATCATACCCAACTACAAAAAGAATTTCGTCCTCGAAATTCCAAGAATACAAGATAGTAAACTACAAGAAAAGGTGAGGAAACTTCTGCCGGATCTCGTCTTCTCGCTCCCAAGTGGATTCTCCATGCGATCGATTACCCCAAGAAACTAGCACAAGGGGGATAACCTTGTTCTTAAGAACCTTTTCCCTTCGATCCTTGATTTCAACCGGTCGCTCCTCAAAAGTTAGGTCCTCCCGTACAGTTAACTCCGAATGATCCACGACGTGTGTTTCATCTCTAACATACCTTCGTAGTTGAGATACATGAAACACATCGTGCACACCTGCCAAGGACTGTGGTAACGCCAAACGGTACGCTACCTCTCCAACACGCTCCAATATCTCGAAGGGTCCAACGAATCGAGGACTAAGCTTTCCCCGACTCCCAAAACGAATCACTCCTCTAGTCGGTGATATCTTCAAGAATACCAAATCACCCACGGCGAACTCTAGAGGTCTTCTTGACGTGTCAGCCCAACTTTTCTGTCTGTCTTGAGCTGCCTTCATATGCTTCCTGATTGTATTCAGCTTCTCGACTGTCTGTACCACCAAATCTGGTCCCAGTAATCTTCGTTCACCAACATCATCCCAACAACAAACTGTGAACGACACTTGCGACCATACAAAGCTTCAAACGGAGCCATCTGGATAGTTGCTTGGAAACTATTGTTGTAGGAAAACTCCACCAAGTGTAGATGATCCTCCCATGAACCCTTGAAGTCCAACATGCACGCTCTCAATATGTCTTCAAGAGTTTGGATCGTTCTCTTCGACTGACCATCAGTTTGAGGATGATAAGCTGTGAGTCCCCAAACTTTCCTGTAAACTCCTCCAGAAGTGTGATAAGAACCGAGTGTCCCGATCGGACACGATGCTCACCGGTACTCCATGCAATCTTACAATCTCCTGCATGTACCGCTCTGCCAAAGTCTCCGTTGATTGACCAACCCGAAAAAGAATAAAGTGAGCTGCCTTGGTCAACCGATCGACAATCACCCATATTGCATTGTTGCCCTTTGGACTCCGCGGTAAAGCCGTCACGAAATCCATGGTTATATTTTCCCACTTCCACTGAGGAATCGGAAGCGGTTGCAACGAACCAGCAACCCTTTGGTGTTCAGCCTTGACTTGTTGACATACCAAGCACTTAGCCACGAAGCGAGCAATCTCTCGTTTCATGCCTTCCCACCAGAAATGCTGTCGAATATCTCGGTACATCTTTGTACCTCCCGGATGTACAGAGTAAGCTGAACTGTGTGCCTCCTTCATAAGCTCTTCACGCACATCCCCCTTTGGCACACACACATGGCTACCATACCTCAAAGAACCATCTTCGTGGATCAGTAAATCTGTTCGTAGTCCAGCTTCAACCTGCTCTCGAAACCTTTGCAGTCTAGGATCCTGCGATTGTGCCGCTTTAATCTTATCAACTAAGGACGACTGTACTTGCAACTGCATCAACTGTCCCGTAGAATGTGGTAGCACAACCTCCAAGTCAAATCTTCGAAAATCCGCAATGATCTCCCTCTGCGTAGTCAATACCTGAATCGCTGGTAACCGACTAAGCGCATCCGGCACGACGTTAACTTTTCCCGGATGGTACTTAAGATCAAGGTCGTAGTCGGCCATCAGCTCCAACCATCTACGTTGCCTCATGTTCAACTCTTTCTGAGTGAACTCATTCTTCAAACTCTTGTGATCTGTAAAAACTTCGACTCTCTCACCCAAAAGGTAGTGTCTCCAAATCTTCAAGACGAAGATCACAGCCGCAAGCTCCAAGTCATGAGTCGGATAATTCTTCTCATGGGTCTTTAATTGTCTCGATGCATACGCTACAACCTTCCCATGCTGCATCAAAACACATCCCAATCCTTTCCCAGATGCGTCGCTATGAATCACCAGTCCTCTGGAATTGTCTGGTACGGTCAGGATAGGGGCGGTTATCAACTTCTGCTTCAACGTCTCGAAAGCCAATGCACATTTATCCGTCCAAACAAAAGGTACTTCCTTGCGCGTAAGCTTGGTCAACGGTTCTGCCAAACGAGCGAAGTTCTCCACAAATCTCCTGTAGTATCCGGCTAAACCAAGGAAACTTCTTACCTCGGCCACATTCCTTGGAATAGGCCAATCTCGAACTGCTGCAATCTTTTCGGGATCGACGGCGATTCCATCGCCCGACACAACATGCCCCAGAAACTTCACTTCTTCCAGCCAAAATTCGCACTTACTCATCTTCGCATACAATTTCTCCTGTCTCAGTGTCTGCAGTGCGATCTTCAAATGCTCAGCATGCTCCTCCGAACTCTTCGAGTAAACCAGAATATCGTCAATGAATACCACAATAAACTGGTCCAAGAATGGTGAAAAGATTCGGTTCATCAAATCCATGAATATTGCCGGCGCATTCGTTACTCCGAAGGGCATCACTAGATATTCGAAATGCCCATACCGAGTTCGAAATGCCGTCTTGCAAATGTCTTCTGCTTTCACTCGGACCTGATGATATCCGGATCGCAAATCCAGTTTCGAGAATACCCTCGCGCCACTAAGCTGCTCAAAAAGTTCTCCAATGCGAGGGATCGGGTACTTGTTCTTAATAGTCACCCAGTTTAATTCTCTATAATCAATGCACATCCTTCTCGTGCCATCCTTCTTCTTTACTAGAAGAACTGGAGCTCCCCAAGGCGAGTTGCTGCTTCGAATCCAACCCTTCTCAAGTAATTCACCAACTTGCTTCTTAACTTCTTCTAATTCCACTGGTGCCATTGGATAATAAGCTTTAGATACTGGCGCTGCACCAGGAATAAGGTCAATCGCGAACTCCACGTCTCGCTTCGGCGGTAAGCCCGATATATCTTCAAATACGTCCATAAAGTCACGAACAACTGCCGGCTCTTCATTACTATCAACTTCCATAGCTGCAAGAACACCGTTTGTCGGCCTAGTCCTAAACTCGACTGGCCCGACAGAACTGCTTCCCCCAGTGAAGGTAAACTCAGGATGTCCGAGAATCTGGAAAATTACCTTCCTTGCCCTACAGTCAATGTGGGCGTGGAAAGTGCCAAGAAAATCCATTCCCAAGACAACTTCATAGCTGCCCGTATCTATTACCAAGAAATCTGCAAAGAGCTCCCGTCCGCACACAACAACTGTACAATCTCTACATTCCCTATTAGCTATGATTTTCCCATTCCCAGTGTGTATGTCCCAAAAACTAGACAGGGTCGTGCAGGTAATCGAGTGCGTAGTTATAAATTTGGATGACATAAAACAGTGGGATGCTCCGGAATCAAATAATGCCAATGCGGGAAAACCATGAACGAGTAAAGTACCTGAAACCACTTCTCCTGATGCCTTAGCTTCCTCAGCTGTCAAGGTGAAAGCTCGAGCCTGATTAGGTCCCTGAGTCAGCTGTTTCTGCCCTTGGAACGGTCTCTGCGGAGGCTTCTGTATATCATCTCTCGTGTGAAGCTTCGACGGACAGGCACCAACTGCGTGATCGGCCGCTCCACAAACCAAACAAAGTCCCAGCTTCCTTCGGCAATCCTTCTGCACATGCCCGGGCAAACGGCAGTAGTCACAAATCATGCCTTTTCGTCGATCAACGACCACAGGCTTCTTCATTGGTGCTACCCCACGTCGATCCATTAGAATACCTCTGCGCCCATGATCTCGGTTAGGTACAAATGCGGGCTTCCTGGCCGCAACTGCTGTCTTCTGTAGGTTCCCTTTCATTCCCGATAAACTCTGTTGCTCCCGGGCTGCCGTAAGAACCTATGAGAAAGTGGTCAAACCCAGGAAGACAATCTGCCTCTGGATGTCCACATCCAAACTGCGCATGAACCTTCGCGCCCTGTCTGCCTCGTTGGCGACTAAAGGTCCAGCGAAACGGCTGAGTCTCGTCCACTCCGCTGCATGTACGTCCACGGGTGCTCCATTTTGCCTCAGCCCAATAAATTTCTCTTCCATTTCCTCCCGTGCAGTCCGCGGGAAGAATTTCTCCAGGAAACTCTTAGAGAAATCCGCCCAACTGATCGGCTTGGGCAAGCGGGTCTCCTCCACAAGCCACCACTCTCGGGCGTAATCCACTAGCTGAATGCGCACCACATCAACTCTTTTGTCCTCTGGGATCTGTGCCGCAATCAGCAAATTCTCCGTGTCAACTAGCCACTACTCGGCTGGCAGCGGCTCCTCCAGACCAGTGAAAGTAGTAGGACCCAAACGTCTGAAATCTGCCACGGTCCCTACCCGGTCAACTGGTTTCGCTCCAGCGTTGTTTACAGACTGCCGAATGGCCTGCAAACCCTCCTGAAATGAATCTGCTTGCTGCTGGATCAGCTCAGTATGCCTCTTCTGATTTTCCAACATTCCACGTATCACTCCCAACATGGCGGCTTCATCCACGCGCCTCTGATACGTCTTGAAATTCTTATCTGCCATATTCCTGAAATCAAAACACCCAACATTAGCGTGATGATAGATTCAATATATAAATCAAGGCTAGAACTCCAAGATACTTAAATAGAGTACCGCATTGTAACTATGCCGCGGTATCATAGCCACAATTACTTAACTCCACCCAAGTCGCCTAAGTCCTAGAGATAACAAGAAATCAGGTTTTCGAGTTGACATGCAAAGTAAGTTTGCACGTCGATATAATCCGGAAGAATGTGATTCAAAAATGGTAAAACGGTCAAGGTGGTAGGACATGTTTCCTAAGCATGGGTATTCTGATTCGTGTATCGGGTACAATACCCAACTACAAAAGAATCAACCCAATTAACCTATGTCTCTGATACCAAAAGAACCATGTCACGCCCCGCTTCCCAGAGTACGCAAGATTGGGCACGTGACATAGCCAACCATGCTACCTGTGGGTAGGAAGTATCCATCCACAGTCACATTACGGCTGTAGAGATATCAAGAACAAGATAAAAACTATCTAACACATGTCCAAATCCAGAATAACAAGAGTCAATGATAAATAAGTGCGGAAGCAAATGATCCAATACAATAATAGAAAAGTATGTCCCATAATGCGGGCTCACATCTGGAAATAAGAATGCAGGAAATAAAACTAATCACTACAGAACTCACAAATCAGCCTGCTGGCTGAAGTACTCCTGCTCGGTCAGCGACAGTGGTAAAGAATCTGGGCCATGCAAAACCCAGACGTCAGCGCGTCATGTCAACCAATAATATAATATGAACAGCGTAATAGGCAATGCAGAAATAAACATGAATAAAGCAATAGTGTGAAACAAGCAGTGCAGGGTAGTGTGCAGTGGGTAACTAACTGTTCTATTGGGTTTCCTATTCTAAAGTCTTTGAAATCAATTCGAGTAATCCTCCATGTAACTCAGAGGATATGTCCCGTTACCCCCCGGGACCACGGATCAGGAAGATGGGAACCAATAATGGTTCTGTCCCGTTGCCCCCCGGGACCACGGATCAGAAAATGTAAGAGTCACGAATGGCTCTGTCCCGTTACCCCCCGGGACCACGGATCAAGTAATACCCTTTTAAGTTACACTTTAGATTACCCTTTTGATTTCCCCATACCCCCAGGTTATATGTGTCAGGTCAGGATTCAGTAGTCAAGGACTAATGCCAACACGGGATCAGGTAACAGGTCAGGTTTGTCTGGATAGACAACAGGAACGGTCCATGAGGACTCCATGTTAGGTTTGTTGGCATTAGGCATGAGATCAGGTAACAGGTCAGGTCATGGTACATCAAGTCAAGTCGATAGTAAAGGGTACCATGTCCGGTGCATCGGTATATATATATCATGTGTAGCAAGGTCAGGTCAAGATGTAACACAATCGAGGGTGTGCTCACAACAGGTATATAATCGAACTAGGATTAACAGCAGGAAGTAAGCAATAAAGTAAACAACAATAAGCAGTTCATTTAATCACAATGGTGCATTAACATAGTGCAGTCGTATTATCATATTAACAGGTTTGAGCACCCCTTGCGGTGCAATAGATCACATGGTGGTGCAATACCGTTATATCAATACCAGAATGTAATAGAGCTACATGTGTACGGCTATCGTCCTTTAGACGGTAAAATGTGATTAACGGGTAACTTCGTTATTAGGGTTAAAGTGGCAAAATGTGATTTTAGGTTAACTGTATCATGATGTATGTCATATTGCGTCCAAATGATAAAATAGCTATACCTAGTTAAGTTTGCAAGTTTAATGAGTCAAAACACATTTAATTGTATAGTATAGCATGTAGCAAGTGATACTTGCCTCGACGGTTCGCGAACCGGGAAAAACGGACGTAACGTCGGCGGAAAAACACGCGACGGACGCACGGTTCACGGATCGAATCCAAACAACGAACAGTGGGACCACGCGGACCGGGTACCTCGCTGGAACGTCGGGTCAAGTCGTTGGCACGGCCGGATTCCGGCGAGATGCCAAAACAGCGACAAAAGTTTAGAAATACTACGTACGGACAAAGATCAACCAGAGGGGGAAAAAGGAAGGGGGAAGGTAAAGGGAAGCTTACTGGGATTGCAAGGGTTGCGACAGCGATGGGGCGCCGGCGAGGAAGCTGCGGCGGCAGACTCGGCTGCGGGTGCTGGAGGAGGAGAGACGGTGAGGAGGGAGAGGAAGTGGCCGGGTCTGGGTTGCAGGTGAAGAGGAGGTGGTCGGCGGTGGCGCAGGTGACGACGACGAGGGTCGACGGCGGCGTTTCCGGCCAACCGGAGAAGGTGCTAGGGTTGCTGTTGGGTCCCTGTTGCGGCGCCGGGCACTCGGGAGAAGGAGGAGGGTGTCGAGGTCGGGAAGAGGGGCGAAGGGGAAGGTGCTGGCGTCGTCGGCGACGAGTTGCGGCGGCGACGGCGAGCAGCGATGGGTGCAGGTGGCGCGGATACGGTGTAGGTGCACGGGGACGTGGGGAGAGGAGGAAGGAGGGCTGCGGTTGAGACGAGGATGATGGTGGTGGTGGCGTCGGCGTTGGGCTGCGGCGGCGACGGGCACGGTGGCTGGCCTAGGGTTCTCTCGATGGGGTTCTCGTAAGGTTCTGGGAAAACGATGGAGACAAGGAATATATATATATCGCGGAGAGAGAGAGGGTTAGAGAGAGAGAGAGAGGTACAGATTAGAGAGAGAGAGAGAGAGGTAGAGATGTGAGGGAGAGAGAGATAGAGATAAAGAGAGGTAGAGGCGGGGCCCACGGGGGGTTTAAATCCTCTGCGATTGGCTGAAGGTTTGAGAAGGAAATTTAAAAAGATTTAAAGGATTTAGAGATATAACAGTAAGATTAGTATATAGATATGGTTTTGATTATATTATTAAATTGGGATTTTGGCGCTAAATGAAATATTTTCAAATCGCGCCCGGATTGCACCCAAAAATTTGAAATTTAAATAATAGGATCTTAAGCGGGTTCCAAATTTTAAAATGAAATGTTTTATGATTAAAAAGTATGCCCCTAAGTCGGACATTTGCACGCGCGCGTCGTCGTCCAAACTCGCCCGTTTCACCGAGCGGGATGAGAACTCGACGCACGGACGCTACCACGCAGCTAGGGGTGATGAGTAGGCCAATATGGATATTTTTAATTTTACTTTAGGTGCTAAAATTTGTTATATGCAAAAATGACTTAGCCAGTTAAAATTTTACAGTAAGACCCAAACAAGCAAGATAAATGAAATGAGCGATGTCAAACACTCAACCAGTAACAGAAATAGTAGTATTAGGCTCGGGTGTTACAAAAAACAAAGTTGGCCTTCCGATCTCCATCCCCATGGCAAGCGATCACCCTGAAGATCCAGATACCATCCGCCGCCAATCCCTCACCGGAGGCACGGGTGAACCTCCTCCGGCGACTGTCATCAACGCCCTCGCCGGCCGAATAGACCGATACCCCTTCCCTTGACGGGGTCGCACAGCAGGGGCTCGCCACGGCGGCTCGAGGGCCACCTCATCCAAGGATCTAAGCCCTCACTAAGAGGCAGCCCAGCAGCTACCCTGCTCGGCTATCCCTGGTAGGTTGCATCCCTACCGCAACGCCAGGGATCATAATGTCCTCCCAGAGGCAGTCGAGCCCGAGGGTCTCTCGCTCGGCTATCCCTTCCGGGTAGCTTCCCTACCGCAACGCCAGGGATCAGAAAGCCCTCCCAGAGGCAGTCGAGCCCGAGGGTACCTCGCTCGGCTATCCCTGGCGGGTAGCTTCCCTACCGCAACGCCAGGGATCAGAAAGCCCTCCCAGAGACAGTCGAGCCCGAGGATCCCTCGCTCGGCTATCCTTCAGGACAAAAGCCCTCGCCAAGAGGCACCGGGTAGTAACCCTGTCCGGCCAAGGGTCCTTGGTGGGCTTCTTACAGCCCTATAGCTCTTCCCGCGTCAAGAACCAAAGTCCTCCTAGAGGCAGTCGGGTCCTTGCTCGGCTATCCCCGGCTGGTAGCTTTCTACCACAACCGACAGGGATCAAAGTCCTCGCCAAGAGGCACTGGGCAGTAACCCTGCTCGGTCCCCGTCTTGAAGGATCAAAAGTCCTCGCCAAGAAGCACTGGGCAGTAACCCTGCTCGGTCCCCGTCCTGAAGGATCAAAAGTCCTCCCAGAGGCAGTCGAGCCCGAGGATCACTCGCTCGGCTATCCCTAGCGGGTAGCTTCCCTACCGTAACGCCAGGGATCAGAAAGTCCTTTCATAGGCAGTCGAGCCCGAGGATCCCTCGCTCGACTATTCCTGGCGGGTAGCTTCCCGACCGCAACGCCAGGGATCAGAAAGCCCTCGCCAAGAGGCCCCGAGCAGCTACCCTGCTCGGCCATCCTCCGCAGGCCTCTCACGGCCCCTCCAGCATCAAGGATCAAAGCCCTCGCCAGGAGGCACCGAGCAGCTACCCTGCTCGGCCATCCTTCGCAGGCCTCTCGTGGCCCCTCTAGCGTCAAGGATCAAAGCCCTTGCCGGGGGCACCGAGCAGCTACCCTGCTCGGCCATCCTTCACAGGCCTCTCGTGGCCCCTCCAGCGTCAAGGATCAAAGCCCTCGCCAGGGGGCACCGAGCAGCTACCCTGCTCGGCCATCCTTCACAGGCCTCTCACGGCCCCTCCAGCGTCAAGAATGAAAGCCCTCGCCAGGAGGCACCGAGCAGCTACCCTGCTCGGCCATCCTTCGCAGGCCTCTCGTGGCCCCTCTAGCGTTAAGGATCAAAGCCCTCGCCTGGGGCACCAAGCAACTACCCTGCTGGGCCATCCTTCGCAGGCCTCTCGTGGCCCCTCTAGCGTCAAGGATCAAAGCCCTCGCCAGGAGGCACCGAGCAGCTACCCTGCTCGGCCATCCTTCGCAGGCCTCTTGTGGCCCCTCTAGCATCAAGGATCAAAGCCCTCGCCAGGAGGCACCAAGCATCTACCCTGCTCAGCGCATCCCCAGCGGACATACTCCTGCCCATCAGACGCTGATGGTCTGAAGCCCTCATCGCGAGGCCGCCGAGTTCCTTCTTGTTCGGCGCATCCTCAGCGGGCATCCTCCTGCCCGTCAGACGCTGATGGTCTGAAGCCCTCATCGCGAGGCCGCCGAGTTCCTTCCTTCTCGGTGCATCCCTAGCGGGCATCCTCCTGCCCATCAGACACTGATGGTCTGAAGCCCTCGTCGCGAGGCCGCCGAGTTCCTTCTTGCTCGGCGCATCCTCAGTGGGCATCCTCCCGCCCGTCAGACGCTGATGGTCTGAATCCCTCGTCGCGAGGCCGCCGAGTTCCTTCCTGCTCAGCGCATCCTCAGCGGGCATCCTCCTGCCCATCAGACGCTGATGGTCTGAAGCCCTCATCGCGAGGCCGCCGAGTTCCTTCTTGTTCGGCGCATCCTTAGCGGGCATCCTCCTGCCCGTCAGACACTGATGGTCTGAAGCCCTCATCGCGAGGCCGCCGAGTTCCTTCCTGCTCGGTGCATCCCCAACAGGCATCCTCCTGCCCATCAGACGCTGATGGTCTAAAGCCCTCGTCGCGAGGCCACTGAGTTCCTTCTTGCTCGTCGCATCCTCACGGGCATCCTCCTGCCAGTCAGACGCTGATGGTTTGAAGCCCTCGTCGCGAGGCCGCCGAGTTCCTTCCTGCTCGGCGCATCCCCAGCGGGCATCCTCCTGCCCATCAGACGCTGATGGTCTGAAACCCTCGTCGTGAGGCCGCCGAGTTCTTTCTTGCTCGGCGCATCCTCAGCGGGCATCCTCCTGCCCGTCAGACGATGAGGATCGGAAGCCCTCATCGCGAGGCCGCCGAGTTCCTTCCTGCTCGGCGCATCCCCCAGCGGGCATCCTCCTGCCCATCAGACGCTGATGGTTTGAAGCCATCATAATGAGGCCACTGAGCCCATCACATGCAGCGGACCCGAAGCCCCAACAAAAGACATTAGGTGATCGAAGTCAACTTGACGACCGATTGCTCCACTTGTCGTTCCCACACTGGACCGCGCCCCATCAGACGCCACAGGTCTGCACACGTCACGTCGGTCAACCGACGCTTGACACGCAGACAGTCGCTTCAGTGATAGGATGCCCAAACCGGTGCACCTTCCTTAAAATGCAGAGATTTCGCCCTGATTCGCTTGCAGGAAAGGCAGCTGACAGCTCGGGGACGCGTCCTGACGAAATCTTAGGAGGGAGCTCTCCCCGGACGGCCCGGCAGTCCACTCTTGGCCCGACCCATCAGCTGGTCGGGACAAGAGTGGGGGGTTAATGATGATGCTCTATATAGGCGACAAACCATATCAGGATACGTGGCAGATGACGTGTCCCAGAACTCAGAAGAGAGGGCCCACAGGGGCCGATCAGACCATCCCTGTACCCGACCTACAAGTATAAAGCTGGCTTACCTCAGAGCCCCCTGCAAATTGGCCTCCTCGGACTCTCAGCTCGCCTCCGAGCTACTGCAGGACCAAGATACCTCGGTCCTCTCGCTCGTTCCCGAGCTCTCCCGCCGAGGCCATCTTCCTCAGTCCCTCCGACCGACCAACTCCACCACTCACAAGCGTAACCGCCGCTCCGCAAATCTCGCCATGCGCTGGTTCTCCGCCAACAACATCCCACGTTCCACGCCATCACGATCCCCATTAATGGGCGATTCGCTCTTTACGCGGGCGTGACGTCGGGAGTGTAACAGCCGGCGAGATTCTTGCGCCTTCTACTGCGTGCTGCCGCCACTATATAAACCGCCATCACAGAGGGATCAAGTAAGCCATTCTGGACACTTTTATGCCGTTACTCTGCTCGGATCTCATCACTAACTTGAGCGTCGGAGGGTCCTTGGTGGTACCAAACCACCCCGAGACTTTACTGCAGGTACTCGGCAGCCTTCCCCTCACCTCACCTCTTCCTCCAAAAACCCATTGAGACCCACACACGAAGGAAGGTAATCAACTAAGTCCACTGCGAGATCAACGGAAGACAACATCTGACGGAGGCCCGAAAAGGAGCTCAATCAGACCGGTTCGATTCTCGAACGGGTTGCGACCAAAAAATACTGAAGAAAAGAGCATAAATCTTTTGAGCTCGGTAACGATCATCAAAACTCAATTTAAAAGATAGGAATATTATTTAAATTAGGACTAATCCAAATCCAGGGTTGCCAACCCTGGATTCATGTTTTAGACTAAAATGAAAGCTCTTAAAAAAATGATCAGCCAGGAGTGCATGTTTTGGTGAAAGACTCCAAAAGCTTTATGCCTGGGCTTTTTAAATCAGAAACAACAAATATACAAGTCATTTGAGCTGCCCAGTATCTATAAATATGTTAGCTAAGCATATGACAAAATAGTTGCCTTAATAAAATCGCAGATACATGGTAAACTAGCTCCCTGCCATCGAAATCTATGACATAACATTGCAATATTGGATATTATCAGGAATGGTATACTATTGAAAATTTTCTTATCCGTTGAGGAAAATAAGCCAAATGGCACTTTAGACATGTAAAAAATAGATTGATCATAAATCATAAATCATTAGTTGCCAATTCCAGATTCGGTATCCAAATACACCAACCCTGAATTCAGACACGTGGTAATTAAAGAAGGTTTTTTATATGAGTATATGTTTATTCTTCCGGTCTCATTGTATTAGTGTTTCAATTTACTCTAGTATCTCGCTTAATGGCTAAGGATTTCGACATGAAAATTAGAAAAATTAGCTCACACCAATCCCCATACAATGGAAGGATGCAACTCTAAATGCAGGGTGGCTGCTTAAGAGGCATGCTTTACATGCATTGCAATCACACTTACTCCCTCTGCATTTCCACCATACCCCATCTATTTATTAATGGTAGGGATGAGCAGGCATATGAAAATCATGAACTCTTTCCTCATTCAAAATATGCTCTACCAATGTAATTTCCATGTCTACGGTTAAACTTGAGCTAAATAGAGTTGCATTGATGGACTAATTTTTTTCAGAGAATATAAAGGGGTGCAACACAATTCAAATTAGGCCCCAGTGTACGTTCCACGCATCATTTGAAAGAAAAGGGAGCCTGGCTGATGATGCATATCGTCAAGCAAAAGAATATTGTAGCGAACATTCAGTCGCATTCGAGAGAATATTATGACTATAGAGCAAAAGCTTGTTGTGACATTTCACTTGCATAGCCCCATAACTGATTACAACATCAATAACGAATAACATACATACAGACAGCAAAAACAGTTAGTGTATAGCTTTACGTAGACATTTTTATAAAAAAAAGGCAAAAGATTTAATTACAGATGGTAAGCTCATATCTACAGAAGCTACAACATTTCGCTGTACTCATTTCCCAGTCATCTATGATTTCCTCGGCGATCTATTTTTAATTGTCATTACAAGCTGCTGCCTCTCTCCTTCCACCTCGGCAAACTTAAGGCTTAGCTGAGAGTATCGGCCTTGCATCTCTTTCAGCTCGGTTTCTACAGCTGTGTTTCTTTTCTTCAGCTCAAGCATGTCTTTTATAAGTTCATTTATGTCCCTGAAGCTCTTGAACACTGCTTCCTTGTCATTGTGTTGCTTCAGGAATGAGCTAAAACAAGGGATACCATCTGATTATAAGTTTGACCAACTATAATTAAGTGAAACCAGAACAAAAGTTGAGGGAAAATAGAGAAGATAAGAAACAGAGGGGAAAAACAGTTGTCCAAGAATCTAACAAAGATATCTGAATATATGCAGAACCGGTATTCAGTAAATCATCTAGCTGCAAATTTTGTATCAAGAAATATTCTGGTGAAACTTTACATATTAGTGAAGAATTTTAGTGTTTATATTCTCCATCTCAATGCCCCTGAAAACTAGCCAAGGATGATGGCAAATGAACAAATAACAGAAATTACAAATACTACTCCATGATTTTTAAAACAGTAAGATGTGGGCAATTCTAGAACAAGCGGTAAAATATTCAGTTTGCAACAAACTTCAAAAATACTTTCTGATAAATTGTTCTTATGGAGAGAATGAGTCAACTGAGGACAACTTGGGAAATATTCCCCCTCTTTTTCAACGGGTTATAGATTACAGAAATCACGCTAAAAGCAGAATATTTAATTACCTCTGCATACGCATATCTCTATTCTTCGCCTTCAATGCTTCTGCAAGTTCAAGCTCCAGAGCAAGAACCCTTTCTAATGCATTGCCACTGAAAGGAAGTTCCTTAAATATCGGAGAAATGCTCTCCAAATGTTCATTGGCCTATTCAGAAGGCAAATCAGTTATTTGCAAGGAAATAAACAACAAGATTCTCCACCTCAAGGATAATTTAATTTCTCAGCATACCTTATCAAGCTGAGATAGATCACTTTGTAAACCTTGAAGAGCTGGATCAATATGGTGGTCATCTAATGGAATGACGGCGGCCAAATTATCATTTTTCAGCCTTTCCAACTGTAGATGGTTAAAATAAAATAATTTAACTATTCCGTACTTTCTACTGAGTTTAATTTAAGCATGAAAATCAAAGTATCAGCTAATTTTGATATATCAATCCTACTTGGGCCAGGTATAACCATTCATAGAGAGATAGAATCATAGAAGTATGGAAATCAGGCATTTATTATATATCATCAACATCTCCAGTCACCCACTGACCATATACGCTCCTTGACCAAATTTTAAGGCACCTCTGTCAGAGTGGGCACCACCATTTTTTTAAACTCATTATTCATTGATGAGTTTATATAGATATCACCCCGAGCTTTCCTTAATTTTTTTACAATTATCCCTAATCTCATTATCATAAAATTTCATATTTAAATCTATTAACTTATTTTATGTCGGTTTATAACATCTTTCCATCCTATGATTTAGTTGCCTCGAATTAACCTAGCTTCTCATCAACTATCTTAGCCAGCATTGTATCAGAATTGTTGTTGGATTATCTGGTTCTAATTGAAACTCACATTGTAATTTGTAGGCCCTGTTCAAGCAAGTAGGTCAACATTGTAACAAGGGGTATCATTTACGAGAGATGCATGCCTAAAAGAGGTATTACCTTCCCCTTCTAATTGCAACATATAGAATGATGCCCTAAGGACTTCGACAAGCCACTCTCTTGTCATCGATTTCTAACCCAGGAATTTGGCACATATTTGGAGAGGGTTAACGTGACCGCCGATCATAAGACTTTGTAAGATCTTTCCTGGAGCTTTGCTTCACCGACCCCATTTTGATAGGAAAAGGCTTAAATGATGATGAAGATGATGATGAAACACCTCTATATCGCTGATGCATTCACTTGTATTAAAATTCATTCCTTTGTACATTCATTTCATTTGGAGAGAGAATCCTAAAGTCATCCATTATATAACCGTTTTATTCAGATATGAAATCTGGTTAGAATTAAAATTTTAGTTGTAGATATTCTAACTTTCAAATCGGTTGACTGTGTGTGTATTGATCTAACATGTCTTTTAACACTGGTACATTCCGAGTTCAAATCCTCCTGGCAGTCCTGAAACTCAACTCTGCCTTCCTCATGTTCTCTCTCTTTCCCTTGGTTGTCAACCTGCTATTTCAACTGGAACCTGAACAATATGAAACTATCAAGAAGCACAACATACCTCCTTCTGAAATAGGTTCATGCTAGTAAGTAATCTCTGTTGCCCATCAAAATGCTCCTTAATATCAGTAATGTGCTTTGTGGTGTTCTCCGACAAGGTTTCTTTGGCATCCTGTCAAATAATGGGAGATAAATAAAGAGATTCTCAATAACTAATAAAGAGGGCACTGTTGTAAATATTGGCGAGCATTGATGTAAAATTGAACTGAAGAGTTTGGCTGTGATCGAGAAAACTAACAGAATGTAAAGGTTTCCTTAAGACATTCTATGTAATTTAGGCTAGTAACAGCAGGCCTGGATAAATTATCCGCAGCGAAATACAAAGTCCCCTACAGTTTATTCAGCAGAACAGGACAGGAAGACGAAATAAATAAAAAGGAAAAGGAAATTTTAGACGAGTATTAAAACAGAAAGAATAGTACATGATTGCTTAAGAAAAATATTTATTATCATCAAAAGCCCTTCATGATATATTCCTTCCTTTGACGAGAAGGCTTAAGGGCTTATAGTATGTGGTTTGTAGGTTATTACTGTTGGCTATAGTGCCCTCAAGTCAATTATTGGATCGCAGGCACGTGATTCCAATGATTGAGGACGGACCTATCCCGATAGAACAGTCTTGCTCAAGATGATAGTATGATATCTGGTTTGTCTTTATCATCGTGTACATGCTTTAAGTGACATTACTGATCATTATTACATATTGATAGAGCCCATAGGATTCTTACTTGACTACCAACAATATGATGGCGATCATATACGTGAGAGTTGGATTGTCTATAAGTACATCCTTAAAATGTCCCTAGTCGTAGGAGTTTCGAGACTGGGCATCGATACTCCAAGAGTAGACTAGTGTATACGGATCAAGACCCCGACGAGAGGCGGTGGCCGGTCTCACAAGCCATTGGTGTCAGTTGATTCACCTAAGATATATACAGGTGCTCATTGGATTATGAGTACACCGGACGGACTCGTCGGGAACATGCTAGTTGGTATTATACCTATTGTCAGATAGCAGTTCCTTGGTGACACGTGAACAAGTTAGTCTATCGACCTGAGATCGTCATTTGTCTTGTGTGAGTTCCCACTGCGCTTTGATTACTACCCTACCACGGCTCAAAGGAGTCGTGCAAACAGGTTTTAGTTCGGTACAGTCCCGAGCCACATGGAGGCAATGGGCGGATCGTCAGGGGATTCGTCTCTCCCGATATTGGGGGTTGATGTCGCGGTGTGCACGGGTGGTCATCACCAGAAATTCTCGACCGGAGTAGACGAGAATTACCGATCTAGGATCGGTAGTTTCTCAGTTGGTGATAGGTTTCATGCCGACACTAAATGTCAAGTTATTAGGGATCTGACTTTATCCACCCCCTAAACTCGATATGCGATACTCAGAGACGAACAGACCGAACTGTATGGATATTGTCATTGTCAGGCTCAGTAGGGTTTCAGGATGAGCTTGCTCGTCGGCCTCCCTTTCGCTCAATATTTGGGCAGCCGTTACGTACAGCTAGTGCCACTGACGTGCTTGTGGTTAAACTCACTGCCAGCATATTGACGAGTCTTTAAAGTCTCACACAGAGGGTTTTTCTGGTTCAGACGAAACGTTATAGAGGTCGTATGATTTTATGGCAGGGTTCGATCATATACATGCACTTGTGCACGGATCGTGATCGGACGGATAATACTAGTGGACTTTGGTTTAAGCCGGATCCTAGTATTATATTGTTGGATTATTTTCGTCTCGTTGTATTCGTATTCAGTCGGAATACGGATGCATGTATATATATACTGATGAGGGGTATTCTTGTAATTCGTTACGAGTTAACTTTTGAGCTTGCCATTTCTTTTTCTTGGATTTAAACATTTAGGTTAATGTTTATTGTTGTATAAAGTGTGAGTGCAAGTCTTGGCATTGTGCGTTGATGTAGCATGTGGTCTTGGTGACTCATGGTATTGGGTCATGGGGGTTTTTGTTTTTGCTAAGATATTTGTGAGAGATTATTAGGAGCAAAGGCTGATCTTTTTCTTGGTGGAGCTTTTCTTTAGTTGCTCGCAATAAATATAACTCAAAAGGACTTAGCAAAATCACAACACAAGAAACAAGCAGCCACTTCATTTTTCCTCACTTGGCCAAAACTTGAGCTCACATCTTCACACTTGGCAACTTCTTCAACCTCCACCCAATCCCTCTCATGAGTTGAGAATCGTTGGGTGTTTTGAGACAAAGTATTCACACGCTATCTCTACTTCATCTTAGGTATCTAGGTTAGCAAACCGGATGCCCGAGTTGCTTCGGTTTTAACGCGGGAGCCCGTATTACTAATTCTCGACGTGGATCGTCTTCGACGGGAGAGACCGGAGAACGAACTTGATCAAAAAAGCTGTGAGGAGCTTGGGGCAGAGGTTGAAGACCGAAGGACACGGATCGATCGATATAACCTCTCCAAACTCTTTTTATAGAACTAGTATAGGGTTAATGGTACGATCCGTCGATTAGGGTTTCCGTTAGCGCCTGGTTTTTTAAGTTTTTATTCCGCGTTTGGCCACGGATTAATGGCCAGGGCGCTGCCGTAACCCTACAATTACAGGTGGTCCTAATGGTAAGTAATCACGGTTCCACTTATTTCTAGAGAATATATGCACTCAAATAAGTCCACTCAAATATAAATTTGAAAAATAGATGAGCAGAAACTAAAAATCTTGTGACTCCTTTTCGAATTCAGCAATATTATCAATTTATCCACTACGGTCATATAAGCCTAGGGTAAATATTAATTGAAGAACAGGCACTGAGTTGAAAATGATGGAAGCAAAGAATAAGCATGTTATTATTAGAGTAACCAATTTTAATCGGGAACATGTTGAGTAAAGAAAACAACTAAGTATGACATGCAATCCCCTGATATGCAACTAAATTGAAAAGCCAAGGAAATCCAAAACTCCTTTCTAAGAATCACCAGCGACTTATGTGATGTGTTCTCCTCTCACGAAAACTCAACCAGAATAAAAAGCTTTGTAGCTACATGTACATTTTTTTTCCATCGATAGAAGTCGGGAGTTTTGAAATAAAAATATTCCACCCACCAGACCTCCATGACAGGAACATCTCTCCAAATGCTGAAAGGGCCTTCACCATGGAATGCTTATGATAAGAATTCCACTTTCAGAAAAAAGAAAACAAAAAAACCTTCTGTATCAACTATTCTCTTGGCAAGTTGACATTTTTGGTTTTAAAAAAAATTCAACAGAAACTTTCATAAAGTATGCTATTCAATAAGAAAAGAATTTCACAATGCGCCAACGCATAACAGTGTCTTCAACCTCATTGAAGTTTCGATATCTTCCACCAACTGAAAATTTCAGTAAATTTTCTGACCATTTTTTCATTTTTTAGATTTCTGTTTTATCAAACATTAAATAACAAAAGAAAGGTATAAATATTTACATAGAACCTGTTAAGCATACACAGCTTATTATACTAAAGTAAAACTGACTTGCAAACTCCAGTTACCTGTAACTCCGGTACTCTGCTATCCGGCACATCCTGCACTTCTCTGTATGGGCTTAACACGGTATTAAAGTCTAGAAGTTTCACCGAGTCTGCATTATCTACAGGATCTTCACCAGCATTTGTTACTGTCACTTCATCAGAACAAGAAGCTGCTGTATTTGAAATTTCCTGGTGAACCAAAGACCGAGACTTTCCATCTTCAAGTATTTTCCCAATGGATGTGGAACTGTGACAACCAGGTTGATATTTCTGTCCTTCAACGTCTGCAGTAGATAAAACCATGTTCTCCAGCAATCTTTTCACCAAATCAAGTTCTACTCTAATTCTTGTCCTTTCCTCATTGCATTCTTGCAAAGAAGCTCCAAGCTTTAATTTTTCTTCCTTGCAACAGTCAAGACTTAAAATAGTGCACTCCAGTTCAGCCTTCATTCTGTCATAAGCCTTGGCTAATTCTCGTCTATCAGTCACAACCGATTGCAGTTCCGCTTCCATGTGTGAAATCTTCATTGACAGCTCATCACTTCTTTTAGCTAAAGAAGCTTCACTTCTCTTTCCAGTCTCAATTTCATCAAGAGCACTTTGCAACTTTAATAACATTTCATCTGCATATTGTTTGGAAGAAAGTATCTGAGTTTTCATCTCTTGAAGTTTAGACTCACATTGCTCCTTGATGAAAACAATTCTTAGTGAATCCTGCTTGGCAAGTGATGCTCCCTCAGCCTCCCTTCTTTCACGAGATTGAAGACACTCAGCTTCTGCTTTATCTTTGAGTTCTCTGAGATGAATAGACAGATTCTTGAACTCTTCTGTCTTCAGAATCTGTTCAGAGAGCTTGTAAGTAAGCTCAATGTGCTGCTCTCTTAACCTCTTCAGCTCCAGTTCACATTCCTCAAGCAATGACATATGGGTTTTATGTTCATCCAATTTCGATTTAAGAATAATCTTTGTGGTTTCCAACTCAATCTTTGAGAACTGCAGGTTGTCCACCTCTTCTTCCAAACCCCCCAACATGTTTTTCAGCTGGCAGGTTTCATCTTCATGCCTGTGCTTATCTCTGATATTATCAGCTTCCAGCATTGCAGCTCTGGCTTTCATATCATCAAAATCCGCCAATACAGAGTTCTTCTCATCAATGTAATCTAAAAGGCCTTCTTTCTCATGAGCTATGACTGATAGTTCAGCTTCCACGGACTGAAGAGCTGCTGATAACCTTGCATTTTCATCAGCAAGTTGTGTTTCAATAGTGATATGGTCTTCCACAGAGGCAGTAACAGCTGTATGCTTCAAATAGAGCTCCTCAAAGGCGCCTTGCACAGTCTTATTTTGGTCTCTAAGCTCCTCCACCTTCAGCTGGAATTGACACCTCAAATAAGTAACTCTAACATCTGCAACTAATGAATGGTCAAGGATTTCAACCAAATAACACTTCAGGTCAGCAATTTGGTGGTTGAGAGATAAAATCTCGCCGTCTAGTTTCCTTTGGCGCTCTTTGAAGTTCAATTGTAAATGCTGCATTTCTGTTTCAAGATCAACAACCTTTTTCCTGACAAAGATCAACTCAGATTTCTGTTCCTCACAGTCAAGTAGCTGCTGATCTCTCTCTTTCAATTGCAATGTAACATCTGCAACTTTAACTTCCAGTTCCTCTTTTGACACTTTTTCCGAATGCAGATTATCATGGGCACATTTCAAACCATCTTTTAAGATGCTGAGCTCATTTTCCAATTGTATAGATACCACTTTTCCAGACTCCATAGACATCATTAAAGCTTTGTTCTCTTCCATGCAATCAATAAGACTCAATTTTGTCTTTTCAAGTTCCTCCTTTACGTTCTCAAACTCCAGTATCCTTTGAGCAATATCCTTGTTTTCATCATTAGTATTTTGCATTTCACTTCCCAGAAAAGTGAGTTTCGATGTCAACTCCTTATTTATACTTTTCTGTTTTTCTTCAGCTTCTAAACTGAATTTAAGCGTATCCCTGACATCTTGCAGTTCGAGCTGAAGCTTTTCAACCAGAGCATTCAAATCTTGCTTCATTCTGGTTTCCGCATCAAGTTGTGCTTCAGTTGTTATATGATGTTTGAGGGAGGCAACAGTATCTGCATGCTTTAAATGAAGTTCCTCGATCTCACCTTGCAATGCTTTGTTTAGGTCCACAAGCTCCTCCGTCTCTAGTTGGAATTGACTCCTCAGATAAGCAACTTTAACATCTGCACTGAATGCATAATCAAGAATTTCATCCAAATAATATTCCAGATCAGCAATTTCAAGGCGGAGAATTGAATTTTCATAATCAAGTTTATTTTGGAATTCTTTGGAGTTCAACAGGAAATGCTGCATTTCAGTTTCAAGATCAATTGCCCTTTTCCTGACAGAGGTCAATTCAGATTTCAGCTCATCAGAAGATAACAGTTGCTGATCTTTCTCTTTCATTTGCAATGTAAGATCTGCAACTCTCATTTTCAGTTCCTCCCTTGTTCCGCTTTCAGAATGCAGAATATCATGGGCACATTTCAATTCATCTTTTAGATTACTGAGCTCATTTTCCAACTGCATAGAGACCACTTTTCTAGACTCTAAAGACGTCAGTACAACTCTGTTTTCTTGCAGGCAATCCATAAGATTTATCTTTGTTCTTTTGAGTTCCTCCTTGACATTATCAAACTCCAGAATCTTCTGAGCAATCTCTCTGTTTTCATCATTAGCTTGTTGTACTTCAATTTCCAGGATAGTGAGCTTTGTTGACAACTCTCTGTTTGTGCGTTTGTGTTCTTCTTCAGCCTGTAAACTGGACTCAAGCTTAGTAGCTACATCTTGCAGTTCAAGCTGAAGCCCTTCAACCAAAGCGTTTGACAAATCTAGCTTCATTCTGGTCTCTTCTAAGTCAGATTCAAATTTCTGCGTCACTTGCAGAATCTGTTCTTCAGTCTTGTTTAGACGGCAATGAGTTATATCTCTATCTTCTTCTATATCCTTCTTCTCACAACGAAGTTGAAGAATTTTCTTGTATGCTTTCTGCTGAAACCGTTCCAGATGCGAGATAATGGCCATGTAATTGTTGCTTTCTAATTCCTGATTTAGAGAGAGGCCATCAACCGTAGAGCCGTCAATTTTCTCACTGACAGAAAGCATGCTATAGCATAGATCCCCCAACATTGTTTGAACATAGCTGATAGTTTTTTGCAGTTCAAAATTTGCAGATGACTGGTTGCCAAATTCTTCTTTTAATGCCTCTACTTCACTCTGGAGACAATTTCTCTGAAGGCTTTCATTCTTTAACATGTCTTCAAATTCATTTATTTCTTCAAGGCAACTATTATACTTGCTTTCGTGTTCAGCAACCTTCTGAGCAAGCGAATTATTCTCTTCGAGTATCTCTTTGATTTTTTCTTCAAGAACTTGATTCTTCAACAACAAATCATCACACTTGAAGCGAAAGTTGGCTTCATCTTTCCTGGACTTTCTGGCATCATCAAATGCACTATGCAGCTTAAGCATCAATACTTCCTTCTCCGAATTTGAGCGTTCCTCCTGTTGTGCTAGCTTAACCATCTCTGTCTTCATGTGCATAACTCCATCATTCACATTATACATTGCTTCTTTCAAAACCTGCACAAACACTTCCCGATGCATTATAAGCATAAGCATCTCTGAAATCTCAGCTTCTGCGTCTGCTTTGAAGCTTTTGCAGCATTTGCAGTGGTCTTCTTGTTTCGTTAGAGCACATTCAAGTTGTGAACTTGTTTCAATATCGTTAATTTTCAACCCATCTCTACGACTGAAGCCTTCGTCCACAGTCCATACATCAACATTTCTTGGCAGTCCTCTTTCAAAGAAATATTTGTTCTCCCTATGAATGTCGATATTACAAAACTTTCCATTGCTGGCCTGGTCTGAGATCCCATTAACCATTGTAGACTTTTCATTATCAGCTTTCTTAGATGTATTCTCTAACTGAAATTTTGCAGTGCCCGTCTTGTACTGCTCGTCTGGAAATTTTTCGTTGTATTGATGAGGAAATAACTGGGAAGTATCTAGAAGGGCCTGCTTTGCAAGATTTTCATTTGTCTCGTACATAGAGAAAACCTGGAATGAGAGTAATTCAAGGTCTTTCTGTAGGTGATCAACTGCGATAGCATAGTTCAAACGAACCCTCTTAAGTGCAGATTCTGAGGCAATAGCCCTCTTCTCAAGTTCATTGTTTACAGAATCCAAGTCATGCCTGTCTCCCGCAAATCTGACAAATTGTTCATTCATTTCTTGTTGTAACTTATCAGTCTGATTTTGGCGAGCAGAAATTGTATAAAGGCAAGAAGAATGTTCAGTTCTAAGTTTTTCCAACTCATTGACCGTTTGATGCCGGCTTTCCTCAAGTTCATGAATAAGTGCCTCGTAATAACACTCCATTTGGTCCATTTTTTTGTTTAGAATTCCCTTCTCAGCAACTGACTCCTCTAACTTCTGTAAGAGTTCACATATTTTCTCCTCCAGTACAGTTGTAGAAGTGATACTTTTCTCAAGAGGGTGAGAATTTACTAAGGCAGGAAGACTACCTTCCAAATGATGCTCCCCTACAAAAGACCCTTCCAAACCCTGGCCATGTATAAAGTGCTCCGGTTGCAAAACCCTTGTGAGCGGCATCTCCTTCAACTGAGTTTCTTCCACCTCCAAAGAAGTTTCATGTTTAAGATTTTGGACGATGCGATGAAGAATTTGAAAATCAGAACTAAGAAAATCAAGATCATTTCCACAGTATCCAAGACATGCCTTATTTTCAATTTCTCGAACTTTCTCTTCAAGAAGAAAAAAACATTGAAGCCGTTGGACTTGATGTTGATTGGAGAAACTGTCATGGTATGTGGAAAGAGCATCTGCCCCTTCTCTTGTCACTGTTTCTTGAAAAACAGTTCTATTGCCAGGAATACACTGCATTGCTGTAGCAGATTTTAATTCTTCTAGTTCTTTTTGGAATTTATAACACTCCGACTTTAGGATGGACACTTCTGTTGCGAGTTTCTCCCCTGAAGCAAGCTCTGTAACAAGTTGCTTCCCCAAGCTGTGTGTTTCGGCACCTAGTTCATCAGAAAGGCTCTGTAGAGACTTTGCTTCAGTTTTAAGCTGTAAAAAAGCAGCCTCGACTCCTTCCAATCTTTCCCTAAGCCTGTTATTCTCTTCATTGGCAGTGGACAGATCAATATCAGCAGAGTAGTCAGAACTCCATCCATGAATCCAATCATTGCTCCCTTGTTTTGAAAGCCGAATGTCACGTAGGTCGCCTTTGACAACTTTAGGGCTCTGAAAAGCAGGCAATGCGCTAATATCACCAGAAGCAACACTTTTAAGGCTATCAACCTCATGTAGACTAGATATTTCATTCTTTTCAGCATATAGACTCTCGGAGGTGTTAGATGAGCCATCGATTCCAGCAGCAGAGTCTTCATAGTACTCATTTGATTCCCCCACCTCTTCACGTGAAGGATGCTCTGAGGAATCTTCTTTGAACCTGACCCTCCAATTATTAACCTATTTCCAAGAAACAAAACAAAGGAAAATTATCACCAGTACCATGAAGACGGCACAATTATGGTTATAGTTTTTAGAACTAATATCTTAATGAAGAAGAAGAAGAAGAATTGAAATACATTTATATATTTATTGCAATTGATACGGTCCTATTACACAGCTTGCTAGTATGAGGGTCAGCCTAAACCAAGTTTTGAGAATATTGTTTCAGTTTTCAATATAATTGTTCACGTCTGGCTAAGCACTTTAATTTAATAAGCCTTGGATGTAACTACATGTTTTAAGTTGAATCGGTGATTAAATAAGAAAAGAATTACAATCAGAATATCATTGTGTGTTTATGTTGGAAAGGTCAACAATGAATGCTACTATATCGTCTGATTGAGTGTTTTATGCTAAGAGGTGAATTTATCCCGAAGATGAGCATGGGGAGTAGCTAATGGCATCCATCTAAGCGGATTCAGGGTAGTAGGGCCATTCAAGAGGAGCATTGACGCAAATAGATGTCAAAAATATCACAATCCACTTTGTATTAGCATCCATCTATAGACGGGTACCTATATAAATAGGTAGTGTCCATATAAAATTTGGATAGTTGGTATCCCTCTTTTTATAGAAGGTACTTTCTCTACTTAATATGTGATCCCTTATAATTATTTATAATATATTATGTAATTATGCATAAATATGTATATGTAATTATCCATAAATATGAAAATGCAATTGGTTATATCCTAAATTTTCTTTCTTATGAGAAAGACCAGACCTAGTTCCAATTATTTCCTTGAGCAGATGAGTTCCAATTTGATGACCTTGCATACTAGTGCTTGTTGTCTCTCAATAAGAAGCTAAAATGCTTTCAGTTCTATTAATTTCATGTTTGGTGAATTAAACGGATATTTGGATTGCAAATAAAATATTTTAAGCATAGTTTATATTTTTATATGACAGCGGATTAGTAGGATAATCGGGTATCCCATGATTTTGGATACTATCAAATTTGGATCAGGGTCACAGTTTGAAATACGAACGGCTATCAAAGTGTAGTTAGATGGAGTAATATATTGTAAGTTAGAGATGAATATTGGGTATCCGCTTAGTATTCGGATTGTTCACTCTAGTGTGAAATAAGAATGGATACAGGTATCACCGCATTTGTATTCAGGTTTTTTTTCTCCTGGAGGAGATGGATATGAAAATGTATTTTGTTCATATTTTCAAATATGAACAGTTCCGAAACGTAGTGGGATGGAGACTAATATATTGTAAGTTAGTTATGAATACTCAGGTATCCTCTTTGTATTAGTTTTATTTACACTCGTGTTGGGGGAAAAACAAGATCGGATACAAGTAACTCTGTATCTGTATTCAGTTATTCAGAGGATATGGATATGAAAAGGATATTGTTGTGATGTTGAACTGAAGTAGTCATGTTTAATGATAATGATTTCATACTTAGAACGAATATCCGTTGGCCAGAAATTACAACATGATTAATTGGAATAAGATTTGACTTCAACCATTTGCGTTTTAAGTCCCCTGTTATGTTAAATATGAAAATTAGGAATTTATATTAGTAATGCATATTACTAAGCTTAATTTATATGCATTGGGACATATTCTTGTACATTTGAGCATGTTTTCAGTTATTCAGATTTTTCGGTAGCTTAGCACCATTCATTATATGTGGGAGTATTGACATTCATACTTTGCCAACATATGGATATGCAATCGGATGAGGTCCGATAATTTGTATAATTCGTATTCTTGTATCCCAAGTTGACATCTCTAAAAAATGTCAGAATGGACATGGAAGATGTGATGTGAGAATTAAGCTAAAGGTGAACTAGTGAAAAAGATGAGCACGGAAGGTATCTTAGAATTGTCAAAGAAAAGGAGGATGGGAGGTGACAGGCACTAGTGGTTGCAGCATAGCTAGTGAAACCTTGATGCAATATAAGTCTACAGTGGCACCTATTAGGTTGCATACCTCTCTTTATAGCTATACTAGATGATTTTTTTCAAACTATATAATATGAGATACCAAGGTATATGCAATACCATGTGCAATCATGTAAATTGATGTGAACCAGTGAGACATGTTATATCGTTAAATATTAGATTGAAATGTGCAGGAAATCCATGGAGGACAAGGGGATAAAGGAGCGCGCGGGGGGAGGGGGGTCCCCCTAGGTTCAGTGAAAATAATGAAACAAAATGCGGCTTCAAACTAAAATTAGCGGCCAAGATGTAGCATATAGTAAGTAGCGTCAGCTGCGTCACTATCTTGGGCATATCGTAAATCTGCAACGAGCAGAGATAATTGAAAATGCATGTAATAAAACTTGAATGGCACTGAGAAGGGAAAAAATTCTTTATGTTGTACGTGATTTTCATTAATAAAAAGGCTGTACATGACTGATTCTTAACCTGTGATTTCCCACCATCCTCCATCCACCCATACCACTAAACCAGACTAAGTGGCATTAGCCAACTAAAGTTGTATAAACTAATAGAGATCAAGCAAGTGTGATAGAGAACATGAAATAAAAATTGTCTTATATGAAAACAAAGATGAACAAGGAGAGAAAAATGAGGGGGTGAATATAGAGGAGAAAGCATTAAAGCTGCATGACTTTGGTAAGTCAAATACGACCAAGTATTGTTTAGTACAAGAAAAAATGAGACTTCATTATAAGCTATCCCAATTTGCTAGATGAGGCGACAACAATTTTTGCTGCACAGAATATGATAACCCAAGTGTTGGAATATAGCTGATTATTCCACATTGTAGTGGTCCATTGAATAAGTATGTTGTTGATTATGATAATCTGCAGTTTATGACTGTATTGCGAAATGTGAATTTTCATATCATGATTCTGCAGCTTTACCTATAAACTCTTCGCACTTCAGTTAGCACATTCTCCCTCAATACAAGAAAAAATGCAGTCACTTGAAAAGTTCACATCATTCCCTCTATATAATATACTCCTACGCTCAGAAAAATAATAGTATGGGATGTTAAGGAACTATGGATATGAATTGAAAGGTGGAAAATTTTACACCTTATCTCGCTGGTCGCTCGACATCATTTGAAAGGATCGCATGTTTTACATTATGTGCAGACGCATATAAATTGAAAGGTGGAAAACATGACAGAAGCAATAAACTAGGTTGAAGCTGAAGAAAATTTCTGATGTCCATGTTTTCAAAATTGGCACACCTTATCCAGCTGGTCGCCGGCCATCTCTAAAGAAGCTGCTGCAACCTCAGAAGGGTCGTGACTTCTTCGACCAGATAATGTCTGAAAACCTTTCACACTAAGCTCCCTTTGCTGCTCAAATTCTCTGAACATACATTGCCAAAAATAAGGCAAAGTAGGTAAGAAAATTATAAAGCAGCTGGAATGGGGAGAAGCGGTACCTGAACCCAGTTTTGGAGGTGAGGAGCTGTACTGTTGCCTGGATTCAAACAGCATGCAAAATCATAACATTAGAAAATAGAACCATGTGATATGCATTCCTCATTAAAGTATGTGGTCATCATGAAGATGTTAGTATGAAAAGGATGGAAACGTTTGGTCTGTTTATTTGATTTGCATCTTAAAGACATGCGGTGAACTGAAAATTAGTAGATCAATCAAATCACAGAATACCTAGCAAAAATGCATTGTTGAGTGCAGACACTAACTGACAAAACTATGTGGCAACCAAAGGTTAAGAAAAAAGGAATGGAAATTCAGAAAGCAGTCTCACATGTAAAACAGTCCCATAGTCACAGCCGTGAAGAGGTAGGGCAACAGAAGAAGGCTTCAAAGCATCAGCAAAATCAGCAAGGTTGATGGTGACCTCCCCAAGAAGACTAGATCGTGAAGATCCCTGGTATGATTACATTGTCATAAGACATCATCAATGTCAATCATTACCACTTCCATAAGAATTAATCTCAGAAATCGAAACAAATTAAACAGCATAAATGCATCAGTTTCTACTCATCACAAGTCGAGAAAGAAAATTTAACGAAACGAGCAGGCAAGTAATTTTAACTTTTTAATAATTAAACAGAAAACCATAGCCATGGAAGAGTTCATACCGTAGCCACCACAAGCTTATATAACTTCTCATCATAACTTCTACTCCGTGTGTCCTGAAGAAGTCTTGTAGTTTCATAGATGGGATCTGACCATTTGCAATTCCCGGATCTCACTGTTGCTTTGGTTGTCTTTGCAGTTACTTTCCCTGTGTCAGCAGGGATGAAAGAGACAAACAATTTATCCCATCCTGGTTGTGGAATCTGCAACAAGGACAAATATTGACTCTCATCATGCAGATTCGTTCTCAGTAAATGAATTAAAAATTCAACTTCTTGCAAGCGATGCCAGAAAGACAAGGTATTTAACTACTTCCCACTTGCATCAACAGTAATTGTCTACCTACACCTGAAAAAATGTCTGCATCACCCAAATATATATTAATCTACAAGAGATTAGACAGTTCTTCGCATTTAGATGAATGGAAAAATGCTAACACAAGTTAGCCATGACAGTAAATGGGCTACTAAGTGGTGTTCTTATCTTTCTTCCGGTCATGGGAGCGATCACAGAAAAATACAGGATGCCAGTAAGGCAGTACGTAATTATGTTAATCTAAAGTTCCTGAATCCTGTGAGCTTCACTAAACCAAGATAATTTAGTGTGGCAGTGAGGCTAGCAAATAACTTCTCATTAAATAACCCTCCCACTTACCAGTGGTTAAGTAGAATTTGATATGAATGTTGCAAACAGATAGTCCACACTCCATATCCATCAGTATGGCCTTCGAATATCAAAGGGTAGATGACAACATGCACAAAGTAAGGGAGCTCTATGCAGACAGACATGCATTACTCTTCACTGAAGAAATAATTGCCTACTCAAATTCAAAACCTAGAACTCACATGTTGTCCCATTCATCGTCGATCAATAATGAGAGAAGTGTAACAGGAAAAGGAAAGTTATTTTCACTGATTCTTATCTAACAATAAAGGAGAAAATGTAAACAAATGTGACCAACTTTGGAGGTATTTCAATCAAAATATCTAGTGCATCAATAGTTTGAAATGATTGTATTTATTTATTTAAAAAAATCAAAAATCAAGAAAATCTAGTGGTTTTTTGCCAGTTAAGTAAAAAAAGAAAACAACGATAATTTGAAAATGGCATTTTATGTATAAGGAATAAACAATGAAATTCAGAATTCAGCTCAAAGTATATTATATGTACCTAGAATTTTCTCAACTGCTCCCAAATTCTGCAAATTCATGATTTCTTTTTTTTTTCCAATAAGAAAAGGAGAGAATTAGACAATAGTGTGAGTTAATTGTATATGAATTCACAGCCTAAGCTTCTAATGGTAGAAAATTTGAGAGCACGCCTTTTTAAGTCTAATAGGTAATTGAATAACAAAGAATGAATACCTTTAACTTTTTAAATGTAACTTTAGCAACTCTTTAAAATTCCCAAGAACAAGTAAGGAATCGAAAAAGAAAACCACATGGAACGCTAATTACAAAACTAAAAAGTGTAAGGAATACAAACCATAATCAATGTTACAGCTGATCCAGGTGAACATATCAAGAAAGAAGATCCGCCGATATAGAAAATTCAAAGATAGAAAAACACCAAAAATCCAGTATCTAAAGGCAAGGTTGAAAATTCAAAGATAGAAAAACACCAAAGATCCGCCGATGCTTACATGGGTAGCATGAAACTGAAGTCGAAAGACCACTTTCACTTTTGCCTTTTCAGCCTTCCACTTAGGAATCCTTGACATTGTTCCAGAATCACCTAATCATCTGCTAAAGCATTGTCTTTCCTCTTTAATTGAGTCCCTTGCATCTCTTTCTAATCAAAGCAGATAAGTCAGTTCAACGACTTGAGTTCTAACGGCACCTGAAAAAAGAAAAAAAAATACCAACAGGGATCCATGTTACATGAGAATTCAAGTATTAGATACATAAATAAATTGAATAAAACAAGAAAAAAGAAGCTTAAAAATCATAATCAAACTGCATGTTAGCTCGGATCCTTGCCCTTCTTTTCCCCCCTCAAATACAAAAACAAAGACACAAGTACAAAGGCAAATTTTCCCAATTTCCTTTCTTTAAAAGCGACACAGCAAAGAAAAACAAAGGCATTGATTCACATGAAAGACTAGATTTAGATGATACAAAGCACAAACACACTGAATCAATTCCAAAAAAACAGCTCAAATGTAGCATAAAGATTCAATTTTTCTTATTGCATTCCCAACTACCTACAGAAACGACTAGAGATCTAGCTCAAAATCACAACGAATCGACAAATCCCACTAAAATCAAAGTATGCCGACTTGATTAAGATTTAAAAATCAAAAAAATTATTAAAAGAATATTACCTAAGATGCATTCAACTGCCAATCGCCACAGCTAGAGGAGGCCCCCAGGATCTCGTGCTTACAGATCAAGCTACAACGAGGAGACGCGGAATCTTCCTCGAGATGCCATTGATTGTAGTAAGCAGGCAAGTGATGATGCGGTGGACCTAGGGTTTCGAACTAGGGTTTTTGTCGAGATCGAGGATGAGATCTCACATTCATTTTTATTTTTTTTCCTGTTTTTTTCTAGGGCTCGATCTCGGTTCGAGTCAAGAGAGAGAAAGAGAGAGCGAGAGGAGAGAGAGAGAGAGTAGGGTGTACGCATTAGGTTAATAATAAGGAAGAGTTGTCGGAGGTTTAAGATAAAGAGCATCCCGCCAAAGCCCTCTTAAATTTCTTCATTTGTTTTAATTAATTTTATTTAATTTGCTTTAATTAATTATATGTAATAATTTGTTTGAAAGAATAAATATAAGTAAAAGAGACTTTTGCTCGAGGGGGAAAACACTCCCCCTCTTAGTGGGGGTACTTGGCTTCGAAACCCACGCTTGAAATGCCGGGGGATTTTCAACCCATTATGTGGAGAAAGAGCTCCCGTGAGCTTTTAGGATCAACCCCTTCTCCCAAAGGCTACTGGCTGTTGCAAAATAAATAAATAAATATCAAAAAGTGTTTAGAATATGGAGACTTTGGTGTTTTGGGATTGGTTGGTTGATAGTTTTGGAGTGGATTTGGAGTTTGGAAGTACAAAATCCATTTGGATTTATCAGTTTTGTGTTTGGTTCCCAAACTTAAATCAGGATTGATCAATGCCAGGTCGGATTTTTGGAGTTCTCATAATTTCTCTCACCGTTGATCAGGATTGATCAATGCCAGGTCGGATTTTTGGAGTTCTCATAGTTTCTCTCACCGTTGATCTCCTCTTACCAACAATCTCGTCGATTTCTTTCACCATGGATCTCCTCTCACCAACATCGATCTCTCACGATTGATCTCCTCTCACCAACATCGATCTCTCACGGTTGATCTCCTCTAATGTATACTTCATCTATTTGTAAGGATTTGTGTTCGGTCCAACATATTCATCCAGTTTTGTGGGGGTTTTTAGATGACCAAAATTATACATTACCTTCTTACAGTTACCTTCGATTTGTTGTTTTGGACTCCGTCCCTAAATTTGTATAACTAAACAAGAGAATGGAGATTTGAGGAGTTCTTATTTTTTATTTGGTACGAAACAAACAAGAGAACAAAGAATCCATGGATTTGCAATGTTAAGGATTTGTGACTCCGTTAGGGTTTTTTTGTCTGAAAACGAAATAGCCCTTTTGCAGATAAATATGCTTGGGCTTTTGCACCATTGCATTTCTTATAAGGGTTTCCTTTTTGGAGGCTTTCTAAGTCTAAAGACGTAAAGGAACTGAAAAATGGTTAGGCTAAATTCTAACATGCTATCATAAATAATAGCTCGATGTGGGATGGTTTCCAAGTAAACTGTTGGAATATTTTTGGTATATGGAGACCGATACAAGAATAGTTGAGTGAATATAATTTGAAAACAAAACTATATTTGTAAGGATTTATCTCCTCTCACCAACATCGATATCTCACGGTTGATCTCCTCTAATGTATACTTCATCTATTTGTAAGGATTTATGTTCGGTCCAACATATTCATCCAGTTTTGTGGGGGTTTTTAGATGACCAAAATTATACATTACCTTCTTACATTTACCTTCGATTTGTTGTTTTGGACTCAATCCCTAAATTTGTATAACCAAATAAGAGAATGGAGATTTGAGGAGTCCTTATTTTTTATTTGGTACGAAACAAACAAGAGAACGAAGAATACATGGATTTGCAATGTTAAGGATTTGCGACTCCGTTAGGTTTTTTTATTTTTCTGTCTGAAAACGAAATAGCCCTGATGGAGGTCCTTTTCGGGTCTTCGTCAGATGTTGTCTTCCGTCGAACTCCCGGTGGATTTTGGAGGTGATCTCCTGTTGTGTGTGGGTCTCAATGGGTTTTGAGGAGATTGGTGGTTTTGAGGAGTTTAGCGCTGAGCACCTGCAAGGAAGTCCCGGGATGGTTTGGTACCCTCGAGGACCCTCCGACGATCAAGTTAGTACGAGATCCGAGCAGAGTAACGGCTAAGTGGAGTAAAAAATGGCTTACTTGACCCCTCTGTGATGGGGGTTTATATAGTGGCGGCAGCACGCAGCAGCAGGCGCGAGAATCTCGCCGGCAGCTACGCTCCCGACGTCACGCCCGGAATGGGGATCGTGATGGCATGGAACGTGGGATGTTGCTGGCGGAGAATCCGCGCATGACGAGATTTGCGGAGCGTGTTACATGGAGTTGGTCGGTCGGAGGACCAAGGAAGATGGCCTCGGCTGGGGAGCTCGGGGACGAGCGAGAGGGCCGAGGAGTCTCGGTCCTGTGGTAGCTCAGGGCGAGCTGAGAGGCCGAGGAGGCCAATTTTCAGGGGGCTCTGAGGTGAGCCAGCTTGTGTTTGCAGGTCGGGTACGGGGATGGCCGGGGCGGCCCCCGTGGGCCCTTCCTTCTGAGTTCTGGGACACGTCATCTGCCACGTTTCCTGATCTTGGAGATCGCCAATATTGAGCATCATCATTAGTCCCCACTCTTTTCCCGACCAGCTAGCGGGTCAGGTCAGGAGTGGACTGCCGGGTCGCACGGGATGAGCTCCCTCCTAAAGTTTCGTCGGGACGCGTCCCCGGGCTGTCAGCCGTCTTTTCTGCCAGCGGATCAGGGTGAGATCTCTGCATTTAAGAAAGGTGCACCGGTTCGTGCATCCTTCCACTGAAGCGACGGTCCGCGTGTCAAGCGTCGGTTGGCCGACGCGACGTGTGCAGACCTGCGACGCCTGATGGGGTACGGTCCAGTGTGGGAACGACAAGTGGAGCCGTTGGACGCGAGGAGGCGTTTCGGCGGGAGATGAAGGGAGCCGTTGGATGAGGTCGTTTGCGGTGATAAGTAGAGGTGGAGCCCAGTCTAGGGCCCATACTCTTTCATATTTCCTTTCTTTTAAGTCTTGGCTGCTCGGCGCTCTTCTTCTTTGGATACATGGTTCATTCCCACTCTTCGGGTTTCTCGTTCCGGAGGGAGGTCAGCGGCGCGGCCGTGCCCCTGGCTGGCTCATGCCCTGCGCCGATTGTTCCGCCGGTGATAGGGTCGTCCGCTTCGTTGACGGCTCTTGGTGATTGTTCCGGCGGCTGCCAGAGACGTCCACGGTCATCCGAGCCCCAGATGAGAGACAGAGGGGAGGGCGAGGATGGGGTCCCCCTTAAGAGGAAAAGGACAATATCTCGTGCGCCGCCGTCGATGGTTCCTGAGGGGATTCCCGTGCAAGGGGGAATGCCGTCTTCATGGCTCCATCTGGGTTTTCCGTCGCTGCCGGCCTGCTCGCCGGGATGGAAGAGTCGGCCGGGGGAAGGTTTCCGCATGGCACCCTGAGGGTCCAAATGGAGGCCATTGCCCAAGGGGCGGTCCAGGTACGAACTCCTCTACGCGTTGTTTTTTGACCTTCCTTTCTTTGGCTCGAGCGCCTCCAAGTTTCTCACCCGCTTCCGGTCAGGTCCTTCAACACTGCGCCCTCGCTACTCGTATGGAGGTCGAGGGGGCGTTCCACGCATTGAGGCCAGTAGAAGCGTTTCCTTCGGAGGTCGAGGTCTTGCGGTGTGACCTGCGTCTGGAGAGGGCGAGGGCTGACGTCCTGGAAGCCCGTGCAGAGGTCGCGGAGCTCACAATTCAGCGAATCGGGGTGCCTATCGTCGCCTGAGTGCATCCCACCGAGTTGCCGAGAGGAAGCTGGCGGATCTGGCCGATCGTTTTGCGGCCATGGAGAAGGAGAGGGACGCCAGCAGGAGGGATGCCGAGGCGGCGCTTCTCGCGGCCAAGACTGCCGAGGTTCGGGTTAAGAAAGCTGTGGCCGATTACAAGGTGTCAGAGCTGTTTTATGTCGAGCTTGGAGAGTATTCCGTCGTCGCATGGAATAAGGCTCTGGATACCGTGAAAGAGCAATTTCTCGAGTTCACCGATGGTGAGCTCCGTGCTCGGGTCCCACTCCCGGTGGCAAGGCCTCCGGCAGGCAACGATTAGGGAAGCGAGGCGCACCCCTGGTGGCAAAACCTCTGATGGTGAAGCCTCCGCAGGCCGCGATGACAGTGATGAGGGAAGCGAGGCGCAAGGGGGGTTTGCGACTTAGGTCTTTTTGATATTTCGTCGTCCCTCTTTTGTAAGCCTCCGGGCAGTTTGTAAGGCTGGGGAGCCCAAAATACCCATTGTAAAGTCTTTGCCTTTGGTAATAAGACTTTTTCTTTGGTTTCATCGGTTTGCACTTTATCTTCTGTTTATGGAGAATGCTCGTAAAATATCTCTGCTTGCACTGTTGGGCTTCCATGTCAGGTCGGCTATCTGTCTAGCGATCGTTTTTCGAGTTGATTTCGACCACTTGCCAAGCGCTGCTGAGAAGGAGGCATCTCCATCACTTGCCAAGCATGCCAAGCGCTGCTGAGAATGAGGCATCTCCATGGCCCCGAAGTCGAGGGGGATAGCTTAGACTTGGATAGACCTGATGCCCCTTGTTGGGGCCTCGGATCTTCTGCATGTGATGGGCAGAGAGATGTCCGCCGTATTTGTGCCGAGCATGAATGGGCTCGGTGGCCTCGTTATGAGGGCTACAAGCCCGCAGCGTCCGTTGGGCATGAACGAGCCAGGAAGTTGCTCGGTTGCCCCTTGGCGAGGGCATTTGATTTCTGTCGGTTGTGGTAGGAAGCTACCAGCCGGGGATAGCCGAGCAGGGTAGCTGCTGAGCTGCCTCTAAGGAGGACTTGGATCCTTAGCGTTGGAGGAGCCGTAGGATGCCCACTAAGGATGACCGGTCAGTGAAGCTGCGCGGCTGCCTCTTGGCGAGGGCTTTGATCTCTGGCGTCGTGGGTAGGCAACTACCAGCCTGGGATGACCGAGCGGGGTAGCCGCTCGGATGCCTCTTACGAGGGCTTTGATCCCTGGCGTCCTGGGTACGGAGCTACCAGCCGGAAATGATCGAGCAGGGTAGCTGCTCGGTTGCCTCTTGCGAGGGCTTTGATTTCTGGCGTCGTGGGTAGGCAACTACCAGCCTGGGATGACCGAGCGGGGTAGCCGCTCAGATGCCTCTTGCGAGGGCTTTGATCCCTGGCATCATGGGTAGAGAGCTACCAGCCAGAGATGACCGAGCAGGATAGCTTCTCGGTTGCCTCTTGCGAGGGCTTTGATCCTTCAGGACGGGGACCGAGCAGGGTTACTGCCCAGTGCCTCTTGGCGATAACTTTAATCCCTGTCGGTTGTGGTAGGAAGCTACCAGCCGGGGATAGCCGAGCAAGGGCTCGACTGCCTCTGGGAGGACTTTGGTCCTTAGCGTGGGAGAGGTTGTAAGAAGCCTACCAAGGACCCTTAGCCGGGCAGGGTTACTGCCCGGTGCTTCTTGGCGAGGGCTTTTGTCCTGAAGGATAGCCGAGCGAGGGACCCTCGGGCTCGACTGCCTCTGGGAGGGCTTTTGATCCTTGTCGGTCGTGGTAGGAAGCTACCAGCCGAGGATAGCCGAGCAGGGTAGATGCTGAGCTGCCTCTAAGGAGGACTTAGATCCTTAGCGTTGGAGTGGCCGTATGAGGCCTGCTAAGGATATCTGGACAGTGAAGCTGCGCGGTTGCCTCTTGGCGAGGGCCTCAACCCCTGGCGTTGCGAGTAGGGAAGCTATCGACCAGGGATAGCCGAGCAGGGGGTCGCTCGGCCGCCTCTGTGGAGGACTTTGATCCTTAGCGTTGGAGGGGCCATAGGAGGCCTACTAAGGATAACTGGGCAGTGAAGCTGCGCGGTCGCCTCTTGGTGAGGGCTTGGATCGCGAAGATAGAACTCTACTTGCAATGTTCCGACGTTTCTTTATTCGAATGGACAGGATTTTTAGAAAACATTTACATCGTCTTTGCGAAAGGAGGGGTACACACTTGTTGGCCTTGGCTTCATTGGTATAGCTTGAGCTTCTCGGCGTTGTAAGGCCGCGGGAGCTTGCGTCCGTCCGTGTCTTGTAGGCGATAGGCTCCGCCGGGGAGCGCCTCAGAGACGAGGAAAGGACCATCCCACTTCGGGGAGAACTTATGAAGCCTGCCTTGATCAATGAACTCGTTTCGCCATAGGACCAGATCCCCGGTTTGGAAGGAGCGGTGCTTGACCCGAGCATTGTAGTATCGGGTTGTTTGTTGTTGATAAGCGGCAGCCCTGATCTGAGCCCGGTCTCTCTTCTCCAACAAGATGTCCAGGTTGGTCCGTAGCGCCGAGGTATTCGCATCATCATCGAAGTGCTCGACCCAATGACTTGGTATCCCGATCTCCGCTGAGACCATTGCCTCGGTCCCGTAGCAAAGAGGGTTTCCCCAGTAGGGATCTTCTTTGACGTGCCCAAGGCCCATAAGACCCGGGGCAGTTCTTTAACCCAAATGCCTTGTCGCCCTTTTAGGCGGGTCCGGAGACCTCGGAGGACGTCTCGGTAAGCGACTTTCGGCCTGCCCGTTGCATTGGGGATGTGGGACCGCGGCGAACTTCATGAGGATATGGTATTCTTTGCAGAAGTCCTTCACTTTCTCGTTCTCGAAGTTCGTCCCATGGTCGGTGATGATACACCTCGGGATGCCGAACCGGAGTATCAGATTGTTTTGCAGGAACTTGATGGTTGTGGCGGCATCCGGTTTCCTGATGGGGACGGCCTCGATCCACTTGGTGAAGTAGTCTACTGCGACGATGACGTATTTGTGCCCGCCTATACCGGTAGGGAACTGGCCGATCATGTTCAATCCCCACTGGGTGAACGGCCATAGGGATGTTAGGGCGGTCAGCTCGGTAGCGGGGAGGCGAGGTATGCTGCCGTGGAGTTGGCGACTCTTGCATCTCCTGACTAGCTTTCGGGCGTCCTCATGAATAGTGGGCCAGTAGTACCCCTGGAGCAACGCCTATTGGATCAAGGTTCGGGCCCCTTGGTGCGCACCGTCAACCCCCTCATGAATTTCCCAGAGGACGTAGTCGGCTTTGTAGGGGTCAATGCACCGGAGAAGGGGCTGAGTGAAGGACTTCTTGTAGAGGTTCCCATTGCTCCAGATGAAGTGGCAGGTGTAGGGTGTTTTTCGTCACCCCATTGAGATGGGAATACGCGCGCGCTTGTCAGGCGTACTACAGATTCCCCCTGCCTGGGGTAGGCCGGGGTTTAATGGTTGTGGGGATCCGAATCTCCGGCAGCCGCGGACTAAACTGCCGTTAATTACCCCTCGCCTTTGGGGCGAGGGAACCTCCGATTGACGGGTTAAACTGGTCATGCGAACTAAATGTGCGGTGTACGTGTGTTGTGTTTTGAAATGGGGGTTTTGGATATATCGGGAGCCACGCAGAGTTTTTACGGGGGTCCCGCTACCCGGATAGCGGGCTGGCAAGGGGGCTAGCAGCCCCCTTACGGGGTGCAGGGCAGCGCCCCGTTAGAAATTTTTTTCTAACAGGGACAGTGTCGTGGAGTATGTGTGTATGTACATATGTATACATATGTACATATATATGTATGTACATAAAAAGAGGGAGAAAAAGCATCCAAAGGATGTGTGGGGGCAGCACCTTGGGCGCTGTGCGCCTAGATGCTGTGCGCTCAGGCGCTAGAGTGCCACGTGTCGGCACGTAGGCGCTGGGCGCTTGAGCGCTGGGCGCTTGAGCGCAAGCACGCCACGTGTCGGCACGTAGGCGCTTTGCGCTTGAGCGCCTGCGCTGGAGCGCAAGCGCGCCACGTGTCGGCACCTAGGCGCTTTGCGCTTGAGCGCCTGCGCTGGAGCGCAAGCGCGCCACGTGTGGGTACGGGGAAGACTTGCGCTCGAGCGCTTGCGCTTGAGCGCAAGCGCGCCACGTGTCGGCACGGGGGAGACTTGCGCTCGGGCGCTTGCGCTTGAACGCAAGCGCGCCACATGTCGGCACCGGGGCGACTTGCGCTCCGGAGCTTGCGCTTGAGCGCAAGCGCGCCACGTGTCGGCACGTGGGCGACTTGCGCTCGGGCGCTTGCGCTTGAGCGCAAGCGCGCCACGTGTCGCCACGCGGGCGCTCTGCGCTTGAGCGCCGGCGAGAAAAAGTGGCTTTTAGCCTAAGAAACAGAAGCTATGCTTCAGAAGGGAAATATTTGTTATCTATATATGTATGGAGTTAAACTCCTGGGATGTTTTGAAGCTGATAAAGGGGGTTCTTCTTCTTCCTTCTGTTGTTTGGCCGGATCTTGAAGATCAAGAAGTAGGAGATTTTAAAAATCACTCCTTTTTGAGATCTTATGGGAGATCTGAGTTCCCCTTTGTGGGTTTTGTGGTGGAAAACTACTTAGTTTTGGAAAAGAAAGAGTAAAACTCTTGATTTAATTCAAAAGAATTGAAAAGGTTTAGAACCTTGGAGAAGGAGCAGGAGGCACAAAGAACCCTAGTTTTTGGGGGAATGAAAAAGTATATGTTTTTTTATTCATCATGTTGCCTTATATAGGCTTACATATTTACATATAGCCCCTTGGGCTTTACAAAAATGGCATTTTAGCCATCCCATGGCTCATGTGCTATTTCATTTTTGCACATAAGCCATGGGCTTACAAAATATTGGCTTTATGCCCATTTTGTTTTCATTCATGCATAAACAATTACATAAAAATTATTTATTACATGATTTTGTTGTTGGCACGGAGAGGCTGGCCGCAGGCTCGACTTGGACATGGGCCCGCTTGACCTGGGCTTGGGCCCACCTGGCTTGGGGTTGACTTTGATTTTGACTTGGTCAACCGGGGTGTAAATTTTTACCCCAACAAATTGCCCCCCATCAATAAATGCACACAGCATATGTAGGTCGTGTGCATGAAATTGATGCATCTTCTTTTGCGTCGAGGCGACTTGCTTTGGTTCCCACTTTTTGGGATGCACTGCCCTTTTTACGACATGGACGGTCGGTTCTGTCCTTTTTGCGACTCGGACGGTCGGCGCTTGACGCGTCTCCGAGACGGAGTGTCCGTGGTAGACGTTTCCCTGGCCCGGAGCAATCTGGTTCCTGCTTTGTAGGAAGCCTGCACTGCCATTTTTGCGACGTGGACGGTCGACGCTTGACGCGTCTCCGAGACGGAGTGTCCGTGGTAGACGTTTCTCTGGCCCGGAGCGATCTGGTTCCTACTTTGTAGGAAGCCTGCACTGCCATTTTTGCGACGTGGACGGTCGACGCTTGACGCGTCTCCGAGACGGAGTGTCCGTGGTAGACGTTTCCCTGACCCGGAGTGATTTGGTTCTCGATTTGTGGGGAGCCTGCACTGCCTGTTTTGCGACATGGACGGTCGACGCTCTGATCCGGAGCGATTTGGTAGACGTGTCCCCGGCACGGAGTGTCGCTGGTCGACGTCTCCCCGAGGCGGAGTGTCGGGTTGACTTTTCCCTGGCACGGAGTGTCGCTGATCGACTTTTCCCCGGCGCGGAGTGTCGCTGGTTGACTTTTCCGCGGCATGGAGTGTCGCTGATAGACTTTTCCCCGGCGTGGAGTGTCGGGTTGACTTTTCCCCGGCACGGAGTGTCGCTGATCGACTTTTCCCCGGCACGGAGTGTCGCTGATCGACTTTTCCCCGGCGCGCAGTGTCGGGTTGGCTTTCCCCGGCACGGAGTGTCGCTGATGGACTTTTCCCCGGCGCGGAGTGTCGGGTTGACTTTTCCCCAGCACGGAGTGTCGCTGATGGACTTTTCCCCAGTGCGGAGTGTCGCGGGTTGACTTTTTCCCGGCACGGAGTGTCGCTGATCGACTTTTCCCCGGCGCGGAGTGTCGGGTTGACTTTTCCCCGGCACGGAGTGTCGCTGATCGACTTTTCCCCGGTGTGGAGTGTCGCTGGTTGACTTTTCCTCGGCACGGAGTGTCGCTGATCGACATTTCCCCGGCGCGGAGTGTCGGGTTGACTTTTCCCCGGCACGGAGTGTCGCTGATCGACTTTTCCCCGGCGCGGAGTGTCACTGGTTGACTTTTCCTCGGCACGGAGTGTCGCTGATGGACTTTTCCCCGGCGCGGAGTGTCGGGTTAACTTTTCCCCGGCGCGGAGTGTCGCTGATCGACTTTTCCCCGGCGCGGAGTGTCGCTGGTTGACTTTTCCCCGGCACGGAGTGTCGCTGATCGACTTTTCCCCGGCGCGGAGTGTCGGGTTGACTTTTCCCCAGCACGGAGTATCGCTGATGGACTTTTCCCCGGCGCGGAGTGTCGGGTTGACTTTTCCCCGGCACGGAGTGTCGCTGATCGACTTTTCCCCGGCGTGGAGTGTCGCTGGTTGACTTTTCCCCGGCACAGAGTGTCGCTGATCGACTTTTCCCCGGCGCGGAGTGTCGTGTTGACTTTTCTCCGGCACGGAGTGTCGCTGATCGACTTTTCCCCTGCGCGGAGTGTCGCTGGTTGACTTTTTCTCGGCACGGAGTGTCGCTGATCGACTTTTCCCCGGCGCGGAGTGTCGGGTTGACTTTTCCCCGGCACGGAGTGTCGCTAATCAACTTTTCCCCGGCACGGAGCGTCGCTGATCGACTTTTCCCCGGCGCGGAGTGTCGCTGGTTGACTTTTTCCCGGTGCGGAGTGTCGCTGATCGACTTTTCCCTGGCGCGGAGTGTCGTGTTGACTTTTTCCCGTCACGGAGTGTCGCTGATCGACTTTTCCCCGGCGCGGAGTGTCGCTGGTTGACTTTTTCCCGGCATGGAGTGTCGCTGATCGACTTTTCCCCGGCGCGGAGTGTCGGGTTGACTTTTCCCCGGCACGGAGTGTCGCTGATCGACTTTTCCTTGGCGCAGAGTGTCGGGTTGATTTGAGTCCGAGGCGGAGCATAATTCCGGCAGGGAAAGTAGATATCCCGAGGCGAAGCATGATTTCGACACGGGGTAAATTCTGGGACGGAGCATGATTCCGCCATAGAGGTTGTTGGTTTGATTTTATTTGGGTTGACATCAGCATCGCTACACTAGAATATGGTACCAGGAGCGAATCATCATCTGTCTTGAGAGGATGTGGGAATTGTTTTTTTTTGTTTGGCATCTGCATTGCTGCATTGGAATAATGCCAGGAGCAACTCATCATTTGCCCCGAGAGGATTTGAGGATTTTTTTTGTCGGCATCTGCATTGCTGCACTGGAATGATGCCAGGAGCAACTCCTCATTTGCCCCGGGAGGATTTGGATTTGGTTGGTTTGGCATCTGCATTGCTGCACTGGAATAATACCAGGAGCAACTCATCATTTGCCCCGAGAGGATTTGGGAATTAGTGGCTTAGGAGACAGGTTTAGATCCCTATCACCTAAGGCTTTTCCATTTTGTGAGCCATAAGGGTCTCACAAAGCATTTTCTCCCTACGGGTCGTGAGGATCCCGCAGGTGTATTTTCTCCTTAGGAGTCGTGGGGACTCCTAAGTGTGTTGCTCCTTTATGAGTCGTAGGGATCTCACGCGGGAATTTTCTCCTCACAAAGTCGAGAGGACTTTGCGAGTGCATTTCTTTTTTTACGAGTTTGCGCCCTTTCGGGTTTTCACAAACTCGCCGGCAGTCCTGCTGTTTTTACTCACGGAGCCCTTTCGGGTTTTCATCCGTGCCCGTTTTGCTTGTGGACATACCGTTCTTCTTTTTTTTTCTAATTTTTTTTTTGGAGAGATGGGGATTGTTTTACGCCCGTGGATTGTATACGGTTTTGCAGGATGTATGATCCAGACCGTAGGGCCAAAAACATTTCGGGACTTTGTTGGCGTCTGCATCGCTGCACTGGAATATGGTACCAGGAGCGACTCATCATTCGCCGTTTGGGTATGGGAGTCGGAATTTGGTTGGCGTCTGCATCGCTGCACTTGAATATGGTACCAGGAGCGACTCATCATTCGCCGCTTGGGGATTTGGATTTGGAATTTGGTTGGCGTCTGCATCGCTACACTGGAATATGGTACCAGGAGCGACTCATCATTCGCCACTTGGGGATTGGGGAGCGTTGGCTTAGGAGACAGGTTTATATCCCTATCGCCTAAGGCTTTTCAATTTTATGGGCCGTGAGGGTCCTATAAAAGCATTTTCTCCCTGCGAGTCGTAAGGATCGCGCAGGTGTATTTTCTCCTTAAGAGTCGTGGGGACTCCTAAGTGTGTTTTTCCTTCGTGAGTCGTAAGGATCCCACGAAGGTTTGTTCTCCTCATGTATCGTGAGGACACATGAGTGGATTTCTCTCGTTCCCAGTTTAACGACTTAGAGGTCGACTGTTTCCAGTTTAACGACTTAGAGGTCATCTTTTTCCAGTTTAACGACGTGGTGGTCATCTGTTTCCAGTTTAACGACGTGGTGGTCATCTGTTCCCAGTTTAAAGACTTAGAGGTCTACTGTTTCCAGTTTAAAGACTTAGAGGTCTGTTGTTTCCAGTTTAACGACTTGGAGGTCATCTGTCTCCAGTTTAACGACTTGGAGGTCATCTGTTTCCAGTTTAACGACTTGGAGGTCATCTGTTTCCAGTTTAATGACTTGGAGGTCATCTGTTTCCAGTTTAAAGACTTAGAGGTCTATTATGCCCAGTTTAACGACTTGGCGGTCATCTGTTTCCAGTTTAAAGACTTAGAGGTCTACTGTTTCCAGTTTAATGACTTAGAGGTCTACTGTTTCCAGTTTAACGACTTGGTGGTCATCTGTCTCTAGTGTAACGACGTAGAGGTCATCTGTTTCCAGTTTAAAGACACAGAGGTCATCTGTCTCCAGTTTAACGACGTAGAGGTCATCTGTTTCCAGTTTAACGACTTAGAGGTCATCCGTTTCCAGTTTACCGACATAGAGGTCATCTGTTTCCAGTTTAACGACTTGGAGGTCATCTGTTTCCAGTTTAAAGACTTAGGGGTCTATCTGTTTCCAGTTTAACGACTTGGTGGTCATCTATTTCCAGTTTAACGACTTAGGGGTCTATTGATGGCGAGCTTGGAATTTTGAGGCGGGGGCCGGCATCAGCGTTGCTAATACTGAAGCAGAGGTGCCAGGACACATGAGTGGGTCTTCCCAATGAAGTATAATTCCAAAGGCGGAGACCAGCCGTGTAACTGGTGATTACGGTGGGGCATGGGTATGATGAAAATTATTTGAGCCCGTGGATTGTATACGGCAGTCAATTTGGGGACTGGCCGTAGGGCCGGAAGAATTTTGAAAAAATGGATTTTTGTTGGCGTCTGCATCGCTGCACTGGAATATGGTACCAGGAGCAACTCATCATTCGCCAGTTTTTTTTTTACCGCGATTGCTCTATCATTTCAGCTTTTCTTATCGCGAAGGTCGCGATTGCCCTATCATTTCGGCTATTTATTCGCGGTCGCCCCATCATTTCGGCTTTATTTTCATGTTTATCTTTACTCGCTGATTTTTTTTTTGCGAGTTGCCCTATCATTTCGGCTTTTCTTTATTTCTTTTATTTACACAATTTTTTTTGTTTATTCACATTTTTTTTACATTCCCAGTTTAACTACTTAGAGGTCGACTGTTCCCAGTTTAACGACGTGGTGGTCAGCTGTTTCCAGTTTAATGACGTGGTAGTCCTTTTTGCTTATCCCAGCTCCTTGAACTTTGATCTTGGCGGAGCTGTGTTGATGACCTAGCTCTGTGGCTTGCCGATGCATCCGAGGATTGTGAGGTTTTTCCAAGCTTATATTGGTCCTCTGCCCAATCTTTGAAAATATAGCAGTCTTCGATGGTATGACCCACCACTCTATGATATGGGCAGTATATGAGATTGCCGGTCATGTTCATTTCCTGTGGCCTCTTTGGAACAGGCAGTTGCAGACCGCTGTTCAGGGCGTCCATGAATATTTTGCGGACTTCATCCCTCCTGAAGAAGTATACCTTCTTCTTTCCCTCCATTGGAATAGGTGTCTTTACTGATGCTAATCCTCGAGGCACATGTCTGGGAGGATTAGGTTCCCGAAAGGTTTCGGTCTCCATTTGCATGAAATCTGCGATCGTAGCTTGACTGTTTGCTAACACGTCTTTAGACGGTTCTATCTCTCCCATCTTGTATTGCCTTTCAACCCAATCTTTGAAGACGAAGCAGTCCTCAATGGCATGACCTATCACCCTGTGATAGGGGCAATATTCTGGGTCGTCGGTCATATTCGCTTCTTGCGGTCTCTTTGATTCCTGCAGTTGTAGACCGTTTCTTAGGGCGTCCCTGAATATCTTGTGGACTTTTTCCCTCTTGAAGGAATAGACCTTTTCCAGCTTCTCTTTCAGAGGCGATTCCCCCCCGGTGTATGTATCGGAGGGACTGGAGGCTGATTGCGGCCGTTTTTCGCGAAAGCGTTCCGCTTTTAGGTTGAAAGGGATATCGGTTGGCTGCCCCCGGGTATCAATCCCTGGCTCATGAACCAAAATTTGATTCTGCTGTAAATGCAATCGGGCGACTTAGGTCGCGAGATCTGCCACGAAGTTTGCCAGCTCGTCGACTTTAGAATAGACCTCGGCCATCTTCTCATCCCTGTCCTGAATTTGCCTTTGAAGCCAGTGGAATAATGCTTGTTCTGTAGTTCCGGCTATGACAACCGGGTAATCATTATTGCCTGAGCTCAATTCCACAGGAACCACGGGCTCCTCTGGCTTATCGGCCTGAGCGGGCTCTTCATCATTTAGATCGAGCCGATGCTGGGTAGCGGCAACCATATCTTCACCATGGCTGTGAAGAAGAGGAGGGTTCGTTTCTTCATGTCCGGCCATGTAGACAGTGTGGATAACACACTCAGCCATTCTTTCATCACTGGCAGCTGGTTTCACGGAGCGGTCCGGGCTTTGGAAATTCATAAATTTTAACATGGCCAGAGCCCTAGCCCTTTTGTTGGCTCTATATCTGAGCCGCTTCTGCCTCAGCTTCTCTGCCTTAAGCGCTTGGCAGGCTTCTGCTCTTCGGGGAGCCGCCATAGGCTGAGTGATGGGGAGGCTTGAGGAGACACCCAATCGAGCAGTTGTCGGAGGCGCCGCTGGAGATTGCTCAAGACGCGTTGTAGCTTTGTTGGTGTTGATGGCCTTGCCCCCAGCTGGGGCCAAGGAAAGTCGTTCAGATAACGACTTGCGTTTAGGTTGGGGCGCCCTCGAGATCACCACATTTGGTCTCCTGCCTTTCGAGACCGGTTTGTCTGCCACCGGGGCTTGAGGAGCTGGGATAGCGCCAACTGGCATGAACATAATAGAGCCGAATGGTAGCAGCGGCTCCTCCCATTGTCGCCCGAGACTGGCCGAAAGGACCGTACTAGAGTCTATCCTCATCGTGTAGGAGACGGGAGCTGCGTTCATCATCGAAGACATCGTCGGAAGGTGATTGCTTGAAAATCTGCATGAAAAAACATTATTTTTAGTATAAATACAGGTATGTATATTGATTGAGTTCGCATGAACGCTTAACCCAAAATATGGGAGGAGAGATTGGTCCCACCGGGCGTGCCAGAATCTGTAGGTTGTTTTTCGTCACCCCATTGAGATGGGAATACGCGCGCGCTTGTCAGGCGTACTACAGATTCCCCCTGCCTGGGATAGGCCGGGGTTTAATGATTGTGGGGATCCGAATCTCCGGCAGCCGCGGACTAAGCTGTCGTTAATTACCCCTCGCCTTTGGGGCGAGGGAACCTCCGATTGACGGGTTAAACTGGTCATGCGAACTAAATGTGCGGTGTACGTGTGTTGTGTTTTGAAAGGGGGGTTTTGGATATATCGGGAGCCACGCAGAGTTTTTACGGGGGTCCCGCTATCCGGATAGCGGGCTGGGGGTCAAGGGGGCTAGCAGCCCCCTTGCGGGGTGCGGGGCAGCGCCCCGTTAGAAATTTTTTTCTAACAGGGACAGTGTCGTGGAGTATGTGTGTATGTACATATGTATACATATGTACATATATATGTATGTACATAAAAAGAGGGGGAAAAAGCATCCAAAGGATGTGTGGGGGCAGCACCTTGGGCGCTGTGCGCCTAGATGCTGTGCGCTCAGGCGCTAGAGTGCCACGTGTCGGCACGTAGGCGCTGGGCGCTTGAGCGCTGGGCGCTTGAGCGCAAGCGCGCCACGTGTCGGCACGTAGGCGCTTTGCGCTTGAGCGCCTGCGCTGGAGCGCAAGCGCGCCACGTGTCGGCACCTAGGCGCTTTGCGCTTGAGCGCCTGCGCTGGAGTGCAAGCGCGCCACGTGTTTGTTCCCGCCAAAAATTTCTGCGCAAAAGAGCCCAAGGTAACAAATGGCGGCGATACGCTTAAGAAAATGGGAACCAGTATCTTCCGGGCTGTTTTTTGACAAACTCCCAAATGAGAAACAGATAAATTCTGATGGTATCGAAAGCGGCTCGAAAAACCCTTCGATTTGATATATTATGGGCCTCGTAATTCATCCGGGATCAAAAGTTATGAGGAATTACGTGTCCACACGTGATGGGCTTTTAAGAACCCGCTGGAGGAGTTAAAAGATACAATAAAAACTCAGAAAAGACCCCAATGGGGCATCACGTGCTCACACGTGACCATGGGTCACGTGCAGACACGTGATGGGCTTTTAAAGCCTCTAAAATAATGAATAGAATTTAATTCTAAAAATCAGAAAATACCTCAACGAGGTATCACGTGCTTACACGTGACCAATGGTCACGTGTTGACACGTGATGGTTAAAACTGAAACATAAATAAACGGCTGAGAAAGGAACCCAATTGGGGGTCACGTGCTCACACGTGACCAAAGGTCACGTGCCAGCACGTGGCTGGCTTTAAAAGCATTATAATTTAATAGAATTAAATTCTAAAAGTTTCTGAATCTTTCCAAATGGAAAAGGGTCATGGGGAACCGTCGGATTAAAAATCCAAGGGTGATTAAAAATCACCAATTTATAGAAAAACCTTGGACAAGGAAAGATTTCCCTGAAAATCTCACCAGGATAACAAATAGAATATCTTTTGGATTTAAAATCCACGGTGAATAAAATTCACTGAACAATCTAAAGGCCCAGATTAATGATAAATATAAATCAAATCTCTCAACATACAAATCAAATCTCTCAATGAGAAATTTGCTAAACAAATTGATTCTCTGCCTTCTCCTATAAATAGGAGCCAAGAAGAGAAGAGAGGGGATCTACTTTTTTGAGAGAAAAACAGAGGGAGGAGAATTTAATTCTCAAGAGAGGAAGAAAAGAAAGGAGAATTTAATTCTCAACAAAGAAAACCCTAGGTAAGAAAAGGGAAAAAGATAAACTTCAAACAGAGAATTTAATTCTCAAAATCCAAGAGTTTAACTCTTATACAAAAATAACTTAGTTCTTCTTCTGGTTGAAGATCTGCACAGAGCACATCTCCCCATAACTTGAGAATTTAATTCTCATCGGGTCGAGATCCTGCCATGCAGATCCTAAACTTAGAAGGGGAATTGAGTTTTGAGAGTTCAATTCTCCTAAAACAAAACTAGTGTTTAACCCTAATCAAGAATTTAATTCTTTTACATATCTTGGAATTTAATTCCTTTGAAAAGAAATCAGGGTTTTATCCTAAATAAGGATTTAATTCTTTCACGATAGGAATTCAATTCCTTCAAAATCATAATTAGGGTTTAACCCTACCAAGAATTCAATTCTTAAAAGATCTCTGTTCATGAAAAGAACTAGGGTCACGTGCCCCCACGTGACCCTTGAAAAGATCCCCTGCAAAGAACTTTGAAGCATCACCCCACGTGCTCCCATGTGACTCCCAGAACGCAGAAAGAAAAAGCAAAGGGAATGAATGCTTTGGGCGCTCTCACGTGTTATCACGTGACCCCTCAGCAAATGCTTTAACGATTGGCGCACAGATCCCCATCACGTGCCAACACGTGATGCTCTAAAATAAAAATGAAAGTGTTTAACACTTAATGGCAAAACAAAGGAAAAGAAGCTTTGGGCGCTCTCACGTGTCCCCACGTGACCCCTCAGCAAGTGCTGTAATATTCGATGCATAAACCCCCATCACGTGCCAACACGTGATGCTCTAAAATAAAGATGAAAAGTGTTTAACACTTATTCGCAGATTTGAGGATAAAACAAAGGAGATCTGGCTTCACATTTAGGGCGCCCTCACGTGTCCCCACGTGACCCCTAACGAATCCCTTTAATATCGAATGGATGGATGCCTATCACGCGCCCACACGTGATGGCTAGGAAATTAAAGGTGTTAAATACTTACCTGCTGAATAAAATAAGGGAAATCAGGGCGCTATCACGTGTCCGCACGTGACCCCTCCCTCCTTAGTGTTTAACACTAATTGGAAAACTCTATCTGCAGTGTTTAACACTGATTTTCTTAGTGATTAACACTAATTTGAAAACTCTGTCCCAGTGTTTAACACTGATTATCTTTTAGTGTTTAACACTAACTTGCTAATCTTATTCCCAGTGTTCAACACTGTTGGTCTTTAGTGTTTAACACTAGCTTTAGCCCAATTGGCTAAGTTTCTAGAGGCAAAGCCTTTCCTTCAATGGACCAACAGAGGGCCAATATTTCAAACATAATTGGACTTAGCCCAAACTGGCCATAAGTCCTCAAATCATCTTGAACTGAGCACATCTGCTCTTTCAACCAACTCATTGGTTCAAGGGTACATCTCTGAACTCCTCTGATATTTGTCGTTGTAATCCTTCAACGTCTTCAGAGAGGTGACGGGTCCCGACAACCACACATCAACACGGACTGTGGGGTCCTTAAACTCATGGACATATGCGTCCTTAAACTAAGATACGGACTGTGGGGTCCTTAAACCCGCGGACTTATGCGTCCTTAAACTAACGGACTAATGCGTCCTTAAACACATCCATATGGACTGTGGGGTCCTTAAACCCATGGACTTATGCGTCCTTAAACTACAAATGGACCACTATGTCCTTAAACTGGTATTGGACCTCCATGTCCCTAAACTGGCAATGGACCACTATGTCCTTAAACTGGTATTGGACCACTATGTCCCTAAACTGGAACAATAGAGCCCCCAAATGCTCTTTTGTCGGATCTAAACGATCCCGTTAAGTCGATCTTAGTCCCAAACTGGACTAACGTATCCTTAACAACCGTTTAAGTTGATCTTAGCCTCAAATATGGCTAACGTATCCTTAAACCTTCAAACAGACTTTGGTCCCAAATTGGACTATAAATCCCCCAATTAACTCTGGCTCAAGGGTACATCTCTGAACTCCTCTGACATCTGTCGTTGTAATCCTTCAACGTCGTCAGAGAGGTGATGGGTCCCGACGGCCATACATTCATGGACCACTATGTCCCTAAACTGGAGTAATAGAGCCCCAAATGCTCTTTTGTCGGATCTAAACGATCCCGTTAAGTTGATCTTAGTCTCAAACTGGACTAACGTATCCTTAACAAACGTTTGAGTTGATCTTAGCCTCAAATATGGCTAATGTATCCTCAAACCAAAACCCCAAACCCAAATCTAAGAAAACACGGATTTGGACTAGTCCACGTCCTACGGACGACAACATAAATTAGTCTCCGTATACAATCCACGGGCAACCACAAACAAAACAAACACCCACGACACGAAGTGACCAGCTAGAGAAGGAGAAAGTTGTTACCGCGATGCGGTAGCGTAATTAACTGCAGGGGCTTGCGCCTGCAGGGAAAAGCGTCCCCACAATCAAAAACCCCTCAACGAGGGGGAATCTGACGAAGTCTGCTACATCGGCCGCATCCGTCTAAACCTCCGATACACGGTGCCATAAATCAACTTGGCATCTTCGGAGAGGTAGACGGATAACACCAATTAGCATCTGCCCCGAATCTCAGGCAAGACAGCCCATGTCTCGGCCGCCGTTCGGAGGGGAACAGTGTTGGTACGAGGGAGACTTGCGCTCGAGCGCAAGCGCGCCACGTGTCGGCACGGGGGAGACTTGCGCTCGGGCGCTTGCGCTTGAACGCAAGCGCGCCACGTGTCGGCACCGGGGCGACTTGCGCTCGGGCGCTTGCGCTTGAGCGCAAGCGCGCCACGTGTCGGCACGTGGGCGACTTGCGCTCGGGCGCTTGCACGTGAGCGCAAGCGTGCCACGTGTCGCCACGCGGGCGCTCTGCGCTTGAGCGCCGGCGAGAAAAAGTGGCTTTTAGCCTAAGAAACAAAAGCTATGCTTCAGAAGGGAAATATTTGTTATCTATATATGTATGGAGTTAAACTCCTGGGATGTTTTGAAGCTGATAAAGGGGGTTCTTCTTCTTCCTTCTGTTGTTTGGCCGGATCTTGAAGATCAAGAAGTAGGAGATTTTAAAAATCACTCATTTTTGAGATCTTATGGGAGATCTGAGTTCCCCTTTGTGGGTTTTGTGGTGGAAAACTACTTAGTTTTGGAAAAGAAAGAGTAAAACTCTTGATTTAATTCAAAAGAATTGAAAAGGTTTAGAACCTTGGAGAAGGAGCAGGAGGCACAAAGAACCCTAGTTTTTGGGGGAATGAAAAAGTATATGTTTTTTTATTCATCATGTTGCCTTATATAGGCTTACATATTTACATATAGCCCCTTGGGCTTTACAAAAATGGCATTTTAGCCATCCCATGGCTCATGTGCTATTTCATTTTTGCACATAAGCCATGGGCTTACAAAATATTGGCTTTATGCCCATTTTGTTTTCATTCATGCATAAACAATTACATAAAAATTATTTATTACATGATTTTGTTGTTGGCACGGAGAGGCTGGCCGCAGGCTCGACTTGGACATGGGCCCGCTTGACCTGGGCTTGGACCCACCTGGCTTGGGGTTGACTTTGATTTTGACTTGGTCAACCGGGGTGTAAATTTTTACCCCAACAGCAGGCTTTGGCTCGGAGACGGCGGGAGGCTCCCCGATCTTCTGGGAGCGTACAGTCCTTCAGGAATTCCACGAGGGGCTTCCTCCAATCTTGTTCGCCTTCCTGTGCCGTATATACGTGGAGTGTTGTCGCTCCGTCTTCCACGCTGGGCTGAGGCAGGGTTTCAAAGAGGATAGACCGCTTATTGTTGGCCGAGTATGACGAAGCCAACTTGCTCAGGGCGTCGGCTTGGGCATTCAGCTGCCTGGGTATTTGTTCTACTTAGACTTCGTCAAAGTTCCTCCGGAGTTTCCTCACCTCGTCCAGGTACTTCATCATCAGAGGCTCCCGAGCTTCAAAGCGGCCGGTCACTTGACAGACGACAAGGGCCAAGTCGCTGCGGATTCGAATTATCTTCAGTCCCAGCCCGGCGACCATGCGCAGTCCAGCCAGGAGAGCCTCGTACTATGCCGCGTTTTTCGAGGCTTTGAAACCGAGCTTCAAAAAGTACTCCATTTCCGCTTCGTTCGGGTCCCGGATAATGAGGCCGGCACCACAGCCTTCCTCGGTTGAAGACCCGTTGACGTAGATGACCCACTCAGGAACTGAGCCAGGCCTCTTCGCGATGGGACACTGAGTTACGAGGGGCGACGTGGACTCCGGTTTCTTGCTGGGGATGGTGTATTCAACGATGAAATCGACCAGAGCCTGCGCTTTGATGGCCTGCCTTAGGCGATACTTTATGTTAAACTGAGATAGTTCCCACCTCCACTTTTCTAAGCGGCCCGAGGATTCTGGTGATGCAAGGATAGCCCCCAACGGACGTTCGGTGAGGACGATGATGGTGTGTGCTTGGAAGTAGTGCCGCAGCTTCCTTGAGGCCATCACGATGGCTAAGACAATCTTCTCTATGGCTGGATATCTCGTTTTTGTATCCTTAAATACGTGGCTCACATAGTACACCGGCTTCTGCGCTTCACCGACCTCCCGGACGAGCACCGAGCCTGCTGCTTGGTCGGATACCGCCAGATACAGCGACAGTTTGTCTCCTTCAACTGGTCGGGTGAGCAGTGGTGGCGTCGCGAGGTGCTTCTTCAATTGGTCGAAGGCGGCTTGGCACTCCTCCGACCACTCGAACCTCGGGATCTTCCTCAGAGCTTTAAAGAACGGGAGGCATTTCTCCCCCGACCTAGACATGAAACGGCTCATAGCGGCGATTCGTCCCGTGAGCCGCATGATCTCGACGTTGGTCTTGGACTCGGCCATGTTGAGGATAGCGTCGATTTTCTCTGGGTTAGTTTCGATTCCACGGTGAGTGACCATGAAACCGAGGAACTTTCCCCCGGTGACTCCGAATGCACATTTGGCGGGGTTTAGCTTCATCTTGAACTTGCGGAGCACTTCGAAGGCTTCGCCCAGATCCCTGGCATGGTCGGCCGATGAGACGGATTTGACGAACATATCGTCAATGTAGACTTCCATATTCCTGCCGATCTGAGCCTTGAACATGCGATTGACCAACCGTTGGTACGTGGCCCCGGCGTTCTTGAGGCCGAAGGGCATCACCTTGTAGCAATATAACCCCCGGTCCGTTGTGAATGCGGTGAGATCTTCATCCTCCGGATTCATACGGATCTGATTGTAGCTGGAGAAAGCATCCATGAAGCTCAACAGCTCGCCACCGGCCGAGCTGTTGACGAGCTAATCTATCGAGGGAGTGAATAGTTGTCCTTGGGGCACGCCTTATTGAGGTCGGTGAAGTCGACGCACATGCGCCACTTTCCGCTTGACTTCTTGACCAGAACTACATTCGCCGGCCACTCCGAGTAGGGTACATTCCTGATGAAGTTGGCGGCGAGAAGTCGATCAACCTCATCTTTGATAGCCTTCTGTTTGATCGGGGCGAAGCTTCGTTTTTTCTGTCTGACGGCTCGGGCCGCAGGATCAACCCCGAGCTTGTGGGAGATGATTTTGGGGTCAATCCCAGGCATGTCAGCAGGCGCCCAGGCGAAGACATCGGAGTTATTTCTGAGGAATCTGACCAGGTCATCTCGCTGAGTCCCTGTCATGAGCGATTCGACCTGGACGGTTTTTTCCTCATCCCCTTCTGTCAGGGGCACCTCAGTCAGTGGTTCGACCGGCGTCCCCCGGACCTCCTTCCGCTCATCTCGGGTGTCCAGAGAATCCTTGATGTCGTTATTTACCTCAGCGTCGTCGGACGGCTGCTCGGACGAAGATGTTTCAGTAAGGCATGCCTTCGCGACCCGCTGGTTCCCGTAGACCCGACCTACCCCGCCCTGATCGAGAGGGAACTTCATCGCCAGGTGGTAGGTCGATATCTAGTCCTGGAGGGAGTTCAGCGTCGGGCGGCCGAGGAGGACGTTGTAGGCCGATGAGACCTTTGCTTCGATAAAGTCCACAGGCAATGTGCGGGTGCGGCCGGGCTCCCTGACATTGAACTGCAGGGTGACCACCCCTTGCGCTGGGATGGAGTGGTTGGTGAATCCTGAAAGGACGGGGAGGTTGGTTTCAAGTCTGCTGGGGTGATCCCCATGCGCAGAAAATAGTCGTGGAAGAGGATGTCTGCTGAGCTGCCCAAGTCGATAAGTATTCGGTGGACCTTGTACCGGTGGATTCGGGCCGTGATCACCAGAGGGTCGTTGTGGGGCATGGATATGCCGTGGAGGTTCCCGTCGCCAAAGGTGACGGGCTCGTGGCCCCTGGCCTTTTTGCTCGGGTGGCCGTTGGCGTTTGTTGCCGGCATGGGGTGCCGAGTCTCGCAGGAGCTCGACTGGCCCCCTGTCGTCATGACCATGGTTCTTGATGGGCCCCAGTTCCTTCCGGCGAGGTCCCTTGGGCCCTGCGGTAGGGTGGTCCTCGAGCTGCCTTGGCGGGCTTCGTGGGCACGACCCAGTCAAGGTAGGGGATGCCGGTCATGCCTGGAAGCAGGCAAGCTGACTGCCACCGCCTCGGCAGGGACAGGGGGGCGACAAGGCTCGAGGCGAGGCTCCCCGACATGGGACTTCGAGGTTGAATGGGAAGGATCGAGGGGCCTGCAACCGCCGGAGTCCGTGAGGCGGCGGCCGGCGGAGGAGTCGACGACATTCGGTGGATCTTCAGGGTGGTCGCTTGCCATGTGGATGGAGATCGGAAGACCAACTTTGTTTTTTGTGGAGTTTAGTTTCCCACAGACGGCGCCAACTGATGGAGGTCCTTTTCGGGTCTCCGTCAGATGTTGTCTTCCGTCGATCTCCCGGTGGATTTTAGAGGTGATCTCCTGTTGCGTGTGGGTCTCAATGGGTTTTGAGGAGATTGGTGGTTTTGAGGAGTTTAGCGCCGAGTACCTGCAAGGAAGTCCCTGGGGGGTTTGGTACCACCGAGGACCCTCCGACGATCAAGTTAGTACGAGATCCGAGCAGAGTAACGGCTAAGTGGGGTAAAAAATGGCTTACTTGACCCCTCTGTGATAGGGGTTTATATAGTGGCGGCAGCACGCAGCAGCAGGAGCGAGAATCTCGTCGGCAGTTACGCTTCCGACGTCACGCCCGCGTAAAGGGCGAATCGCCCATTAATGGGGATCGTGATGGCGTGGAACGTGGGACGTTGCTGGCGGAGAATCCACGCATGGCAAGATTTGCGGAGCGGCGGTTACTCCTGTGAGTGGTGGAGTTGGTCGGTCGGAGGACCGAGGAAGATGACCTCGGCTGGGGAGCTCGGGGGCGAGTGAGAGGGCTGAGGAGTCTTGGTCCTGTGGTAGCTCGGGGCGAGCTGAGAGGCCGAGGAGGCCAATTTTCAGGGGGCTCTGAGGTGAGCCAGCTTGTGCTTACAGGTCGGGTACGGGGATGGCCGGGTCGGCCCCCATGGGCCCTTCCTTCTGAGTTCAGGGACATGTCATCTGCCACGTATCCTGATCTTGGAGATCGCCAATATTGAGCATCATCAAGCCCCATTGCAGATATATATACTTGGGCTTTTGCACTGTTGCTATTCTTATAAGGGTTTCCTTGTTGGAGGTTTTCTAAGTCTAGAGACGTAAAGGAACTGAAAAATGGTTAGGCTAAATTCTAACATGCTATCATAAACAATAGCTCGATGTGGGATGGTTTCCAAGTAAACTGTTGGAATATTTTTGGTATATGGAGACCGATACAAGAATGGTTGAGTGAATACAATTTGAAAACAAAACTCGTAGGCTTCGAGACGTGTGGAATACATGATTTTTTTAATATTTTTTTAAAAATTGGATATCTGCATCAAATATCAAGCCAAATATATATTTTTTAATTTATATTTAAAATCATGGTTACACAACCATATATCAGGTTATTCAAACACCTCATAATTATAAAATCATAGTTTCGATCCACTCCTCTGAATGCATCTCAAAATATGGTTTGGTTATAAAACCATGATTTCACAATTTAAAATTTTGAATCTCTCATCCAAACGGGGCATGGAGCGTTGATTCCCGCCGCTTCCGCTTGCGTGGAGCAGCGGTCAAAAACCCGAACTCCAAGAACCAAGGCCCGTTGCTTGGTTCAACCAGCAACAGCCACTAATTAAAGAAGAGCACTGATTTTTGTACCGATCTGATAAAAAAAGTCTCATAGGGGGGTTGCCCATTAATGCAGTGGATCCCACCCCATTGATGGGACAGCCAACCCATAAGAAGCCCGGTGCGCTATAGCTTTTGTACCGGGCGGGTATAAAAAAACATTTTCCACTGAAGAAAGGTCTGGTCAATGTTTGACCGACCAATCACTGGAAATGGAAAAACAGAGAACCTAATTAGAGAAAACTAAATAGTTTGGTTCTAAGACATAATGAAACAGGTTTCATTAACATCTTAACCAAACAATTCTTTCAAACATTTTGGATTAAAATATTAATATTTTAAACACCATCAATTCTTTTCCATTTGAAATATAAAATAATATATAAAAATCCAATATAATATATCAAGACTTGCGTGGCAATTTATGACTAGGTACCGTTTAGTTTGAACCTAATACTTACTATAATTACCATAAAATTAAATCGAAGTCAATTGGGACCGCAATTTTAATCCAAGATCTCATGCGTGGTTTAAACTGAAGATGATACATACTAATGATGCTTGGTACTGAGAACTTCCCAGATCACGACACATGGCAGATAACGTGTCATGCGACTTACGGAAAAGGAGCAAGAACGGTACATTGGAGGTGTACCCCGGGCCTTCCTCCTGAGGATGTTCCCGACCTTCGGTGGCCTTCCAGACCATTCCTAGGCCCGTCTTACAAACAACCATCGGCTCGCCTCCGAGCCCTCCCGCACGCTGAGTTCCCTCAGCCCTCCCGCTCGTTCCCGAGACTCCCGCCGAGCTATCACAGAACCAAGCTCCCTCGGCCTCCTGCTCGTTCCCGAGCCTCCCGCCGAGCTTAGCTTTCTCAGTATCACTTACCGACCCACTGCGAAGATCACAGGCGTCTCCGCCACAGCTCCACGAATCTCGCCAGTCGCGAGATATTCGCCGCCCACGATCCCCCGTTCCACACCATCGCATTCCCCCCATTGACGAAAGTATCTCGTCATTGATGGGGGATCTCGCCTTTCACGCGGGCGTAACGCCCGAGGGCGTAACGCCCGAGGGCGTAATGGCCGGTATGAATCTCGCGCCCACCAGCCCATGACTACCACTATATAAATCTCTCTCTCAGATGACTCAGGTAAGGCAATTTTACCCCAATAGATCGTTGCTCTGCCAAAATATCTCGACTAACTTGATCGTCGGAGGGTCCACGGTGGTACAACCATCCCGGGGCTTCTTTGTAGGTAGCTCGGCTTCATTCCCAAATCAAAGCCACTGAGATCCACACGCATCAAGAAGCAATCCTCAAACTCAATCTCAGCCACTCATCGACACTCATCGACGCTCGCTGCAAATCAACGGATGATAACATCTGAAGGAAATCCTGAGCTCCATCACATACACATTTCATCAAACTCCAGCTGGAACAATATGGTTAGCACTATTTCTGGTTTTGTAATTTTCCGGACATAATGAATTCTTCAAGAGTAACCAAAAACTTTAATGATACACGCACCAATTCTACATTCAAATAATTCTAGGCAGGTTTAGAAGTCCCCATTATAAGCAGATATTTTATCCATATGGATATGAACTTTGTTTAGGTGTCAAAACTACGGCTGTTAAAAAAGTTCAAAGTTCGAGGCTGAGCTCGAGCTCGTTAAAAGCTCACTCAAACTCATTTGTTAACTAAATGAGCCGAGCTTGAACACAAATTTAAGCTTGAGGAATCGAACGAGCACAAACACAAACATGGACGAGCTCGAGCTCGGCTCATGTTTAAGCTTGGCCCGTTTAGCGCTCGTCTAGACTCGGCTCGAGTTCGACTTGTTTATGACTCGTATGGACTGTGTATGTTTGAAAAACATATCTAGCTTATAGCATTTAGCTTATCTTTGATTTAAATTTTCATAAATTTAAATAACAAATAAAATAATTTATCATTTTGAAAAGATTTGCCTTTTTATATAATAAAATATTTGTATTTCGAAAAGATTTTTACTATTAGGAGCTTTAAGTTTATACCAAAATTAGATTTGATATTTATACCAAAATTTGATATGGTTTTCATAAAACTTAAATAATATATGCAATGATTTATTTTTCTAAAAGAGATTTGATTTCATAATTTGCTAGATGATTTATATATCTAATTCTTTTAAAATTATCAGATTGTTAGCGGGATGCCAAAACTTTGTATATTATTGTTTGAAGAGGTCTGTAAGTGAATGTGATTTTATATTTAAGTATTAGATTTAGATATAATTATGTTTTATATGTTGTTGCAAATTTAATTTTTTTATTAAATAAGATTTGATTAATATATCATGTACCATGAATTGGACCAATTTTATTTTAATTTTTTGAAACGATCTAGAAATGTGTTTTATTTAACCCCAGTTCAACCCATAAGTAGTTAAATGAGCCAAGCTTTTTTTTGGCCAGACGAACAAGCTAAGCTTTGGTATGGATGGTAATTGAACGAGCCAGATCGAGTTCAATTAGGGTTCAGTCTGGTATCAGCTCGTTCAAACCCGGTTTATTTGTTAGTGAGCCGAACATGAGCCAGAAATCCTGGCTTGTTTATTAAACGAGTTGAACTCGAGCTTGTTGGGTTTACCTAGCACCTCATCAAGGGTTTGGAAGTATCACATATGCCACAATCAAATTTTAAAGGCGCTAAGTGAACTTGACAAGAATCATAACTAGAAATTTAGGGTTTTATTCAACTAAGCATCACATGCAAATGAAAAACTATCACTAAGGGTAGAGATTACAACCTTTGCAGACCTCCCTTTGTGACTCCTTGGCACTATGAGAGTTTGGAACGGATCGATGGAAGCCTTCCTAGTCCACGAAGATTCACCCGAAGTCCCTTTGCCCAAAGCTTCTTGTTTTACTTGATTTGTGAATAAAGTAGAGCAAACACCCTACACAAATGGGCTAGATGTGTGTAGTATGATGATGTGGTTTGTATTCTATAATCAAAACTCTATCTATTTATCAACCTCACTCAAGAGAAAAATCAAGAGAGGAAGAAGAAGATGATGGCTTAGCTTGAGCTCAAAATATTTTGTGATGAATGAATTAAGTGAGAATGAATAATCAATATTAATCCTTCTCACTTCAAACCATGGTTAACTAATATCTAGATATTATTGTGTTGAGTTAAAGTCCAAATTAAATTTAAACCATGGTTTGAATTAGGTCAAAGAATAGTCAAGTTTGGATAATTATCAACCATGATTTAATTTTCATTTCCTTTTTCTTTTTCTCAAAACAAATATATATATATATATATATATATATATATATATATATAAATGAACCATGTGAGTCTTGCATTGCCACCAAATGTGTATCAACAACCATGATACAATGTATGTATGTATGTGTCCATGCACATTGTTCCCCGCCGAAAGACGCGACGAAGACGCGGTGAATGTCTTGCCTGAAATTCAGGGCAGATGCTAATTGGTGCTATCCGTCCATCTCTCCGAAGATGCCAAGTTGATTTATGGCACCGTATATCGAAGGTTTAAACGGATGCGGCCGATGTAGCAGATTTCGTCAGATTCCTCCTCGTTTGAGGGGTTTTAGAGTGTGGGGACGCTCTTCCCTGCAGGCGCAAGCCCCTGCAGTTAATTACGCTACCGCATCACGGTAACAACTTTCTCCTTCTCCAGATGGTCACTTCGTGTCGTGGGTGTTTGTTTTGTTTTTGGTTGCCCGTGGATTGTATACGGAGACTAATTTATGTCGTCGCCCGTAGGACGTGGATTAGTCCAAATCCGTATTTTCTTAGATTTGGGTTTGGGGGTTTGGGTTTAAGGATATGTTAGCCTCATTTGAGACTAAGATCAACTTAAACGTTTGTTAAGGATACGTTAGTCTCATTTCAGACTAAGATCAACTTAACCGTTTGTTAAGAATACGTTAGTCTCATTTCAGACTAAGATCAACTTAACGGGATCGTTTAGATCCAACAAGAGAGCATTTGGGCTCTATTGTTTAGTTTAGTGACATTGCGGTCGATTGCCAGTTTAAGGACATGGGGGTCTGTTACCAGTTTAAGGACATGGTGGTCCAATACCAGTTTAAGGACATAGTGGTCCGTAAAATGTATGGCTGTCGGGACCCATCACCTCTCTGAAGACGTTGAAGGATTACAACGACAAATATCAGAGGAGTTCAGAGATGTACCCTTGAACCAATGAGTTGGTTGAAAGAGCAGATGTGCTCATTTCAAGATGATTTGAGGACTTATGGCCACTTTGGGCTAAGTCCAATTATGTTTGAAATATTGGCCCTTTGGGCCATTAGACATTTGTCTGGGTTCAGCCCCTCATCATTCAGCAGTGCTAAACAGAGGTTTGGGGGTTCTGATAACATTTTGTCTTTGATTTCCTCAATTTTGAGATTCATTTGGAGGAGGGACTTTTGCCTCTGGAAAATTAGCCAATATGGCTAAAATTAGTGTTAAACGCCAGAGAACAGCAGTGTTAAACACTGGAGGTAGAACTCTCAAATTAGTGTTAAACACTAAAAGACAGTAAGTGTTAAACACTGGAAATATAATCTTCAATTTAGTGTTAAACACTAGAATCAATCAGTGTTAATGACGCTGTTACTGAAACTTTGGTAGAACAAGAAGTTTCAGAAGAAAGGGACATACCAGCACCTATCCGTAGAAGTAGTAGGCAGTCTCATCCGTCCGAGAGATACTACGGTTATCTCATAGACGGGGATCGAGAAGATCGCGTCATTGATAATGACGACCCTACTAGCTTCCAGCAAGCCATTCAGAGCGGCGACTCGGTAAAATGGCTGGATGCAATGCGGACCGAAATGGAGTCCATGTACACTAACAAAGTATGGACTTTGGACACTGCTCCAGATGGGGTAAAACCCGTAGGATGCAAGTGGATCTTCAGAAAGAAGATTGGTGTAGATGAACAGGTTGAAGCTTATAAGGCTAGACTTGTTGCAAAGGATTTCCGTCAAAGACCTGGTTTGGACTATGACGAAACCTTTTCTCCAGTGGCTATGCTGAAATCCATTCGGGTCCTTCTTGCTATTGCTGCCTTCCACGATTATGAGATCTGGCAGATGGACGTAAAGACGGCATTTCTAAATGGAAATTTAGAAGAGAGCGTCTATATGGATCAGCCAGAGGGATTCATTCAGAGTGGGAGTAGCGGTAAAGTATGCAAGCTGCTTAAGTCCATTTATGGACTAAAGCAGGCATCGCGGAGTTGGAACATCTGTTTTGATGATACTGTCAAAGAATTCGACTTTATCAAAAATCCAGATGAACCATGCATATACAGTAAGATTGTAGGGAGAGTTGTTGTATTCCTCGTCTTGTACGTGGATGACATTCTCCTAATAGGAAATGATATTCCTATGCTACAGTCAGTCAAAAGATTCTTATCACAGAAATTCTCCATGAAGGACCTGGGTGATGCCACCTACATTCTGGGGATCCAGATCTATCGTGATAGATCAAAGAGGATGTTGGGACTTTCACAGTCCAGGTACATAGACACCATATTGAAAAGATTCAGTATAGAAGATTCTAAGCGCGGTAACCTACCGGCTTGTCACGGAATCACCTTCTCCAAAGAGATGTCTCCCAAGACTGATTTGGAAAGGGAACACATGTCGATTATACCCTACGTTTCTGCGGTAGGCTCTATAATGTATGCGATGTTATGTACCAGACCAGATGTAGCATACGCATTGAGCGTTGTAAGCCGGTATCAGGCAAACCCAGGGGAGAATCACTGGATAGCAGTAAAGAACATTCTCAAGTACCTGAGGAGGACTAAGGAGATGTTCTTGGTTTACGGCGGAAAAGACCTCAGGATGGAGGCCTATGCTGATTCCGGCTTCCAGAGTGACAAGGATGACTCCAAGTCCATGTCGGGTTATGTCTTTACCCTCAATGGAGGGGCGGTCTGTTGGAAGAGTTCCAAGCAGGACACCGTTGCTGACTCGACGATGGAAGCGGAGTACATAGCTGCTTGTGATGCCGCAAAAGAAGCTGTCTGGATAAAGAAGTTTCTCACAGAACTTCAGGTGGTTCCTACCAGTGTTGGTCCAATACCTCTGTATTGCGATAACAACGGCGCTATAGCTTTAGCGAAGGAACCCAGGTCCAATCAGAAGTCCAGACACATCTTAAGGCGGTATCACCCGATCAGGGAGATCGTAGATCGCCAGGAGATCGAGGTAAAGAGAGTAAATACAGAGGATAACATTGCTGATCCATTCACTAAGGCCCTACCTCAGATTCAGTTCGAGAGGCTACTCGAAATCATCGGTCTTCGATACGCCAGTACATGGCCCTAGTGCAAGTGGGAGATTGTTAGTGTTTATGCCCTAGAAGGCCATTACTGTATCATACTAGTTTGTATATTACTTAATGGAAGCTTGGGATATTCACATGTATATAACAGTCTTGCTAAACATGGTAGTATGCTACTTGGTTTTTCTATCTTAATATGTGAGTATACGTATTGATAGAGCTCTTAGGATCTTGCTTGACTACCAGCGTTGTGATGGCAGTCACACTAGTGGGGGCTGGGTAGTCTACAAGCACATCCTTATTCGGGTCCCTAGTCGTAGGATTATCGAGACAGGGCATCGATACTCCGGAGTAGACTAGTGTGTACGCTTCTCATCCCAGTTGGGGAGATGGTCTGTCCCACAGCCGTCAGTACGTCGTACTGGAGATAGTATGCAGGTGCTCGTTGGGTTACGAGTACACCGGACAGGACTCACAGGGAACTGTTGGTTGGTTTTATACCAGTCGTGCGTTAACAGTTCCCAGGTGACATGAGTACAGCATAGTCCGCAGACTTGACACTGCTACTTCGCCTCGAGTGTGTCCCACTGTTCTTAGATTGCTACCCTACCACGGCTCAAAGGAGTCGTGCAAACAGGTAGCAGTTGGGTGCAGTCCCGAGCACTTGGAGGAAGTGGCGGTTAGACAGTATTCGTCTTTCCCGGTATTGGGGGTTGATATCGCGCTGTGTCAGAGAGCCATTACGCAAAGTCCCTGACCAGGGCAAGCGAGATTTGCTGGTAGGTTCCAGTAGTTTCTCAGGGTGTAATGGGCTTCACTCCGACACGACTTATACCGCTATTAGGGGACTGACGCTTGCCGCCCCCTAGGTCCGATATGCGATAGTCTTAGACGAACAGACCGGACTGTACGGAGATTGTCACATCAAACTCAGTAGGAGTTCGGATGGGTTTCCTCATCGGCCTTCTTATCGACATCTACCTGGGGACCATTACGTACAGCAAGTGCCGCTTGCGGTCTGTGGTTAAACCCACTGCCAGCGTAGTAGTCGAGTCTCTAGAGTCCCACACAGAGAGTTTCCCTACTCCAGGTGAAACGATATAGAGGTCGTATGGTTTTACGACAAGGGTTCGGACGCATACGTGTGTTTACGCACGTACGACATCCGGACAGTTTTTACTAGTCGGCTTTGGTTTAAGCCAGTTTCTAGTATCCGGTTATTGGATTTATACAGTCTAAAGTTTTTCCGTGTTTTCACGGATAGGAGGGACGTTCTTGTAATTGCACGAGAAGCTTCTAGAAGATGGTGACTTGGGGGTTAAGGTGGCATATGCATTAAATGGGATTAGTGACTCATTTGAGTGATTCATCCATGTCATTAATGCATCATAAATGCTTAATGACTCATGGAGATGAATCACCCATTAGATATTTATGGAGCATGGTTGTTAAATCATTTACTTGATTTATTTTGTTATTATTGATGCTTCATATATATTATGAGAGATCATTATCCCATTCCATTCTCTTGCTCACTTTCTCTCTCCTCAAGCTCTCCCTCTTCAAACCCTAATCCTCCCCTCTCATGTGTTGAGTACAAAGATTAGATTAGACTACTTAATCCTTAACCATTCTCTATATCACCTAGGTTACTTGGATTAGCACTTTAAGAAACCTAGTTACCTCTAGTTTGAGGTGAAGCCTGTAGTAAAGCTCTCGGGTGGATCTTCTACTACTTAGAGAAGGCCGGAGAGGACGTGGAGAACAACAAGACGAAGGACTCGGTTCTACAGGTATAATCACTTTTCATAGTAGTTTAGAACTCCTATGTTTGTTGTTAGTTATAGTTTAGCAAACGATTCTTCGGTTAGTCGATGTTTACGCCTAAAACATGATCGTTTTTCATTATTCCGCCTCCCCGCAAGTCGTGGGGTGTTGTACATCGACTTACAGTGGTATCAGAGCCTCGCTAAACAATAATTAACTCATTAGCAAAGTCGTAAGAATTTCGAACGCAAAAAGAACCGGAAACATTGTCGCATTATCACAGTTTCTGTCGAATTTAAAACAGGCCCTAAAAATTTTTCAGGGACCTTCAGAATAACAAGCAGGAAATTATATGGATACTGCAGAAATTTTGACACCTAACTTGGCTAACTCACCGCGGAACCGCGGCGGATCCATGAGATCCGCCGCGGATCCGCGGCCGAGTTAGGCCCGAGTCAGCCCAAATTTCTCAGTAATTCCTTTGTGTTTATAATGGTATTTCTGGGATGTTTAGTTTTCTACTCAAGTCTCAGATGCACAGAGATGTATTGGAGTAGAATCTAAAGTGTTTTGCTCGATCGAAATTTTACGATGTTTTCTAATTTGATTATATCTGTGATTGTATAATGTGTTCGTAAACCTCCCCTAACTGCTAGTATGTCGGTTGGCAGGGGGTTGCACATTTCTGTAATGGTTTTTACTGTTTGTGGATGTGAACTGTATTTGACTGTTGTGATGATTAGCCGGGGTTTGTGATGGGTTATTATTTTAATTCATTCGATATAATTGTAATATGTTGTAATATTATTTTGCGGGGCACATCCAGGTTGCGGTTGTAGCCACCGTTGTATTATTTCATTTTACTGTTTTTGCTCCTAGGATAGACCCAAGATGGGGTGCACAAACTACCGGGTACTTTGAAGTGTTTAGTGGCCTACTCACTTTGTTGAGGGAGACCGCTTCACTTCGGGTATTTGACGGGTAGTTTGTCGTACCCGTAGGGGTCTAGGGTGGGGTAATGGCTATTCATCACAACTGTGTAATCCGTCTTTTGTTGCAGGCTCTAAACAAACACGGATTGCTTGCAAATCCAATAAAGTTCATATGAGATCTGGAATGCCTATTATTGCGTCTGACGAATGTACAATATCTATATATGATAGCTATTTAGACGTCACTTATGTTTTACACCCGCGCTAGCCCAGCCCCCGCTCTGTCGTTAGTTAAGTAACCTGACCCAGTGGCGAATGCGGATGGCATAAGAGGACGTTGTATTTTCGTTGTTTTCTGCAATGATAGGTTAATGATGGGACGCATTATTTATAATGCAAAGAAAATAAACCAAAAGTTGAATCGTTGGAACAATTTAAAAGAAACCACTCGATTATTTTTAAACAGATGATATTTTTTAATTGCGGAGCTTTAACCACTCCTTCTAAAAAGCTATCAGGTTCCTTCGGTCATATCAAGTTCACTACGTTCACGGTTTCGCCAAAACCAGTCGTAGCCCTCCGTCATTTCTTATGGATGGTCAGTAGTATTCAAGCTATGTTTGTTGGCCTTCGTCAAGGCATAGTGTTTGGTAGCTGCTGGGGTATTAATTTGTTGCATAGATAGATGAGTTGGTTTGGGACAGTCGTATTACCTTGTTGGCCTTCGTCAAGGGTATGTACGAGTGGGTTCAAATTAACAAGATAATGATGGGCAGAACTTGACATGTGACTTATGATTTGTTGGCCTTCGTCAAGGTCATAAGAACATGGGGCAAAAATCCACATCGGGAGTTTCTAAAGAAACTGAAACTTGCTAGTGTTGCATACCATTTGGAGTTTGATGAATGTTGGTAGGATTCCTTCAACATTATCATACGATGATATTTGGATCCCGATCCTACTGTGAGTATATGCTACTTATCAGGAGATTCGTCACTTAACGATCAATGCTATAAACCAAGTAGGTGCCGAGAAAGGTGTCAGCGGGGCTACGCCCCCAGAGAAAAGAGGTTATTTAATTAAGGAACTTCGCGAAAACGTTGGAAAACCTCCCTCGAAGTACCGACATTAGCCTGGCTGAACGGTTAAGCAAGTATTGTACAGTGAGAATAGTCTTGGCTAATTCTTCTTTTATGGTTTGAGGAAGGATTCGAGAAACAGTGGGAGCCATCCAGTTTAGATAAATTAAAAACCAATCTAAAGTTGCAAGAGCATTATGCTAAAGTGTTTCTTCTCTCTCTCTCATTGCAGCGACCTTGTGACCATGACTAGGTTACATCTAGATAACAAGTTGACTGAATCTAACTTTTATGACTGGCAAAGGTCTGTCCAGATGACCATTGTCTATGACAAGCTGGACCACCCTATTACTACTCAAGATCCCGCCGTCCCAGGTCCAGTTTCCACCGTCGCGGATATGGATATCCGTCAGACAAAGGAAAATGATAAAGCGAAAGCCAAGTGCCTTGTGTTGGCTTCAGTTGATGGTGTATACCAGAAGCAGCACGAGAAGATGGACCCTGTTTCCATCTTTCTCCATAACAAAGATTTATATGGAGAGCAATCTCATATCGCAAGATATGAGACCTCGAACGAATTAATTCAAGCGAGGTCGGCTGACGGGTCATCTATAAGGGACGACGTCCTTACGATGACTAGCTATATTGATGAGCTCAAGGACCTGGAGACCACGTTGGGAAACATGTCATATACTGACTTATTTCCACAGTCCCTATCCTCTACTTACACCCTGAAAGAAACCAGAAAGACACAAGCTCTGCTTAATAGGGGACCTTCTTCTTCTTCATCCAAGGCGAAAGCAAAGGGTGAAAAGAAGAAGACCTCTACAAAGCCGATATACAGTGTCAGTAAAGTAGGAGGAAAGGGAAGAGCAAAAGTTTCGGGACTTGGTGTAGGCAAGGAGGGATGTTCCTATTATTATGGGAACGGACATTGGCAGAAGGATTGCAGGGCTTTGGAAGCCAGTAGCCAGGATACGAAGCATGTTGTGGCTTCAGCCTCAAGTGTGTTTGTAATTGAGAACTGTTTGTCAATTAACTCTACTTCCTGGGTACTAGATACCGGAGCAGGATCTCATATCTGTAATTCGTTACATGCTTTGAGAAACCATAGAGTTATAAGGGTAGGTGATTTGTCTCTCAGAGTTGCAAACAGAATGATCGTGGATGCTGAATCCGTGGGAGAATATCGCCTAGGTTTGACAAGTGGGCAGATATTGATTCTACGTAACTGTTTGTATGTACCTAGTTTGACTTGTAATATCATATCAGTGTCCTCACTTTCGAGAGAGGGATATGACTTTACATTCGTAAGCGATGTAGTTCACATCCACCTAAATCAAGTTCTGATTGGGCCCGGTACATTAGATAACGGTATATACGTATTGAGTCAAGCTCAGGTTTTCAATGTTCAGAACACACTTAAAAGAAAGTCTCCAGAAATGAATCATGCTTTCTTATGGTATTGTAGACTAGGTCACATCAATGAAATACGATTAACGAAGTTACATAGAGAAGGATATTTGAATCCGTTCGAATATCAATCTTATGCCACTTGTGAATCTTGTCTCATGGGAAAGATGACAAAGACTCCGTTTACTAGACATGGAGTAAGAGCGAGCGAGCTCTTGGGACTCGTACACAGTGATGTGTGCGGTCCAATGTCTACACATGCGCGAGGAGGTTATTCCTACTTCATTACTTTTACGGATGATTTCTCTAGGTATGGACATATCTTCTTAATGAAGCATAAATCCGAGGCCTTTAAGAAATTCCAGGAATACAAGAATGAAGTGGAAAACCAAACAGGCAAAAGTATTAAGACACTAAGATTTGATCGAGGTGGTGAATACTTAAGTGTCGAGTTCCTGGGTTACTTAAAAGAGAAAGGAATTCTCTCTCAGCTTACTCCTCCATACACACCACAACACAACGTTGTATCGGAAAGGAGGAATCGAACCCTATTGGATATGGTTCGTTCCATGATGAGTAAGGCTGAGTTACCGCGATCATTCTGGGGTTATGCGCTAGAATCAGCGGCATGTTTTTTGAACAAGGTTCCAACCAAGACTGTGCCTACCACACCATATCAGATATGGAGTGGGAAGAAACCCTATCTTCAGTACCTGAAAACATGGGGATGTCCAGCTTTTGTAAAAAAGCAGCATCCGGACAAGCTCGAGGCACGCTCAGTACAGTGTAAGTTTGTGGGATATCCAAAGTACTCTAAGGGATATTGTTTCTATTACGCAGAGGAACAAAAGGTTTTTGTTTCTCGTCATGCCCACTTCTTAGAAGCTGAATTTTTAGAAAATCAGAAGAGTGCGAGCGCAGTAGAACTGGAAGAAATTCCAGAACCACAAGCTGTTACTGAAAGTTTGGTAGAACAAGAAGTTTCAGAAGAAAGGGACATACCAGCGCGTATCCGCAAAACTAGTAGGCAGTCTCATCCGCCCGAGAGATACTACGGTTTTCTCATAGACATGGATCGAGAAGATTGCGTCATTGATAATGATGACCCTACTAGCTTCCAGCAAGCCATTCAGAGCGGCGACTCGGTAAAATGGCTGGATGCAATACGGACCGAAATGGAGTCCATGTACACTAACAAAGTATGGACTTTGGACACTGCTCCAGATGGGGTAAAACCCGTAGGATGCAAGTGGATCTTCAGAAAGAAGATTGGTGTAGATGGACAGGTTGAAACCTATAAGGCTAGACTTGTTGCAAATGGTTTCCGTCAAAGACCTGGTTTGGACTATGATGAAACCTTTTCTCCAGTGGCTATGCTGAAATCCATTCGGGTCCTTCTTGCTATTGCTGCCTTCCATGATTATGAGATCTAGCAGATGGACGTAAAGACGGCATTTCTAAATGGAAATTTAGAAGAGAGCGTCTATATGGATCAGCCAGAGGGATTCATTCAGAGTGGGAGCAGCGGTAAAGTATGCAAGCTGCTTAAGTCCATTTATGGACTAAAGCAGGCATCGCGGAGTTAGAACATCTGTTTTGATGATACTGTCAAAGAATTCGACTTTATCAAAAATCCAGATGAACCATGCATATACAGTAAGATTGTAGGAAGAGTTGTTGTATTCCTCGTCTTGTACGTGGATGACATTCTCCTAATAGGAAATGATATTCCTATGCTACAGTCAGTCAAAAGATTCTTGTCACAGAAATTCTCCATGAAGGACCTGGGTGATGCCACCCACATTCTGGGGATCCAGATCTATCGTGATAGATCAAAGAGGATGTTGGGACTTTCACAGTCCAGATACATAGACACCATATTGAAAAGATTCAGTATGGAAGATTCTAAGCGCGGTAACCTACCGGCTTGTCACGGAATCACCCTCTCCAAAGAGATGTCTCCCAAGACTGATTTGGAAAGAGAACGCATGTCGATTATACCCTACGCTTCTGCGGTAGGCTCTATAATGTATGCGATGTTATGTACAGACCAGATGTAGCATACGCATTGAGCGTTGTAAGCCGGTATCAGGAAAACCCAGGGGAGAATCACTGGATAGCAGTAAAGAACATTCTCAAGTATCTGAGGAGGACCAAGGAGATGTTCTTGGTTTACGGCGGAAAAGACCTCAGGATGGAGGCCTATGCTGATTCCGGCTTCCAGAGTGACATGGATGACTCCAAGTCCATGTCGGGTTATGTCTTTACCCTCAATGGAGGGGCGGTCTGTTGGAAGAGTTCCAAGCAAGACACCGTTGCTGACTCGACGATGGAAGCGGAGTACATAGCTGCTTGCGATGCCGCAAAAGAAGCTGTCTGGATGAAGAAGTTCCTCACAGAACTTCAGGTGGTTCCTACCAGTGTTGGTCCAATACCTCTGTATTGCGACAACAACGGCACTATAGCTTTAGCGAAGGAACCCAGGTCCCATCAGAAGTCCAAACACATCTTAAGGCGGTATCACCTGATCAGGGAGATCGTAGATCGCCAGGAGATCGAGGTAAAGAGAGTAAATACAGAGGATAACATTGCTGATCCATTCACTAAGGCCCTACCTCAGATTCAGTTCGAGAGGCTACTCGAGATCATCGGTCTTTGATACGCCAGTACATGGCCCTAGTGCAAGTGGGAGATTGTTAGTGTTTATGCCCTAGAAGGCCATTACTGTATCATACTAGTTTGTATATTACTTAATGGAAGCTTGGGATATTAACATGTATATAACAGTCTTGCTAAACATGGTAGTATGCTACTTGGTTTTTCTATCTTAATATGTGAGTATACGTATTGATAGAGCTCTTAGGATCTTGCTTGACTACCAGCGTTGTGATGGCAGTCACACTAGTGGGGGCTGGGTAGTCTACAAGCACATCCTTATTCAGGTCCCTAGTCGTAGGATTATCGAGACAGGGCATCGATACTCAGGAGTAGACTAGTGTGTACGCTTCTCATCCCAGTTGGGGAGATGGTCTGTCCCACAGCCGTCAGTACGTCGTACTGGAGATAGTATGCAGGTGCTCGTTGGGTTACGAGTACACCGGACATGACTCACAGGGAACTGTTGGTTGGTTTTATACCAGTCGTCAGTTAACAGTTCCCAGGTGACATGAGTACAGCATAGTCCGCAGACTTGACACTGCTACTTCGCTTTGAGTGTGTCCCACTGTTCTTAGATTGCTACCCTACCACGGCTCAAAGGAGTCGTGCAAACAGGTAGCAGTTGGGTGCAGTCCCGAGCACTTGGAGGCAGTGGTGGTTAGACAGGATTCGTCTCTCCCGGTATTGGGGGTTGATATCGCGCTGTGTCAGAGAGCCATTATGGAAAGTCTCTGGCCAGGGCAAGCGAGATTTGCTGGTAGGTTCCAGTAGTTTCTCAGGGTGTAATGAGCTTCACTCCGACACTACTTATACCGCTATTAGGGGACTGACGCTTGCCGCCCCCTAGGCCCGATATGCGATAGTCTTAGACGAACAGACCGGACTGTACGGAGATTGTCACATCAGACTCAGTAGGAGTTCGGATGGGTTTCCTCATCGGCCTTCTTATCGACATCTACCTGGGGACCGTTACGTACAGCTAGTGCCGCTTGCGGTCTGTGGTTAAACCTACTGCCAGCGTAGTTGTCGAGTCTCTAGAGTCCCACACAGAAAGTTTCCCTACTCCAGGCGAAACGATATAGAGGTCGTATGGTTTTACGACAAGGGTTCGGACGCATACGTGTGTTTACGCACGTACGACATCCGGACAGTTTTTACTAGTCGGTTTGGTTTAAGCCAGTTTCTAGTATCCGGTTATTGGATTTATACAGTCTAAAGTTTTTCCGTGTTTTCACGGATAGGAGGGGCGTTCTCGTAATTGCGCGAGAAGCTTCTAGAAGATGGTGACTTGGGGGTTAAGGTGGCATATGCATTAAATGGGATTAGTGACTTATTTGAGTGATTCATCCATGTCATTAATGCATCATAAATGCTTAATGACTCATGGAGATGAATCACCCATTAGATATTTATGGAGCATGGTTGTTAAATCATTTACTTGATTTATCTTGTTATTATTGATGCTTCATATATATTATGAGAGATCATTATCCCATTCCATTCTCTTGCTCACTTTCTCTCTCCTCAAGCTCTCCCTCTTCAAACCCTAATCCCCCCCTCTCATGTGTTGAGTACAAGGATTAGATTAGACTACTTAATTCTTAACCATTCTCTATATCACCTAGGTTACTTGGATTAGCACTTCAAGAAACCTAGTTACCTCTAGTTTGAGGTGAAGCTTGTAGTAAAGCTCTCGGGTGGATCTTCTACTACTTAGAGAAGGCCGGAAAGGACGTGGAGAACGACAAGACGAAGGACTCGGTTCTATAGGTATAATCACTTTTCATAGTAGTTTAGAACTCCTATGTTTGTTCTTAGTTATAGTTTAGCAAACGATTCTTCGGTTAGTCGATGTTTACGCCTAAAACATGATCGTTTTTTATTATTCTGCCTCCCCGCAAGTCGTGGGGTGTTGTACATCGACTTACAAAACACTGGAAATATAATCCCCAAATTAGTGTTAAACACTAAAGAAAGAGGGGTCACGTGTGGACACGTGAGAGCGCCCAAAAGTGGGGCCAGATCCCTTTTCTTCGTTCTGCAATTAAGTGTTAAACACTTTTTCATCTTTTGAGCATCACGTATTGACACGTGATGGAGATCTATGCACTGCTCATTAAAGTACTTTCTAAGGGGTCACGTGGGGATACGTGAGAGCGCCCAAAGCTCATATTTCCTTTGCTTTTTCTTTCTGTGTTTTGTAGGTCACGTGGGAGCACGTGAGGCATTGCCTCAAAACTTTCCTCCTTCTCATTTCTGGGGATCTCTTCAGGGGTCACGTGGGGACACGTGACCCTGTTCTTTGCATGCTTTAATTCTCTTTATCTTTAAGACTTAAATTCTCTGTAGGGTTAAACCCTAATTTTGATTTTGGAGGAATTAAATTCTTATTGTGCAAGAATTAAATTCTTGAGTAGGGTTAAACCCCAATTTCTTTTAGAGGAATTAAATTCCTGTGATCTTGAAAGAATTAAATTCTTAATTAGGGTTAAACCCTAGTTCTGTCCATCTTGAAGGAATTAAATTCCTGTGAGTTTGGGAGAATTAAATTCTCATATAGGGTTAAACCCTAATTTGTTTTGGGAGAATTAAATTCTCTAAACTCAATTCCCTCTCTAAGTTTTGGATCTGCATGGCAGGATCTCAACCCGATGAGAATTAAATTCTCAACTTATGGGGAGATGTGCTCTTTGCAGATCTTCAACCAGAGGAAGAACTAAGTTCTTTTTGCAGAAGAGTTAAGCTCTTAGATTTGAGAATTAAATTCTCTGTTTGAAGTTTTGATTCCCTTTCTTTTCTCACCTAGGGTTTTCTTTGTTGAGAATTAAATTCTCCTCTCTTTTTTCTCTCTGTTGTTGTATATTCCCAAAAAAGTAGATCCCTTCTCTTTTCTTCTTGGCTCCTATTTATAGGAGAAAGAAAAGAATCAAATTGTTTAGTGAATATTTCATTGAAAGATTTTGTTTGTTTTCATAATTAATGTGATCCTTTAGATCATTCAGTGAATTTTATTCACCGTTGGATTTTAAATCCAAAGATATTCTGTTTGTTATTTTTGGTGAGATTTAGGGGAAATCTTTCCTTGTCTAAGATTTTTTCCATAAATCGGTGATTTTTAATCACCCTTGGATCTTTAATTCAACGGTCCCCATAATCCTTTTCCATTTGGAAAGATTTAGAAGCTTTTAAAATTTAATTCTGTTAAACTGTATGTCTTTCGAAGCCAGTCACGTGCTGACACGTGACTCTTGGTCACGTGTGAGCACGTGACCCTTGGTCACGTGTGAGCACGTGACCCCCAATTGAGTCCTTTTCTCAGCGTTTATTTACGCTTCAGTTTTAACCATCACATGTCAACACGTGACCATTGGTCACGTGTGAGCACGTGATACCTCATTGAGGTATTTTCTTCAGCTATTTGTTTTTATTTCTGTTTTAACTATCACGTGTCAACACGTGACCATTGGTCACGTGTGAGCACGTGGCCCCCAATTGGGTCCTTCTTCAGCCGTTTGTTTTTATTTCTGTTTTGACTATCACGTGTCAACACGTGGCCATTGATCACGTGTGAGCACGTGATATCTCATTAAGATAATTCCTGATTTTTAATCAGGGAACAATGCATAGCATATTTACTCATAACTTTTGATCCCGGATGAATTATGAAGCCCATAATATATCAAATCGAAGGATTTTTTGAGACGCTTTTGATTCCATCAGAATTTAGCTGTTCCTCATTCAGGAGTTTGTCAAAATACAGCCCGGAAAATACTGGTTCGCATTTCCTTAAGCGTATTGCTGCCATTTGACACCTTGGACTTTTTTGCGCAGAAATTTTTGGCGGGAACAAATGCCCCCCACTACTTTGACCACGTAAGTATATACGTGGGTGAAGTAGTGCAGCGTAATGCATAGCGTATGACCAGTTTCGGGTTGGTATATAACTTTCAGAATCTTGATCTGAGAAGATAACGAGCGGACACAACCGTCGTCATTTATCATTGACTCAGATCTCGACTCTTAAGAGATATAGTTCCAAACCCTTAACTCCATGAGCCGCACCTTTCTATCTTTTTATGTCTTACTCTGGCGTGAAGTAGTTTATATACTCATGAGTAACTTCTCCATTTCAGTGGCATGCAGTTTTGGCAAGTGTGGCCCATAAATGGTAGATAACAGTTCATCTTGAACTCCTTATAGGGTAGCGATGGCTTAGGAAACAGGGTTAGGATCTGTTGCCTAAGACTTTCTAACTTTATGAGCCGTGAGGGTCTCATAAAGACTTTTCTCCCTACGAGTCGTGAGGATCTCGTAGGTGTATTTTCTCCTGAGGGGTCGTGAGGACTCCTAAATGCGTTTTCTCTTGAGAGTCGTAAGAATCTCACAAGAGAATTTTCTCCCTTACAAGTCGAGAGGACTCATAAGTGATTATTTCCCTCCTTATCGATGTTCGACTTCGGAGAGTGTGACCTGTAGATAATCTATCTTGACTTCCTTGTAGGACACCGATGGCTTAGGAAACAGGGTTAGGATCTGTCACCTAAGGCTTTTCAAATTTATGAGCCGTGAGGGTCTCATAGATTTTTCTCCCTACGAGTCGTGAGGATCTCGTAGGTGTCTTTTCTCCTTAGGAGTCGTGAGGATTCCTAAGTGTGTTTTTTCTTGAGAGTCGTAAGGATCTCACAAGAGAATTTTCCCGCTTATAAGTCGAGAGGACTCGTAAGTAGTTGTTTCCCTCCTTGTCGATATTCGACTTTGGAGAGTGTGGTCCGTGAATAGTATGCAAGAGTCCGTTTTGGACCAACTTACAGGGCCCCGGTGCTTAGGAAACCGGTTCTTATCCCGATTGCCTAAGGCTTTTCCCTACGAGTCGAGACGAATCGAGCATTTCTCGTAAGGATATCCTAACGTCACAGTTAACCTCTGCTCTTTACGACAAAGGTCCGTTAGGGTTTGTGGTACTAGGGTTTTGTCTGTCGTACCGTCGCGTTGGCTGATGTATTCCTCGATAGGCAATCTTGCTGTTCGAGTAGCCTTGCGACTGTCGTGTCTCTGATCCCTTCGGGGGCTGGACAAGACGTCTTCAAGCAATCTTCTTAGGCAGTTTGACCGTCAGAAAAGCAAGCGTTGGGAATTTTTCCATGCCGCTTTTTACTTGAGGTTAGGTTCATTTTGGAGAGCCCCGATGAGTCATAACCACTCCGCGCTGGTGTGGGATGATCTCCGATAGTCTTTCAGGTTTTATATGAGTTACCGTCAAGACCCTGAAGCTAGGAATTTGGCCTTTGCTTCGTTTTGCTGGCATTGCGTCTGCTGTAACGAGGCGAATGTCGCGGTTGTCTCTAGGTTGTTGGTGAACCGTCGAGGTTTGGAACTAGGGATTTTGCCGTGGCTCCGTTGTTGTTGTCGTGTCTGCATCTTGTTGGAGAAAGAACGCTGTGGTGATATCTCGTCTGCTGTATCGAGACAAACGTCGAGGTGATGACCACTCCATGTGGGATGATCTCCGGAAGTCTTTTAGGTTTTATATGAGTTACCGTCAAGACCCTGAAGTTAGGAATTTGGCCTTTACTTCGTTTGCTTTGGCGTGTCCGGATCCGGTTGTAGAAAGGACGCTGTGGTGACATCTCATCTGCTGTATCGAGACGAACGTCGAGGTGGTGACCACTCCGCGCTGGTGTGGGATGATCTCCGATAGTTTTTCAGGTTTTATATGAGTTACCGTCAAGACCCTGAAGCTAGGAATTTGGCATTTGCTTCGTTTGGCGGCATTGCGTCTGTTGTATCGAGACGAGTGTCGCAGTTATCTCTAGGTTGTTGGTGAACCATCGAGGTTTGAAACTAGGGATTTTACCGTGGCTCCGTTGTTTAATTGTCGCGTCTGAACCCTGCTGGAGGAAGAACACTGGGGTGATATCTCGTTTGCTGTATCGAGACGAACGTCAAGGTGGTGACCGCTCCGCGCTAGTGTGGGATGATCTCCAATAGTCTTTCAGGTTTTATATGAGTTACTGTCAAGACCCCGAAGCTAGGAATTTGGCCTTTGCTTCGTTTGCTTTAGCGCATCCGAATCCTGTTGGAGGAAGGACGCCGTAGTGACATCTCGTCTGCTGTATCGAGACGAACGTCGAGGTGGTGACCACTCCGCGCTGGTGTGGGATGATCTCCGATTGTCTTTCATATTTTATATGAGTTACGTCAAGACCCTGAAGCTAGGAATGTGGCCTTTGCTTCGTTTGCTTTGACCGTGAGGTCTTTTGTTGACGTCGCATCTGCATCCTGCTGAGGGAAAAAATGTTGTCGTTGACATCTCGTCTACTGTATCGAGACGAATGCTGAGGTGGAGCTAGGATTTTGCCGTCACTCCGTTTTGTTTCGACCATGAGGTCTTTCATTGACGTTGTATCTGCATCCTGCTGGACTGCGGAGGAACGCCATCGTTGACATCTCGTCTGCTGTAACGAGACGAATGCTGATTGAAAAGATTTCGGATTGTGTAGTATGGGAATTGTAAAGAAATCACAACCAAAAATTATTTGACCGCAATCAACTACGGTGTCGGATGTAGATTGTAAGTGAGTGCGGATCGTCCTCAGGGACAGTGTAATCGTTCGTCTTTTGAATTAGATGAGTCAAAAGTTTAAAGAAAAGAAAACAAAACAATTCATGATTTGTATTTGAAGTTCAAGAATTAGAAAATATAGATCTAATAACAAGAAAAAGATAGAATCAAGAATTTATAGTTTGTTGATTTTTCCAAACCAAATATCAAGAATCGAAATGAGGCTCGTAGGAATCGATCGGATCTATAGATGTGATGTAATCTTACAATTACGTATTCTTATCCTTCGATGAATTGATACTAGATCGATGATAATCGATGAGAATTAGAGACTTCTTGTGAAACTAGGGTTTCATCTTATCTCTTGTTCTTTCATTGATACCATTCATATTCTAGCCTCTAGTAAATTCAAGAAACGATCGTAGATCCCTAATTTCGAGCGATCACAATCAAGAAAGCATCGCTACGAAACTAGGTCATCGATTCTTGAACTTGCTAGGGTTTACAAAACTCGTAAGACTTAAAAATCGTATTAAGATTTGTTACATCATCATTCTACAATCGTCTCGACTCCTTTACGAGCGGAGTTTTACTCAAACATCACAACAAGAACAACAATTACAAATTGAGATCTAATCATGATGCAAGAATTAAAAGAAAGCAAGATTAAAGAATTTCACCTTTTATTTATATCAACAATTTCATTACATTCGCTCAAGAACTACAAGAGGAAGAATTCGATCGTCGACTTGGCTTCGCTCGTCTCCGTGGATCGCGGATCGGCTTGGATCACTTGCCCGATTGAAGATCGGCTCGGCTCCTAAAAGGTTGAAGGCTTCTTGCTTGATTTGGTACTCAAGATCTTGGATTTGGAGTGGAATTAGGGTTAGGGTTTCGCACAAGCCTTGTCACGAGACTTGTGGAAGAAGATAATGAAAGAGGGAAAGATTAACTAAAATTGATTCCCTAAAGATTGATTAGCCCTTTAACCCTAGGTCTAGGTTCCTATTTATAGATAACTAACCCTAGATCTAGGATTTCAAATTCTAAGTTTCCCTCCAAAAGTTTGTTGAGGGAATTCAAATTTCCCTCCAAAAGTTAGTTAGGGGAGAAGCTTCTAGATGTGATTAGTTAGGAGGAGCTTCTAGAAGAGGATTAATTAGGAGCTTAATTAGGATTAGCCTTCCTTAATTTTCTTTGCTGATCTGGCAGTATCTTCGAGTGTATTCTGGAACTTGATGTATCACAATAAGGTGTGGGTCCCGCTGTGAGAATTCTGCACTGAAAATGAGACGATGACGTGGCAGAAGCGCGGCGGATCCGCGGCGCAAGCCTGTTCCCGCCGCGCTTCCGCGGCTTCTTTGGGGATTTAGAGCTTGGGCTTTCAGGTTTGGTCTTGGGCTCACTTTTGGGCTTTTCTTTTATATGCTGAATTTAATAATTCCTTCTGAAATGTTACCAGATCTGAAAGTATGGAGTTGGTGTAATGTTGATCAGCTCTTTGGTTTTTCTTCCGTATTTTCCTGCACAGACTCAAGACAAGTGTTGCGCAAATACAGAAGTGATGCGATGCCATGAAATGCGGTTAATTTCCCATAAAGTGTCGGTTTAAAAGTCTAATACATGAAATCTCATATTTTGTGACAGATTTGCTAATATGTAGAATATGAATGCCGAACACTTCTAAATGTATGCAAATGTTAAGGAAATTGCCGGCTAAAATATACAATATTTTCGACTGATCAAATACCCCCAAACTTAATTTCGATCGTCTCGAGCGAATGTTTTATTAAAAAGAGAAGGAGAAAATAATGAAAGAGAAAAACTATCTAGCACACTTTCGTAGGCAACACGATTGCACTGAGCACGTGCAACAAGCCTTTAAACCTCTAGGTGTCCCTAGTAGGAGGAGTGTTGTCTCCTGAGGGTTTTCAGCGGATTGCACCCACAAAATCCAATAATAAAAGGAAGATCATGAATATTACATTTAAAGAAAAGAATCGTAAAAGAAAGACTTTGAAAATTAGGGTTTCCAACTAAGCTAGCTTTTCGGTTGTCATGAGCCCTATCTTAATGGTCATGAAAAGATGTCAGAAATCACGTCCTCCCTCAATAAAACATCGTCTTATTCTTCATTCCTATCTTTCTTCCAAACATCGATCATATAACCCTGCGTGTGTGTAAAGACATCCCTACACCCGGAGAATTCAATTCAAGCTATCATACTCTTGCCCATCAACCTCAGTATATATATATTTTTTTTTTCGATGAGCTCACACACTTTCATGCGACCGTTAATACTTCTTGAGGTACTAACCGACCGATTACTCATGTGCTTACTTATTTGGTGTATTTTCCTAATCTTGCACCACCTTAGGTATAGCAGTGACTCCCAGACCAGTTGGCCTTAGGGCACTAGATGAAGAGGCATCCTCGCTATATATTTTTTTTTATTTCCCTCGGTGATAACAAAACCAGTGTCCATTTTTCTCACCATATATATTTTTTTTTTGCATACTTTTGGCTTTAAGACAAGAGCATTTCAAGGTATCCTCTACTATCCCAGGCTTCAAGACGTGTGTAAGTGCGAATAGCAGGGTATCAACGTTCAAAATGTTTGGTTTCCAGAATAGAAACTATTTTTCAGACTTATTTTTATCCTCAGATTAGTGACGTCTTTCATCTTACTAACCCTAGGGACAACGGCTCATAACTACTTATTACTAGTTCGTATAAGAAAACTTCTAATTTTCTTAGTTTCCTTAAATTTTTCTAATCTCATAGATGTAATTTTTCACTATCTAAACTTTTATTATCTTATTTATGTACAAAAAATATTTTTATAATTTTGAAAATTTTTAAATTTTTATAGGTTTTGAAAAAAAAATGTTTTGTGCTTATGCAATGTATGATGCAAATGATGCAAAAATAAGCACAAACCTCCCCCAAACTTGTTTTCAACAGTGTCCTCACTGTTGTCATCCGCTAAATCTCGAAAACCTGTAAGCTTGGGAGGAATTTATTAGCGGGGGCAAAATATTTAAGTGAAGAACCTCCCCAAACTTATTTTTGGTTCAAAATTTTGTAAAAATTTTCTTTTTAGGAGCCAGAAAAACATACCCCCCAAAACTTGAATTATGCAATGTTAAACTTTGAAAATCACAAGTGGGGGTCAAAAATCAGTGGTCGATGCCAAGCTTTGCAAAGACCGAAAGTTAACACCAACCATTCAAAAATTTTATCAATGCAGTGCTCTGGTTGGTGGAAGAAGAAGAAGTGGGGAAAGGGTAAGTGGTGGAATAGAATGTGTGTGCGTCTCATTTTGGAGAGACGATGCAGTGAATGTGATGGATTACTCGCATTCTTCTTACAATTCAGAAGAAGGGGTGGAGGTTCAATTTCAGTGAGTGGGACTTGATTCATCTCAACACCCGTGTTATTCAAAAATGCGAGTTCATCAGCGAAGATCTCCTCAAAAGTTCCATCTATACCCCGATGAATAATATCATTACAAAGTGCGGGGTGATCTTCAGACTCTAAAAGCAGTTCATAATCAGTGTTAGTTGTTGACCCGGACATCTCAGTGGAAGAGTCCGTATGTGTATGATACATAGTTGGGTCAAACAACAACATATGAAAAGAGTCAAGATCGGTATCAGGAGGATCATCAAATTCGCTGCTGTCGACATCCATTAAGTCGACAGAACAGACTTGAGCAATAGGTTCGGAGGGTACACTTCCCAACTTGTAAATGTTCAGCTCTATTGACCTATTCCCGAAAGATAGGGTCATAGAACCGTTACGACAGTTGATAATAGCATTGGAAGTGGCCAAAAAGGGGCGACCTAAAATCACCGGAATTTGATTCCGTGGGTTCGCTACAGGTTGTGTATCAATTACAATAAAATCTACCGGGAATATAAATTCTCCGATTTTTATTAACACATCCTCCAGTTCACCCCTAGGTTTGGTGATTGATCGGTCAGCCATCTGGAGAGTGCAATTGGTTGGCTTCAACTCTCCGATTCCTAATTGCTCATAGACTGAGTAAGGAAGCAAGTTAACACTAGCGCCAAGGTCTAGTAGAGCACGGTTAATGTGTTTTTCCCCAATAGAAACGGAAATAGTAGGATATCCAGGATCCTTACGTTTCCTCGGTAATTGTTGGGGGAAAGCCGTGTCTATTGTTTTTTCCATGAATATCTTTTTGGGCGCTTGAGTCTTCCTCTTCCTAGTGCACAAGTTCTTAAGAGTTTTCGCATAGGAAGGAACTTGTTGGATGGCATCTAGGAGAGGGATGTTGGTGTTTACTTGCTTAAAAATGTTCATAATCTTCTCCATATGTGGACTCGGTGTGTTAGCCCTTAACCGATTAGGATAAGGTGCTTTAGCAATAAGCGCTGGGTCCATCATAGGAGAAGGAAGTGGGTGTGGAACCGATCCCAGAATAGAAGTGGGGATCGTCCGTGGAGGAGAAAAAGAGGTGGGCTGTAGTGACGAGCCTTTTGGGAAACGAAGAATAGGCTCAGAAGAAGGTGGGGTAGAAGAACTGGGGTAAGAAGTGTGTGTGTGAGGAAAGGTCTCAGCTGGGGTGTTATTGATTGATTTATCAGTATCATCAAACTCTTCCCCAAGGTGATGGTCAAGCACTCTTCCAGATCTCAACATGATTGCATCCACATCATGTGAATAGCTAGAATTGGGTAAAGGTTGAGTTGGAAGTTTCCCTTTCTCTCGTGCACTCATTTCGGCTTTTAGTTGTGCAATTTGTTCTTCCATCGATTTAATACTCTCGCTTTGGGACGCAGAATTTTTCTTTATATAATCGACAGAAGACTTCATTTCAGCCGAAACTTGCATGAGATTTGTTAAGACCAAATTCATGCATTGTGCAAATGAATAGGATTCATCAGTCCCGGTCAACTGCAAAGGACTAGATGATGTGGGTGTGTTGACCGGATTTTGGAAATTTTGTGTTTGAAAGGGGTGCTGACTTAATTGTGGTGGTTGCTGTTGTGGTGGAGGGACCCTTTGGAATTGATTCGGATTTGGAACCGTGTTTTGAAATTGGGATTGGTTCCAAGCAAAGTTAGGGTTATTCCTCCAACCCTGATCATATGTGGAAGAAGATGGATTGTTTCTAGGTCTTTGAAATGCGGCATTGGTATGCTCATGACCTTGAAACGGACATTCTTCCGTCAAGTGAGACGTATCAGAACAACAGCCACATACAGTTTTGGAGAGTGATATTTGACTTAGGGCGGCGGCTAAAAATTTATTTTCCATATTCTCAAGTTTCTTATTGATAGCTGCAATGTCAGCTCTAACTCCTATGGAAATATCATTGCCATCCCTAGACGATTGACTCACACCCTCCCACTGTAAAGATTTTTCAGCGAAATCTTCTAGAAATTTCCAGGCTTCCCAATCATCTTTGGTCATAAAGTTGCCTTGACACATGGATTCAAGGGACTGTCTTGTGTAAGGAGTAATGCCCTCATAAATGATTCGGCACAGTTCCCATCTCGGGATGCCGTGATGTGGACATTGGATTAACAAATCCTTGAAACGGTCAAGACATTTTGAAAATGTTTCATTTGGAAGCTGGGTGAATTGATAGATTTCGCTACGGATTCGAGCTGTTTTGTGATGTGGGTAAAATTTCTTAAGGAATGCTTTGACGAATTCGTCCCAATTTGAAATGGAATGTGCGGTAGTGTTATATAGCCACTTCTCGGCTAAATCGCACAAGGTAAATGGGAGAAGACGAAGACGGAAAGCATCCACAGAAAGCTGTGAAGTACCCATCATTGCGCATACATTTTCAAATTTCGTGATAAACACGTATGCGTCTTCAGACTCGAGACCGTGAAATTTTGGTAGAAGGTTGATGTATTGGGGTTTTATTTGAAAATTTTTCCCGTTGGCTGGTGGAATGGAAAGACAGGTGGAAAGTGGGCCTCGTGTAGGATAGCATCTCTCTTGGAGAGAGATGCGAGGTGGATTCTGCGCACCAACGGACGGCGGCAGAGTAGTGGAAAAGAAGTTCGATGGAGATGGATCCATCGAAGTGGGTGTGGTGGTGGGTAAAAGAAAAGGTAAGTGTAGAAATACCGACTTTAGGGTCGATCGGGGGACGCGGACAAACAGGCACTAGAATCCTGTTGTCCAGCCTATCTTGCACTAAAAAGGGTTAGTACAAGTGGCAGCGTGAATTTATAATTAGGGGAAAGAATGAATGCGGTGTTTGTTTTGAAAATTGATACGGATTTTGAAAAAATATGATGCAACACAACAAATGCAACACACAAAAACCCTAGAATCTAGTGGTCACCTAGGTCCGGCTCTAGACCGCTCCTAACTGCCAAAAGACAAGTCGCAGGATCAATCCTCCACTGCCTCTTTGTTCCCCTGTGGCCGGATAAGTGCCAGGTAAGTGGGAAGGTACTCCACTACGTAAGTAGTGGGTCTAATTAAAAACCACTAGCCTTAGACACACTCGCCTTAGGCACCATAAGAAAACACGGATAAGCAATGAATTATCCACGGCCTTCTCTTGTCCTAATTGAGCGCGACGGTCCTTAGAGTCATCTCTAGATTTCTTTTAATTAATGAGGGTAAATGCGGATGCAAGTTTGTGATTTTCGGGGCCTAGGAAGGGTAATGAAATCCCCACCTAATTTGGATTTGGTCGTGCCCCTTAATTTCCGTATTAATATGCAAACAACCAAAAAATCAAAAACACGCACAAATTTTATTTTGCTTTGCGGCGCTGCGATTTATTTGCAAAGAAACCTGCAAGAAATTGTTATTTGGAGCTAAAAAGAGGAGAGAGGAGAAGGTAAGAAGCTTACAGAGGAAAATTTGCACAGAGAGGAGCTATACTTGCCGCGGAACCGCCGCATGTAGGGGTCTTTTGCCGCGGAATAGCGGTCCGATCAAGGAATCACTGCACCAAATTTTTAGGATTGGCTTCTGTTCACCTCAGAAGCTCTCTGGATTATACAGAAAAATTTTTCTCCAGCTCCAATAATTCCAGATTTCCTCGCAATCAAATCACAACACACGTATTAGTGTTTGCACGAATTTTGATCTAAAAATTTAGATGGAATAAAATTTTCAACTCAAATTTCAAAATACGAACTATTAGCGCACTATCCCCGGCAACGGCGCCATTTGATTGAAAAGATTTCGGATTGTGTAGTATGGGAATTGTAAAGAAATCACAACCAAAAATTATTTGACCGCAATCAACTACGGTGTCGGATGTAGATTGTAAGTGAGTGCGGATCGTCCTCAGGGACAGTGTAATCGTTCGTCTTTTGAATTAGATGAGTCAAAAGTTTAAAGAAAAGAAAACAAAACAATTCATGATTTGTATTTGAAGTTCAAGAATTAGAAAATATAGATCTAATAACAAGAAAAAGATAGAATCAAGAATTTATAGTTTGTTGATTTTTCCAAACCAAATATCAAGAATCGAAATGAGGCTCGTAGGAATCGATCGGATCTATAGATGTGATGTAATCTTACAATTACGTATTCTTATCCTTCGATGAATTGATACTAGATCGATGATAATCGATGAGAATTAGAGACTTCTTGTGAAACTAGGGTTTCATCTTATCTCTTGTTCTTTCATTGATACCATTCATATTCTAGCCTCTAGTAAATTCAAGAAACGATCGTAGATCCCTAATTTCGAGCGATCACAATCAAGAAAGCATCACTACGAAACTAGGTCATCGATTCTTGAACTTGCTAGGGTTTACAAAACTCGTAAGACTTAAAAATCGTATTAAGATTTGTTACATCATCATTCTACAATCGTCTCGACTCCTTTACGAGCGGAGTTTTACTCAAACATCACAACAAGAACAACAATTACAAATTGAGATCTAATCATAATGCAAGAATTAAAAGAAAGCAAGATTAAAGAATTTCACCTTTTATTTATATCAACAATTTCATTACATTCGCTCAAGAACTACAAGAGGAAGAATTCGATCGTCGACTTGGCTTCGCTCGTCTCCGTGGATCGCGGATCGGCTTGGATCACTTGCCCGATTGAAGATCGGCTCGGCTCCTAAAAGGTTGAAGGCTTCTTGCTTGATTTGGTACTCAAGATCTTGGATTTGGAGTGGAATTAGGGTTAGGGTTTCGCACAAGCCTTGTCACGAGACTTGTGGAAGAAGATAATGAAAGAGGGAAAGATTAACTAAAATTGATTCCCTAAAGATTGATTAGCCCTTTAACCCTAGGTCTAGGTTCCTATTTATAGATAACTAACCCTAGATCTAGGATTTCAAATTCTAAGTTTCCCTCCAAAAGTTTGTTGAGGGAATTCAAATTTCCCTCCAAAAGTTAGTTAGGGGAGAAGCTTCTAGATGTGATTAGTTAGGAGGAGCTTCTAGAAGAGGATTAATTAGGAGCTTAATTAGGATTAGCCTTCCTTAATTTTCTTTGCTGATCTGGCAGTATCTTCGAGTGTATTCTGGAACTTGATGTATCACAATAAGGTGTGGGTCCCGCTGTGAGAATTCTGCACTGAAAATGAGACGATGACGTGGCAGAAGCGCGGCGGATCCGCGGCGCAGGCCTGTTCCCGCCGCGCTTCCGCGGCTTCTTTGGGGATTTAGAGCTTGGGCTTTCAGGTTTGGTCTTGGGCTTACTTTTGGGCTTTTCTTTTATATGCTGAATTTAATAATTCCTTCTGAAATGTTACCAGATCTGAAAGTATGGAGTTGGTGTAATGTTGATCAGCTCTTTGGTTTTTCTTCCGTATTTTCCTGCACAGACTCAAGACAAGTGTTGCGCAAATACAGAAGTGATGCGATGCCATGAAATGCGGTTAATTTCCCATAAAGTGTCGGTTTAAAAGTCTAATACATGAAATCTCATATTTTGTGACAGATTTGCTAATATGTAGAATATGAATGCCGAACACTTCTAAATGTATGCAAATGTTAAGGAAATTGCCGGCTAAAATATACAATATTTTCGACTGATCAAATGCTGAGGTGAAGCTGGGATTTTTCTGTCGCTCTACTTTGTTTCGACCGTGAGGTCTTTGTTGACGTTGCATCTGCATCCTACTGGACTGCGGAGGAACGCCGTCGTTGACATCTTATCTGCTGTATCGAGACGAATGCTGAGGTGGAGCTGGGATTTTGCCGTCACTCCGCTTTGTTTCGACCGTGAGGTCTTTCATTGACGTTGTATCTGCGTCCTGCTGGACTGCGGAGGAACGCCGTCGTTGACATCTCGTCTGCTGTATTGAGACAAATGCTGAGGTGGGACTGGGATTTTGCCGTCACTCCGCTTTGTTTCGACCATGGGGCCTTTCGTTGACGTTGCATCTGCATCCTGCTGGACTGCGGAGGAACGCCGTCGTTGACATCTCGTTTGCTGTAACGAGACGAATGCTGAGGTGAAGCTGGGTTTTTGCCGTCGCTCCGCTTTGTTTCGACCGTGAGGTCTTTTGTTGACGTTGCATCTGCATACTGCTGGACTGCGAAGGAACGCCGTTGTTGACATTGTGTCTGGTGTAGCGAGACAAATGCTGAGGTGGAGCTGGGATTTCGCCGTCACTCCGTTTGATGGTGTAACATTTGTGTCCTGCTGGAATGAGGAGGCACACCGTTATTGGTCTCCAGGCTGTAGATGTGGCCATTGAGATTTGGAACTAGGGACTTTGCCATGGCTCCGTTTCGTTGCGACTCTGAGGTCGATTGTTGACATCACGTCTGCATCTGGTTGGAGTGGGTGATTTCTAAGTTGTCGATGTTGACGTCGAGACCATGAAGCTAGGGATCTTCCTTTGCTTCATTTGTTGACATTGTGTTTGCAATATTGCGACAAATGTCGAGGTTGTTTCTAGATTTTCTATGAACCGTCGAGATTTGGCATCGCTTTCTGATGGAGCCTGTTGGGAAGGTATGGTTCCCTCTTTGTTTGTGCCCCTGGATTGTATACATGGATCGATGTGATCTCACTTGTAAGGCAAAAAGTTTCATTTTTTCATCATTTTTATTCTTTCCACGATACTCTATCATTTCAGCTTTTTATATCGCGAAAATCGCGATTGTCCCATCATTTCGGCTATTTTTCGCGGTGCCCAATCATTTCGGCTATTTTTCTTTTTACTCGCTGCTTTTTATTGCGAGTTGCCCAATCATTTCGGCTGTTTTGCGTACATACATTTTTTTACTTGCTGATTTTGTTGCAAGTTGCTCTATCATTTCGGCTATTTCGTATGCATGTGTGGCTCCCTAGCTTCTTTGCTACAAGCTTGGAATTGGACACTGATTTCGGCATCAGCACCACTACAACTGGGATATTGCTAGGAGCGAATCATCATTTGCCTCTGTCGATATCGAACAAAGGTGGCTTAGTAGACATGGTTAAGATCTTGTCGACTAAGGCTTTTGACTTCATGAGCCTTAAGGGTCTCATAAAGGTATTTCTCCCTACAAGTCGTGAGGATCTCATAGGTGCGTTTTCTCCTTAGGAGTCGTGAGGATTCCTAAGTGCATGGTCTCTTATAAGTCGTAAGGATCTTACAAGAGTGCTTTCTCCTTATAAGTTGAGAGGACTTACAAGTGCTGTTCACCGTGTAAACATATCCCTAGTCACGGATGGGACTTTGTTAGGGAAATGTTTATTCGCGCCCGTGGATTGTATACAAGGGTCAATACTGAACCGCTTGTAGGGCAGTATTGGAGGTTGGGGGGGTTGTGTGTGCTTAAGAACAGGTTCAGGTCCCTGTAACTTAAGACTTTTGAATCTTATGAGCCGTGAGGTTCTCATAAGAGGGTTCTCCTTACGAGTCGTGAGAATCTCGCAAGTGTAATTTCTCCTTAGGAGTCGTGGGGATTCCTAAGTGTGTTGCTTCCTTTGTGAGTCGTAAGGATCTCACGCGGGTGGTTTCTCCTCACAAGGTCGAGAGGACCTTGCAAGTGTCCTTTAACGAGGTTGCGCCCTTTCGGGTTTTCACAAACACTCGCCGGTAGCCCTGCTGTTTTTACTCACGGAGCCCTTTCGGGTTTTCATCCGTACCCATTTTGCTTGTGGACATACCGTTTTTTTACCACGCCAGCCTGAGGATGCTGCGGGTTGGTAGTAGTTTAACAACGTTTCGGTCAAAAGTCAACGTACGATTACGCAGCTAGATTTTGCCGCAAATCTTCGCATGTTTTGTGTCGGAGGTGGATTCCTTGAAGAGAGGGCTGAGAGCGATTCCTTCGTCAGAGTCGCTTCCAAAGGTGATAACTTGCAATCCCTTGGGGTCGACTAAGTGACAGTTGTCGGCGGCTCTTTTGCGCTCATCTGTCGTGCTTTTCTGTTCCCGACGAGCTTTGCGCTTCACTCGTTGAACGTGTTGTCGGTGGGCAACATATCCCTGCCACCAGTTTTTAAAGGCTATGCACTCCTCGGTAGGGTGTGCAATCCTCTGATGATATAACCAGAAGTTAGGATGTATATCCGCTTCATCAAGATGTATACCTCTAGGAGAATTTCCTTTGAAAGAGGGCAACTTCATTTCTATTGCCAGGGCCCTAGCGAATCGTTTCCTTACTTTAAGCTTGCTTTTGCTGGCGATTGGGATGCTTTGCTCCGGTTGGGGCGCCTCGACCTTTTTATCCAGTCGTCGGCGTTTGGCTTTTTCAAATATGGCCATCTCACGCTCCCGATCAGCTTTTCTTTTAAGACGGGCTTCGTTCAGGAATGCATCAATCACTTCGTCTGATGGTCCTAGAAGTTCAGGCTCAGGATCTGCCCTCAGTTTCTCTGTGTAAGGAACGTCTTCATTGTTTATCGATGAGTGAGAGATCACATGGCAACTTGCTACGTAACCTTCAGATTCATCCGACGAGTCTTCTCCATTGTCATCATCTTCGTCTTCAAGGACGTGGCTGAGAAATTCTTGGAGTGTGATTGGAGTCCGCGCCTTCTGGTTGTACTCTTCCAGCGCGTCAATCTGCTTTTGCAGGTCCGTGCGCTTGTCACCAGGCTTCACGGGCTTCTTGGATTTATTCTTCTTCTTCGAAGATTTTGACGGCTGGGTGTGAGCACTTTGACTATCACCACCAATTTTTGGAGTTGGGCACAGTTTCAGCATTCCCTCGAGGATCTCGGGTTCCAGTGGATTTTTCCACCTGATTGCCGGGCATGTGTGAAGATCCTTCAACATTCTTTTCGTCTTGGCTGAAAGAGCGATCTCCCATGGAGCTTCTTTTATAAAAGAGCACGATGCCCCCGGCGTGTCCACCTTTTTAGGGGCGTGCGGTTGTGGTGGGTTCACCTTCCAATTTTCGGATAATGCGAACTTGCCTTGTTGGTATTGGTCTTCAATCCAGCCTTTGAAAATGAAGCAATCTTCGATCGGATGACTTACTGTTTGGTGGTAAGGGAAGTAATTAGGATTGTTGACATCGCTTGGCTGCAACGGACGTTTTGGATCCGGCAGATTGATGAGTCTGTTGCGCACTGCCAGCTCGAACAGTCTCCTCGTTTTATCCTGGAGAAACGAGTAGGGACGTCCCAGTCTCTCCTCGAGGGATGGGCGTGGACGCATGTTGTTTTGGCGAACAACCGGCTTTAAGTTGTTCGGCTGTTGTTGAGCGTTGGCGACGAAGGTTGCTTTCCCTTTGCCCTTTTCATTCCAAGGCTCCGTCTTTGAAGAAGAAGGCCTATGACCCATCTGGTCCATTTGGGCCAGCTTGTTAATCAAGGCCTGGAAAGTAGTTGGCTTGAAGAACATCATGAATTGTGAGATGGTCGCCTGAGGGTCGAGGGTCCCCACGAACATGCCTACTGCAGGAGCTTCTTCTATGCGTTGCTCACATTTTGACCATAAGTTTCGCCATCGTACTGCGTATTGCACCCACGTTTCACCTGGCTTCACCCTGGCGTTGATCAATGCTGTTATTGGGGTGCGTTCACTAGCACTCGCGAAACGCTGGGTAAATAATAGCTCCATCTCCGCAAAAGTTTTGACGGAGTCGTTCGGAAGTTCAGAGTACCATTCGAACGCCGTCTCCGACAAGCTGCCGACAAACTGGCGAAGTAGCAGTTTATCATCACCCCCGGTGTTACCACATAGAGCCCTGAACTGGGCGACATGCTGGTGGGGATTGCCCGTCCCTTTATATACATGGAATATGGGGATCGTATATCCTGGCGGGTACCTTATTTGGTCATACCAGCCCGGATGTGGTCGCTCAATTTTAACGACTTGCCCAGCCGCTTCATTCGCCTAGTGAGCCCGTATTTGCTGAACAATGTAATCATCCAGGGCAGCTTTTGAGACGGTCTGCTCTTTGGCTACTGAAAGAACTGGAGGAGGGTTCGATGTTTCTCCCCTGTCATCTTCAATTATAATTGGAGGATCTTCAGCTGGAGGTTCCGGCTGTAACATTATCCTGGCCATGTCTTGGAACAACAGAGCCATTCGTTTTATATTGGCTGCATGTTCCGCAGCCTCTTTTTCTTTCCTCTCGAGCATTCTTCGGAGGAACTCAGTGTCAGTCTCTTGTTCTCGACGCTGCTCTGAGGTCTCTGGGCTTTCTTTCAGCCCAGTGAGCGTGATCATTGCAGTCAGCATCTCCTGCAGTTTCTGCTGCTGTTGCTCTTGAGCTTTTGTTATTGATTTGGTGAGCGGTCGATGGCCCGTAGAAGCACGGCTTTCCTCTTTTCCGGAAGCCATGTAAATAGTATGCACCATTATGCCCCCGGACTTGGGGCGTTTGGGCTCAGCGTCTTTGTGGTCTGCCGTAGTCACAGGGGCTTTCTCTGGCCTCCTTCTTTTTTAAGCAGTTGACGTTGAGGGGACCGTTGCGGCGGGCACCCAGGTAGTTGTTGTCCTTTGTGGCTTAACAGGACGGTTCTCTTCCTGTTGAACCTTCACATTTTTCTGCCGGCGAGAGTAATTTTGATCAATTACCGAGTCTTGGACTTAAAGCCAGACGTTGTAGATTTTAGAGGACAGCCGCTGAGGAGGCTGCTCCGGCTTCGCCTTTTGTGCATTCTCCATGGGTGGAGGAGATCTCTTCAGTACGGCGGTGAGTGAATTCCTGCGCACCCTGTTAAGCAGCTCGAAGCTGTTCCCAGGTTGAACAGCAGCATTGACTTCCACCGTTGGGGCTGGTGGAGTTAACCCAGATGGTGAATTGCCCCCAGCCTTCCTTACTCGGCGCCAGTGGCGACGACGAGCATGTCGTGCAGATGGTATTGGTTCAGCTATGGGGATGGCTTTGTCATGCCCCCTGTTCTGGTGAGGCGCTGCCGGTACCAGCCTATTGAAGACCGGCGTCTGTTGAATGGGGACAGCCAACCTATCAAAAGCAGACTTTTGCGCAGAGGGAGAAGTTTTGACGATTTCATTTGGGGCGAAAACCGGAACAGTCAGTCCGGCGAAGACCGACTCCTTGGCAAGAGAAGCCGCTTTAACGACTTCTGGAGCAGGGATGGCTATCCTATTCGGAATAACCATTTCTGGAATTGCAGGCTTCTTCATGGGCCCACATGAACTTGGCACAATCTGGAGAAGACCGAGGCGCCGGAGCTGGACGACCCGTTGAGAGGGGTCGTAGTAGTTGCAAGCCGATCAAAGACAGACTTTTTCGGAGCTTCTTGCAATGGTATAGGAGTGCTGAAGCTCGTTGGCGGGAGCATGGTCCCGAAGAATAGCCCAGTGGTGGCTTGAGTTACCTGCTCCACTGGCATCTTGAAAAGGGAGGCCGCTTTAGGCCCGTAGGTCACTCCTCCGGCTAGGATGGAGTTGGAGTTGTTGCAATGGGTGCAGTTTGAAGCCATTAGTCTTCGATTTTCTGCACGGAGCAAAACACCAAATCTTAGTACCTTGAAACCACAGGCAACCATAACAAACCGCGATTCATTCGCGAACACGACACACGAAATATGAAGTGGAAAGAGGAAAAGGTCCCACCGGGCGTGCCAGAATCTGTTCCCCGCCGAAAGACGCGACGAAGACGCGGTGAACGTCTTGCCTGAAATTCGGGACAGATGCTAATTGGTGCTATCCGTCCACCTCTCCGAAGATGCCAAGTTGATTTATGGCACCATATATCGAAGGTTTAAACGGATGCGGCCGATGTAGCAGACTTCGTCAGATTCCCCCTCGTTTGAGGGGTTTTTGATTGTGGGGACGCTCTTCCCTGCAGGCGCAAGCCCCTGCAGTTAATTACGCTACCGCATCGCGGTAACAACTTTCTCCTTCTCCAGATGGTCACTTCGTGTCGTGGGTGTTTGTTTCGTTTTTGGTTGCCCGTGGATTGTATACGGAGGCTAATTTATGTCGTCGCTCGTAGGACGTGGATTAGTCCAAATCCGTATTTTCTTAGATTTGGGTTTGGGGGTTTGGGTTTAAGGATACGTTAGCCTCATTTGAGACTAAGATCAACTTAAACGTTTGTTAAGGATACATTAGTCTCATTTCAGACTAAGATCAACTTAACCGTTTGTTAAGGATACATTAGTCTCATTTCAGACTAAGATCAACTTAACGGGATCGTTTAGATCCAACAAAAGAGCATTTGGGCTCTATTGTTTTGTTTAGTGACATTGCGGTCGATTGCCAGTTTAAGGACATGGGGGTCTGTTACCAGTTTAAGGACATGGTGGTCCAATACCAGTTTAAGGACATAGTGGTCCGTAAAATGTATGGCTGTCGGGACCCATCACCTCTCTGAAGACGTTGAAGGATTACAACGACAAATATCAGAGGAGTTCAGAGATGTACCCTTGAACCAATGAGTTGGTTGAAAGAGCAGATGTGCTCAGTTCAAGATGATTTAAGGACTTATGGCCACTTTGGGCTAAGTCCAATTATGTTTGAAATATTGGCCCTTTGGGCCATTAGGCATTTGTCTGGGTTCAGCCTCTCATCATTCAGCAGTGCTAAACAGAGGTTTAGGGGCTCTGATAACATTTTGTCTTTGATTTCCTCAATTTTGAGATTCATTTGGAGGAGGGACTTTTGCCTCTGGAAAATTAGCCAATTTGGCTAAAATTAGTGTTAAACACCAGAGAACAACAGTGTTAAACACTGGAGGTAGAATTCTCAAATTAGTGTTAAACACTAAAAGACAATCAGCGTTAAACACTGGAAATATAATCTTCAATTCAGTGTTAAACACTAGAAACAATCAGTGTTAAACACTGGAAATATAATCCGCAAATTAGTGTTAAACACTAAAAAAAGAGGGGTCACGTGTGGACACGTGAGAGCGCCCAAAAGTGGGGCCAGATCCCTTTTCTTCGTTCTGCAATTAAGTGTTAAACACTTTTTCATCTTTTGAGCATCACGTATTGACACGTGATGGAGATCTATGCACTGCTCATTAAAGTACTTTCTAAGGGGTCACGTGGGGATACGTGAGAGCGCCCAAAGCTCATATTTTCTTTGCTTTTTCTTTTTGTGTTTTGTAGTTCACGTGGGAGCACGTGAGGCATTGCCTCAAAACTTTCCTCCTTCTCATTTCTGGGGATCTCTTCAGGGGTCACGTGGGGACACGTGACCCTGTTCTTTGCATGCTTTAATTCTCTTTATCTTTAAGAATTAAATTCTCTGTAGGGTTAAACCCTAATTTTGATTTTGGAGGAATTAACTTCCTATTATGCAAGAATTAAATTCTTGAGTAGGGTTAAACCCCAATTTCTTTTAGAGGAATTAAATTCTTGTGATCTTGAAAGAATTAAATTCTTAATTAGGGTTAAACCCTAGTTCTGTCCATCTTGAAGGAATTAAATTCCTGTGAGTTTGGGAGAATTAAATTCTCATATAGAGTTAAACCCTAATTTGTTTTGGGAGAATTAAATTCTCTAAACTCAATTCCCCCTTTAAGTTTTGGATCTGCATGGCAGGATCTCAACCTGATGAGAATTAAATTCTTAACTTATGGGGAGATGTGCTCTTTGCAGATCTTCAACCAGAGGAAGAACTAAGTTCTTTTTGCAGAAGAGTTAAGCTCTTAGATTTGAGAATTAAATTCTCTGTTTGAAGTTTTGATTCCCTTTCTTTTCTCACCTAGGATTTTCTTTGTTGAGAATTAAATTCTCCTCTCTTTTTTCTCTCTGTTGTTGTATATTTCCCAAAAAAGTAGATCCCTTCTCTTTTCTTCTTGGCTCCTATTTATAGGAGAAAGAAAAGAATCAAATTGTTTAGTGAATCTTTCATTGAAAGATTTTGTTTGTTTTCATAATTAATGTGATCCTTTAGACCATTCAGTGAATTTTATTCACCGTTGGATTTTAAATCCAAAGATATTCTATTTGTTAATTTTGGTGAGATTTAGGAGAAATCTTTCCTTGTCTAAGATTTTTTCCATAAATCGGTGATTTTTAATCACCCTTGGATCTTTAATTCAACGGTCCCCATAATCCTTTTCCATTTAGAAAGATTTAGAAGCTTTTAAAATTTAATTCTGTTAAACTGTATGTCTTTCGAAGCCAGTCACGTGCTGACACGTGACCCTTGGTCACGTATGAGCACGTGACCCCAATTGAGTCCTTTTCTCAGCGTTTATTTACACTTCAGTTTTAACCATCATGTGTTAACACGTGACCATTGGTCACGTGTGAGCACGTGATACCTCATTGAGGTATTTTCTTCAGCCATTTGTTTTTATTTCCGTTTTAACTATCACGGTCAACACGTGACCATTGGTCACGTGTGAGCACGTGACCCCCAATTGGGTCCTTCTTCAGCCGTTTGTTTTTATTTCTGTTTTGACTATCACGTGTCAACACGTGGCCATTGATCACGTGTGAGCACGTGATATCTCATTGAGATAATTCCTGATTTTTAATCAGGGAACAATGCATAGCATATTTGCTCATAACTTTTGATCCCGGATGAATTATGAAGCCCATAATATATCAAATCGAAGGATTTTTCGAGATGCTTTCGATTCCATAATAATTTAGCTGTTCCTCATTTGGGAGTTTGTCAAAATACAGCCCGAAAAATACTGGTTCGCATTTCCTTAAGCGTATCGCTGTCATTTGATACCTTGGACTTTTTTGCGCTGAAATTTTTGGCGGGAACACACATCATCATGTGCATACATGCAGGCATACAAAATAGAAAAGGGTTTAATTAAAGAATTAATCTAAAAGTCATTTGTTAAATCAACACTTGATTTAGTAAACCGATCATATCACATACGATCCGACCAATAGAAAAAGCTCGATTAATATACGGTATCACATATCCGTATTTAATCGGGTCCCCGCGCATATCTCATATGCATACTACATCTTTTCGCCTGAGCCCGGAAACTTCATTGTGGGACTCTAAGACTCGTCAATACGCCGGCAGTAGGTGATGATCATTTCAAATACCTACAAGCCGCAAGCGGTCAGCTAAACGTAACGGCCACCCGGGTATTGAGCGATCAGAAGAAAACCGGCGAAGCTGTCAAAACTCCCGTCGAGCCAACTGACAACCCTTACCGTACAGTCCGGTCTCCTCGTCAGATATGTTGCATATCGAGTCTAGGGATTGAATCGTCGACCCCAATAACTCAATAAGTTATGCTGGTGTATGACTCATAACAGATCGAGAAACTACTGATAACGCTTATCAGTAAATCTCAGCAGCCCTGGCCAGGGACTTCCTGTTATAGCCAATCGAGTATAGCACAACATCAACTCCCAATACCGGGAAAGACGAAACCCCTTCTATCGCTCATCGCCTCCATGTGCCTCGAGACTGTACCCAAAGTCCACCTGTTTGCACGACTCAGTAGAGCCGTGGTATGGTGGAGATCAAAGCACAGTAGGAGGACATACAAGGCTCTATGACGATCTTGGGTCTACAGACTAACCTGTACAAGTGTCACCTGAGAACTGCTATCCGACGATAGATATAATACCACATAGGAGTTCTCGGCGAGTCCGTTCAGTGTACCCAGTCTGCACTGAGCACCCGCATACAATCTTTGGTGTCACCTCACCAGATGGATATGGGATCATCCATCGCCCATCATATGGGACAAGAATAGTATACGCTAGTCTACTCCGGAACATCGATGCCCCGTCTCGATACACCCACGACTAGGAACAATTCAAGGATATGCTTATAAACTACACATGCCCCACTAGTATGATCCGCATCATAGTCACAGTAGTCAAGCAAATATCCTGAGGGCTTTATCAACATGTGCAAATGAATAAAAACATGATCAAATCAGCTTGTCAAGATAAAGTAAACTAGATAGCATACTATCATGTTGAGCGAGAAAGTCATCTATATTCATATATACATGTCCAAGCATCCACTATACATATAATGTCCTCTAGGGCATACATATATCTAACAATCTCCCACTTGCACTAAGGCCAGTTATTGGCGTATCTCATACCCAACATCTCAAAAAGTCGCTCATGCTGCGGCTGTGGAAGGGCCTTGGTGAGTGGATCCGCTGTGTTATCCTTTGTATCTACTCTCCGAATCTCGATCTCTTGGCGATCTACTATCTCCCGGATCAAATGATATCGCCTCAGGATGTGTCTGGACTTCTGATGGGACCTTGGTTCTTTGGCTAACGCCATAGCTCCATTATTATCACAATACAATAGTATTGGATCAACAATGGTTGGAACTACTCCTAGTTCCGCGATGAACTTCCTCATCCAGACGGCTTCCTTGGCAGCATCATTTGCAGTAATATACTCAGCTTCCATCGTGGAGTCTGCAACGGTATCCTGTTTGGAACTCTTCCAACTAACCGCCCCTCCGTTGAGGGTAAATACAAACCCTGAGATAGATTTGCTGTCATCCTTATCACTTTGGAAGCTGGAATCGGTAAAGGCCTCCATCTGGAGATCCCTATTACCATATACCAAGAACAATTCTTTAGTCCTTCGCAAGTACTTAAGAATGTTCTTCACTGCTATCCAATGTTTCTCCCATGGGTTGGACTGATACCTACTTACTACAGCTAGTGCATAAACTACATCAGGGCGAGTACATAACATCGCATAAAAATAAGTCTGAAAAATAGTTTCTATTCTGGAAGCCAAACATTTAAATGTTGATACCCTACTATATGCACTTACACACGTCTTGAAACTCGGGATAGTAGAGGATATCTTGAAATGTTCTTGTCTAAAAGCCAAAGTATGAAGGAAATGAAAAAAAATGAGGAAAATATAAAAATGGAGAAAAGAAAAATGAACACTGGTTTTGTTATCGCCAAGGCAGCAATAAAAAATATAGCGAGGATACCTCTTCACCTAGTGCCCTAAGGCCAACTGGTCTGGGAGTCACTGCTAAGCCTTAGGTGGTGCAAGACGAGGAAAATATTATCACCTAATCAGCAAGCACATGAGTAATCGGTCGGTTAGTACCTCAAGAAGTATTAACGGTCGCATGAAAATGTGTAAGCAAATCTAAATATTCATCAAGTTAAAAAATACTGAGATAGATGGACAAGAGTATGATAGCTTGAATTGAATTCTCCGAGTGTAGGGATGTCCATTACACACACGTAGGGGTATATGATCGATGTTTGGATGAAAGATAGGAATGAAGAATAAAGACGATGTTTTATTGAGGGATGATGTGATTTCTAACATTTTTTCATGACTATTAAGATAGGGCTCATGACAACTGAAAAACTAGTGTAGTTGGAAACTGTAAATTTTCAAAGTATTTCTTTTATGGTTCTTATCTTTATATGTAAATTTCACCATCTCTCTTTTGTTATAGGATTTTGTGGGTGTAATCCGCTGAAAACCCTAAGGAGACAACACTCCTCCTACTAGGGACACCTAGAGGTTTAACGGCTTGTTGCACGTGCTCAGTGCAATCGTGTTTGCCTACGAAAGCGTGCTTAGTTTTCTCCTTTCTTTTTTCTCCTTCTCTTGAATAAACTAGTTTGCTCGGGACGATCAAAGATAAGTTTGGGGGTATTTGTTCAGTTGATAAAACTGCACATTTGTTATTACATTTTTCCTACCATTTCCATATTAAAAAAATGTCTTTATTATAATATATCATACATATGAGGGTTTATGTGTAAAAATAATTTTTTCCATGTGTTGATATATTATAATTAGCATTTGCTAGGAAAATGTATATAATATTATTGACCTAATCCTAGTAGAACTAAGTCTACTAAATAAGTTGTTGTGCAGAATTTTTCCAAGACTAAAATCAAGGAAATCAAGTTGTTGAAGAAAACTTGCCTAATTAAGAAAGCAAAACTTGGAAACCAAGTCCGGCAGCAACCACGAGAAGATTTTCATGTTACAAAGGTTCCAAGGATCGCCAAATGTCACAACGAGCCAACCCCAGAAATTTGATCAACGGACCTGATCATCTGGCCGCGAATCCGCGGCCAGAGCCCCTTGATGCCGCGGATCCGCCGCGTGGTAGTGGAATTAGGGGCTGGCATTTTTCTGGTAGGATTTTAACTACCATTCCCTAATTTAGGCATCTAAATTTCTGGTTTTGGGACTATAAATAAAGACCGAGAGCCTTTTGGAAAAATCATCAAGTCGACGCGATCACGAAGTCTAAGACGGCTCACGCATCCAGACTGATCATCAACGGTTCATCTACCTCCTTAGAAGAGATCGAGAAGCAAACTAGTCTTTGTAATCATTTTCTAAGGAATCAAAGTGTAATGAATATTGTTGATTAATAAAGATAGCTTTCTTTTTCTTATTCTATTTCTTCGTAGTTTAATTATGCAATTTCTCTCCATCTCTTTTTCTCCCAACATGCGCGAGTAATTCTCAGCTTGTTAGGGTTCGTAGGATTAGGGTAGGCTAATGGATGATGAACATCTCTAAACTCTTTTTAAGTCCTATAAAGTTTATAAACTTTATCAAAAGAATCATTAACATCCTAATCGGGCGCGCTAACAATTCATTGTTAGTCCCGACCGCGATTAGAGATTAGATTAATGATTGTTTTGGTAAGGGCTAGATATGAACGGAGTTCCGTGTCGAGATAAGGGTTAAGAGTGGGATTCCTTTTCCCTCTAGAAACCCTAATCTACATGCATCACCGTCGTTCTAGTTTTAAATCTATTAAAGGATAAAAGAGTAATTTTTAATTAATCATCCATAACTACTAAATTCTAATGAACCCTACAAGCCCTCTTCTTATATAAACTTACATCCGTAGTTAATCTAGATCTATATTTTGCATTCTTGTTTAACGTAGATCTAAATCCTACAACCATTCTACAATATTCTTTATCCTTCTTCCTCCCCTTTCTCAACACATCTAAAGTAAGAGTAAAATATTCAACATTTCCCTGAGGACGACCCGTACTCACCTCGGTCTAGCTACGCGCGACACCGTTCTGATTGTGGTTAAACATAAACACACTCTTTCGAACCAATCAGCTGCATAAATAGAAAAAAATATTTAGCGAGGGTGCTTTATCACCTAGTGCCTTAGACCAATTGGTTTGGGAGTCACTGCTAAAGTCTTAGGTGTTACAAGACTAGGAATTATGTCTTAATGTGCAAACACATTTTGTAATCGGTCGTTAGTACCTCAAGAAGTATTAACGGTCGCATGAAGGATGTGTGAGCAATTTCATCTAAAAATTCACCAATTAAGAAGTACTTTGGACGATGGACAAGAGTATGATAGCTTGTTTTGAATTTTCAAGTGTAGGGGTGATATATACACACACGTAGGGGTATGTGATTGGGGTTTAGATAAGAGATAAGAATGAAAAATAGGACTTATATCCTTAGTAGAGATGATAAAAATTCCTAAGTTGAGATGGAACCCTAGAAGGAAAACTCAAAAGATGCTAAAAGCTAAGTAAGTCTACAAAACATATATAATCTTAAGTTAAATGATAAGGAAGCGTGAAAAATACCGGTGGATAATTTCTGAGTTGAAGATAATAGAGTTTCTTGTTAGAAAACCTAATTGGAGAATAAAAGTCAATAGGTCGAATTGATAGGATTTTGTGGGTAGTATCCGCTGAAAACCCTCAGGAGACAACACTCCTCCTACTAGGGACACCTAGAGGTTTAACGGCTTGTTGCACGAGCTCAGTGCAATCGTGTTTCCCTGCGAAAGTGAGGTTAGGTTTTTTTCGAGAATAAAACTAGTTTTGCTCGAGGACGAGAAAAATATAAGTTTGGGGGTATTTGTTCATATCATAATTTTGCATTATTATATTCCCCATTCTTATTCATTTTACAAATAAACAGGTGCTTTCATATCATAATTTTGCATTATTATATTCCCCATTCTTATTCATTTTACAAATAAACAGGTGTTTTTGATCCATGTCTGCTACATAGTTGCAGGTTACAGGTTCTCGGAACAAAACAGTGAAAATGATGAAAAGATGATACAAAAGTGAGACTACGACCGACAAATGGAAGAATCTTGATCATGCCTACAGTTTGAGGGACAATGAAGATCAATGAACAAGTTCACAAAGTACAAAGGCAGTGCAAGATTCAAGACTTCGACACGAAACAAACGGTAAAGTCCACAACATCATTCACTGTGGAAATCTGGAAGAAAATTAGAAGACAATCTGAGAAACCAAGTGAAGAAACAAGAAGCCAAAGGCAACCAGAAGAAACCCAGAAAAATGCAGCCAACAAGCCCTCAACATGGCCGCGGAACCGCGGCCAAACATTCCTTTTTCTTTAGGGTAAAATTGTAAATGCAGATGTGAATCGAATGTATCCCTAGGGTTTCTATGATCTATAAATAGAAGCCCTAAACCTCTTTTTGAGGTATGCCTCTTCTTGTGCCTCATTGTATTTATCAAAATTCAGAATTCAATTCCTGTAAATGTTTGAAGAGAGCATCAAATAAAAATTAGAGTAAGTTTTCTTTTTATTGCCCTAGTTAATTTTCTTTCTGCTCTAGTATAACTTTTATTATCTGCCCTAGTATAACTTTTATTATCTGCCCTAGTTAATTAGTTTAGAACATGTTTATCAATTCCCTAATGAGTGAGTAGTTCCTCACTTGTTAGGGTTAGGAATAGGGAAGGTTTGAGAGATGAAAATCTCTCACCCCTTTTTTGCCCATCACATATTTTTATAGGACTCCATGCATACATACACACACCGCTCCCTACGGCATCCTATCCCACGAGGTAGCGGTGATACCGTAGTTTAAAAGACCGGTTGCGTATGCTTTCCATGGAGGTTAGGGTAAGAATTAAGAAAGGAAGGACAAGAACCTAGAGGAAGAAACATCGTTTCTTCTTGATGGTACTAACCCACTTTATTAATTATTACCATAACACCTCATAGATCTTAATTAGGGCATAGAAAGCGGTGAGGAATATTAACTTTCCAAACTTAACCTAAACCTAACCCTAGCAAGATTTTAATCCCAGTCTAGATCAACCTTAGTTTTTAGCGATAATCAATCCGACAACAATCAGAATTAACTCGTTAGAACAAATTGAGAATACACAAAATCCCTGTGGACCGACCCGTACTCATCGGCTAGCTACCAAGCGACGCCGTTCTTGATTGCGGTTAATTAATTCTTTGATGACAAAACATGACATTTAAATCAGTATGTACGAGTGGGATCAAATTAACAAGATAATGATGGGTAGAACTTGACATGTGACTTATCATATTTTGGCCAACGTCAAGGTCATAAGAGCATGGGGCAAAAATCCACATCGGGAGTTTCTAAAGAAACTGAAACTTGCCAGGCATGCGCATACCTTCTGGAGTGTGATAACGTGAGTGGATTCCTTCACGTTATCATACGATGATAGTTGGATCCTGATTCCCACTGATGAGTTAGTTTACTCTTAGGGTGATCCCGACTAATTCTTCTTTCAGGTTTGGAGGAGAATTTGACGATACAGTGGGAGGTTTCCTGATTAGATAAAGTGATAACCATTCTGATCTAGATTAAAGTGCACGCAGAGTGTTTCTTTTCTCCCTCTCTCTTTGGCAGCGACCATTGACCGACCCTAGACTATGACTCGGTGACCAAGTTGACCGAACCTTTTTAAAATACTGGCTTTTGGATTGTCTGAGTTGCATACATCATTGCCGCTCCTTCTTTTACCCTTTGCATTTCTCCAGAACACCTCGTATTACTACGAATATCCACTTCCATTGGATAAATCCATCGTATGGTTATATACGAACTCGAAGGGACTTCTTCGAGGATGGATCTGGTTCAGGAGAAATTGAATTGGTTTATTCAGTTATCTTTTATCATCACCTTCTCTCAGGTTGAGAGTACTCCTTGGTTTAGGAGGCGGTACACCTATTATGCTTGTTGTTATATGCATCGACGACATCCTGGTGTAATTAAAGAATCGGAAAGAACACGCCGAGCACTTACGGATTTTCCTGGAGACATTACGACAACATCATCTCTTCGCCAAGTACAGCAAGTGTGAGTTTTTGCTAGATCAAGTCAGATTTCTCGGATATATCGTTTCAGGCGAAGAAATCTCTGTAGATCCAGATAAGGTGTTAGTTGTCAGTGAGTGGCCGACACCAAAGACGGTGAAAAATATACGAAGTTTCTTGGGCTTAGCAGGATACTACCGATGATTCATCGAAGGATTCTAAAAAATCACAGCAACCCTGACCAAGCTCACACGTAAAGACGAAGCACTTGTGTGGTCAGAAGCATGTGAAAAGGTTTTTGTATAACTCAAGTCGAAATTAACCTCTGCGCCTATCCTTGTAATATTGGATCAATCCGGCAGATTCGTTGTGCATTGTGATGCGTCTAGTAAAGGATTAGGATGTGTATATACTAGCATGGAAAAGTTGTGGCTTTTGCATCAAGGCAATTAAAAGTTCATGAACGCAACTATCCAACACATGATCTGGAGCTAGCAGCAGTGGTCTTCGCACTCAAGATTTGGCGCCACTATCTTTTGGGAGAACGAGTAGATATATACACTGACCTTAAAAGTATTAAGTATGTATTTACTCAGAAGGAACTCAATATGCGGCAGAGAAAATGGCTAGAACTCATAGCGGATTTCGATATCAACCTACAGTATCATCCTGGGAAGGTGAACGTAGTTCACAATACCCTTAGTCGCCGGCCATTAGTAATAAACCCCACCGCTCAGTGGAGACTACAATAAGAACTGCATGGATTGGAGATTGAAGTAGTTGTACTAAGTAACGCTTCATCTTTGATGAACTTACAAGTCCAGTCCACTCTTGTAAATCAAATCAAGGCAGCTCAAGCAAATGATGCCAAGCTACAAAGGATCCGAGAACAAGTAGAAAGTGGATTACGAACTGAATTTATCATCCACGAAGATGGATCCTTATGATATGGAAGCCATTTATACATGTCAATTGGACCCGTTCAAGAAGAGTTGATGAAAGAAACTCACAACTCTCCATATTCGGTACATCCTGGTGGCACGAAGATGTATAAGGATCTACGGAAACACTACTGGTGGCATGGAATGAAGCGCGACGTAGGAAGAAGCGTAGCCAAGTGTTTGGTGTGTCAGCAAGTGAAGACTGAACATCATAGAACTGCTGGTCTACTTCAGCCGCTAGCAATCCCAGAATGGAAATGGCAGCACATTACCATGGACTTCATGACTACCCTCTCTAGCAGCACGAAGGGTAATGACGCAATTTGGGTTATTGTGGATCGACTCACCAAGTCGTCTCACTTTATTCCATTTCAAATTTGCCAGTCAACCGAGATGTTAGCAAAGAAGTACATCGAGGTGAGTATAAATCTAAAGTAAGATTTAAACCATCATGATGTACCATATTTGATACCCATAAACTCATGCAGGAGATCGTGAGATTATATGGAGTACCGGTTTGCATCGTCACCGATCGTGATACAAGATTCCGATCACAATTTTGACAGAGTCTGCAAGCTAGCCTGGGAACGAGTCTGAACGAACAATTCAGATTCTGGACGACATGCTGAGAGCCTATATGTTAGACTTTGGAGGTTCGTAGGAAGATCACCTACACCTTGTGGAGTTTTCATACAACAACAGCTATCAGGCAAGCATTGGGATGACACCATTCGCAGCACTCTACGGACGGAAATGTCGTTCCCCGTTGAGTTGGGACGACGTTGGAGATCGTGAACTCCTTGAACCAAAGATGATCATGGCAACTGTGGGCGTGGTTCGCACGATCAGGGAAAGGATACCAATAGCCCAAGACCGACAGAAGCATTCTACAGATGCAAAGCGTCGACATCTGGAGTTCCAACCTAGAGACCATATATTCCTAAAGATCTCTACAAACAGAGAAGTGATACATTTTGGCAAAAGGGGTAAGTTAAGTCCAAGATACATAGGACCGTTCGACATACTCGAATAAGTTGGAGAAGTGGCATACCGTTTAGCACTACCACCCTCATTGGAAGGAGTGCACAACGTGTTCCACATATTCCAGCTACGACGATATTTAACCGATCCCAGCCATACACTTGATCACTCAGAGCTCACGGTACAGACTGACCTAACCTGCGAGCAATAACCAGTTGAAATTCTGGACCGAAAGGTGAAAACATTACGGAACAACGAAGTACACTTGGTCCGAGTGATGTGGAGAAATGATTGTAGGGTTAGAATAGCACCTTATGAAGGTTTTGGCAAGCATCAATCATGCTACTTTAAAATTTTTGGGGTGCTAAACAAACCCTAACCAAGATCTTAACTAGAGAATTAGGGTTAACATGCATGTAAACAACTTTACATCTAAGAGAGAGGGATTACAACCTTTATAGTCCGTTCCTTCGCTTCATAAGCTCCGAGTAGTAGTCCCTTCGCCGTGATCCATGAACTCCCGGACTCTAGAGAGGCTCCACAAGTCAAATGATCCATGCTTGCTAGAAGTCTTCCTTTTCGAAAATGATCTACTTTGAAGAATCTCAAACTCAAGCTCTCACTTCTCTAATCAAGTATTAATGAAGTGAACACCCTAATCTAAGTGGCTAGAATAGATGAGGATGATGAAGTAGGAATTTTGCTCTTTTTTTTTTTCATTTTCTCACTTTAAATCATCACTTCACAAAAAGCTAGAAAGCTTTTTCAAGGAGGAAGAAGAAGAAGAAAGATTTTGTGATGGATAATAAAATTATTGTGGTTACAAATGGCAACCATGAGTTAATAAAATGAAGGCATTAACTCATGTATAGAATAAACTAGAGTTAAGGGTTTGGGTTGGGTTAACAAATATCTACACAAAATACCAAGCTAGAAAACAAAAGGAAAGCTTCATGAAGCTTCATGAAAAAGCTAAACCAAATCCAAAACCTAATTTTGTTTAAACTTAACAACCATGTTGCATTTGTAACCCTAACTTATTACAATATTATATATCACATATACAATATATTTTGGAACAAAAGAAAATAATACAATTAACATATATCGCATATATATCAATGTTTTATCCAGTGAGAAAATGAATCAATAAAGCGGGCTTATATTGGTTAACGTAATGTAATATATAACATATATAATTATACATTAAATTATCGAATCAACTCTTGATCCGACAATCCGGTTATATTGCATATAACCGATTAATATAACATGTACCATTTCATTGAATCAACACTTGACCCGATGACCCGGCTATATCACATATAACCGGCCGATATCTCATATCGCGAGAATAGAATATGGTATCTCATATCGTATTATTCTCGGTCCCGCACATATCATATATGTGCTCCTACTCCGTTTTGCCTGAGCCAGGAAACCTCTGTGTAGGACTCTAAAGAATCGTCAATACGCCGGCAGTAGGTGATGATCATATCAAACACTCACAAGCTGCAAGCGGTCAGCTAAACGTAACAGCCACCCGTGTATTGAGCAATCAGAAGATCAATAAGCAAGCATGTACATTCTCCTGCAAATCCAATCAGTAACACTCCCGTACAGTCCGATCTCTTCATCTGATATGTTGCATATCTAGTCTAGGGGTGGTAAACGTCAGACCACAGTAACCGATAAGTCGTGTCAATGTAAGGCTCATAACGGGTCGAGAAACTACTGATAACTCTTACCAGTAAATCTCCATATCAGCCCTGGCCAGGGACTTCCAGTTATAGCCAATCGAACACAGCGCAACATCAACTCCTAATACCGGGAGAGACGAAACCCCTTCTATCGCTCATTGCCTCCATGTGATTCGGGACTGTACCCAAAAGCTACCGTTTTGCACGCCCTCTTGGACGTGGTAAGGTGGAAATCAAAGCACAGTGGGAATCACACAAGACTCTATGACGATCTCGGGTCTACAGACTAACCTGTACCAGTGTCACCGGAGAACTGCTATCTGACGATAGCTATAATACCATCCAGAAGTTCTCGGCGAGTCCGTTCAGTGTACCCAGTCTCCACTGAGCACCCATACACCATCTTTGATGTCCAACATCAATGGATATGGGATCATCCATCGCCCATCATATGGGTCAATATGCGTGTACGCCAGTCTACTCTGGAGTATCGATGCCCTGTCTCGATACACCCTCGACTAGGAACAGTTATAGGATGTACTCATTGACTACCCTGGCCCCACTAGTATGATCTCATCATAGTCCTAATATTCAAGTACATATCCTAAGGGCTTCATCAACATGTGATCACAAAACAGTATTTGTTAACACGTTAAGATAAAGTGAAACCAGATAGCATACTATCATATCGAGCAAGAAAGTCCTCTCTATATATATCCAAGCATCCATTATAATATACATCACATGTACAACAATGGCCTCTAGGGCATATACATAACTAACAATCTCCTACTTGCACTAAGGCCAGCTGTTGTAGTATCTCATACCCAACATCCCGAAGAGTCTCTCAAATTGTATCTGAGGAATGGCCTTTGTGAGTGGATCCGCAGTGTTGTCCTTCGTATCAACTCTCCTAACCTCGATCTCTCGCCGATCAACTATCTCCCGGATTAGGTGATACCGCCTCAGAATATGTCTGGACTTCTGATGGGACTTGGGTTCCTTGGCCAAAGCCACAGCTCCATTGTTATCATAATACAGAGGTATTGGATACTCAATGGACGGAACCACACCAAGTTCAGTGATGAACTTCTTTATCCAGACAGCCTCTTTGGCAGCATCGTTGGCAGCGATGTATTCAGCCTCCATCGTCGAGTCTGCTACGGTTTCCTGTTTGGAACTCTTCCAACACACCGCCCCTCCATTAAGGGTAAAGACAAAACCCGAGCGCGACTTAGAGTCGTCTTTATCACTTTGGAAGCTGGAATCGGTAAAGGACTCCACCTGGAGTTCTCCGTTACCATACACCAAGAACATCTCTTTAGTCCTTCTCAAGTGCTTGAGAATGTTCTTCACAGCTGTCCAATGATTCTCTCCAGGATCTGCTTGATACCTACTCACTACACTTAGTGAGTTTGCAACATCGGGTCTGGTACATAGCATCGCGTACATGATAGAGCCTACTGCCGAAGCATAGGGTAACCCTTGCACGCGAGCTCTTTCCAAATCAGTCTTGGGAGACATCTCTTTGGAGAGAGTGAGTCCAAAGATCGTGCATAAATTCCCACGCTTGGATTCTTCCATACTAAACCTTTTTAGTATGGTGTCAATGTACCTGGATTGGGACAATCCCAGTATCCGTCTAGATCTATCTCTATAGATTTTAATTCCCAAAATGCAGGAGGCATCACCTAGATCTTTCATTGAGAATCTATGTGATAAGAAGAGCTTAACCGAGTGCAGCATAGGAATGTCATTTCCTATCAAAAGCATGTCATCTACGTACAATACGAGAAAGACAACCTTACTCTCTGCCACCTTCTTGTATATAAAAGGTTCATCTATATTTTTGATGAAGTCAAACTCTTTGACTACAACATCAAAACAGATATTCCAACTCCGCGATGCCTGCTTCAACCCATAAATGGATTTAAGCAGCTTGCACACCTTTCTGTTGCTCCCACTGTCTATGAAGCCCTCTGGCTGAGTCATGTACACGCACTCCTCTAAATCACCATTTAGAAAGGCGGTCTTAACATCCATTTGCCAGATTTCATAGTCATGGTATGCAGCAATGGCAAGTAAGATCCAGATGGACTTAAGTATAGCCACTGGAGAAAAGGTTTCGTCATAATCCACACCTGGTCGTTGACGAAAACCCTTTGCAACAAGTCTAGCTTTGAAAGTTTTAACTTTTCTATCTACACCAAGTTTCTTCTTAAAGATCCATTTGCTCCCAATGGGTTTTACCCCTTCAGGAGCAACTTTCAAAGTCCATACTTTGTTGGTGTACATGGATTCCATCTCAGATCGCATTACATCTAGCCACTTCACAGAGTCATTACTCGTGATGGCCTGCTTGAAGCTAGTCGGGTCATCATCTTCCATGATGCAATCCTCGCTCCCACCATCAATGAGAAAACCGTAGTATCTCTCAGGTGGATAAGGAACCCTACTAGATCGGCAGAGAGGCGGGGGTTCATCGGGAACTACTGAATCATCTGGTTCCATTAAATCTTCAGTTGTAGTTTGTGGTGCTGGAACTTCTTCCAGCTCTACCGCTTCACCACTAATTTCTTTTACAAGAAATTCCTTTTCTAAAAAGATGGCATGTCGAGAAACAATCACCTTTTGTTCCTTGCTGTGGTAGAAAAGATATCCATGTGAATGTTTAGGATATCCCACAAACTTACAAAGAACTGACCGTGCCTTGAGTTTGTCCGGATTTTGGGTTTTAACATAGGCCGGACAACCCCATATCTTAACACGTTTAAGACATGGTCTCTTCCCACTCCATATCTCATATGGTATGGTAGGTATAGATTTAGACGGAACTTGATTCAAAAGGTATGCCGCTGTCTCAAGCGCATGACCCCAAAAGGAAATAGGTAACTCAGCGGTACTCATCATAGAGCGCATCATATCTAATAGGGTGCGATTCCTCCGCTCCGATACACCGTTGTGCTGTGGTGTATAGGGAGGAGTAAGCTGAGAGAGAATCCCATTCTCTTTTAGATAATCCAGGAACTCATTGCTCAAGTATTCTCCTCTTCGATCAGATTGAAGGATCTTAATACTTTTGCCCGTTTGGTTCTCTATTTCGTACTTATATTCTCTGAATTTCTCAAAAACTTCAGACTTGTGTTTCAACAGGAACACATGTCCGTATCTTGAGAGATCGTCAGTGAATGTAATGAAGTATGAAGAACCGTTCCTGTTATGTGTAGACATGGGACCATATACATCACTATGTATTAGTCCCAAGAGTTCTGTAACTTTTTCTCCGTGTCCACTAAACGAAGTTTTGGTCATTTTGCCTTTGAGACATGACTGGCAAGTGTCATAAGATGAAAATTCGAACGGATTCAAATATCCATCCTTATGTAACTTAGCTAGCCATGTCGCATTGATATGACCTAGTCTACAATGCCATAAGAAGGATTCATTCATTTCTGAACTCTTCCTCTTGTGTGTGTTCTGTATATTAAGAACTGTGTTTTGATATAGAACGTATATGCCATTATGTAACGAGCCTGATCCAATCAACTTTTGATTTAGGAAGATGTTCATAACATTATCCTGTATTACAAAATTATATCCTTCTTTACTTAATAAAGAAACTAATATAATGTTGCATATCATGTTCGGTATATAATAGCATTCGTTCAGAATCAATGTATTACTGCTTGGTAATACAAGGTGATATTCGCCAACTGCTTTGGCTGCAGCATTTGCACCATTCCCTACTCTTACGGAATGATCACCCATTCCCAGATCTCTACCTTTCTTTAGCACATGCAATATATTGCATATGTGGGATCCTGATCCGGTATCTAATGCCCAGGACGTAGAGTGAACTGAGAAACGGTTCTCGGTAACTAACACACCCGAAGAAGATGCATCAACATGTTTATTCTTCGTTGGGGCGGCGTGTGAATTCTGGTATTCTTCTATTTCCTATTCAGTCTTATAACAATTATAAGAAAGAACGGAACCAACGTTCCCCTGCTCAGTATAACAAGCGGGTTCGGTTAATACATCCATATTATTATCTTGATTAAGGCCCGACATGGTCGCTACCTGGAGAGAGAGAGAAGAAAAACACTTTAGCATGCGCTCTTGCAAGATTAGATTGGTTATTATCTTATCTAATCAGGATGGCTCCCACTGTTTTAATCAAATCTTCCTTCAAACTCTAAAAGGTAAGATTAGCCAGGATTAATTACACCTTACAAGTTCGCCAATCTTTCAGCCAGATCAGTGTTGGTACTTTGAGGGAGGTTCCCCGTGCTTTCGCACGAACCTAATTAAAATAAACCTCGTTTTCCCCAGAGGCATAACCCCGTTAACACCTTTCTCGACACCTACTTGATCGGCTAATTGTCCTGTGTAAAATTCTCTCAGGAGTAACTCTTACTCGCAGTGGGTATCGGGATCCATCTATCTCATAGAAGGTATGCAATCTCATTGCAAATTTCAACATTTGAAATTCCCGATAATGCTTTTACCCCTAACCCCCTACGACCTTGACAAAGGCCAACAAACCATAGGAAGCTAGTCAAGTTCAACCCGTCATATCTTGATTGAAATAAACCCACCCGCACGACCCTTGATAAAGGCCAACAGGGTCATACGACTACCCTAATCCAATCGCATCACATGCTTAAGCAGATAAGTACTAGTCAGCTACCGCACACTACGCCTTGACAAAGGCCAACAAACGCAGCACGAATACTAAATAGTCTTTATCTGAAATGACGGAGGGCTACGCAGGTTTTTCTGAAAACCATGAGCGTAATGAACTTGATATCGTTGTAGAAACAAGTGATTTTGAAAAGGAGTGTTTTTGAGGCTTTTCTAGTTTCGCTAAAGAGGTCACTCCCGGTGAAGGTATCTCGGCTCTTTCCTTATCGAATAAGGTGCTGGATATTCTACAAGGAATACCGCTGTACAAAGCAAGAACTATAGAAGCAATCAAAAACTAAACCGTGAGTTTGTAGCATCTGCCAGTTTTGCTAAAGAGGTCACTGCCGGTGAAGGGATCTCGGCTCTTTCCTTATCGAATAAGGTGCTGGATATTCTACAAATAATACCGCTGTGCAAAGCAAAAACAGTAGCTACCCTTTTTGAAAATTTGATTCTACAACATCATTTAGGTTTCTTTTCTTTTATTAATCTCATTAATAAATCTCATCATTTAAGCTTTCTAAGCATCACAGAAGAAACGAAAAGAGCAATATTTATATATCAACATATATCATAATCATTCGTCTCAGGCAGTAATATGATCTCATCACAGAACATTGCAGCAGAAATCAACATATGAAATATTGGATATACTAGGACATACGTGTTTTATTTTGAGCCTATATAAAACACGGTTTCCACAGTCGCGATGAATAGCCAAACCCACATCTCTAGACCCCTACGAGAGCGGCAAGTAACCCTACCAATTCTAGGGTTAAGAGACCCGGTCTCTACTCCTCGAGATGGCCTCCCACTGGATCCTAGAACCCGGTTACTTGTGCTCTCCGCCTTGGGTTTATCCTAATGCGGAAAAATAAATAATATACAATGGTGACATCAACCTCAACCCGGAAGTGCCCCAATAAAAGAATATTACATACAAATAAATTTTACATGAATGAAAAAGAAAACTCTCATCTCACATAAAACCCCGGCTATTCAATACACAACGATCCAATATAACATATCACAGCAACATATAAACATTACAGATAACTAGGTGAAGTTAGATAATTCGACAGACACAACGAATTCCTAAAATACCCCAGTGAGTTAAACACTTGAGCAGAAAATAAAAATTCCCGGTAGCATGCCCCAGCACCTATGGACCGTCGCTGAAGTGTCCGTCCCAAGCCTCCACAGTAGCGCCGCGGAACCGCCGCCAAAACTAAGTTTTGGCCGCGGTTACACGGTCACTGTAGCGAGTTAGGGACTCGTTCTTCAGGTGGGTTCATAAAATTCCCTGCATGATTTTCTGAGTATTTTTAATATGAAAAATGTCAACTTTTTGAAAAATTTCCAGAAAAGGGGTCATTTCGGGGTTCGATCGGACTTCTAACTTCGTCTAGACAACTCCTAATGCTCTAGCTTGGCTCTGATACCACTGTAGGGTTAGCATAGCACCTTGTGAAGGTTTTGGCAAGTATCAATCATGCTACTTAAAAATTTTTGGGGTGCTAAACAAACTCTAACCAAGATCTTAACTAGAGAATTAGGGTTAACATGCATGTAAACAACTTTACATCTAAGAGAGAGGTATTGCAACCTTTGTAGTCCGTTCCTTCGCTTCATAAGCTCCGAGTAGTAGTCCCTTCGCTGCGATCCATGAACTCCCGGACTCTAGAGAGGCTCCACAAGTCGAATGATCCATGCTTGCTAGAAGCCTTCCTTTTCAAAGATGATCTACCTTGAAGAATCTCAAACTCAAGCTCTCACTTCTCTAATCAAGTATTAATAAAGTGAACACCCTAATCTAAGTGGCTATAATAGATGAGGATAATGAAGTAGGAATTTTGCTCTCTTTTATTTTCATTTTCTCACTTTAAATCATCACTTCACAAAAAGCTAGAAAGCTTTTTCAAGGAGGAAGAAGAAAAAGAAAGCTTTTGTGATGAATAATAAAATTGTTGTGGTTACAAATGGCAACCATGAGTTAATAAAATGAAGGCATTAACTCATGTAGAGAATAAACTAGAGTTAAGGGTTTGGGTTGGGTTAACAAATATCTACACAAAATATCAAGCTAGAAAACAAAAGGAAAGCTTCATGAAGCTTCATGAAAAAGCTAACCCAAATCCAAAATCTAACTTTGTTTAAACTTAACAACTATGTTGCATTTGTAACCCTAACTTGTTACAATATTATATATTACATATACAATATATTTTATAACAAAAGAAAATAATACAATTAACATATATCGCATATATATCAATGTATTATCCAGTGAGAAAATGAATCAATAAAGCGGGCTTATATTAGTTAACGTAATGTAACCGACTAATATAACATGTACCATTTAACATCATTTAGTTAACGTAATTATACATTAAATTATCGGATCAACTCTTGATCCGACAATCCGGCTATATTGCATATAACCGACTAATATAACATGTACCATTTCATGGAATCAACACTTGACCCGATGACCCGGCTATATCACATATACCCGGCCGATATCTCATATCGTGAGAATAGAATACGGTATCTCATATCGTATTATTCTCGGTCCCGCACATATCACATATGTGCTCCTACTCCGTTTTGCCTGAGCCAGGAAATCTCTGTGTAGGACTCTAAAGAATCGTCAATACGCCGGCAGTAGGTGATGATTATATCAAACACCCACAAGCTGCAAGCGGTCAGCTAAACGTAACAGCCACCCGTGTATTGAGCAATCAGAAGATCAACAAGCAAGCATGTACATTCTCCTGCAAATCCAATCAGTAACACTCCCGTACAGTCCGATCTCTTCGTCTGATATATTGCATATCTAGTCTAGGGGTGGTAAACGTCAGACCCCAGTAACCGATAAGTCGTGTCGATGTAAGGCTCATAACGGGTCGAGAAACTACTGATAACTCTTACCAGTAAATCTTCATATCAGCCCTGGCCAGGGACTTCCAGTTATAGCCAATCGAACACAGCGCAACATCAACTCCCAATACCGGGAGAGACGAAACCTCTCCTATCGCTCATTACCTCCATGTGATTCGGGACTGTACCCAAAAGCCACCATTTTGCACGCCCTCTTGGACGTGGTAAGGTGGAAATCAAAGCACAGTGGGAATCACACAAGACTCTATGACGATCTCGGGTCTACAGACTAACCTGTACCAGTGTCACCGGAGAACTGCTATCTGACGATAGGTATAATACCATCCAGGAGTTCTCGGCGAGTCCGTTCAGTGTACCCAGTCTCCACTGAGCACCTGTACACCATCTTTGATGTCCAACACCAATGTATATGGGATCATCCATCACCCATCATATGGGTCAAGATGCGTGTACGCTAGTCTACTCTGGAGTATCGATGCCCTGTCTCGATACACCCTCGACTAGGAACAGTTATAGGATGTACTCGTTGACTACCCTGGCCCCACTAGTATGATCTCATCATAGTCCTAGTAGTCAAGTACATATCCCAAGGGCTTCATTAACATGTGATCACAAAACAGTATTTGTTAACACGTTAAGATAAAGTGAAACCAGATAGCATACTATCATATCGAGCAAGAAAGTCCTCTCTATATATATCCAAGCATCCATTATAATATACATCACATGTACAACAATGGCCTCTAGGGCATATACATAACTAACAATGATTTGCCAGGAGGATCAACTTGGGAAAGAAAAGCAGATATGCGTACACGATACCCTTAACCTTTTGAAAGTTAGTCTCTATGTAATTATAAATTTCAAGGACGCATTTTTTTGTAAGTAGGGTAGAATGTAACGACTCTGAAATTCCTGTACAATTTTTTTTTATTGTACAGAAAAGGGTATACAGCCTGTGTAAAAGTTAAAAGTTATTTTTGTTAAATAAAAGCAAGAAGCAACTTGTAGCTCACTGGTAAAGCCTCTGCACTGCTGTAACATAGCATGTGCATTCGATTCCCATCAGACCCAATTATTTTTAGGATTTTTCTTTTTAATTTTATGGAAGCCCAAGAGTTGCACGTGCAATACACGGAGAAACGAAAAGTTTCAGAAAAATCAAACAGGCGCAATGAAGTGTATACACCCAACTTGACACAGGCACAAATCTCGAGACGGATCAACAAATCCCGACTGCCCATTTCCTTGATATGGCCGGCGCCGACGGTAATGATGAAGCCAAATCCTTCCGTGCTTTGCACACTCGTCTCTTCAACTCTCCTTAACTCCCCTGTACTGTTTGATTTTTTTGCAATCAATCAAAGACTCTTCAATTCACCATTTAACACCATTTGAATTCTTTTAATCCACATTTTTAATTCCCAAACCCTAATTCTTCACTATAAATACCATCTTATGCCCTAGATCTTCCTCTTTCTGAAAATTCTAGCAAAAATTCTCTCAAACTCTCTAAGTACCAAGTGGAGTTAAGCAGCCCAAATGGAGTAGCAAGCCAAACTCGACGACCGGAGTATTTCTGACGACACCACGACACCCGAAAGCTTCCTTTTTCTCTTGCTAACCACCTAAACACATAAGTCCCTTCATCTCTATCTTTTTCCATCTCAAAACAACTTTTTAAAACAAATCGACAAAAGAGGAGTTATCTTCGATATAATATTCTTTTTAATAATTGTAATGCATGTGACAAGCAAATTAAATCAAACTAACATGCTACACTAATCTTAACCTATTAACATCATTTAGTTTTTAGTTTAACAAAATTTCATATGAAACAAACATATAACGAACTTTTTCATTAAAATACCATGAACTTTAGTATAACACTTCTCGATAATTAGTTTAAATACCTTTAGAAAAACTTCACGGGAAAACGACCTACCCCACACACTATGGTTCCATAGCACAGTATTCTAGATCTATGGATCATTTAAAGAATAGGTTTTTACATTAAAATACCACACTTTTACAAAAACGGGTTTCTTTTAATCGTTATTTTGAAATCCTTGCCTATTACGCCTCTACAACGCTCGTTAAGGGACTCGCTAATGGATGGTGCGGATTATCGCATATCCTTGGGGCAATAGAGCGAGATGCAGAACTCCTCACGGAGTATTCGGTCTCGAAAGGAAATAAAAATGTGGTTTTTTAAGAAACGCGATTTTTCTAAACAAAACTAATTTTTGAAAAATTATATAAAAATTATGAATCCGTATTTTCAATAAAAACAAATTAAGAAACTATATTTTTAAAATGAAAGATTAGAATTTTTAATAAATTACCACCAAGTTTCCAAAAGTAGTAGTTTTCATAAAAGTACCATAAACTTTCAAAAAGCTAGGTTTTATCACCAAAACAACACAAAAATTAAAATACATGTTCATGAAAACCCTAAATATTGTAAATCACCTCCGAGGTTTATTTTTAAACTATATTAAAGTATTTTTCATAAAACCTCTTCGAGATATGCAAACAATATTTTATGGACTCTAGAATTAATATAGGTTTAAGCAGTATCATTTCTCTTAAGCCCCAGGAAGCCGGAGAAAGTGAGTGCTTGTCTATTCAGGTTAGACAATTTAACAGAGTTATTAATGGTAGTTGTCTTGGGAAAAAATACAAATCCTGCCGTCCATGTGCAGCAGTTGCCGATTTCTCCCGAATATAAGATTTTTAACGGTTAAAATCAATTCCTATGAAAAAACATGAACTCGAACTCTAACCTAACTCGAATCTAAACTCGAATATGTACTCGAACCTAAACTATTCGAACCAACTTGACTCGAACCAAGATTGCAATTGTCATGACTCGCATTTTACTCGACTCACTCGAATACATTCTACACTTTTTGCAATCTATAGTTTCGATCAAGACATGTTAATCAATCAATCAAATCAATTAAGTATATTAACTAGTTATAATATATTATACTCGGGGTGTTTGGGATAGTTTCTTATATGAATCCAACGGAGCTTCAGGAGTCCCGTATTAACCTCTTTTTATTTTACTCGAATATCAGTCGGGTTGACTCATTCACAGCCTAGAACCCCGATGCTAACGCATGAAATGGACCCGTGTTTTCTTGCTCCTGGGGCCCCACTCTTGAGCTCGTGGATACTTTTAAGGCTGCGTTGATTTTCACACTTGGAACTTAACGTTAACATAGTGACCATATAGAGACCTATATAATATATTTACTCATGATCATATACTCTTACTCGTCATATATATTCTACACTTGTCATTTTCTTTACTCTTACCTATCTTTAGGACTTACCGAGCACGGTTCGCTGATGGGCATTCCACCCATTTTTCTTCTCTTGGAATGTTAGTCAGATACGGTCGGGACGGAGGAAGTTAAAGCTGTAGAGGAGGACTACAACCAGATCGCTACTCAGGGGTAGCTCCGCTTCACTTTTTCTCCAGTTTATGCATGCCACTTGTTTAGGCATTTTCCTTATTGTATTTACTTTCCAGCATAAACTCATGTATTTGTAAATATTGGAAACTGAATGTAAATAAAGATGTTTGTTGAAAATTTTTACAGTCTCCATTTATTCTTGTATTGTGTATTATTGTTTCAATACGCTTAGTATATTTATTTAGGGAATGACGTTCTCTGGATAAATATGCCGCGGGCTTGCCACGTCACCGTTTCCGTCTACTGGGAAGCGGGGCGTGACATCATATAAAAGAATAATGTAAACGTATATAATCGGTAAGGGTATCACGAGCATATAAAGGTAATATAAGCGTATCGCGTAATTATTAAACGTAACTAGCTATGAGCTATACCGTTATCATTGAAAATGAAACAAAATGCTATTTGGAAATAAGGAAGCTGCATAACTTCTTGCCCACCTACGCTAAGGATCGAAGCCCTCACCAAGACGCCACCGAGCAGCTTCCCTGCCCGGTCAATCCTTTGCGGATAGCTTCTTACCCACCTACGCTAAGAATCGAAGCCCTCCCCAAGATGCCACCGAGCAGCTTCCCTGCCCGGTCAACCCTTTGTGGGTAACTTCGTACCCACCTACGCTAAGGATCGAAGCCCTAACCAAGAGGCCACCGAGCAGCTTCCCTGCTCGGTCAATCCTTTGCGAGTAACTTCTTACCCACCTACACTAAGGATCGAAGCCCTCACCAAGAGGCCACCGAGCAGCTTTCCTGCCCGGTCATTCCTTAGCGGGTAACTTCTTAGCCACCTACGCTAAGGATCGAAGCCCTCACTAAGAGGCCACCGAGCAGCTTCACTGCTCGGTCAATCCTTAGCGGGTAACTTCTTACCCACCTACGCTAAGGATCGAAGCCTTCACGAAGAGGCCACCGAGCAGCTTCACTGCTCGGTCAATCCTTAGCGGGTAACTTCTTACCCACCTACGCTAAGGATCAAAGCCTTCACCAAGAGGCCACCGAGCAGCTTCCCTGCTCGGTCATTCCTAAGCGGGTAACTCCCTACCCACTGACACTTAGGATCGAAGACGAGGGTCAAGGAACTACGTCAAGGGGGAATCTGTCAACGCAGACCAATTCTAACTTGGCCTTTGTTCAACTCGCGCTAAGAGACGCGGTCGTCAGTCCGACGCTAAGGAATGGGCAGATACCAACCTTCCTACACTAAGGGACCTCCCGACGTATTCTAAGTGAACGATTGCCACCTCGACTCTGGGGGAGGGAGGGCACTGACCTTCTTGCACTTGGAAATTTATTGACTTACACTCGACGCGCGATCGTCGTCTAAAAGGCCGATCATCGACCTAAGGCCTAACACTTGAATCGAGGGAAAGACCGACAAGCTCAAGTACTCATGAAAGAAACACATTGTCATGCAGGAAAAAAAACCCAGTCTTATTCACGTTCAGAAAATCTTTACAAGGTATTCTAGACTCCTCAGCCTTACAAAATTTGAGGAAAATAAAGGGAAAAACAAAAGCTCAGGCTGCAGGCTCGGCCCGGATCTCTCCTTGCTCGGCACCTCCCTCAGGGGCCGGAGCTTCTACTTCCATGACCGCCCCTCCCCGACGCCAGTCGCTAATAGCGCGTCCACCGAAAGAGGGACCCGAGCGCGGAGTTCGCTGTCGGTAACTCCGACATTAACGCCTTGACGGAATCAAGAGCTTCCTGCCAAATGATGGCACAGGCTTCGCCGATGTCGACGTAGAAATGGTCCAACACCTTGTATGAGTCCGCCGACTTGCGAGCTTGGAGCTCGGTGATCTTCACCGCCTCAAGCGCAGCCTCGGTCTCCCTCTTGTTGGCATCCCTCGCCTTCCTCATTACGTCGTAGTGCTTGGCCAACTCCTCCAACTTGGCCTCGACGGCTCGGTAGGACTCGCTCAGAAGTCAGTGGGACTCCTTGCTCTTGGAGACCATGAGCTCCCCGGCGGCCAACCGGGTTTCGAGAGCGGCTGTCTTCTTCTTTTCTTGCCGCAGCTGAAGGCGCAGATCCTCCACCTCCGAAGACGATTCCCCAACCTTCCTCATGGACGGGGCAATCTCTTCGGATTCCATGTTGACGATCAGGGCGCAATGTTGGAGGACCTAAGGAAAGCAGCAGATGGATTTAGAGGTGTTACGACCAGGAAATGGCACTTAAGATAATACCTAAACGGATACCGATCTGAACTGTCTCCTGGACAATGGCGGCCACTTAGGCCTTTAGGTTCCCCCGAGGAATCTTGCCCCCGGCCGACTGCTCCATGTCCGCGAGCAAGCTGTCGGCGGCGGAAAGCCCCGAGGGGACCACGAAGCAAACATCCTCTTCCTGCACGGGGATCCCTCAGGGATCTCAGTCGACGGTGTGTGGGAGACCGTCTTTTTCCTTTTGAGGGGGACCTCGGTTCCTTCCTCCTCCACCATCGCCCTGGGTTCCGGTCTCGCGCGTGCTTCTGGATACCCTCGCGGCGGTCATCGGGGGCTCAGGACGATGTGGAGGGCCTCACCGATGGCTCTGGCCTCAGGGCCAAGCTCGGTCCAGCTCGGGACAAGGTCACGCCCCCGGCCTTCTTCTGGGACGAAGCAGCTATGGCAGCTAGAATCCTGGATCAGTCCATTTGTCCTGCAAAGGAGAATACACAGAAAAGTTAGTAATGCAAGAAAGGCAAAAGGAAATTATCCAAGTTTAAACAGATCGTCCAAGCTCCTAACTTACCCACGAAGCGTGCGGGGCTGATCCCGGCCCAGCTAAGGACCTGCTCGGAAAGCAAGACGTTGGCCCGCTAGATCGGCTCCCACATGGACACCGCCCTCACCTCGGGAGATGATGACTGCTTCGCCCGTGAGTAGTCGGCCCTGTCCCACATGGACAGGCTAATCCTCGCCATCGGGTCGCTGGACGAACACAAATTTCTCCTTCCACTCATGAATGGAAGAAGGAACGACTAATACTCCCGACCCGGCCGCCCCTCCCTTACGTTTTTTGAAAGAAATATACACCCAGCTCGGCTCATCCTTACGGGTGCCAGGGTGATTTTTGTAACAGAGGAAGAAAGTAAGAAGGGTCAGGCTGAAAGGGATGTCGTCAAGTTTCAACCAGGCCAGGAACCCAAGGAGAATTCTCCACGAGTTCTACACTAGCTGGCCCGGGGCGAGTTCGAAGCAGCGAAGTAGCCCATATACTTCGGATGGAAATGGCAGACGCATTCCAGCCCAGAATGCATCCAAGTACAGGGCAATCTCTTTATCCTGCACATGATCCGCCCTTTCATCCACCCTGGCTAAACAAAACGAATAGCTAGGGGGAATATGGAAGCGATCCTGAATCTCGGTAAGTTCGTCCATGTTTCTCAAGATGGAGGGTGCATCGAGAGAGTTCCCGATGCGCACCTTAGGGGCCCTTGCCGTCGCCTGGCGACGAGCGGCGCGGGTAGCCCTAACTTTAAGGGGAACTCGACGCAGATGGGACAACCGAAGAGGCGGGAGAAGACACCCTGGACTCGACCCTAACAACTTCTACCGACTCCCCAGAGGAAGACATCTAACCTGGTTCAAGGGGAAGGTTTCGTCGAGGAAAGGCGTTGAAGATCTGATCTGAAGGGAAGGTTTCGTCGAGGAAAGGGGCCGAGCAATTTCTCACAACGAAGGAAAATAGTGGCGGAAGTGTAAACCCTAGGGGGTTCCCCTCCTATTTATACACTTGAGGGGAAGCATCCAACGACCCCGATCATTTCCCGCCAAAATGAAGCGTCACGTCTGCCAGCCGTCGAAGCCCTACGTGTCGAACGACCATTGGAGACGTCCCTTCGGCCGCAGGCGACAGTGATAGCCTGTCGCATCCCCCAATCCGCGTCGGACACATGGCCTGCACCTCAACAGACGTGCGAGTGAATCGGCGCCCCCTCTTTAAAGCACAATCCTTTCCCTGATCCGCTGATGTCATCAAAGATGCGCATGAAGATCCAAGCGTCCGGGATACGCCACGCGGGCTCGTAAATCCGAAAGACGCAACTGCATTTCACCGAGTCACCCCGGAAATCCATGCCGATAGAATTTTGGCAACAGTCGGCGCCCAGAAAACCGATCAGACCACTCTCGATTCATCCCATAAATAGGTCGGGACGAGAGTGGGGGGATAATGATGATACTCATAAGTGGGAATTCCCCAGATCATGACACGTGGTAGATGACGTGTCCCGGGGCTCACGGGACAGGAGCAAACACGATACATTGAAGGCATCCCCCGGGGCCTTCTCCCCGAAGATTAACCCTGTTAGTTATGTATATGCCCTAGAGGCCATTATTGTACATGTGATGTATATTATAGTGGATGCTTGGATATATATAGAGAGAGGACTTTCTTGCTCGACATGATAGTATGCTATCTGGTTGCTCTTTGTCTTAACATGTTGACTTGTATTGTGAAACTGTCTTGCTCTCACATGTTGATAAAGCCCTTAGAATGTGTACTTGACTACTAAGACTATGATGGAGATCATACTAGTAGGGCCGAAGTAGTCCACAAGTACATCCTATAATTGTTCCTTGTCGAGGGTGTATCGAGATAGGGCATCGATACTCCAGAGTAAACTAGCGTATACGCTTCTTGACCCATATAATGGGCGATGGATGATCCCACATCCATTGGTGTTTGACATCAAAGATGGTATACGGGTGCTCAGTGGAGACTGGGTACACTGAACGGGCTTGCCGAGAACTCCTAGTTGGTATTATACCTATCGTCAGATAGCAGTTCTTTGGTGACACTGGTACAGGTTAGTCTGTAGACCCAAGATCGTCATAGAGTCTTGTGTGATTCCCACTGTGCTTTGATTTCTACTTTACCACGTTCAAGAGAACGTGCAAAACGGTGGCTTTTGGGTATAGTCCTGAATCACATGGAGGCAATGAGCGATAGGAGGGGTTTCGTCTCTCCCGGTATTGGGGGTTGATGTTGCGTTATGCTCGATTGGCTATAACTGGAAGTCCCTGTCCAGGGCTGATATGGAGATCTACTGGTAAGTGTTATCAGTAGTTTCTCGACCCGTTATGAGCCTTACATCGACACGACTTATCGGTTACTGGGGTCTGACATTCACCACCTCTAGACTAGATATACGACATATCAGACGATGAGACCAGACTGTACGGTAGTGTTACTGACAGGATTTACAGGATTATGAGGAGGCTTGCTTGTTGATCTTATGATCGCTCAATACCCGGGTGGCCGTTATGTTTAGCTGACCATTTGAGGCTTATGGGTGTTTGATATGATCATCACCTACTGCCGGTGTATTGACGAGTCTTCGAGTCCCACATAGGAGTTTCCTAGCTCAGGCGAAAAGATGTGGTGTGCATATGAGATATGCGCGGGGGCTCAATTAAATGCGTGTATATGATACCGTGTTTTAATTGGGCGTTTTCTATTGGTCGGGTCGTATGAGATATGACCGGTTTATTAAATCAAGTATTGATTTAATATTGACTTTTAGCTCACTTATTCAAATCCTTTTCTATTTAGATGTATGCATGAATGTATGCATATACACATGTTGATGTGAATGCACACATACATGCATACATGTATGTCATGGTTGTTGATACATAGAAAATGGCAATACAAGACTCACATGGAATAAATATACATATATATTTATTATTGAGAAAAAGAAAAGGAATTAAATCATGGTTGAATTTTCTACTACACTATTCTTTACTTGACCAAAGTATGACAATAGTTTAATTTCCTTTGTTCCTTTAACTCAATAATGAAAATATCTAGATATTTATTGACCATGGTTACTAGTGAGAGTGTCTCTCATATATATTTTCTTTTCTCATTTTATTTTGGAGAGATTATCATTATCACAAATGAGCTCAAGCTAGCCATCTTCATCTTCTTCCTCTCTCATACTCTCTTGAGTTTTCCATTGAGCGAAGAAAAGAAAAAGAAAGGGTTTTTAAGTGAGAACACAAACCACATCACCATTCTACACTTGTCTAGCCCATTAGTGTAGATTGTTTGCTTCACCTTCATCTTGATCAAGTGGAGCAAGGAGCTTGAGCAAAGGGACTCCGGGTGGATCGTCGTGGACTTGGAAGGATTCAAGTAAGCCGGTTCAAACTCTAGGAGATCCAAAGAGTCACAAGAGGAGGTCTACAAAGGTTGTATTTCTCCCCACTTAGTGTTAGACACTAATTAATATGTGATATTACAAGTTGTTACCCTAACTTTCTAGTTTGATTCATGGTTGGAATTGTTTAGCACCATCTAAATTTTTGTTATAGCATGTGTGATGCAACCCTAACCCTAGTCAAGGTGCTAAGGAATCCCTAAAGTGGTATCAGAGACAGGGTAGAAACTTAGACGATGTTAAAAATAATACGAAACCGAAACAACTCCGAAAAATACGGTTTTCTGGAACCCTGAAAATTGCTCTCTGTCGATTTTTAAATGGTCTGTAAAAATTATTTAAACAACTGCAGAAGTTTGTATGTGATACAACTAGAACACAGAAGAAATTTGAGGCCATTCTCTCGGATTTGACCCGAGAACCAAGCCTAGAAAACCGGTGAGACCGGCCAAAAGAACTCCTTTTTGCCTCGATTTTCTTCTGTGCTCTGGTGATTAGGTTTTGGGGTTTCAGGTATTGTTTATTTAGCCCAAAATTTCATGTGATGTTAATTTTGGTTAAGAGCTAATTCGGAGTATTTCGTAGTCGTATTTTTAAACATTGTTTTAGTAACTTGGACGACGTTTAACAGTTCGAATGAATAGCACACACCACCTCATTACTCTCGCTCGAAATTTTCAAGTGTTGGAATTTCCCAAGTTGAACATATTCGGAAGATCGTGTAAGTATCCCTAAGGACCCTCTAGAAGAACGTAACCTTAACTCGATCCAATGACCATGGAACCGCGGCTAAACCTTAGGGTTTTCCGTAGTCCTGTGGCGCCATAGGTGAGGCAAGGGTTGACCCTTCTACGGCTGGTCCATAGACATTGTGGCACGTTTTTGGGTATCTTAACTTTGCTCAAGTGTTGAGCTCTCGACGTAATTTGTGGGTGTTTTTTGATTCGATCAAAACGTTTAACATCGTCTAGATATATGTGGAATGCGATACAATATGTGGAATTCATATAGTTAGGCATGAAATCCGAAGTATGTGATATTTTGGGTTTATGATGTCTAAGATAATTGTGGATTCCAAATGTTGTAGTTTGATATTTTCTTTTTTGTGACCGTAAGTGTAGTATGTGGTGTCTCGCCGGTTTCGTTGCTATACATCAACGATAATTGGGGTACGCATACTTACTTACGTTGATGACATGTGATGTTATGTGTTGCTGAGATATGATGTACAGGATTGTCGTGAATGAATGGCCGAGGGTTTTATGTGAGATGAGAGTTTTTATTTTCATTCATGTAAAATTCATTATATGTAATATTCTTTTATTTGGGGCACTTCCGGGTTGAGGATGATGTCACCATTGTTGTATATTATTTACTTTTCCGCATTAGGATAGACCCAAGGAGGGGAGCAAAAGTGACCGGGTTCTAGGGTTCAGTGGGAGGCCATCTCGAGGAGATGAGACCGGAACTCCTAAACTCTAGAATTAGTAAGGTCACTTGCCGCTCTCGTAGGGGTCTAGGGGTGTGGGCTTGGTTATTCATCGCGACCGTGAAATCCGTATTTTCTATTGTTGGCTAAATACAAAATACGGACCTCTTAGAAAATCCTATAATTTCATATGTGCTTCTGCTGTTGATATTCTGTGATGTGATCACTTTATATGCTGAGATGAATGCTATTATATATATGATATATAATAAACGTTGCTTATGTATTGCACCCGCGTTAGTCCCGCCCTGCTATGCCGTTAGTTAAGTAACCTAACGGTGCATAACGGGATATTGTGGCGAATGCGGATGGCATAAGCGTACATTGTATTTTCGTTTCTTCTGTGATACTTAGGAAGCATAAATGATGGGACTTCATTAATGAGATTAATGAAAGAAAAGAAACCTAAAACATGTTGTAGAATCAAATTTTCAAAAAGGGTAGCTCTAGTTTTTGCTTTGCATAGCGGTATTCCTTGAAGAATATCCAACATCTTATTCGATAAGGAAAGAGCCGAGATCTCTTCACCGGGAGTGGCCTCTTTAGCGAAACTAGCAGATTCTACAACTCACTCGGTTTATTTTTTGATTGCTTCTATAGTTCTTGCTTTGCATCGTAGTAATATCCTGCACCTTATTCGATAAGGAAAGAGCCGAGATCCCTTCACCGGGAGTGGCCTCTTTAGCGAAACTAGAAAGAGCTTAAAAAACACTTCTTTTCAAAATCACTTGTTTCTACAACGATATCAAGTTCATTACAAAAAAGGTTTTCTTAAAAACCTGTCGTAGCCCTCTGTCATTTTAAATAAATACTACTTAGTATTCATGCTACGTTTATTGGCCACCGTCAAGGCGTAGTGTGCGGTTGCTAACTAGTGTTTATCTGCAACATGAGATGAGATTGGATCGACTTTGTTGGCCTCCGTCAAGAGTCGAGCGGGTGGGTTTAATTCAATCATGAAATGTACGGGTTGAACTTGACTAGCAGCCTATGGTTTGTTGGCCTCCGTCAAGGTCATAAGACGCTAGGGGTAAAATACTATCAGGAATTTCAAGTGTTGAAATTTGCAATAAGATTGCATATCTTCTATGAGATAGTTGGATCCCGATTCCCACTGCGAGTAAGAGTTACTCCTGGGAGAGTTTTACACATGACAATTAGCCTATCAAGTAGGTGTCTAGAAAGGTGTTAACGGGATTACACCCCTGGAAAAACGAGGTTTATTTTAATTAGGTCCGTGCGAAAGCACGGGGAACCTCCCTCAAAGTACCGACACTGGCCTGGCTGAAAGATTGGAGAACTTGTAAGGTGTAATTAAATCCCGGCTAGTCTTACCTTTTAGGGTTTGAAGGAAGATTTAATAAAAACAGTGGGAGCCATCCTGATTAGATAAGATAATTTCCAATCTAATCTTGAAAGAGCATACGCTAAGTGTTTTCTGCTCTCTCTCTCCAGGTAACGACCATATCAGGCCTTAATCAAGATAATAATATGGATGTATTGACTGAACCCGCTTGTTATACTGAGCAGGGGAACGTTGGTTCCGTTCTTTCTTATAATTGTTATAAGACTGAACAGGAAATAGGGGAATATCCGGATTCCCACGCCGCCCAAACAAAGAATAAGCATGCTGATGCATCTTCTTCAGGTGTGTTAGTTATCGAGAACTGTTTCTCAGTTCACTCTACGTCCTGGACATTAGATACCGGATCAGGATCCCACATATGTAATATGTTGCATGGCTTAAGGAAAGGTAGAGAACTGGGAATGGGTGATCATTCCGTAAGAGTATAGAATGGTGCAAATGTTGCAACCAAAGCAGTTGGCGAATATCATCTTGTATTACCAAGTGGTAATACATTGATTCTGAATGAATGCTATTACATACCGAACCTGATATGCAATCTTATATCAGTTTCTTTATTAAGTAAAGAAAGATATAATTTTGTAATACATGATGATGTTATGAATATCTTCCTGAATTAAAAGTTGATTGGATCAGGCTCGTTAAATAATGGCATATACATTCTAAATCAAACCACAGTTCTTAACATACAAAACACACACAAGAGGAAGAGTTCAGAAATGAACGAATCCTTCATGTGGCATTGTAGACTTGGTCATATCAATGCGACACGACTCGCTAAGTTACATAAGGATGGATATTTGAATCCGTTCGAATTTTCATCTTATGACACTTGCCAGTTATGTCTCAAAGGCAAGATGACCAAAACTCCGTTTACTGGACACGGAGAAAGAGTTACAGAACTCTTGGGACTGATACATAGTGATATATGCGGTCCCATGTCTACACATGCCATGGATGGTTCCTCATACTTCATTACATTCACTAACGATCTCTTAAGATACGGACATGTGTTCCTGTTGAAACACAAGTCTAAAGCTTTTGAGAAATTCAAAGAATATAAGCACGAAGTAGAGAACCAAACGGGTAAAAGTATTAAAATCCTTCGATCAGATCGAGGAGGAGAATACTTGAGCAATGAGTTCCTGAACTATTTAAAAGAGAATGGGATTCTCTCTCAGCTTACTCCTCCGTATACACCACAGCACAACGGTGTATCAGAACGGAGGAATCGCACCATATTGGATATGGTGCGCTCTATGATGAGCACCGTTGAGTTACCTATTTCCTTTTGGGGTTATGCGCTTAAGACAGCAGCATACCTATTGAATAGAGTTCCAACCAAATCAGTGCCTACCTCTCCATATGAGATATGGGAGGGAAAGAGACCGTGTCTTAATTTTGTTAAGATATGGGGTTGCCCGGCCTATGTTAAAAAGCAAAATCCGGACAAGCTCGAGGCAAGGTCTTTTCTGTGCAAGTTTATAGGATATCCCAAGCATTCGTGAGGAAATATCTTCTACCGGCCTAAGGAATAAAATGTGTCTGTTTCTCGACATGCCACCTTTTTAGAAAAGGAATTTCTTGAAAAAGAAATTAGCGGCAAGGAGGTAGAACTGGAAGAAGTTCCAGCTATATAAACCGCGACAGAAGTTTTGGTAGAACCAGAGGATTCAGTAGTTCCCAACGAACCTCAGCCTCTCCGTCGATCTAGTAGGGTTCCTTATCCACCTAAGAGATACTACGGTTTTCTCATTGATGGTGGAAGCGAGGATTGCATCATGGAAGATGATGACCCAACTAATTTCGAGCAGGCCATCACGAGTGGGGACTCTGTGAAATGGCTGGATATAATGCGATCTGAGATGGAATCTGATTGATCTGGATTTTGCGTGCGGGCGTTTTAAAATCAAAGTTAAGAATACCGCAATCAATAACGGTGTCGCTTGGTAGCTAGCCGGTTGAGTACGGGTCGGTCCACAGGGAAAACGTGTTCTTTTCTTTATGTTCTTACGAGTTAAGTCCTATTTTTGGTAGGTTTTGATTTTTATATAAACTAAGATTGAATTTAATTCGATTTAAAACCTTGCTAGGGTTAGGATTAGGTTAGTTTGGAAAGAGAATTCTTCTCACTGCTTCCTTTGCCCTAATTAAGAACATAGGTGTTAGGGTAATAGTCAACAAAGGGGATTAGCACGACTAGGAGGAAACGTAGTTTCTTCCCTTTGGTCCTTGTCCTTCCTTTCTTAACTTTTAACCCTAACCTCTATGTAAATCAACCACATCCGGTCTAGCTAGGGAATCACCGCTATCTCGTAGGATAGGATGCCATAGTGAGCGGTGTATGTTTGATTCACATAGAGTCCTAATTTAAAATATTATACGGGCAAGAAAAGAGTGAGAGATATTCATCTCTTAAACCTACCCAATCCTAACCCTAACAAGTGAGGAATTACTCACTCATTAGGGTATTAACAATGGAATTCATTTTTATGTTTTATTTTAAAAACTATCTAAGTTGCAAATAATAAAAGACAAAATAAAATAGCAGATATTAAAAGAACAGATAAAAATGCAAGAATTAAATTCAGATAAAAAGTCTTACTTTATTGATGCACTCTTGACGATTACAAAGGAATTGAAAATTTTAGACTAGAAAAATAAAAAGAGGCATGCCCCAAAAGAGGCTGTAGGCTTTCCTATTTATAGACAGGAGAAACCCTACGTTTTACATCTGATCCATACTTGAAATTACAAGACTACCCTAAGAAAGCCGGGTGAAAGCACCGACACCCACCGACACGTGCACTGCACGGCCGCGGATCCGCGGCATAATGCCCTATTTGGCCGCGGTTCCGCGGCCGTTTGGTGTGTTCTTGAGCTCAATTCTTCAGTGATGCTTCAAGTTGCCTTTTCCTTCTGTTTTCTTCACTTGGTTTCTCAGAATTTTTTCTACTTTCTTCCAGATTTCCAACAGTGCAGAATTTGTGGACTTTTACCGTTAGTTTCGCGTTGAAGTCTTGAATCTTGTGCTGCCCTTGTACTTTGTGCAATTGAACTGTTCATTGATCTTTGTTTGTTCCTTAAACCGGTAGGCGGCATCATACAGATTCATCTATTTGTCGGTCGTAGTCTCATATTTGTAGCGTCTTTTCTTGAATTTCACTGTATTGTTCTGAGAACCTGTAACCTGCAACTATTTAGCAGACATGGATCAAAAGCACATATTTATTTGTAATATGATTAAGAATGGGGAATATAATAATGCAAAATTCTGATATAAACAAATACCCCCAAACTTATCTTTTGCTCGTCCCGAGCAAAACTATTTTTATTCTCGAAAAATCCTAACCTCACTTTCGCAGGGAATCGCGATTGCACCGAGCTCGTGCAACAAGCCGTTAAACCTCTAGGTGTCCCTAGTAGGAGGAGTGTTGTCTCCTAAGGGTTTTCAGCGGATACTACCCACAAAATCCGATCAATTTGGCCTGTTGACTTTCATTCTTCAATTTGGTATTCTAGCAAGAAATTCTATTATCTTCAACTTAGAAATCATCAACCCGTATTTTTCACACTCACTTATCATTTAACTTAAGATAGTATATGTTCTGTAAATTTATTTAGTTTTCAGTATCTTTTGAATTTTCCTTCTAAGCTTCCATCTCAACTTAGGAATTTTTATCATCTCTACTGAAGATATAAGTCCTATTTTTCATTCCTATCTCTCATCAAAAACCCCAATCATATACCCCTACGTGTGTGTATGTATCACCCCTACACTTGGAAATTCAATTCAAGCTATCATACTCTTGTCCATCGTCCAAAATACTGTTAGTTGGTGAATTTTAGATGAAATTGCTCACACATCCTTCATGCGACCGTTAATACTTCTTGAGGTACTAACGACTGATTACAAAATGTGTTCGTGCATTTAGGCATAATTCCTCGTCTTATAATACCTAAGGCTCTAGCAGTGACTCCCAAACCAGTTGGTCTAAGGCATTAGGTAAAAAAGCACCCTCGCTATATATTTATTTTTTATTTTTATTTTACGCAGCCTTAAGTAATTAAAAAACCTGTGTACATTTTTTTTATATCTCTTACTTCACACTTAATACTTTTAATTTTTTTCTCATACTAAAGATTTTAGACAAGAGCATTTCAAGGTATTCTCTACTATCCCAAGTTTCAAAGGTGCGTGTATGTGCGAGTTGTAGGGTATATATTTTCAGAACTTAGACTAAAGGTTCGGAATTATTTTTCAGACTTACACTTCAATAAAAATTTCAATACTCTTCCTTTATTTTAACTTAGCCTAAGAACTGAACTCAAAATTTCCCTATTTCTAAATAATCTACAAGGGCATATAATTTCTACAGTTAAACTTTAAGAAATGTTATTTTTAGGGTTTTTTATTTACTAAGTTTAGGATCTAGTTTTTTCTAGCTAGTCAACCGTCTTATTGAACTTAAGTCAAATATGGCCAAAATTGAACTTTTCAATTTTTATAATTTAATTTTTTTTTGATTTTTATGGGTTTTAAAATAAATATGCAAATGCAAAAATATACTTATGAATGCGAAGGAAGAAAGCTTACCGAGCACACCCCCAAACGTAAACTTGATAGTGCCCTCACTGTCAGGCTACACCAAGAGGGTCAAAAATTGTCGGCACTCCCCTGTTTTTTTATATGTTTTTTTTATTTTTATTTTTATTTTTATTTATTATTATTATTAACAGAAAAAGAAAACAAAATAAATATACACAAAAAGATCCCTCCAAACATAAGTGAAACAGTGTTTCCACTGTTTAAGCGTTAAAGTTCAGAGTTGTGGGGGAAAGAGAACAGTATCAATCTATACAAGGCCTTACATAGGCCAAAAGTGAGCACCAACCATTCAAATATTCTATCTCTGTAGTGTGTTGGTTGGTGAAAGAATGTGGAGAGGAAAGAAATGAAAAATTCGCGAGACCGTGTTGGAAGAAAGGTGAAATACGGTCTCGGTATATTAGGAGAAGAATGGCGGAAGAGAGAAAGAAGTGTAGTACGAACTTGAGGGTGTAAATTGAGTGAATAAATTAGCTCAAATTGTGATAACCGATGTGTAAAAAGCGATTGTGCTAATCTATCAACCCGTCGAGAAATGGGGTTAAATCCCTCAAGATTTGTGAGAAAACATGGGTACGTCGAACTTGGTAAACCAGACATTGAAAATGAAAGTGTAACGGTTTCTTGCAAGGTCGGAACGAGGATGGAGGGAAGTGATTGAGGAAGGGTATCGGGTAAAGACACAGGAGGGTGTGCGCAATCGATGAAAGGGATAGAATGAATTGGAAAATCCGACTCCTCAAGTAAAACTGCTTCATCCTCAATAATTTCCTCAATACTCTCCATGTAATTCTCATCAAAATCAAGACGCTGTTCCCTCCGAAAGACAGAGACGCGACCGCGTAGGTTCGTCTTGCCTGAGATTCGGGGCAGATGCTATTTGGTTTTATCCGTCTACCTCTCCGAAGATGCCAAGTTGATTTATGGCACCGTGTATCGGAGGTTTAGACGGATGCGGCCGATGTAGCAGACTTCGTCAGATTCCCCCTCGTTTGAGGGGTGTTTGATTGTGGGGACGCTCTTCCCTGCAGGCGCAAGCCCTTGCAGTTAATTACGCTACCGCATCGCGGTAGCCACTTTCTCCTTCTTCAAAATTTCACTTCGTGTCGTGAGTGTTTATTTTGTTTGTGGTTGCCCGTGGATTGTATACGAAGACTAAGTTATGCCGTCGCTCGTAGGACGTGGATTAGTCCAAATCTGTATTTACTTAGATTTGGGGTTTGGTGTTTTAGTTTAAGGATACGTTAGCCATATTGAGGCTAAGATCAACTTAAACGTTCGTTAAGGATACGTTAGTCTGATTTAAGACTAAGATCAACTTAACGGAAAGAGCATTTAGGGGCTCTATTGTTCCAGTTTAGGGACGTAGTGGTCCATTTAATATATGGCCGTCGGGACCCGTCACCTCTCTGACGACGTTGAAGGATTACAACGACAGGTGTCAGAGGAGTTCGGAGATGTACCCTTGAACCAAAGGCAATTGGGGGTCTTATAGTCCAATTTGGGACTAAAGTCTGTTTGAAGGTTTAAGAATACGTTAGCCATATTTGAGGCTAAGATCAACTTAAACGGGACCGTTTAGATCCGACAAAAGAGCATTTGGGAGCTCTATTGTTCCAGTTTAGGGACGTAGTGGTCCATCGGTAGTTTAAGGACATTGCGGTCCATTGGTAGTTTAAGGACGCATAAGTCCATGGGTTTAAGGACCCCACAGTCCATATGGGTGTGTTTAAGGACACATTAGTCCGTTAGTTTAAAGACGCATAAATCCGCGGGTTTAAGGACCCCATAGTCCGTATCTTGGTTTAAGGACGCATAAGTCCATGAGTTTAAGGACCCCACAGTCCGTATCTTGATTTAAGGACGCATAAATCCATGAGTTTAAGGACCCCACAGTCCGTGTTGATGTGTGGTTGTCGGGACCTGTCACCTCTCTGACGTCGTTGAAGGATTACAACGATAGGAGTCAAAGGAGTTCGGAGATGTACCTTCGAACCGGATGTAAATTGATTTAAGAGAGCAGCTGTGCTCAGTCAATTTAATTTGAGTACTTACGGCCATGATTGGGCTAAGTCCAGTTGAAAAATGTTCAACGCTTTTATTTGTTTTTGGCCTATTAGGCCTGTGCTAGGGCTTTGCCCATGTTTAAGTAATGTATTGCATTTTTTTTATTTTGTTTGGGCTCTGCCCATTTATAAATGATGCAGAGCATAAATTTTGTTTGGGCTCTGCCCTTTTATAAAAGATGCAGAGTATCAATTTTACTTGGACTCTGCCCTTTTATTGCATTGCATTTTATTTTGGCCTACTAGGCTTTTTGATTTGGGCCTGGCCCTTTAGTACACAATGCATTGCATTTGTCAGATGCTTTGCGCAAATTACTGAGCGCAAGCGTCTGAAGTGATGACACGTGTCACGCAAGCGCAGTGCCCTGCGCCAGTGCGCTGCGCTTGCGCTGCTGACACATGGCGCGCTCTGGTGAGTTGCACCAATTTCAGAGAGCAAGGCTCTTTCTTAAAAGCGCATAGCGCGGGTGATTCAGATGCTGACACGTGGCGCTCTCTGGTGGCTTGCGCCAACCCAGGAGCGCAACCGTGCAGTTTTTGTAAGTGCAAGGCACTATTTGATTTCTTGATCCAATTTAGATCAAAGAAAACAAGTTTTTTCTTCGTTTTCTTGTTCTCAGAGAACCAATGTTTCATAAAAAAGTGCAAAGCACTTATTATTATTTAAAGAAAATTGATCTTATTCTTAGATCAATGATCTATTAGAAGAGATTCTTCTATTTTGTGAAAGTTTTTACCTTTTTCTTGAACTTTCTTCAGAGTTCTCTCTGTTTTGAGTTTCTTAATCTCTCACAATGTTGATGATCTTCCCCCTTTGAGTTGGGGTCTAGGGGTCTTTATATAGTGCCCATAGATTTATTAAGTATGTTAAAGAGATCTTTCTCTGAGTGATTTGGGAAATTTTCCCCACCGTTGGATCTTTGATCCAAGGGCTTCTGTTTTACAGAAGACAATCTTCTTGTTTTAATAAGAACAGAAAGATCTTATTAGAATTTTAATCCTGTTTGGCGCAAACGCCCCAGCGCTTGACACGTGTCACGCAGCGCACAGCACAGCGCAACTGCGCTGGCACGTGTCGCGCAGCGCACAGCGCAGCGCACAGCTCAGTGCCCAGCGCACAGCGCAGCGCAATTGCGCTGACGCAACTGCGCTGACACGTGTCGCGCAGCGCTTGCGCCACTGCAACTGCGCCGCCACGCGTCGCGCGGCGCAGAGCGCAGATCATCTGAAGCGTTGCTTCATTTAATTTTGACTTCAATTTCAAAACAGAGCTTTGCTCTGATTGGGGGAAACAGAAGCGTTGATTCGTTTCCCGCCTTGGAATTTGAACAGAGCTTTGCTCTGATTGGGGTAAACAAATGCCCCCCTATCGTTGCGCTTACGTGGCCTCCAAACGTGAGCGCAGCGGTGGTAGAATTCCAACCATCGCGCCATCCTTTAGAAGTTGAAACGGCTCTTCAATGCCTATAAATATGACCTTTGGTCCCTTAGATGGATTTTCATCTCTTCATAAGAATTTTGTTCAGAACCCTGCTCTTTTGTTTAGGCACTTTTAAAAGTTCAAACTCTAGAGAATTTTAGGTAAAAATTAATTTGGATTAAATTAATAGAATCTTAAGAGCCTTGCTCTCAATAGATCCCTGATCTAAAGAAGACCCATTTTAGGTTTCATTTAGCAGAGCTTTGCTCTAAAAGGATCGAGAGAGGACTAGAGAAAACCCTGTTAGGATTCCATCAATAGAGCTCTGCTTTCTGAAAGATATCATTTATAATTTCTTGATTCATTAATGGAGCTTTTATAGGAGTGATGGACGCCCACATGTACGGTCTCGACGAGATTATCTCTTACGAGGACATCCGCCGACTTGGCCGTTCTCAAAATCGAGAATTTACCAATGCTGAGTGTGCCGAGATCATGAGTCGCTTCGACGCGTACAACGGTCAACTGCTTCCTCGGCGCTCCCCTCTGTTAAAGCTTATTGTGGGAGCCATCTGGGAAGCGCTTCCCCTATTCTTTACCGGCGTGCCGCTTAGAGTATTGGACACCGCCGAGGACAAGGTGCACTCAGTATACCTGATGAACTTAATCTCGAAGAGACGGCGAGACAATCTTATTGATCTCTTGCACGAAGCCTTTCAACAGTCCGCCATTCTTGATTCCTATCGGAGGGTGGAGGACATCAGTGGGGATCCCGACGCCCGTGCTCGCGAAAGGAAGCACACCAGGATAGTTCGCCAAGCTTGGAAAGTCTTGGACAATGTCACTTTCGAGTTCCTCAATCCCTGTCCAGGATCTGAGGTTTTGCCATTGTAATGATCTGGATAATGTCCTTGTTTATTTCTTTATGATTGTAAGAACCCTTTGCCATATGAATGGAAATTTTTTTATTTCAGCTTGTCTTACTTATCTTTCTGAGTGTTTTGCATATGCATAAATGGATGTGTCTCGAACGCTTAATCAAATGCAAATCGGATGTTCTTTCTGTCGCTTCCCTCTTTCTTGTATTATCAGTATACTGCTTTAGTAAACATGGTTGACAGGTGATAGAGCGAGCATCCTGTATTGGCTTCTTCAAAAGGCAGCGATGGCTTAGGCCGCAGGTTCAGATCTGCTGCCTAAGACTTTTCAACTTTATGAGCCGTGAGGGTCTCATAAAGACTTTTCTCCCTACGGATCGAGAGGATCTCATAGGTGTATTTTCTCCTTCGGAATCGAGAGGATTCCTAAGTGCATTTTCTCTTATAAGTCGTAAGGATCTTATAAGAGAATTTTCCCTCTTACGAGTCGAGAGGACCCGTGAGCGGTTGTTTCCTTCCTTGTCGAGATTCGAGTTTGGAGAGTGAGACCCGTGGATAGTATGCAAGAGACCGTTTTGGGCTAACTTGTAGGGTCCCAGTGCTTAGGAAACAGGCTTCTTTTATGCCTATTGCCTAAGGCTTTATCTTACGAGTCGAGCCGCATCGAGAATTTCTCGCAAAGACATCAATTTCTTCACAAGTCGAGACGAATCGAGCATTTCTCGCAAGAACATCCTAACGTCACAGTTAACCTCTGCTCTTTACGACAGAAGTCCGTTAGGGTCTGTGGTACTTAGGGTTTTGGTCATCGTACCATCGCATAAGCTGATATATTCCTCGATAGGCAATCGTGCTGTTCGAGTAGCCCTGCGACTGCCGTGTCTCTGATCCCTTCGGGGGCTGGACAAGACGTCTTCAAGCAATCTTCCTAAGCAGTTTGACCGTCGGAAGAGCAAGCGTTAGGAATTTGCCATGCCGCTTTTTACCTGAGGTTAGGCTCATTTTGGCGAGCCTCGATGAGTCATAACCACTCCGCGCTGGTGTGGGATGATCTCCGATAGTCTTTCAGATTTTATGTGAGTTGCCGTCAAGTCCCTGAAGCTAGGAATTTGGTCTTTGCTTCGTTTGCTGGCATCGCGTCTGCTGTATCGAGACGAATGTCGCGGTGGGAACTAAGGATTTTGCCGTGGCTCTGTTTGTTTGATTGTCGCGTCTGAACCCTGTTGGAGGAAGAACGCTTTGGTGACATATCGTCTGCTGTATCGAGACGAATGCCAAGGTTGTCTCTAGGTTGCTGGTGAACCGTCGAGGTCTGGAACTAGGGATTTTACTGTCGCTCCATTTCTTTGATGATGTTGCGTCTACTGTGGCGAGACGAACGTCGAAGTGGTGACCATTCCGTACTGGTGTGAGATGATCTCCAGTTGCCTTTCAGGCTTTATATGACTCGCCGTGAAGACCTTGAAGCTAGGAATTTGGCCTTCGCTTCGTTTGCTTTGTCACGTCCGAACCCTGTTGAGGGAAGAACGCTGTCGTGACATCTCGTCTGCTGTATCGAGACGAACGTCGCGGTTGTTTCTAGGTTGCTGATGAACCGTCGAGATTTGGAACTAGGGATTTTGCCGTGGCTCCATTTGTTTGATGATGTTGCGTCTGCTGTGTCGAGATGAACGTTGGGGTGACATCTCGTCTGCTGTATCGAGACGAACGTCGCAGTGGAGCTAGGATTTTGCCGTTACTCCGCTTTACTGACCATAGGGTCTTTTGTTGTCGTTGCATCTATATCCTGCTGGACTGCGAAGGAACGTCGATGTTGACATTGCGTCTGCTGTAACGAGACGAATGCTGAGGTAGAGTTGGGATTTTGCTGTCACTCCGCTTTGCTGACTATGGGGTCTTTTGTTGACGTTGCATTTGCATCCTGCTGGACTGCGAAGGAACGCCGTTGTTGACATTGCGTCTGCTGTAACGAGACGAATGCTGAGGTGGAGTTGGGATTTTGCCGTCACTCCGCTTTGCTGACCATGGGGTCTTTTGTTGACGTTGCATTTGCATCCTGCTGGACTGCGAAGGAACGCCGTTGTCGACATTGCGTCTGCTGTAACGAGACGAATGCTGAGGTGGAGTTAGGATTTTTCCGTCACTCCGCTTTGCTGACCATGGGGTCTTTCGTTGACGTTGCATTTGCATCCTGCTGGACCGCGAAGGAACGCTATTGTTGACATTGTGTCTGCAATGTCAAGATTGTCTCTAAGTTATCTATGAACCGTCGAGATTTGGCTTCGCTTTCTGGTGGAGCCTGTTGGGAAGGTATGGTCTCCTCTTTGTTTGTGCCCATGAATTGTATACAGGGATCGATGTGATCTAACCTGTAGGGCAAAAGTTTCATTCATTTTTTTAATTGTATACAGGGATCGATGCTCTATCATTTCAGCTTTTATATCGCGAAGGTCACGATTGCCCAATCATTTCAGCTATTTTTCGCGGTGCCCAATCATTTCGGCTGTTTATTTTATTTTTTACTCGCTGCTTTTTTATTGCGGGTTGCCCAATCATTTCGGCTGTTTTTGTATGCATACATTTTTACTTGCTGATTTTGTCTGCAAGTTGCCCTATCATTTCGGTTATTTCATATGCATTTTTAGCTCACTGATTTTTTTACCGCGAGTGTGGAACTTGGAACCTGACGCCAATCTCAGCATCAGCATCGCTACAACTGGAATATTGCCAGGAGCAAATCATCATTCGCCAAGAAAGGGCTTGGGATTTGATACCGGTTTTAGGCATCAGCATCGCTGCAACTGGGATATTGCCAGGAACGAATCATCATTTGCCTCTGTCGATGTCGAACAAAGGTGGCTTAGTGAACAGGGTTAGGATCCCGTCGACTAAGGCTTTTGACTTCATGAGCCGTAAAGGTCTCACAAAGGTATTTCTCCCTACGAGTCGTGAGGATCTCGTAGGTGTGTTTTCTCCTTAGGAATCGTGAGGATTCCTAAGTGTATGTTCCCCTGTAAGTCGTAAGGATCTTACAAAAAGGGTTTTCTCCTTATAAGTCGAGAGGACTTATAAGGGTTGTTCACCATATGGACATATCCCTAGTCACGGATGGGACTTGGTTAGGGAAATGTTTATTTACGCCCGTGGATTGTATACAAAGGTCAGTGTTGAGCCACTTATAGGGCAATATCGAAGGTTGTGGAGGTTGCTTAAGCACAAGTTTAGGTCTCTGTAACTTAAGACTTTCAAATCTTATGAGCCGTGAGGGTCCCATAAGAGAGTTCTCCTTACGAGTCGTGAGGATCTCGCAAGTGTATTTTCTCCTTAGGAATCGTGGGGATCCCTAAGTGTGTTGCTCCCTTATGAGTCGTAAGGATCTCATGCGGGTTGTTTCTCCTTACAAGGTCGAGAGGACCCTGTAAGTGTCCTTTAACGAGGTTGCGCCCTTTCGGGTTTTCACAAACACTCGCCGGTAGTCCTGCTGTTTTTACTCACGGAGCCCTTTCGGGTTATCATCCGTACCCTTTTTGCTCATGGACATACCCTTTTTTTATTCTTTTTATTTTTATATGTATTTTTTTTACGAGGTCGCGCCCTTTCGGGTTTTCACGAACACTCGCCGGTAGCCCTGCTGTTTTTACTCACGGAGCCCTTTCGGGTTTTCATCCGTGTCCTTTTTGCTTATGGACATACCGTTTTTATATTTTTTTATATTTTTTTCTTTTCCTTTTTCTTTTATTCATCTCGTCAGCCTGAAGATGCTGCGGTAGTAGTTTAAGGACGTTTTGGTCCGTCATTAGTTTAAGGACGTTTCGGTCCGTCGTTAGTTTAAAGACGTTTCGGTCCGCCGTTAGTTTAAGGACGTTGCGGTCCGTTGTCACCATATTTGAGGCGAATCTCTAGTTTACTGACTTTTCGGTCTATGGGGCTTTCTCTATGAATGAGCATGATGCCCCCGGCGTATCCGTCTTTCTCAGAGCGTGCGGTTGTGGCGGGCTCACCTTCCAGTTTTCGGATATGACGAACTTGCCCTGTTGGTATTGATCTTCAACCCAGTTCTTAAAGACGTAGCAATCCTCGATCAGGTGACCTACCGTTTGGTGGTAAGGGTAATAATCGAGATCGTTTACATCGCCTGGCCGCAACGGACGTTTTGGTCTCGGCAGATTGATGAGTCTGTCGCACATTGCCAGCTCGAACAGTCTCCTTGTTTTATTTTGAGGAAACGAGTAAGGATGTTTGAACTTTTCCTGGAGGGGTTGCTGCTTGTTGTTTCGGCAAACAACCGGTTTAGGGCCACTCGATTGCTGTTGAGTATTGGCTACGAGGGCTGTTTTTCCCTTCCCTTTATCCTTTTTGCTCGATCCCTTGTTTGCGGGGCCGAGATTTTTTTCGAGCAGCGTGCGATTACACGGCTGAACGTTATCGCAACTTCTCAATTCTTTCACGGATTCCTTGAGGAGAGGGTTGAGGGCAGCTTCCTCGTCAAAGTCGCTTCCAAAGGTGATAATTTGCGATCCCTTGGAGTCGGCTATATGACAATCGTCGGCGGCTCTTTTGCGCTCTTCTATCACATTTTTCTGATGTCTACGAGCTTCACGTTTTGTCCTGTTGAAGTGTTGCTTTTGAGCAACATATCCTTGCCACCAACACTTAAAGGAGTCGCAGTCTTCGATAGGATGTATGATCTTTTGATGATATAAGCAGAAGTTAGGATTCATCTCTATTCCACCGAGAGTATTTTCTTAAGAGGGCGGTAACTTCATTCCTGCTGACAGGGCTTTAGCAAACCTTTTCCTCGTTTTGAATTTGTTTTTATCCGCAGCGGATGGCTTTGATTTGACGGGAGTGCCTCGACTCTTTGGTCCAGTCGTCGGTGTTTGGCTCCTTCCAGTATGGCCATCTCACGCTCTTGATTGGCTTTAATTTTCAGACGAATCTCATTCAGGAAGGCATCGATCAACTCGTCTGACGGCCGCGGAATTTCTGGTTCAGGGCCCGCCCTTGGTTTATCAGCGCAAGGAGCCTCTTTATCATCCGCCAATGAGTGAGAGATCACGTGACAAGTCGCTACGTAGTCTTCAGACTCGTCTGATGAGTCTTCTCCATCATTTTCGTCCTCGACAAAAGAACAAGCTGCCCCCATCATGTCCGTCTTCTTTGGAGTGTGCGGCTGTGGTGGGTTTACCTTCCAGTTTTCAAACAGCGCGAATTTGCCTTGTAGGTATTGATCCTCGATCCATCCCTTAAAGACGAAACAATCCTCGATCGGGTGACTTACCGTTTGGTGGTAAGGGCAGTAATCGGGATTATTGAGATCGCCTGGCTGCAACGGACGTTTTGGATTCGGCAGATTGATGAGTCTGTTTCGTACTGCCAGTTCAAACAGTCTTCTCATTTTATTCTGAAGAAACGAGTAAGGACGTCCTAGTCTCTCCTCGAGGGACGGGCGTGGATGTGCGTTATTTTGGCGAACGACCGGCTTTGAGTTGTTCAGCTGTTGTTGAGCATTGGCAACGACAGTCGCTTTCCCTTTTCCTTTCTCATTTCGAGAGTCTGGTTTTGGAGGAGACGGTCCGTGGCCCATCTGGTCCATTTGGGTTAATTTGTCGATCAATGCCTGGAAGGTGGTCGGCCTGAAGAACATCATGAATTGGGATATAGTCGCCTGCGTATCGAGAGTGCCCACGAACATGCCTACCGTAGATGCTTCTTCGATGCGTTGTTCGCATTTTGACCATAGGTTCCGCCATCGTGTTGCGTATTGGACCCACGTTTCGCCTGGCCTTATCTTGGCATTTACCAGTGCTGTTATCGGGGTGCGTTCACTAGCACTCGTGAATCTTTGTGTAAACAATAACTCCATCTCCGCAAATATTTTGACAGAGTCGTTAGGTAGCTCCGAATACCATTCAAAGGCTGTTTCTGCTAAGCTGCCGACGAATTGGCGAAGCAACAGTTTGTCATCGCCCCCAGTGTTACTGCATAAGGTCTAAATTGAGCGACGTGCTGATGTGGATTCCCTGTCCCTTTATATACGTGGAACTTAGGGATCGTATATCCCGGCGGGTAACTGATTTGGTCGTACCAACCCGGATAGAGTCGTCCAGTTTTAACAATTTGTCCAGCCGCTTCATTCGCCTGATGAACTCGTATCTGCTGAGCGATGTAATCATCAAGCGTGTCTTTTGAGATAGTTTCCTCCTTGGATGCTGAAAGAGCCAGAGGAGGATTCGACGTTTCCCCTCTATTGTCTTCAATAATGATCGGAGGGTCTTCAGCCGGAGGGTCCGGCTGTAACATCATTCCTACCATGTCTTGGAAGAGAAGCGCCATTTGTTTTATATTGGCAGCTTGTTCTGCTGCCTCTTTGTCCTTCTTTTCGAGGACTCTGCGTAGATAGTCAGCGTCAGTTTCTTGTTCATGACGCTGCTATGATGATACTTCCGAACTTTCTTTCGGTTCGGTAAGTGCAGCCATCACAGTCATCATTTCCTGAAGCTTCTGTTGCTGCTCCTGGGCTTTTGTCAAGGATCGGGTGAGCGGTCGGTGACCCGTCGAAGCACGGCTTTCCTCCTTTCCGGAAGCCACATAAACAGTGTGCAGTACCATTCCCCCAGACTTGGGGCGTTTGCGCTCAACGCTTTTACGGTTCGCTATATGCACAGGGGCTCTTTGCAGCCTCCCTTTCTTTTGAGCAATTGGAGTTGAGGGGGCCGTTGTAGTGTGCACCCAAGCAGCTGTTGCTTTTTGTGGCTTGACGAAGTAATCCTTCTCCTGCCGAACCTTCATCTTTTTCTGTCGTCGGAGGTAGTCTTGATCGATCACTGACTCTTGGACTTGACGCCAGACCTTGTAGATTTTAGAGGACAGCCATTGAGGGGGCTGCTCTAGCTTTTTCTCTGAAGCATTCTCCACAGGTGAAGGAGTTCGTTTCAACACCGCAGTAGGAGAGTTTCTGCGCACCGTGTTCAGCAATTCAAAACTGTTCCCGGTTGGAACAGCAGCATCGATCCCCACCGTTGGAGCTGGTGGAGTTATCCCAGAGGGGGAGCTGCCACCAGCCTTTCGTACTCGGCGCCAGTGACGACGGCGAGCATGTCGCGGGGATGGTGTTGGTTCAGCCGCGGGGGTGACCTCCTCATGCCCCCTGTGTTGGTCAGAATTTGCTGGTATCAGCCTTTTAAAGACCGACGTCTGTTGAATGGGGACGGTCAACCTATCAAAAGCAGACTTCCGAGTAGGGGAAGCAACCTTGGTGATTTCGCCTGGAACGGAAGCAGGGTTGGTTATCCACTTCGGGACAACGCCTTTTGGTATTGCAGGCTTCTTCATGGGCCCGTTGGAGCTCTGGCCTAGTCTGTTAAAAACCGAGGCAGTGGAGTTGGACGACCCGTTGAGAGGGGCCGCGGCAGTGGTAAGTCGATCAAAGACTGACTTCTTTGGGGTTTCTTGCAACGTCATTGGGGCATTGAAGCTCATCGGTGGGAGCATGGTCCCGAAGAATAGTCCAGTGGTGGCTTGAGTTACCTGCTCCACTGGAATTTTGAAAAAGGAGGCCGCTCGGGGCCCATAAGTCACTCCTCTAGCAGGGATGGAGCGAGAGTTGCAGTTGCAGGTAGTGCAGCCTGAAGCCATTGATCTTCTGTTTTCTGCACGGAGCAAGACACCAAATCTTAGTACCTCAAATCCACAGGCAACCACAGTAAACCGCGATTCGTTCGCGAACACGACACACGAAGTGTGGAGTAGAAAGAGGAAAAGGTTCCACCGGGCGTGCCAGAATCTGTTCCCCTCCGAAAGACAGAGACGCGACCGCGTAGGTTCGTCTTGCCTGAGATTCGGGGCAGATGCTATTTGGTTTTATCCGTCTACCTCTCCGAAGATGCCAAGTTGATTTATGGCACCGTGTATCGGAGGTTTAGACGGATGCGGCCGATGTAGCAGACTTCGTCAGATTCCCCCTCGTTTGAGGGGTTTTTGATTGTGGGGATGCTCTTCCCTGCAGGCGCAAGCCCCTGCAGTTAATTACGCTATCGCATCGCGGTAGCCACTTTCTCCTTCTCCAGAATTTCACTTCGTGTCGTGGGTGTTTGTTTTGTTTGTGGTTGCCCGTGGATTGTATACGGAGACTAAGTTATGCCGTCGCCCGTAGAACGTGGATTAGTCCAAATCCGTATTTACTTAGATTTGGGGTTTGGTGTTTTAGTTTAAGGATACGTTAGCCATATTGAGGCTAAGATCAACTTAAACGTTCGTTAAGAATACGTTAGTCTGATTTGAGACTAAGATCAACTTAACGAAAAGATAATTTAGGGGCTCTATTGTTCCAGTTTAGGGACGTAGTGGTCCATTTAATATATGGCCGTCGGGACCCGTCACCTCTCTGACGACGTTGAAGGATTACAACGACAGGTGTCAGAGGAGTTCGGAGATGTACCCTTGAACCAAAGGCGATTAGGGGTCTTATAGTCCAATTTGGGACTAAAGTCTGTTTGAAGGTTTAAGGATACGTTAGCCATATTTGAGGCTAATATCAACTTAAACGGGACCGTTTAGATCCGACAAAAGAGCATTTGGGAGCTCTATTGTTCCAGTTTAGGGACGTAGTGGTCCGTCGGTAGTTTAAGGACATTGGGGTCCATTGGTAGTTTAAGGACGCATAAGTCCATGGGTTTAAGGACCCCACAGTCCATATGGGTGTGTTTAAGGACACATTAGTCCGTTAGTTTAAAGACGCATAAGTCCGCGGGTTTAAGGACCCCACAGTCCGTATCTTGGTTTAAGGACGCATAAGTCCATGAGTTTAAGGACCCCACAGTCCGTAGATTGGTTTAAGGACGCATAAGTCCATGAGTTTAAGGACCCCACAGTCCGTAGCTTGGTTTAAGGACGCATAAGTCCATGAGTTTAAGGACCCCACAGTCCGTGTTGATGTGTGGTTGTCGGGACCCGTCACCTCTCTGACGTCGTTGAAGGATTACAACGATAGGAGTCAAAAGAGTTCAGAGATGTACCCTCGAACCGGATGTAAATTGATTTAAGAGAGCAGCTGTGCTCAGTCAATTTAATTTGAGGACTTACGGCCATGATTGGGATAAGTCCAGTTGAAAAATGTTCAACGCTTTTATTTGTTTTTGGCCTATTAGGCCTGTGCTAGGGCTTTGCCCATGTTTAAGTAATGCATTGCATTTTTTTTTATTTTGTTTGGGCTCTGCCATTTATAAATGATGCAGAGCATAAATTTTGTTTGGGCTCTGCCCTTTCATTTATTTTGTTTGGGCTCTGCCCTTTTATAAAAGATGCAGAGCATCAATTTTACTTGGGCTCTGCCCTTTTATTGCATTGCAATTTATTTTGGCCTACTAGGCCTTTTTGATTTGGGCCTGGCCCTTTAGTACACAATGCATTGCATTTGTCAGATGCTTTGCGCCAATTACTGAGCGCAAGCACCTGAGGTGATGACACGTGTCACGCAAGCGCAGTGCGCTGCACCAGTGCGCTGCGCTTGTGCTGCTGATACGTGGCGCGCTCTGGTGAGTTGCGCCAATTTCAGAGAGCAAGGCTCTTTCTTAAAAGCGCATAGCGCAGGTGATTCAGATGCTGACACGTGGCGCTCTCTGGTGGGTTGCGCCAATCCAGGAGCGCAACAGTGCAGTTTTTGTAAGTGCAAGACACTATTTGATTTCTTGATCCACTTTAGATCAAAGAAAACAAGTTTTTTCTTCTTTTTCTTATTCTCAGAGAACCAATGGTTCATAAAAAAGTGCAAAGCACTTATTATTATTTGAAGATCATTGATCTTGTTCTTAGATCAATGATCTATTAGAAGAGATTCTTCTATTTTGTAAAGGTTTTTACCTTTTTCTTGAACTTTCTTCAGGGTTCTCTCTGTTTTGAGTTTCTTAATCTCTCACAATGTTGATGATCTTCCCCCTTTGAGTTGGGGTGTAGGGGTCTTTATATAGTGCCCATAGATTTATTAAGTTTGGTAAAGAGGTCTTTCTCTGAATGATTTGGGGAATTTTCCCCACCGTTGGATCTTTGATCCAAGAGCTTCTGTTTTACAGAAGACAATCTTCTTGTTTTAACAAGAACAGAAAGATCTTTTTCGAATTTTAATTCTATTTGGCGCAAACGCCCCAGCGCTTGACACGTGTCACGCAGCGCACAGCGTAGCGTAACTGCGCTGACACGTGTCGCGCAGCGCACAACGCAGCGCAACTGCGCTGACATGCGTCGCGTGGCGCAGAGCGCAGATCATCTGAAGCGTTGCTTCATTTAATTTTGACTTTAATTTTCACTTCAATTTCAAAACAGAGCTTTGCTCTGATTGGGGGAAACAGAAGCGTTGATTCGTTTCCCGCCTTGGAATTTGAACAGAGCTTTGCTCTGATTGGGGTAAATAAATGCCCCCCCCACCGTTGCGCTTACGTGGCCTCCAAACGTGAGTGCAGCGGTGGTGGTAGAATTCCAACCGTCGCGCCATCTTTTGGAAGTTGAAATGGCTCATCAATGCCTATAAATATGACCTTTGGTCCCTTAGATGGATTTTCATCTCTTCATAAGAATTTTGTTCAGAGCCCTGCTCTTTTGTTTAAGCATTTTTAAAAGTTCAAACTCTAGAGGATTTTAGGTAAAAATTAATTTGGATTAAATTAATAGAATCTTAAGAGCCTTGCTCTCAATAGATCCCTGATCTAAAGAAGACCCATTTTAGGTTTCATTTTGCAGAGCTTTGCTCTAAAAGGATCTAGAGAGGACTAGAGAAAACCCTGTTAGGATTCCATCAATAGAGCTCTGCTCTCTGAAAGATATCATTTATAATTTCTTGATTCATTAATGGAGCTTTTCTCCTTTTAAATCATATAGCAGAACTCTTAAGAGTTGCTAATTTTTGTCGATTTTCTTTTATAGGAGTGATGGACGCCCACATGTACGATCTCGACGAGATTATGTCTTACGAGGACATCCGCCGACTTGGCCGTTCTCAAAATCGAGAATTTACCAACGCTGAGTGTGCCGAGATCATGAGTCGCTTCGACACGTACAACGGTCAACTTCTTCCTCGGCGCTCCCCTCTGTTGAAGCTTATTGTGGGAGCCATCTGGGAAGTGCTTCCCCTATTCTTTACCGGCGTGCCGCTTAGAGCATTGGACGCCGCCGAGGACAAGGTGCACTCAGTGTACCTGATGAACTTAATCTCGAAGAGACGGCGAGACAATCTTATTGATCTCTTGCACGAAGCCTTTCAACAGTCCGCCATTCTTGATGCCTATCGGAGGGTGGAGGACATCAGTGGGGATCCCGACGCCCGTGCTCGCGAAAGGAAGCACACCAGGATGGTTCGCCAAGCTTGGAAAGTCTTGGACAAGGTCACTTTCGAGTTCCTCAATCCCTGTCCAGGATCTGAGGTTTTGCCATTGTAATGATCTGGACAATGTCCTTGCTTATTTCTTTATGATTGTAAGAACCATTTGCCATATGAATGGAAATTTTTTTATTTCAGCTTGTCTTACTTATCTTTCTGAGTCTTTTGCATATGCATGAATGGATGTGTCTCGAACGCTTAATCAAATGCAAATCGGATGTTCTTTCTGTCGCCTCCCTTTTTCTTTTATTATCAGTATACTGCTTTAGTAAACATGGTTGACAGGTGATAGAGCGAGCATCCTGTATTGGCTTCTTCAAAAGGCAGCGATGGCTCAGGCCGCAAGTTCAGATCTGCTGCCTAAGACTTTTCAACTTTATGAGCCGTGAGGGTCTCATAAAGAATTTTCTCCCTACGTATCGAGAGGATCTCATAGGTGTATTTTCTCCTTAGGAATCGAGAGGATTCCTAAGTGCATTTTCTCTTATAAGTCGTAAGGATCTTATAAGAGAATTTTCCCTCTTACGAGTCGAGAGGACCCGTGAGCAGTTGTTTCCTTCCTTATCGAGATTCAAGTTTGGAGAGTGAGACCCGTGGATAGTATGCAAGAGACCGTTTTGGGCTAACTTGTAGGGTCCCAGTGCTTAGGAAACAGGCTTTTATGCCTATTGCCTAAAGCTTTATCTTACGAGTCGAGCCGCATCGAGAATTTCTCGCAAAGACATCAATTTCTTCACTAGTCGAGACGAATCGAGCATTTCTCGCAAGAACATCCTAACATCACAGTTAACCTCTGCTCTTTACGACAGAAGTCCGTTAGGGTCTGTGGTACTTAGGGTTTTGGTCGTCGTACCATTGCATAAGCTGATATATTCCTCGATAGGCAATCGTGCTGTTCGAGTAGCCCTGCGACTTCCGTGTCTCTGATCCCTTCGGGGGCTGGACAAGACGTCTTCAAGCAATCTTCCTAGGCAGTTTGACCGTCGGAAGAGCAAGCGTTAGGAATTTGCCATGCCGCTTTTTTCCTGAGGTTAGGCTCATTTTGGCGAGCCTCGATGAGTCATAACCACTCCGCGCTGGTGTGGGATGATCTCCGATAGTCTTTCAAGTTTTATGTGAGTTGCCGTCAAGACCCTGAAGCTAGGAATTTGGTTTTTGCTTCGTTTGCTGGCATCGCGTCTGCTGTATCGAGACGAATGTCGCGGTGGGAACTAGGGATTTTGCCGTGGCTCCATTTGTTTGATTGTCGCGTCTGAACCCTGTTGGAGGATGAACGCTATGGTGACATATCGTCTGCTGTATCAAGACGGATGCCAAGGTTGTCTCTACATTGCTGGTGAACCGTCGAGGTCTGGAACTAGGGATTTTGTAGTGGCTCCATTTCATTGATGATGTTGCGTCTGTTGTGGCGAGACGAACGTCGAAGTGGTGACCATTCCGTACTGGTGTGAGATGATCTCCAGTTGTCTCCAGTAATCAATTCAGGTTCTAGAGTGGAGGTGTAGAGGTCGAAAGGATTGGTGATTGTTTCACTCGAAAGGGTCCCTGCACAATCAGGTAAATCAAATATTACAAAGTCGCACAACTCATTAATCGTTTTATCTTCAACTGGTGAATCATTAAGGATACTTGATAGACATTCAAAACCGGAGTTGTGAGATTCAATAGGGGATGGATAGGTTTGATTTGGAAGGGTGTACGGCTCACTCTCACCACTCAAATTCTCAATCTGCTTAACCGCCTCATCATACATTGGAAAATTTGGAGCTAGTTGGAAACTAGCTACCGGGTTACTAGGTTGTATGAGGGCGGCCATAGACGCATTCAAATCCATCATCTGTTGGCTTGACGCTACCATAAATTCTTTCAACGACTGTTCCTGACTAGACATGGGTTGTGACGGGGTTTCAGTAAAAGATTTAAAGTTGTTTGGATACTAGAAACTCCCAAATGGCTGTTCAGAAGTAATGTCTAGGGAAGGTGCAAAAGTCGGGTAGGACTGGTAGGAATTGAATGGTTGGACAGAAGTAGGATCAACATTTGGATAAGAAGGGGAATAGAATTGTTGATCCAAATAATTCGCAGTGGTGAAAGGAGTGAAAGATCGGTTACGAGATTGTTCAATATGTTCAGCAATAGACATGGGTTTCGGAGTTACAACGGGACTCGAAAAAGGAGTATCAACGTAAGAAGGTGGTGAAGGTTGAAATGGTTGATATAATGTGGATTGAGGAGTCCAACTGGTTGTCTTAGACGCGTCTATTCGATCTTTCAAAGAAATTTTGGGCATGGAGGGGTCGTTCGAATTTCGACCAAAACAAGAAGCGTAGGAAGTAATGTCTGGTTGAGGGTACTAAAATTCGGCAAGAGTTTTGCGAGGTGGGGTACCCATGATGTGATGAGAGAAAGGAGAAGAAAAAGAATGTGATTTTTTTTAAAAAATTTTTTTTTATATATTTTTTGTTTTTAAAAAAATTGTTTGTTTTTAGAGTTTTGAAATTTTTGAAAGTGTTTTTTTTAGAAAGAGTTTTGCAAAATTTTTTACGGAACTACAGCATAATCACAATTTAAGCATGCACAATCAAGCCTAGAGCTAGGGTCTCCTAAGTCAACTAGACTGCTCCTAACTGTTCCAAAGCAACAAGTTGTAAGATATCCCTCAAATCGCCTCTTCACCGCCAATTGTAGCCAGGTAAGAACAAATGAAGAAAGGAGGGATCCGCTCACGAATCACCGTGAGACGGACCTTTTAAAATTACCTTTCTCACTTGTCTAGCGTAGGCACCACAAAGTCAGGTTTAGATAAACGACTGAATGCCCACAACCTTCCTTTGTCCTAATGAGCGCGACGGGCCTTAATTGGCTGAGTCTAGATATTATTTAATTAGCTCAAGAGTGATGCATATGTTTTTAGTGATTTTTGGGGTCCTAGGAAGGGTAATGAAATCCCCACCCAATCTTGATTGGTGTTATGGCCTCTTAAAAGTCCGTATTGATTATGCAAAGCAGTTAACACACCAAAATCTAAAACACTTGCAAATTTTTTATTTATTTAGCAGCGCAAAGAATCCTGCACAAAAACAATTTATTGAAGAGGGAGAAAAATTTTACGCAAAGAACCCTGCAGGAAAATTTTTCAGTGGTGATCAGGGGGTAGAAGAGAAGACAAGAAATACTCACAGAGAAATCTGAGTGCTGATGTCAGCAATTTGACCGCGGTTCCGTGGTCAAACCCCTGCATTAGCCGCGGTACCGCGGTGGATCAATTGGTTCAGAGCTTCAAAAATTTTCTCTGTTCTGCTGAGGTTCTCCTCTGTCTGTTCAGATCCTCTGTTTGTTGATTTGTTCACTGGATTTTCTCTAGATCTGAATCAGTCCGTCTTCTTTTCCTGCACAATTCACACAAAACCCCTCAAAAAGAACAAGATGAATTTTTTTATGTATTTTTTTTTGTTTTTCAGTTTTTATAATTTTTTTCAATTTCAATTAACCCGAAATTACAAAAGAAAATAATTACTGTTATCGCCGGCAACGGCGCCATTTGATTGATCTGGATTTTGCGTGCGAGCGTTTGAAAATCAAAGTTAAGAATACTGCAATCAATAACGGTGTCGCTTGGTAGCTAGCCGGTTGAGTACGGGTCGGTCCACAGGGAAAACGTGTTCTTTTCTTTATGTTCTTACGAGTTAAGTCTTATTTTTGGTAGGTTTTGATTTTTATAAAAACTAAGATTGAATTTAATTCGATTTAAAATCTTGCTAGGGTTAGCATTAGGTTAGTTTGGAAAGAGAATTCTTCTCACTGCTTCCTTTGCCCTAATTAAGAACATAGGTGTTAGGGTAATAGTCAACAAAGGGGATTAACACGATTAGGAGGAAACGTAGTTTCTTTCCTTTGGTTCTTGTCCGTCCTTTCTTAACTCTTAACCCTAACCTCTATGTAAATCAACCCCATCCGGTCTAACTAGGGAATCACCGCTATCTCGTAGGATAGGGTGCCGTAGTGAGCGGTGTGTGTTTGATTCACATAGAGTTCTAATTTAAAATATTATACGGGCAAGAAAGGAGTGAGAGATGTTCATCTCTCAAACCTACACAATCCTAACCCTAACAAGTGAGGAATTACTCACTCATTAGGGTATTAACAATGGAATTCATTTTTATGTTTTATTTTAAAAACTATCTAAGTTGCAAATAATAAAAGACAAAATAAAATAGCAGATATTAAAAGAACAGATAAAAATGCAAGAATTAAATTCAGATAAAAAGTCTTACTTTATTGATGCACTCTTGACGATTACAAAGGAATTGAAAATTTTAGACTAGAAAAATAAAAAAAGGCATGCCCCAAAAGAGGCTGTAGGCTTTCTTATTTATAGACAGGAGAAACCCTACGTTTTACATCTGATCCATACTTGAAATTACAAGACTACCCTAAGAAAGCCGGGTCAAAGCACTGACACCCACTGACACGTGCACCGACACGTGCACTGCACGGTCACGGATCCGCGGCATAATGCCCTATTTGGCCGCGGTTCCGCGGCCGTTTGGTGGGCTCTTGGGCTCAATTATTCAGTGATGCTTCAAGTTGCCTTTTCCTTCTGTTTTCTTCACTTGGTTCCTCAGAATTTTTTCTACTTTCTTCCGGATTTCCAACAATGCAGAATTTGTGGACTTTTACCGTTAGCTTCGCGTTGAAGTCTTGAATCTTGTGCTGCCCTTGTACTTTGTGCAATTGAACTGTTCATTGATCTTTGTTTGTTCCTTAAACTGGTAGGCGGCATCATACAAATTCATCTATTTGTTGGTCGTACTCTCACATTTGTAGCGTCTTTTCATGAATTTTACTGTATTGTTCTGAGAACCTGTAACCTGCAATTATTTAGCAGACATGGATCAAAAACACCTATTTATTTGTAATATGATTAAGAATGGGGAATATAATAATGCAAAATTCTGATATGAACAGAATCTGTATGAACATTGTTGCATACCATGACTACGAAATCTGGCAAATGGATGTTAAGACCGCCTTTCTAAATGGTGATTTAGAAGAGTGCGTGTACATGACTCAGTCAGAGGGCTTCGTAGACAGTGGGAGCAGCGGAAAGGTGTGCAAGCTGCTTAAATCCATCTACGGGTTAAAACAGGCATCACGGAGTTGGAACATCTGTTTTGATGTGTTGGTCAAATAGTTTGACTTCATCAAAAACGTAGATGAACCTTGTATATACAAGAAGATGGAAGAGAGTAAGGTTGTCTTTCTCGTATTGTACGTGGATGACATACTCTTGATAGAAAATGATGTTCCTATGCTGCACTCGGTTAAGCTCTTCTTATCACATAGATTCTCAATGAAAGATCTAGGTAATGCCTCCTACATCTTGGCGATTAAGATCTATAGAGATAGATCTAAACGGATACTGGGATTGTCCCAATCCAGGTACATTGACACCATACTAAAGAGGTTTAGTATGGAAGAATCCAAGCGTGGTAATTTACCCACGATCACAGAACTCACTCTCTCCAAAGAGATGTCTCCCAAGACTGATTTGGATAGAGCTCGCATGCGAGGGATACCCTATGCTTAGGCAGTAGGCTATATTATGTACCAGACTGATGTAGAATACTCACTGAGTATAGTGAGTAGGTATCAAGAAGATCCAGGAGAGAGTCACTGGACAGCTGTGAAGAACATTCTCAAGTACTTGAGAAGGACTAAAGAGATGTTCTTGGTGTATGGTAATGGAGAACTCCAAGTGGAGTCATTTACCGATTCGAGCTTCCAGAGTGATAAGGACAACTCTAAGTCGCACTCGGGATTTATTTTTACCCTCAATGGAGGGGCGATTTGTTGGAAGAGTTCCAAACAGGAAACCGTGGCAGACTCGACGATGGAGGCTGAATACATCGCTGCCAATGATGCTGCCAAAGAGGTGTCTGGATGAAGAAGTTCATAAACGAATTTGGAGTGGTTCCATCCATTAGCATCCAATACCTTTGTATTGTGATAACAATGGAGCTATGGCTTTGGCCAAGGAACCCAGGTCCCATCAGAAATCCAGGCATATTCTGAGGCGGTATCACCTGATCCGGGAGATAGTTGATCACCGGGAGATCGAGATCAGGAGAGTTGACACGAAGGACAACACAGCGGATCCACTCACAAATACCATACCCCAGATACAATTTGAGAGACTCTTCGGGATGTTAGGTATGAGATACTAAACAACTGGCCTTAGTGCAAGTGGGAGATTGTTAGTTATGTATATACCCCAGAGGCCATTATTGTACATGTGATATATATTATAGTGGATGCTTGGATATATATATAGAGGACTTTCTTACTCAATATGATAGTTTGCTATCTACTTGCTCTTTGTCTTAACATGTTGACTTGTATTGTGATACTGTCTTGCTCTCACATGTTGATAAAGCCCTTAGGATGCGTACTTGACTACTAGGACTATGATGGAGATCATACTAGTAAGGCCGAAGTAGTCCATAAGTACATCCTATAATTGTTCCTAGTCGAGAGTGTATCAAGACAGGGCATCGATACTCCATAGTAGACTAGCATATATGCTTCTTAACCCATATGATGGGCGATGGATGATCCCACATCCATTGGTGTTTGACATCAAAGATGGTATACGGGTGCTCAGTGGAGACTGGGTACACTGAACGGACTCGTCGAGAACTCCTAGTTGGTATTATACCTATCGTCAGATAGTAGTTCTCTGGTGACACTGGTACAGGTTAGTCTGTAGACCCGAGATCGTCATAGAGTCTTGTGTGATTCCCACCGTGCTTTGATTTCCACCTTACCGCGTTCAAGAGAACGTGCAAAACGGTGGCTTTTGGGTAAAGTCCCGAATCACATGGAGGCAATGAGCGATAGGAGGGGTTTCATCTCTCCCGGTATTGGGGGTTGATGTTGCGCTATACTCGATTGGCTATAACTGGAAGTCCCTGGCCAGGGCTGATATGGAGATCTACTGGTAAGTGTTATCAGTAGTTTCTCGACCCGTTATGAGCCTCACATCGACATGAATTATCGGTTACTAGGGTCTGACGTTCACCACCCCTAAACTAGATATGCGACATATCAGACAAAGAGACCGGACTGTACGGTAGTGTTACTGACAGGATTTACAGGATTATGAGCAGGCTTGCTTGTTGATCTTCTGATCGCTCAATACCCGAGTGGCCGTTACGTTTAGCTGACCGCTTGCGGCTTGTGAGTGTTTGATATGATCATCACCTACTGCCGGCGTATTGACAAGTCTTAGAGTCTCACATAGAAGTTTCCTAGCTCAGGCGAAAAGATGTGGTGTGCATATGAGATATGCGCGGGAGCTCGATTAAATGCGTGTATATGGTACCGTGTTTTAATCGGGCGTATTCTATTGGTCTAGTCGTATGAGATATGACCGATTTATTAAATCAAGTGTTGATTTGATATTGACTTTTAGCTCACTTATTCAAAACCTTTTCTATTTAGATGTATGCATATACACATGTTTATGTGAATGCACACATACATGCATACATGCATACATGTGTGTCATGATTGTTGATACATAGAAGATAGCAATGCAAGACTCACATGGAATAAATAAACATATATATTTATTATTGAGAAAAAGAAAAGAAATTAAATCATGGTTGAATTTTCTACTACACTATTCTTTACTTGACCAAAGTATGACCATGGTTTAATTTCCTTTGTTCATTTAACTCAATAATGAAAATATCTAAATATTTATTGACCATGGTTACTAGTGAGAGTGTCTCTCATATATATTTTATTTTCTCATTTTATTTTGGAGAGATTATCATTATCACAAATGAGCTCAAGCTAGCCATCTTCATCTTCTTTCTCTCTCATGCTCTCTTGAGTTTTCCATTGAGTGAAGAAAAGAAAAAGAAAGGGTTTTTAAGTGAGAACACTTACCACATCTTCATTCTACACTTTTCTAGCCCATTAGTGTAGATTGTTTGCTTCACCTTCATCTTGATCAAGTGGAGGAAGGAGCTTGAGCAAAGAGACTCCGGGTGGATCGTCGTGAACTTGGAAGGATTCAAGCAAGCCGGTTCAAACTCTAAGTGATTCAAGGAGTCACAAGAGGAGGTCTATAAAGTTGTATTTCTCCCCACTTATTGTTAGACACTAGTTAATATGTGATATTACAAGTTGTTACCCTAACTTTCTAGTTCGATTCATGGTTGGAATTATTTAGCACCCCCTAAATTTTTGTTATAGCATGTGTGATGCACCCTAACCCTAGGCAAGGTACTAAGGAATCCCAACAAACCCGACCTTTGATGGCCTCCCCGAACACTTCCATGCTCGTCTTACAAATAACCCTCGGCTCGCCTCCGAGCCCTCCTACATGCTGAGCTTCCTCAGCCCTCCCAGCTCGCCTTCGAGCTATCACAGAACCGAGCTTTCTCGACCTCCCGCTCGCCTTCAAGCCTCCCGCTGAGCTAAACCTCCTCAGTTCTACCGAGCAACCAAAGACGCAGAGCCCAAGTGCCTCCACCAAGCTCCGCGTATCTCGCCAGAAGCGATATATCCGCCACCCAACATCCCGCGTTCCACGCCGTCGTATCTCCCCATTAACGAGCGTATCTCGTCATCAATGGGAGGATCTCGTCATTCACGCAGGCGTGACGTCAGGGGCGTAACCGACGGCAAAGATCTCACGCCATCTCGCTCCAAGCGACCACTATAAAAACCCCTCTCTCAGACGACTCAGGTAAGACAATTTGAATCCAACAAGCCGCTAATCTGCTCAAATTTCTCGGCTAACTTGACTGTTGAAGGGTCCACGGTGGTATAACCATCCCGGAACTTCTTTGCAGGTAGCTCAGCTACACCTCGAAGTCAACGCTCAGGAAGACAGCCATCAACGTTAATCTCAACCCTTCATCAACGTTCGCGACAGATCGATGGAGGACAACATCTGAAGGAGCTCCAGACCTCCATCACCGCCCTTGCACTTCTTGGGCAGATTTATACCGTAGACCAGATGTTGGCCAAGCCAGTTTTGAAACAGCTTGTACGAATGATCCTGATGTCTAGCCTGCATTTACATTAGGGTTTTAGCTCAGGTCTTGACCGACCTAAATTGGATAAGCATAACATGCAGCGTGACTATTATGACTGCCCTAAGATCGTCAAAGCCGGACTTGATTTAAGGTCCTTGTTGTACACGATCCATACATTAGCCATGCGTTTACACTTGGGATTTGGATCAAGTCTACACAATCAATCATGTAACCCTATATTAGTTTGCTTTACTTCAATTGTCGTAATGGCCGAAGCATGTTATTTTATTTATTTATCACCCTTCTGTAATTCATGCAATCTAGGGGGTTGAACGCATTTATTAGGAAGTATATTCCTCTGTTCCTTTAAATTAACATCTCATCATTAATTTGGATATGAGTTTGCCTTTCATTTGCTAACCCATGCAGAATAAATCTAACAGCGAATAGCATCTTGTTAGGGATGAAAAATAATCAAGTATGAACAAGCTAATATGATCTTATATTAGGGATGAAAAATAATGCAATTATGAATAAGAAAGAAGAATAATGATATACCTGTTAAAATCTCTATTATTATAAGACAAAAGGAAGGGGGTCGTTTAATTTTGAAATCGACTCGTAATGCGGCCTCTTATTTTTTCAATGAAATCAAATTAAAAAATTCACTGATTTATGTTCAATGCACGTAATTAAATGTCATGCTATTATTGTTTTACAAATGCGATGCACGGAATCAAATTACCATGTCATTATTATTTTATATAAATATGCGATGCACATACTTAAATTAATAAAGAAATTTATCATAATATCTTCTATGCCCACCTGCAACGCATGTACCAAAAATGCTAATATGAATAGTTATAACAACGGGCCTGTTTACTTATGTGTAATTGAAACCCCATATGGTTCCAACCACACGGAATTATAAAATCAAATATTTCGTTTCAACTAGTTGTTGTTTCAACTTGTACCTGCAACGCATGTACCAAAACTGCTAATATGAATAGTTATAACAACGGACCCGTTTGGTTATGTGTAATTGAAACCCCATATGGTTCCAACTATACAGAATTATAAAAACAAATATTTTGTTTCAACTGGTTGTTGCTTCAACTTGTAGTTAGAAAAATGAATTGTGTTAAAAATTATGTAGTTGCAACTACGCTTAAATTAAACGTTTTTGCAACTACATGAGTCAAAATGCAAAAAAGAACAGAAAAATTTGTTATTGTGTTGCAACTACATCCAAACAAACATATATTTTATACAGCATGTAGTTGCAACTACATTCAAACCAAATAAAGGAATGAAGTTGCAACCGCGATATTTGTATCTACATGTAGTTGTAAATACATTACTTTTCCAACAACGAGCAACCAAATGACCCCTAATCACATTTCATAAAATCATTTGTGATGATACTCATAAGTGGGAATCCCTCAGATCACGACACGTGGAAAATAACGTGTCACCCGACATTCCACTAGACTCCTGATGGCTACCGAGGTAAAATCAGTATGGACACTCCACTTCTTGCCTACGAGCAATCTGGCAGCCGAACTTGCACCCCTCCTCTTTTGCTCGCCTCCGAGCTATTGCAAAGATGAGCTTCCTCGGCCTCCCGGCTCGTCTCCGAGCCATCCGCCGAGCTAAGCCTCCCCAGCTCTCCCGATCAAACGAGAACGCAGATCCCTAATGCTTCCGAAACAGCTCCGCGTATCTTGCCAAAGCGAGATAACCGCCGCCCCACGTCCCGTGTCCCACGCTGGCACATCCCCCCATTAATGAGCGTATCCCGTTATTAATGGAGGGATCCCGTCATTCACGCAGGCGTAACGTCAGGGGCGTAACTGACGGTGAAGATCCCACACCTGCTCGCTCCATGCGACCACTATAAAAACCCCTCTCTCAGACGACTCAGGTAACACAATTTTGATTCCAATAAGCCACTACACTGCCAATATTTCTCGGTTCTAACTTAATCGTCGGAGGGTCCTACGGTGGTCATCCACCCCGGGACTGACTTGCAAATAGTTCGGCTTCTACCTCAAACTCAACCGATTGAATCCCACACACTCTAGGAGACAACCTTCAACTCAAATCTCAACTGTTCAACAATACTCACTACAGATCGATGGAAGAAAGCATCTGAAGGAGATCATACCCTCCATCAGTTGGTGCCGTCTATGGGAATTCCATCGAAAATTTCTTCCACTCATCAAAGTTGATCTTCCGCCCTCGACTTAATGGCGAGCGAAAGCCACGATGATCCCAACACGAGCCGCCACGCCCCCCACAAAAGAGGCGTTAGCGGTTCCTCCCCCACTCCAAACCTCATCGTCTTATCGCTCGGATCGACAGACTCATGTCGATGGTGGACGCCCTCGTTCGCGTTCAGGCGGCGGGCCCTGCTCACCAGGTCGCAGTTCCCCCCGAGACAACGACGCACGCAGAAGGGTCGATGCCCACTCCCCCCCAGCGTCACTGAGCGCCGGTGTGCCACCTCCGGCAACTATGGCCCACGCGCGAGCCATGACCCCATGACCCGATGGGCTCCGGAAGGCTCCACACCCCGGTCTCGGGGAAGACTAGGCCATCGCCCCAAAGTCCGACACGCGCCCACACCCTCTGAGGAGGTGTCGGTCAGCTCGCATGTTTCTAGGCATGGGTAACGCCCCCACTCATGTCAAGACCGCAGAGGTGCACGTCGGGACTACCCGAGAAGAAACTCGCCCGAGGATCTGAGAAATCTGATAGAGCGGAATCGAACCCGCACCGCCGCGCAGACCAGGAGCAGGGACAGTCTCCACTCCGACTGTGTTGAATCCTCAGGTTGCTACTCCGACTATGTTGAATCCTCGGGTTACCACCGACTCGAGACCCTCAAAAAGAAGATTGAGGGCATACGGCGAGACGACCATCCGTCCGGCGAAGGGGCTAGGTATTCCACGGATTCTCTCACGAAGCCCTTCGCCGAGGAATTGCTGGCCGAACATGTCTCATCCAAGAACAAACCGCCCAAGATGGCGCTCTTTGACGTGGAGTCCGACCCAAAAGATCACTTGGACGCATTTACAGCAGGCATGGGCCTCCAAGATAACTCGGACGCAGCTCAATACCGAGCTTTCCCCACCACCCTCATCCGGACTGGCCAGAATTGGTTCCGAGGACTCATGCTACGCTCCGTCTCGACCTTTGATAAGCCGGCCACCCAATTCCTCGGTCACTTCGTCGGGAACAGATGATAGAAGAGGACGTTCGATTACCTCTTCACCATAAAGAGTGGGGACAAAGAATCTTTTAAGGGATATGTCACTCGCTTCTACAATGCTCTCCTCGAGGTCCCCGAGCACCGCGACGAGATGGTTATCACCGCACTAAGGTCGGGTTTAATGCACAAAGAGTGGCTCCACTCTTTTGCATTAGCGCAACATAAGACCATGGCCGAAGTAAAAGCTTGGACCGAGCGGGAGATCCAACTCGAATCGGAGGTGAACTCAAATCTGCCCAGAGGCGACCAAGATGACCAAAAGAAGTGGGGCAGAGAAGAGAAAAAGAGGATCGACCGACCAAAACCTTATTCCCCGAGGTTCCAGGAGTACATTCCTCTAAACATTTCCCAGACCTAGATGCTGGAGGAAGCTAAGGGCGAAGAATTCTTCAGGCTCCCGCCAGCTACCCGATGGACGGGCAAATGGCTCCGAGGCCCGTATTGCGCCTATCATCGGGAGCAAGGACATCCGACCGATGATTGTAAATAGCTGTGCGATTACATCGAGGAGCTGATCCACTCCGGTCACTTGGAAAAGTACCTGCGAGATAAACTTCAAGCAAATAAAGAGCAAGCCGGTCAAATTAAAGACGCAGAGCTGACGATCGGACAGATCATGGTCGTCACCGACTGACCCAAGTCCGAGCAACAATGACACCTGCTGAATCCGGTCACTCAATACAGGAGAATCTAAACTGAATCACATAATCTGTATTTTGTTTAATAATAAAGATTCTTGCTTCCCTGTGATCTGAACTACTTCTCTTTGTCTCAATGCTAAAACTCCATGTAGGGCCGACGAATGTCTTCCTGTTAATCTACAGCGGGTAGATTCCTGCTCGATGAACGCTATGGATCAAAAGCCCTCCTTTCGAGGCCACCGAGCATCTTTCCTGCCCGGTCCATCTCTAGCGGGTAGCTTCCTACCCATCTACGCTAAGGATCTAAAGCCTTCCTCTCGAGGCCACCGAGTAGCTTCCTTGTCCGGTCCATCCCTAGCAGGTATCTTCCTACCCATCTACGCTAAGGATCTAAAGCCCTCCTCTCGAAGCCACCGAGCAGCTTCCCTGCCCGATCCATTCCTAACGGGTAGCTTCCTACCCATCTACGCTAAGGATCTAAAGCCCTCCTCTCGAGACCACCGAACAGCATCCCTATCTTGTCCATCCCTAGCGGGTAGCTTCCTACCCATCTACGCTAAGGATCTAAAGCCCTCATCTCGAGGTCACCGAGCAGCTTCCCGTCCTGGTCTGTCCCTAGCGGTAGCTTCCTACCCATCAACGCTAAGGATCTAAAGCTCTCTTAACGAGGCCACCGAGCAATTTTCCTGCCCGGTCCATCCCTAGCGGGTAGCTTCCTACCTATCAACGCTAAGCATCTAAAGCCCTCCTACAGAGGCCACCGTGCAGATTCCTGCTCGGCTAATCTCCGAGGGGTAGATTCCTGCTCGGCTAATCTCCAAGGGATAGATTCCTATCCTATGAAGACATGGATCTAGGACCCACATTGAAGAAGAATCAGTTATGACCAACCTATTCTAACTTGGCCGATTTTCTACTCATGCTAAAATACGTGGTCGTCACCTCGACTCCGAGGTATGGACTGATATCGACCTTTCTAGCCTTGGGATATCTTTTGATTCATCCTAAATGAACGATCTCCATCTCGACTCCAGGGAGCGGGAGGGTACTGCAACGACCTTCCTGCACTTGGCTATTATTCGACTTACACTCGACGCGTGATCGTCACCTAAAAAGCCTGGCATAGACCTACGACCTAACACTCGCGGGAGGAGAAGACTGATGAGCTAAAATCCTCACGCAAAAAACAGACATTTATGCAGAGGAAAATAGGCTCAACTTTATTTATATTTCAAATTTGTGTAAAGTATTTTGGGCTCCTCAGCCTTACAAAAATGCCCGGAGGCTTACAAAATTTTAAAAAGAAAAACAAAGACTCCCAAGGGAAGATAGCTCACGCCGTAGGCTCCGCCGGGATTTCACCCTGCTCGACACCGTCCTCGGGGGCCGGGGTTTCGATCTCTTCGACCGCTTCGCCCCCCTGCGACCACCTCGATGCCCACCCTCTATGGCACATCCTCGGAGAGCGGGTACTTAGCGCGGAGCTCACCGTCGGCAAACTCCGGCATTGACGCCTTGACGGCGTCGAGGGCCTCGTGCCAAACAATGGCCGAGGCTTCGATGAGGTTGGCGTAGAACTGGTCAGACGCCTTATATCTCTCCACAGACTTCACCACTCGAACCTCGGCAAGCTTCACCGTCTCGAGCGCCACACGAGCACCTTCCTGCTGGCATCCCTCGACTTCTTCATTGTGTTATAGAGGTTGCCAACCTCCTCCAACTTAGCCTGGATGGCCCGGTTGGATTCACTCAGAAGTCAGTGAGACTCTTTGTACTTGGAATTCGTCAGCTCCTCAGCGACAACTCGAACTTTGAGGGCGGCTATCTTTTCCCTCGCCTGCTGCAGATGAAGGCGCAAGTCCTCCTCCCGCGAAGACGATTCGCTCGCCTTTTTCATGGCCGGGGCTATCTCTTCGGATTCCATATTAACAATGATGGCGCAGTGGTGGAGGACCTGAGGAAAGCAGTAAAAGGAGTTAGAAATGTTCAAACTGAGAAAAAAAATACTTAAGAAAATTCTTAAAGGAGAACGGATACCGACCTGAACCGCCTCCTGAGCAATGGCTGCTACCTGGGCCTTCAGGGTCCCGCGGGGAATCTCGCCCCCAGCTGCTTGCTCCATGTCGGAGAGCAGGTTGTCGGCGACGGAGAGCCCCGAGGGCACTCTGAAGCAGAAGTCCCCCTCCTGCACTGTAATTCCGGTGGAGGACGCCCGAGAGACCGTTCTTTTTTACCTTTTGAGGGGAATGTTGGTGGGTTCCTCCTCCTCATCCTCGTCCCTCGCCCGGGACGCCGGGCCCCGTGCATGCTTCTGGCTCCCCCACGGCTGTCTTCCGGGGCTCGGGGCGCAGCGGAAGGCTTTGTCGGTGGAGTTGGCTTCGGGGTCGAGCTCGGGCCAGGCTTGGACGAGCTTTCGCCCCCGGTTTTCTTCTTAGACTTCGCGACCATGGCGGCTAGGAACTTGGTTCGGTCCATTTGTTCTGCAAAAAGGAAAATACACAAAAAGAGTTAGTAACGCTGAAAAGGGCAAGGAAAATTTATTAAAGTCTAAATAGATCGTTACGGCCTTAACTTACCCAGAAAGCGCGTAGGGCTGAGCCCAGCCCAGCTCAGAGCCTGCTCGGAAAGAAGAACATCGGCCTGCTAGATCGACTCCCACCAAGACACCACCCTTGCCTCGGATAAGGATGACGGTTTCGCCCTCGGGCAGTCAGCCCTATGACACTGTATAGGCACAGGCCACTCCTCGCCTTCCGGTGGCCCGACAAATACGAACTTCTCCTTCCATTCATGAATGGAAGAAGGAACGACTACCACTCTCGACCCGACCACCCCCCTTACATTTTTTGAAGGAAAAGTACACTCAGCTCGGCTCGTCCTTATCGGTGCCGGGGTGATTCTTATAACAGAGGAAAGAAACAAGAAGGGTCAAGATGAAAGGGATGTTTTCAAGTTTCAACCGGATAAGAAACCTAAGGAGGATTCTCCTCGAGTTCGGCATTAGCTGGTCCAGGGCAAGATGGAAGCAACGAAGCGCTCTATATACCTCGGTTGCGAAAGGCAGATGCATTCCTGCCCGGAATGCTTCCAAATACAGGGCGATCTCCTTGCCCTGCACTTGGTTCTCCCGTTCGCCCTCTTTAGCTAAACGAAGCGAATAGTTAGAGGGGATATAGAATCGAGCCCGAATCTCGGTAAGCTCGTCCACATCTGCCAGGACGGAGGGCGCATCACGAGCGTTTCCGATGCGCACCTTAGGGGCCCTTGCCGCCGCCTGACGGTGAGCGACGCGGGTAGCCCAACTCTATGGGGCGAGCCCGATACAGATGAAGCAGCAGGAGAACCCTCTCGGCTATCTACAGCCAAAGAGGCAGAAGACCATCTGGACTCGGCTCCAACAACTGGAGCTTCATTGTCTGACTCAACCCTAACTATTTCTACAGACTCCTCAGAAGAAGGCATCTAACCTGATCCAAAGGAATGGGCTCGTCGAGAAAAAGCACGGGTAATCCGATCTAAAAGGAAGGAGCGTAGAGCAATTTTTGACAACGAAAGTAAATTATAGTGGAAGTGTTGGCCCTAGAGGGTCCCCTCCTATTTATACACTTCAAAGAAAGTATCCAACGACCCAGATCGATTCCTGCCAAAACAAAACGTCGCGCCTGCCAGCCGTCAGAGCTCCACGTGGTGATCGACCATTGGGGACGTCCCTTCGGTTGCAGGTGACAGCGATAGCCTGTCGCGTCCGCCAACCCGCGTCAAACATGTGGCCTGCAGCCCAACAGACGAACGAGCGAAATGGCGCACCCTCTTTAATGCGCAATCATTTCACTAATCTGCTGATATCATCGGAGATACGCGTAAAGATCCAAGCTCTGGGGGAGGTGCCACATGGGTTCAAAGATCGAAATGACGCAACTGTCCCACGCCACGTCGTCCCGGAAAATCCGCACTAATGATTCTCGGCAACAGACCGGGCTGAGAAAAACCAAGCAGGCCATTCTCGACCCGACTCATAAATAGGTCGAAATGAGAGTGGGGGCTAATGATGATGCTCATAAGTGGGAATTTCTCAGATCACGAGACGTGGCAATTGACGTGTCACCCGCGACAGCCCACTAGACTCCTGAGGGCTACCGAGGTAAAATTAGTGTGGACACTCCACTTCTTGCCCACGATCAATCTGGCAACCGAACTTGCACCCCTCCTCTTTTGCTCTCCTCCAAGCTACAGAGCTGAGCTTCCTTGGCCTCCCGGCTCGTCTCTGAGTCATCCGCCGAGGTAAGCCTCCCCAGCTCTCCCGATCAAATTAAGAACGAAGATCCCAAGCGCTTCCGCAACGGCTCCACGTATCTCGCCAAAGCGAGATAACCGCCGCCCTACGTTCTGCGTCCCACGCTGGCACATCCCCCATTAATGAGCGTATCTCGTCATTAATGGAGGGATCCCATCATTCACGCAGGCGTAACGTCAGGGGCGTAACTGACAGCGAAGATCTCACACATGCTCGCTCCATGCGACCACTATAAAACCCCCTGTCTCAGACGACTCAGGTAACGCAATTTTGATTCCAATAAAGCACTGCTCTGCCAATATTTCTCGGCTCTAACTTGATCGTCAGAGGGTCCTACGGCGGTCACTCATCCCGGGACTTACTTGCAGGTAGTTCGGCTTCCACCTCAAACTCAACCCATTGAGATCCACACACTTTAAGAGACAACCTTCAATTCAAATCTCAACCGTTCAACAATGCTCGCTACAGATCGACGGAAGACAGCATTTGAAGGAGATCATACCCTCCATCAATTTGTCTTGTTGGTATACCATTTGGTGGCACTAATCACACATCATATAATCATAACTGTGAGTTCACTCTTGATAGATATCTTCGTGGAGCCACTAATTCTCGGGATTAATAATCTCACTTGCTAGGATCCATGTAATCAACTACCCATCGGTTATCCAGATAGATTTGAATAATAGATGTAATCATAATTCTGAAAGTAAACGTTGTTTGTAATCACTCATCAAGCAGTTTTAATTATACAGTACTACGTAGTTCACTAATGAGAACATGCTATAAAAACATCCTTTTAATTTAAATAATTTTCGCTTATCCATCAAATCGCACGAGTATCTTACAACATTGGCTTTAGTATTTGTGTGTGCAAACATTTAATCTGTAACATGTTTATTTATGAAAAATCTCATGATGCTATAAACAACATACTTATAAATTTTCGTGCTTGGAGACTTGATATTTAAAATAAAAACAGAGTTTAAAAATTGTCGATGAATTACAATTTTATTTCCAAAACCATATTATTCTAAAGTATGTCCCAGCAAATATAAATAACTTATATGTTCTCCTAGAGGTCATATAATCATAATCATAAGAGCATATAATCACTTTTAAATTGTTATGATTTCTTTTCTTTAACTAATTGGGTAGATTCTTTGATTTTCGATTCTGTTAAATTTCTACCGGTACAAAATCTCTTCTTAGGCCAAGACGGAAAAGAATGGCACAAGGGGCACAAATCTCAATCTCTTGATTTCGGTCATGCCCCTTGGTCCGGAACCCTTCCTAGGATGTTGGGTGGAAGAGGTTGGCTGCGATGGCTCTTATTGGTACTCAAAATCCCGCGTTGATGCCTAGAGTCTTCAATTCTCGAATTCTCGAATGGATATTTTGGATTTTGGATTTTTTTTTTGTGTTAGTTGAATTTTAAATTTCAAATTAAGATCTAAAGAAGTCGTGGTTATATACAGATAAAGATAGAGATACAAAGAAGATTATTATAATGATAACTTTAAGGATGTAGCTATGGCTATCCATCGATTATCTACTTTTTTAGTAAAATAATTCCAAAAAATAAGAAAATTCTATAAGCATATTCTTCCATCCATGATATCTACGGTCATCTTAATAACTTTTTAAATGTTGTTTTGATTCAAAATTCAAATCAATATCTCTCTCTCAATACATTTAGACATTATTAACCAACCCGTCCTAATTAATTTACATAGATACCTATAAAGCTTTGCTACATGATATTTATATTTAAATTACACCCACATGCATCACACGGGTAAATAAACATCACACGGGTAAATAAACATGTACTAAAATAATGAGGGTCGGTTTTTAGTTCTCCAAAAGTCGTGATGCCCATCTGAAAAATGCTTAATCTACCGGGCTTGGAATCCCACCATAATCTATTCAGAAGACAAACATTATGGACTCATTTGTTTAGCTCTAGTATCTAGAGTGGCTCGAGTATTTAGATGTTATGGATCCCATCATTATACTTATAAATTGCGGCAGGATTTCAAACTGATAGATAAAATATTACTCCAACCAACCCAACCCTACACCCACCACCCACGGATCCAACCAAAACAAAGGAAAGAAAAAAAATGAAAATATTTCACCCTTTCCATTTCAGTTCTTGCAAACCCCAACTCTAAAGCTATCTCCAACCTGTTCTCAATGGACAAAGAAACCACCCGATGTCCACGAAATCCACTGAGTCCGCAGGAGGATGAAGAAGAAGAAGCCGCGGAAGAAATTGCTGCCAAGTCGTCAAAAACGAAGGAGACAGCTTCTTTGGTATCAGATCGCAAGAATCAATTGATGTCCACAACGAATCTTGATGCCCTGAGTATCGAGAGCGAGCTCATCAACAGAGGTGCCGACGTATTGGGTAATTTCCTTTGGTTTTGATTATTTTTCCTCTTCTCGTTTAATCGTTTGTTATAATGGATTCTTGATTTAGGTTCATAAGATCTTTGTTGTTCTCGTGTCACACAATTCAATTTCCCTTGCGCAAATTTTAGCATGTCCCAAGTGCTAACTGGTATCCTATTTTGATGAAGGCTAAAGAGTTTGTAAGGTCTTAGATATTAATGTGAGGATTTTAGATAACGTGAGGATTGCATCTTATCTTGCATCACCTTGTTTTGAGATGTTCTGCTCGATTGCGTATGTTAAAATGAAGCTGTCGTGGTTGTTAGATTAGATAAAGTTACGTAGGATATACTTCCAAATTGCACGTGTGACCGGCCACAAATTCCTACCAATTATAACCTTGCAAGGTCTATCTAAAGACCATTAAATCTCGAAATCTTTCTCGATACAATCGAAGTTACATAACATTGACTTAAACTCGGGATCCAAATATAGTTATACACTTAAAGTGCATAAATTCCTTGATCCCAAATTGGTATTCATCTGTGTAAATATCTCTAGAATTATTGACCACAAAACTCTTTATTTGCTATGATCTCCAAATCTATATGCAAACCTTGTGTTAGGTATATGTGACTCAAGTGCTTCAATTAAGAATGTCATTGGCTTAACTCTTTTGGAAGCTCTCTTCATAGATATCACAACCTGCATTTTGATTTGCAGCCATATAAAGGGTGGGTGAGCTATAACGCTTAGTAAGAGACGGTTGCATGGTCGAATATGTAATAGTTCATAATTAGAGTAAGAATATATCTTGAAGGCCAGCATCGTTTTTTCCGATATGCTATCTTCAGTTTTCATCTGAGCTACCTCTTTGCATGTAGGAAGATATATTTTTGTTGCATGTTAGGTCAAGTATACACCCATGATGTTGCTTTTGACTTGGCATTTTGCACATGTAGGGCTATAGTTTTGCTGCCGTTCAATTATTTGTTTACATGTTCGTTATGTTTTACTGCAGGTCATAGTACTTCCAGTTGAATCCTTGTTGCATGATTCATTTGTTTCTTGACATGAATAGATCTTCACTACATTTATTTTAAATTTCACACGGTGTGTGTGTGTGTGTGTGTGTGTAAGCTGTAGCTCATTATTTACTTCATGTCCTGATATGGCACCTGCCTTTCGCCATCCTAGGTGGTATCTTGTTGGCACTATGAACCCACCTTTTGCCATATATAAACTTGAGTATCTTTCCAAGATTTTGTGCGGTCATTTCCAGCAGCAAGCCTCTTTTTATATATGCCTGTTCTACTACCTACATATACTAATTCAATTCACTCTTATTCTCTGAAGGTAATGGAACCAAATAAGTTGGTCCAGGATATATATCTTAAAGCCCTAAGATATTGAGATTTTGTGCTTTATTCAAGGCTATATATAAAAAAGGCTAAATTGCACAAATGTCCCATTAACTTTCACGTGTTTTGCGATTGATACCATAAACTTTAATAATTAGAGATAAATATCATGAACTATTTTTTTCGACATAACCACCATACGGCATTAACTTTTGTGTCTTAATGGACAATTATACCCCTCGAAATTTTAGGAGTTGACTGAGAGCACAAGGATAAAATGGGGAAAATAAGTCAAATATTGATGACGCGGCAGTTAAATATAACATTTGCAGACGGAAGAAAAGTTGATGGTATTTAGTTGCAATTGGGGGTGATAGTTCATGGAATTTATTTGTAATTGAATTAGTTAACGTTATCAATCGCAAAAATGTGAATGTTGATGGGTACATTTGTGCAATTTAGCCTATTAAAAATAAGTTCCTACATTGTGCTTTATTGATTTATTCAGCAACCCCCATACCACATAGCATTGAAAGTAGTCCCTAAAAGAGAAGTCATATCCCGGTCTTCCATCACGCCATTTTGAGTTGTCCACTCTATAGTGTTAAAGACAATTGAATGCTTATCAGAATTTGAGAGATCCGCAACAGATATGCCTGCAGGGGCGGAGCTAGGTATTAATAGTTGGAGGGCCAGGACAAATTATATTATTTATGAAAAATCTCTTAAAATTTTTACGTTTGAATGCTAATCAATTACTTATAAATGTTATACATAGTCCATGTTAATGGAATACTCGATGTTCAAGGAAAAAAGTATCCAGTTAATCACAATCTTAATTAAAAAGAAAATCAATCATAATCAGGATTAACAATCTTGTCTCAAGTCTTAACTTTATTATTATAGTAGTTTATCAAAAAATTGAGAAATCCAAATTTTTTACACTCAACATTTAACTACATGTGTATTTTTTCTCATACCTTCGTGTAAAACCGATTTGAAAATTAGTCTAGAAATGCAATAATTATAAAAAGATTGATTTCTATGTCATCCATGTAACTATATGTGTATCTAGTTTCGTATTTTGTGTAAAAGACTTGTTTTCTATGTAAAATATGAGAATAAAAACAAAAAATTAAAAAAGAATAGTTGACTTTTGGTATCAGTCTTAACAAGCCCGGATATTTTTACCATTAAAATTATAAAAAAACCAATGAAAATGATTACTTGAAACAAGTAAAATTTGAAGAGAATATAAACAAATAAAAAGATAACAAGGGGTTGAGTTGGGTGTAAATATGAAATTTATAGGGGTTTCAAGAGAATTTTCCTTAGCAAGTAGGGAAAATATATAAAAGTGTTGGCTGGGGTATTGAATCCTGTTCTACAGCGCAATAATCCCAAGCATCAACCATCAAACCAAGTCGAAATGTAATAATAAAATGGTACAATATATTATATATCTTATATATACTTATTATTAGATATATAATAGGGTTCCAAAAAAAATTGGGGGGGGCCTGCCCTTGTATGCCTGGAGTCGAGGCACAGATGCTTCAAGCCATTGAGATTTTAAGCACAAGTCGTGCACCAAGAATAATATTTTAATCTAAATAATTTTGACATTTGGAAATTTTATAAGGCACCGTCGAACTTTTACGGTTCTTTAGATATCATCATTGGACTTTAAAAATGCTATTGAACCCCCTTGAACTAGCATTGATGTTAGTTCCGGTGACTCATTGAAGGCACGAGTTGACTAAATAAACCCAAAATAATCTTGTTTGTGGACTATAGTCCCAAAAAGAACTAAATACTTAAAATGCCCTTCAAGGGGTTTCATAACTGATGCAGTGCACAATTTTGCACAAGAATAGATTTTCGGATTGGTTGCCAGCCCAGACATATCTTGGCAAAACAGCCATAACTTTCACTAGAGAGCATTAAATTATGAACCGTTCGAAGCATCTTGAAGATAATTCATTAAGATTTGATTTAATATCATGCATGCCTATGGAAAACCTCTCATTAAGTACATAATCAGCCAACACCGGAAGCGTGAGAGTTTGTCTTTCAATCTTCCTATCTAATAATTAATGTTTAGTTATTTAAGGTCTTTGAATTAATGTATCTATTCTATCTATAAATAGAGGGGATGTAGAAGGCATTCTGAAAATTATGAAAATATATGATTGAAGTGTTATCTTCTATTTGGTTGAGCTTTACTCCTTTGGATCGGTTTTTTTATCTTAGATTTGCCTTTTGATTTTGTAGCATTCGGTCTTCTGTCTCTGTCTCTTCTTTCCCGTCTCAATAACATTTTTAAAGTTCATTGGTGCTAGCTCATAAACTTTGAAAATTCGATAGTGATTTATGGAATTTACCCTTTCGATGATAATTTATGGTTTTTTAGACACTCTGTTCTACAGTCTATTGTGGATGGTTAAACATGCAATTGTTCTGTAATAACAATTCATATGATATCTTATTAATGAAGCATAAGCGGTAACACCGTCTATCTTCCCTAAAAAAAATTAGTATGGGAAGCTTTAAAGATGTCTTGCACTGTTTTGATTAAATTCTTATTATAATTTCATGATTACATTAGCTCAAAATTTAAGTTGCCGATTACCGCAAGCCCATAACTTTCTATCATATAACTCAAACATCTATTTTTGTACAAAAAATTAAATTAGTATTTTTTGTGCATTTATACCTTTTTCTAATTTGGTTTAGATATGTTACAGTAATTCTGATTCCTAAAATTTCATTACAATCAGTGTGTTTGGTATGTCACTCTTGATTGTGTTCCCATGTTAGGTGCTTTGTTCACTGTTTTCTTGATGTGTCATGTTTACAGCGTTTTATTCTCTCATTTTTGGTTCACTTTATTTTTAAGATAAAAATGGCGCAACCATATAATTGGGTATCTAGTGCGCTCATCCTTTTATAAAGAAAATTCATACAAATGAATCCTTTTTTACACTTTCACCAAATTACTGTGTAGCACCTCTTTTCCCTTGTACAATAGCAGATCATATAATTTACTTTGTTTTGTCCATTGTTATTACATACTGGTAATAATAATACCTTTAATATTTGGAAACATCCTTTTAACTTTTACTCTTTGTATGAGATTGAACTACATTACTCTACGAGTTTGTCAACATCTAATTTTATTCAAATGATGCTAAATTTTGTGGATTAAACCACACAACAATTTATGTTCAAAGAGTAGAGGGAATACAGAAATGTTATGATAATAATTATCTACATGATTTATAGTTTATGATTTGCTAATTTACACAAGAAGATTGTATGGGGAGAATTGCTTGACTGCTTGTCTTTAGAAGATTTGAACATGGTCAAGTCGCCTATATTGTAACGTCCTAATTTCCGGAATACGGAAATATGGTCCGAAACCTCCAGTGCTCCTAGACAATGGGAAATCGTCTTGCCATAGTTATACTTAAGACTCTTGCTAAACCTGTACGATAATATCTAAGGTATAATACTAATATCATACTGCAAGAATAACTAGTAATATCAAAAATGGAATCACAAGATGATGATAGATCCAATAGAATATCGATGACAGAAAGGATCCGAATAAACGAAATGTATGATCCAAATTAAAGATACATCACTCCTAACGTCCTGCAAGGGCGCACATTCTAATAGCAACTGAAATAAAATAGAAATAAACCTACAAATACTACTGATCTTCGGCAAACTCCTGACAGTCACTCTGATCCCGCTCTTTCTGTAGATGACAAGTCTCAGGGATGTTCGTCAAAACATCCCAACAAATACTCAATCGTAATAGTGTGTGTATATGAGTGTATGAAGTCCACGTGCACATGTAGATATAGCTACGGCAGTAATATAAAAGCAAGCATGTAAACAGGTCAAGTCGGTCAATTCATATCCTAGTTGGTAATTAAAAGGTAATCTATCCTATCGGGTGTTCGAGTGTACGTCGACCTCTGCAGGAGTATTCCCAACATAAGGGTAGAGCTCCAGGGGTAATGAAACACGGGCCCAACTGTAGAATGAACAAGTGATTGTATAAAGCCTGGTACCGACAATAGTAACACATGAATGCTTAAAGCTCGGTACCAGCTAATGAACAAGTGACCGATATAGCCTGGTAGAGCTTTAATGACCAATATAGCCTGGTACGAGCTGTATAAACAAGTGATCGATATAGCCCGGTATGAGCGGCCGGCAATGGGACTCCTAAGATCCTGTTGAACGAACTTACACTCAAACTACCCCAACACCCCGCGTATTTATAACTAATATGGGAGTGAACTCAACCACTAATTAAATACTGATGGAACTGGAACTTGAAATATCATGTTAACGGTATGAAATAGAAACTTGTAAACAAGAGTAATGGGATCATGGCATGTAACTCATCATTCTAATTAGTGGCCTCGTTTAGAAATGAAACAGCAATCACGAATAGGTATAGTATGTCAAGTACGGTCGTTATCGTGTAATAGTGTCCATGAACAGTTATAGTATGTAAAGGTTATTCAAGCGTGTCAATAGTACCAGTCTCAAATAATATGTTAAATGCAGTCGATATATATTAAAAAATAGTGTCCATAAATAGACAATAATCTATGTAAATTTGCAAGCATAAGATTAATAACACCATTTTAAAGGGGTTAAATTCCAAATTAAATAATTCTAATAGTTGTATTATTTATTGAACATGTGACATGTTCTGGTATGTATAGTTTCAATTAATGGGTGATCTAAATAGAGTTTTCATCGTTTATAAGATATCACCAAAATATATGGAATATTAATGAAATTATCAAATAATAATATTTCTATTTAAATATTTTGGGTCAATAGTATACTAATATACTTGTCAATTTTTTGTAGCGAACAATAGCAAGTAAGAGCACTTATCTCAGAGACGGATAAAACACGACGGTGCGATGTAAAAATCCAAGGTTGATACTAGGGATCACTGCTGGGCTTGAACTAGGCTCGGATCCGGATCTTCTCGGATATTAGCTTGCTCGGGTAGGGTTGCAGCAACAAGAATCCTTGGTGATAGGTGTTCTCGGTAGTTGGTGCAGTGACGATGGAGTCAAGGCGAGGGCTTTGGTCGAAGGAGTGGTTGCGGGTGAGGGTGAAGATGGGTGCTAGGGTTTTAGGGGGAAGTTGGGATTTAGGGTTTGGCTAGGGTTAGGGTTTCGGCTAGGGGATGATGGCGGCGGTTGATAGCTGGAGGTGCTCGGGGTCGATGGAAGGGTGGCGATGGTTGTGGCTTCGGCGCTGGGTGCTGCGGGACGGAGGGGTGGAAGCGGTTAAGGGAGTCGTGGGTGATGATGGTTGAGGGAGAGGCGCTAGCGGTGGAGGGATGGGATCTCGGGTTAAGGGTTCGGAGGCGAGGCGTTGGCGAAGGGTTGTCGAGGGAAGGAGGAGATAGAGCAGGTGATGGATGGAGTTGAACGAAGAAGGAAAGGGAGGATCTGGGTTATTTGTTAGGGGGGAGAAAATTGGGAAGCGAGAAATAGATTTATTCGAATTTTATATAAATATCAATATAGATTAGATGAGAGAGATATGGGGTTTGTATATGTGGATTGAAATAGATATAATATATATATATATATATATATATATATATGTTTAAATATGTATATGATTAAAATAGGTATAGGTTTGTTTGGAAAGATAATATATATTTGGTGAGGGTAAAAATATATATGTACGAAAATAATTCCCATAACCCTCAAATTTGTTTTAAAAGATTTTTAAAAGGATTTTCAAATATATCTATCATATCTTTTGTTATAACCATCATATCAATATATCTAATGATTAACCTTATATTGTATGCATATTAAAAATAAAATAATATTAGATTTAGCAAAACAAATCTTTAAATGTTAAATATCATATATCTAACTACTTAAACAACCATAATATATTTGGTTACATCAAAAATAATGTTAGGCACATAACTATTATAATCATATTAAAATATGATACTACTCGATTAGAAAACAATTCTTATCATTTAATTAACAACTTAGAAAACAATAATTATATATTTCATCTCAAATTAAAATATTAAACTCCAATAAGATAATTTTTATTAAAACCAAAAAAATATACTGATAAATCTAAAATACTGCACTAAATTCTAGGGTGTTACATATATGTTGTAATATTGTTTACTGGAAAAATCTCACTATTGTAATTCAAGCTCCAGGGTGTAGCTAAGATTCCCAATTAATGGTATCTCCTTTTTAATAAAGAAAAAAAATTAGAAGAATGATAAAAAAAATCTTTCAATATATATATATATATATATATATATATACATATATATATATATATATAAGCGGGTCAGTCAGGACGGTGTTGATGTTTTTCAAATTAACAAATTTTTTCGCGTGTCATCCTATGAACGATCCGCTTCGTTCAAGTTGTTCTACACGTCTTATATAATGAATGGATGAAAAATCGCATTGATCGGAATGTGTAGAAATATGTGGATTCATTTCAGCCGTGCAATTTAAACTTTTAAAACTAGGTTCGACACATGAGAGAGAGAGAGAGTAATCCTACAGGTAGGATTTGGAAACTAATCTACACATGTTTTAGCCATTAGTTTTGCTTTAGGATGTGTTCTTGCAATCATGTCATTAATTAGAAAAATGAAACCTCATCTTCATAATTGCTAACACACATTCCAAAGTAAATATAATGGGTAAAACATTACAAGGATTTGTTTTCAAATACTACCGGCAGAATTACCTCTCTCTCTCTCGCGCGCACACACACACACAGAGTTGTGATCCATAGGTCGAGGCCTAAACTAAGCAATTCATGCACCAATAAGCTTAGAAATTTAGTTATTAAATTTCTGTCCTAATCATATATTGCTGTTTCTCTTTTATGCTCTCGATATCTATCTTGTCTGATAAACCACAACATTCTTTGCAGGTGTCACTGCGACCTTAGAAAAAGACGCGAATTCTGGGCCAAATTTACTTCATTATTTATTGTACACGACTTTTCCAGCATTAAGAAATCGTTTCTAAACATATCCACCCAAAAATTCTATACCATCACTGATCCCTGTTTCAAAGATGCTATTTTCGTCTGCGGTAAACAAGGATGGCTTTTGATGCGTCAATTGTTCCCATTATCATGTTCACTTTTTATTGAATCCAGTCTCAGGAGCCAAAATCGAGTTGCTGATTATACATGGTGATTCAGTTGGTCCATGCACGTTCTGAATAAAATCTGGCACTCCAGAACTCATCGTCTTTGTCGCTACAAATTTTTTCAAAGAAGCCGTCAAAGTAAGATTGATACACCCTGGAGATACGGACTGGAAGGAGTTTCCAATTGGTGTGAATGCATGCATTATTTCTATTGCTTTGATTGGAGAAAAAGTTGTGTTATATGATGCAAGAGGAACTTTGATTGTTTTTAATTTGTTTGAAAATAACTGGAGCATTTATTCTCATCCTAGGGAAGGCTTACACCTCTCATATATTCTCGAGTATCAAGGGTCGGCCACAATGGTTGATTGCACTCGATCAGTTTTCAGCTACTTCAATTTTTCAAGGTTTGATCTGGGAGTGAATAATTGGGTTGATCTAGACGAGCAGGACTTGGAGAATGTCAACTGGGTTTTTAAATTTCCATATGCATTTATGAGGCTGGGAGAAGGAAGAAGAGTATACATGGTGAAACCAAATGTATATGGAGGTCCAAATCTTCCTGATTATGAGACAGTGAAAAAGCGTGGAACGACCGTTAAACCCCTCGGAGGTAATGGTGATGAGGATTTTAACATCTACATCCATGACTTAGCTGATTGAGGTGGTGATGGACGGTATCCGATTCGTTTTCTCTAGAATAGCAGGAGCAAGAGCCTGCTTCTTCTTCTTTTCGTGCCAAGAATGTGCATTGGGTGGATGTGGACACAGAACTTCTGCCTGCTTGAGCTTTGACAAATTTATTTCAGATACCGAAAACCGCACCAATGTCAAACAGACTTTGTTCTCTTTTTTGATGGCGTACTTGGATCTTGCTATTTGTATAATGTTGCTGTTAAAACTAGGATCTTGATATTAAATCGTTTACATGTGTAATAATGGTGTAACTTTCATTGGCCCGTGGCACGAGTCGATATGTCTTTTCTCAACTCAAGTACTACTTTACCTACCGGCTTGAAATCTTAAGAAAATTCATCTAGGGACAAAATGGTGGGATCCAAAATATCTAGATACTAGTACCAAAGCATTTTGTCAAAATTTTAAATCGCTAATGTTTTCTTATGTTGTTGGGAGACTCTGATTATTGTTGATCAGTATTCAGTTAATTATGAAACTATAGGGAAACCATTTCCATTATGAATGAAGACGGTCTCTGATTCTTTGTTAAGCATTTCTTCCCTCTAATTAATTCTTGCTAGGGTTTTGCACGTGTGATAGTGTATATTATTGTTATATATATTTTTAAGAAATATGATCATATAGTTTAAATATTTAAAATGATGAGAGTGACCTAGATTTTCCCCCCGCTTTTATAAGAAACAAGATTTTTTTTTTGGGGTTTTGGTGGGTTTGGAGGTTTTTTTTTTCTATTTTAGAGGATAGATGATGATACTCGTAAGTAGGAATTTCTCAGATCACGACACGTAGCAGCTGACGTGTCATCCGTGCAAACCCACTTGATTTCTGGGGGCAACGGAGCTGGGATAAATATGTCGCATCGGGAACGTTCCTCGGCGCCACGCCTTCGAGTCTGCACCAGACTCTCTAAGAAGACCTTTCCGGAGTACCTTCCCTCTTAGGCTGATCGTCAGCCAATGGCTCGTCTTCGAGCTATCCTATAACTGGGACTCCTTAGCGTCCCTATTTGGCCGGGAGCACGGAGCTCGAGCACCCCCATAACGGCTCCGTGTATCTCACCACAGCGAGATCTTTGCCGCTCCATGTGCCGCCTCCCATGCTAGCTTATCTCGCCATTTATGGGCGTATCCCGCCATCGACGCTAATGTGACACAGAGACGTAACGGACAGTGAGAATCTCGCGTCGGCTCGCTCTAGGAGACCGCTATATATACCACTTTTTCAGACGACTCAGGTACGTTGAACTCATTTCCAATACGCCGCTACTCTGCCCAATTACTCCTCGGTACTTACTTGATCATCGGAGGGTCTTACGGTGGTTTCCCACCCCAGGACTTCCTTAACAGGTGGCTCGGCGTCAACGACAACCAACAACCCATTGAGACCCATACACTCAATCCCCACAACAAATCTCAACTGTTCGATACAGCTAGCCCCGAGATCGACGGAGGACAACATTTGAAAGAGAAACCAACCTCCATAAGTTGGTGCCGTCTGTGGGAAGCTACTTCTTTTCCCATCCAAGAAAGTTGATCTTCCGCCCTCGATATAATGGCCAGCGATCCTCATCATGGAGATCCCAGCACGAGCTACCCTGCCCTCCGTAATGGAGGTGGGGTCGGTCCTACTCCACATCCCAATGTCATCGACGCCTTATTAGCGCGGATTGACAGGCTTACGGTGATAGTGGGCGCACTCGCTTGTGTTCAAATGGTCGGCCATGCCCACCAAACCGTTGTCCCCACCTCCCAGAACGATGGCGTGCGTGGGATGACAGAAAGGCGCATTCAGGCCCTCGACCTCACTCATGCCCATCTCGATGTCATTGAACACCGGCGTGCCGATTCCGGCGGTCATGACCCCCATACGAGAAATGATTCCATGACTCGTTGGGTGCCGGATAGTTCGACACTGAGATCTCAGGGGAGACCGGGCTGTCGCTTCAATGCTCGCCGCACTCTCTCACCCCCTGAGGAGACGTTGGTCAGCTCGCCTGATTCCAGGGAAGACCGACGTCCCCGCATTCATCGAGACCGTGCACGTGGCTTACCTTGGGACCGATCACGAAGGGTTCCCCCCGAGAACCTGAGGAGCATGAGAGAGCGAAGCCGAAACTGCTCCATCGCGCAACCCCAAAACAGAGATAGCAGATGCTCCGAGAGCGGGGAATCCTCGGGATACCATCAGCGAATCGAGGCCATCGAGAAGAAAATCGAAGATATGCGGCACGCTACCCGTTTAGCCGGAGGAATGGCAAAGTACTCCACAGATTCGCTCACGAGGCCCTTCACAGAGCAGCTACTAGGTGAGCGGGTCTTGTCCAGGAACACACTGCCTAAAGTGGCCCTCTTCGACAGGAAATCTGACTTGAAGGACCACTTGGACGCGTTTACGGCGGGCATGAGCTTCCAAGACAACTTAGCTCGGTGCCGAGCCTTCCCAACCACCTTCATCCGGGCCGGCCGGGATTGGTTCCGTGGGCTTACGCCACGCTCAATCTTGACTTTTGACGAGCTGGCGACTCAATCCTCGGTCATTTCGTCGGTAACCGACGACAGAAAAGGACGGTCCACTACCTGTTTACCATCAAGAGTGAAGACAGGGAATCCTTTAAGGGTTACGTCACCCGCTTCAATAATGCCCTCCTGGAAGTCTCTGAGCACCGCGACGAAACGGTTATCACCGCCTTGAGGTCGGGTCTTAGACACAATGAGTGTGTCCTCTCTTTTGCATTGGCGCAACCTAAAACCATGGCCGAAGTAAAAGCCTGGATCGAGCGAGAAATCTAACTCGAGTCGGAGGTAAACGCCAACTTACCCCGCGGCGACCGAACGGACTAAAAAAACGGGATAGAGAAGAGAAAAAGAAGGCCGACCGTCCAAAACTTTATTCTCCGAGGTTTCATGAGTACACTACCCTGAATCTCTCCCAGATCGAGCTACTAGAGGAGGCTAAAGGCGAGAGGTTTTTCAAACTTCTGTCGGCTACTCAGAGGCCGGGCAAGCGGCTCCGCGGCCCATACTACGCCTACCATCAGTCGCAGGGGCACCCGACCGAGAGCTGCAAACAACTCTATGACTATATTGAGGAACTGATTCGCTCTGGTCACCTGGTGAAGTACCTGCGAGACAAACGGTATGCAGATCGGGAGTAAACGAACCAACCCCCTCTCGGAGAATTTGTTAGTGTATAGTCCTAGAGGCCATTACTGTATCATACTAGTTTGTATATTACTTAATGGAAGCTTGGGATATTCACAGTTGTATAGACAATCTTGCTCAAAATGGTAGTATGCTACTTAGTTTGTTTCTACTTTAATATGTGCATGTGTTTCTTTTAGCATATCGCCTATACATATTAGTGGAGCCCTTAGGATCTTTGCTTGATTACCAGCGTTGTGATGGCAGTCACACTAGTGGGGGCTGGGTAATCTACAAGCACATCCTTATACAGGTCCCTAGTCGTAGGATTATCGAGACGGGGCATCGATACTCCGGAGTAGACTAGCGTGTGCGCTTCTCATCCCAGCAGGGGAGATGATCTGTCCTACAGCCATCAGTACGTCGTACTGGAGATAGTATGCGGGTGCTCGTTAGGTTACGAGTACACTGGACAAGACTCGTCGGGAACTGTTGGTTGGTACTATACCTATCGTCAGATAACAGTTCCCAGGTGCCAGGATTACAACTTAGTCCATCGACTTGACACTGCTACTTCGCCTCGATTGTATTCCCACTGTACTTTGATTACTACCCTACCACGGCTCAAAGGAGTCGTGCAAACAGGTAGTAGTTGGGTGTAGTCTCGAAGCACTTGGAGGCAGTAGCGGTTAGATAGGATTCGTCTCTCCCGGTATTGGGGGTTGATATCGCGCTGTGTCTAGGAGAGCCATTACACAAAGTCCCTGGCCAGGACAAGCGAGAATTACTGGTAGTGTTTCCAGTAGTTTCTCAGGGTGTTCTGGGCCACACTCCGGCACGACTTGTACCGCTATTAGGGGTCTGACGTTTACCGCCTCCCTAGGCCCGACATGCGATACTCATAGACGAACAGATCAGACTGTACGGAGATTGTCACATTCATGCTCAGTAGGAGTTCGGATGGGTTCACCTTATCAGTCTTCTTATTGGCATCTACCTGGGGACCGTTACGTACAGCTAGTACCGCTTGCGGCCTGTGGTTAAACCCACTGCCAGCGTAGTGTCGAGTCTTTAGAGTCCCACACAGAGGGTTGTTCGCCTTTGGGCAAAACAGAGTAGAGGTCGCATGGTTTTGCGACGGGGTTCGTTCACATCCGCGCACTTGTGCACGTTTGGTGTCCGGGCAGTTATTACTAGCGGGCTTTGGCTTAAGCCAGATCCTAGTATTTGTTTTAGGATTGGTTTTGTCTCATTGTATTCGTGTTCCTCGGAACACGGATGCGGATGTGTATGCACAGTTGATAGAGGCAGAGGAATCTCATTAGGGTTTTTGACAGTTGACTTTTTCTAAACCCTAATGAGAATGAGGAATATGATTAATAATATTAATTAAGGATAATTGTGCCATGGTTAGGTTGACAATTTGACCTTGGTTGACAATTTGACTTTTGTTGACCATTTGACCATGATCATTTCTTTTGCAAGATGCTTCTTGATTCTTGCAAATTGTATTTAATGTGAAATGATAATGGTCATTTCAACTAACCATCACAATTTTCTTTAATTATTATTATTATTATCATTTTCTCTCATATGAGAGCATGGTTGCATTATTATTCTCATTCTCTCTTGCTCTTTCTCTCTCATGCTTAGCTCTTCCTCTTCCTCTCTCAAAGCTCTCATCTTTCATGTGTTGAGAACCATGAGGTTGTGAGATAAAACCATCAAAACTTCTCTCTACTCATTCTAGGATTCTTAGTTTAGCAAGCCAAGCACTCTAGTTACCTCTTGGTTGAGGTAGGAGCTCAAGGTAGAGGCCTTCGGGTGGATCTTTCTTCGGCAAAGAGAAGACAATCCGTCTACACCACTCCAAGGAGCAAGTAAGAAGGAGGACAACAACAAGAAGAGAAGGAGTTCAAGATCTAGGTATAACCATATAACATAGTAGTTAGAACTTGTAGCTTGTTTGTTAGTTTTTGTTTAGCAAAGATCCTCTAAGTTTAGTCCATGTTACCTTGTGTTAAAAATCCGTTTTTTACCTATTCCGCCTCCCCGTAAGCACCGGGGTGGGTAACGTGGACTTACAGTGGTATCAGAGCCTAGCTAAACAACAACTAACATGTTAGCAAAGTGTATAGAACTTCGATCCGAAAAAAATCGCAAAATCCATCAAAAATCTTGTACTTTCTGCCGTTTTTAAAAATAGGTCAAAAAATATTTCCACACACCTGAAAAATACGTGCAGGGTTTTTTAGGAACAACCAAGAAAAACGAGCCCACGACTCGATCAGACCGCCGCGGAAGCGCGGCGAAACCAAGCGTTTCGCCGCGGATCCGCGGCCGAGTCGACTCGGTCGCGACTCGTTTTTCCTGAGTGTGTTCAGCATGATGTTTTGTGATTTTTAAGATGATTTGTTTCTGCCCAGATTCTTCAGAGAACAGTATTGTTTTTGGGGTAGGTTCAAATTGGAATATAGATCGAATTCTATAAACTTTAGCTAAATGGTTATATCTGTAATGTGATATATGTACTGAACGTCGACTAATTGCTATACGTCGATTAGTGGGGGTTGTACGTATCTGTGATCTGTGATGTTGGATTGTGTATATGAACTTGTTGGATTGTCGCAGATGAATTGCCGGGGTTTGTGAGATGAGAGTTTATTTATCTTTCATTTGATGTAAATTGTAAATTAATGTAATATTTTTTTTATGGCCGCGCATCCGGGTTGAGGTTGTAGCCGCCATTGTATATTATTTCTTTTACTGTTTTTGCTCCTAGGATAGACCCAAGGTAGGGTGCACAAACTACCGGGTACGTTGAAGTGCCGAGTGGCCTACTCACGTTGTTGAGGGAGGTTGCTTCACTTCGGGTACTTGGTGGGTAGTTTGCCGCACCCGTAGGGGTCTAGGGTGGGGTTTGGCTATTCATCGCGACCGTGTAATCCGTCTTTCGTTGCAGGCTCGAATGAAACGCGGATTCCTAGCATATCCAATGTGTTCATCTGTGATCTGGAATGGCTATCATTGCATCTGACTAATGTATATATCTATATATGATATCTAGTAGGCGTTGCTTATGTTTTGCATCCGCGCTAGTCCAGCCCCCGCTCTGTCGTTAGTTAAGTAACCTAACGGGTGATGACGGGGCTCCGTGGCGAATGCAAATGGCATAAGCGTACGTCATATTTTCGTTGTTTTCTGCAATGGTAGGATTAATTGATGGGACGCATTAAATTAATGCAAAGAAAACAAACCAAAGTTAAATCGTTGGAACAATTTCAAAACCACTCGGTTTTTTCCAAAATAGAAAACTTTTAAAAACGCGGAGCTTAAACCACTCATTTTAAAAGCTATCAGGTTCCTTCGATTATATCAAGTTCACTACGTTCACGGTTTCGCCAAAACCATTCGTAGCCCTCTGTCATTTCATATGGATAGTCAATAGTATTCAAGCTATGTTTGTTGGCCAACGTCAAGGCATAGTGATTGGCAGCTATTGGATATTCATATGTAGCATAGATAGATGTGTTGGTTTGGGACAGTCGTACTGCCTTGTTGGCCAAAGTCAAGGGTATGTACGGGTGGGTTCAAATTAACCTGGAAAATGACGGGTAGAACTTGACATGTGACTTATGATTTGTTGGCCAAAGTCAAGGTCATAAGAGCATAGGGCAAAAATCCACATCGGGAGCTTCTAAAGAAACTGAAACTTGCTAGTGCTGCATACCATTTGGAGTGTGATGATTTTGGTAGGATTCCTTCAGCTTTATCACACGATGATATTTGGATCCCGATCCTACTGTGAGTATATGCTACTCCTCGGGAAACTTTCTCACTTAACGATCAATGGTATAAACCAAGTAGGTGTCTAGAAAGGTGTTAGCGGGGCTACGCCCACATGGAAAAGAGGTTATTTAATTAAGAAATTTCGCGAAAGCATCGTAAAACCTTCCTCAAAGTACCGACACTGGCCTGGCTGAACGGTTAAGCAAGAATTGTACGGTGAGATTGATCCCGACTAATTCTTCTTTTATAGTTTGAGGAAGGATTCGAGAAACAGCGGGAGCCATCCTGTTTAGACAAATTAAAAACCATTCTAAACTTGCAAGAGCATCATGCTAAAGTGTTTCTTCTCTCTCTCCTAATTGCAGCGACCAAATATCATGACCGGCCTTAAGTTACTACTAGATAAAAATATATTGATAGGGCCAACTACAAAGATTGGCTCAGGAATGTCATAATGACAATCACTTATGACAAGTTGGGATATCTCCTTACCATCAAAGCCCCCGCTGTCTCAGGTCCTCAATCCAGCGTCGCGGATAAGGAAATCCGTAAGACCTGGGAGATTGACTGTGCGAAGGCCAAATGCCTCGTGCTTGTCTCTATGGACAATGAACATCAGAGGAGGCACGAGAATATGGACCTTGAATCTATATTTCTCCATACTAAGGAACTATATGGAGAGCAATCCTGTATCGCCAGATACGAAGTCTCGAAAAAGTTGTTTTCGGCGAGATTGGCCGTCGGATCATCTGTAGCGGAACACGTGCTTAAGATAATTGGCTACATTGAAGAGCTCGCGGACCTCGGGGCCACGTTAGAGAACGAGCTCTACACTGACTTGATTCTCCAGTCCCTTCCTTCCACTTACGTCTAGTTTATCCTGAACTTCAACTTGCAAGGAAAGGAAGTTGAACTTCCGGAACTCCTCAACATGTTGAGGAGTGCAGAGGGCACCCTACAGAAAGTCAAGGAAACACCCGCTTTGTTTGTTGGAGGAGCTTCTTCTTCTAGGTCCAAGGCGAAAGCCAAAGGAAAGAAGAAGAAGGCCCCCACCAAACCAAGGGGCGGTGTTAGTAAAGTGGAAGCCAAGGGAAAGGCAAAGGTAGCAAAGGTAGCGGGATAGCTTGTGGGAAAGAAAGAGTGCTTTTATTGTCACAAGAAAGGACACTGGAAGAAAGATTGCAGGGCTTGGAAGGCCAAGAACCAGGACCCGAAACAAGTTGTGGCTTCGGCTTCAGGTGTGTATGTTATTGAAAACTGTCTATCAATCAATTCTACTTCCTGGGTATTGGATACCGGATCGGGATCTTACATCTGTAATTCTTTGCAGGCACTGAGAAAGCATAGAGTTTTGAAGGCAGGTGATATGACCCTCAGAGTTGCAAACGGAGCTAGCATGGATGCTGAGTCCGTGGGGCACTATCACTTGGGATTGTCAGATGGACATGTTTTGGTTTTGCGTGACTGTTATTTTATACCCAGTTCGACTTGTAATATCATATCTGTATCTTTAATGTCTAAAGAAGGTTATGATTTTGCATTTGTAAGCAATGTTGTAAACATTCACCTTAATCATGTTCTGATTGGGTCGGGTACATTAAGCAACGGTATATACGTATTGAACCAACCACAGATTTTCAATGTCCAGAATACACACAAAAGAAAGTCTCCAGAAATAAATCATGCTTTCTTATGGCATTGTAGACTGGGTCATATCAATGAGACAAGGTTAACTAAGTTGCATAAAGAAGGATATTTGGATCCGTTCGAATATCAATCATATGCAACTTGTCAATCATGTCTCAAAGGAAAGATGACAAAGACCCCGTTCACTGGACACGGGGTAAGAGCGAGCGAGCTCTTGGGACTCGTACACAGCGATGTATGTGGTCCAATGTCTACACATGCGCGAAGTGGTTATTCTTACTTCATTACTTTTACGGATGATTTTTCAAGGTATGGACATGTCTTCTTAATGAAGCATAAATCTGAAGCCTTTGAAAAATTCCAGGAATACAAGAATGAAGTAGAAAAACAAACAGGCAAAAGTATCAAGACACTGAGATCTGATCAAGGTGGTGAATACTTAAGTGCCGAGTTCCTGGATTATTTAAAAGAGAATGGAATTTTCTCTCAGCTTACTCCTCCATACACTCCACAACATAACGGTGTATCGGAGAGACGGAACTGAACCCTATTGGATATGGTACGTTCCATGATGAGTAACGCTGAGTTACCGCGATCTTTCTGGAGATATGCACTAGAATCAGCTGCATATCTTTTGAACCGAGTTCCAACTAAGTCAGTGCCTACCACACCATATCAGATGTGGAGTAGGAAGAAACCCTATCTTAAACACATTAAGACATGGAAATGTCCATCTTTTGTAAAAAAAGCAGCATGCGGACAAACTCGAGGCACGCTCAGTACAGTGCATGTTTGTGGGATATCCAAAGAACTCCAAGGGATATTTCTTCTATTACGCAGAGGAACAAAAAGTATTTGTTTTTTGTTATGCCTGCTTCTTGGAAACTGATTTTTTAGAAAATCAGATAAGTGGGAGCGCAATAGAACTGGAAGAAATTCCAGAACCACGAGCTATTACTGAAAGCTTAGTAGAACCAGAAGGTTCGAAAGAACAGGACATTCCTGCGTGTAACAACCGAGTCCAGTTCTACAAATTTCTGTTACCGTATGGATTGGTGTGGTATTTATTTCATTGATCATTCTTTGACAGTTACAGTTTACCCCGAATTTTCATATGGTTGCATATTACAATTTAAGTAATTTAAAATAAATTAAAAATACTTATCATGGCTTACTCGATACCCCTAACCCTGTGGTAGCGTCCTTGCATCGTGTTCTCGTCCCGTTCAGTGAAACGGACGTGTTTGGACGACTACGCGCACGTACGTGCGTCCGTTCTTGGGGGGTATGCTTTTTCAGTACAAAATCCTTCATTTTAATTTTTGGAACCTGCCAATAATTTTCGTGTTTCAAATCCAAATTTTTGGACCCGACCCAGACGCATTTCTGAAATATTTTGTATTTCCGCCAAATCCTATTTTTTCTAAAATTTTAACCGGCCAAGATATTATTTTACAACCTATAAATTTTTTTAAAAAAAACCAACGATATCTTTTTTTTAACACCCAGGAAATCTTTTATAATTTCCCCACCTTTTCTCTTCAGAAGGATTCTTCATTGAAATCTTTAATTAAATTTCCTTAACCGATTCTTTCATATTTTGCCCCAAACAAACTTTAACTCCCCGCCAATCAAAACCTTCAGTGACCCCGGGCCCACAACTTTACCCTTCTCTCTTCCTTTTCTCTTTCTCTTTCTCCCTCTTCTCTCTCTCTCCTACGCTAAACGCCAATTTTCTTTCTCCTCTCGATCTCTCTCCCCCTCTCTATCTCTCTCCTCTTCTTCTCTTTATATTTTTCTTTCTTCGTCTTCTTTAAACAAAAGAAACCCACTGCCTACGAAACCCTAGCCGACGTCCCTCGCCTCTGCCTAGCGCTGACGACGCCCGCACAAGCCTCTTCGCCCCTCACCCTCGTCGCAGTCGCCTCCACCTTCTCTTCTTCCTCCTTTCTTTCTCTCCCGAGCACCCATGCACCCCTGCATATTTACATCGCCGGAATTGTTGCCATCGGCGACTTGTCCCCGTGTCCCTGGCATCATGCACACCCCAGTAAGCGCTCCTTCTCCCCCTCATTCTTCTTCTTCTTCCCATGTTTTTCTGTTAAAAAGAGTTTCTTGCTGTTTTCTTGAAGGGAGGTCCCTGTTCATCGCCGGAGCCTCGTCGATCTCGCCACGGTTGGTCTCGCCGCCACCACAGCACCTCCTCTGCAACCCTGTATGCTATAGTACCCTCATTCCTCCTCTGTTCTTTTCCTTGCTTTCTTTTCTTGTTAAATTTTGGTTTTTCTTGTTGTCGCTGTTCGCCGGAATCCGATGGTGTCGACGACGTTTCCCGACGACCCAGCGAGAACCTCTGATCCATGTGACTCCACTGTTCGTCGTTTGGGTTCATTCCGTGTACCGTGCGCGGGTCGCGACTTTTCCCCGCTGACGCGTAACGTTCCGTTTTCCGTATCGCGACCCATCGAGGCAAGTGAAACTTGCTACATGCTATTCAAAATATTCTTATACTAATTTATCTATTTTCTTATTAAATCTCTAGATAGAATCGAAAGTCTTGAATTTCAAGTTAACCGCATAACGTTCCGTTTACGTATTTTTTGATCTAGAACTTGAAACTTAATTGTTGCATCTAGTTGTTTATACCTAGTAATCACATGTATATGTTAGACCACATGATCACAATTGTTTTATAGCCATGATACCCTTTTCCCCTAGTATTAACCTATCGGACATCCGTGTGCATCTTTAACCGGTTTAGTTACAATTGCATCCATTGAACATATTATACATGTCATCGCATTCCTAGATTGCTCAATACTTATTAACCTGATTGTTAACATTCATATCTGTCATATTGTATTCATATAATGCTGAAACCATCTCTTAAAACACAAACTGATGACCGTACAGCCAAGTAGTTTAATCTGCACATATTGCTTAACCTATTACATATGCCAATTTATTGTGTTGTTGATACCTATGCTTGTTTATTTATAACCATGATTATGCTAGTTGATTATGAGCACCCACATGATATCTTTTACACCCTGACAAGACTTACTACACACATATTACTTGACCCGACATGGTACCGTACACTATTTGACTTGACCTGATGTACCATGGCTTGACCTGTTACCTAATCTTGTGTCTAATGCCAACAAACCTGACATGTGGTCCTTACGGACCGTTCCTGTTGTCTATCCAGACAAACCTGCACCTACCTGCTCCTGTGTTGGCATTAGTTCTTGATTACTTAAAATACCTGACTCGAACACATATAAATTGGGGGTATGGGGAAATCAATGATGAAACCTGACCTATAACTCGACAGTGTGCTACCTTTATTGATCAGTTTTAGAGGCTGGGCCAGCCTTGGGATGATGCTGCTGACATCATCCTTCGTTATCCATTACCTTTTAGAGGCTAGGCCAGCCTTGGGATGATGCCATGGACATCATTCATCTTTACCCTTTTTCTTTAGTGCCTAGCGGCATGTCTCGGTTTCAGCCCGAGAATCTTCACCGTGATCCCGGGCACGCACGGGATACTATTGAGTTACATCGATGATTCATCTAATTGATTTCAAAGACTTAAGAGTAGATAACCCAACAGACCAGTTTAGTTTACTCACTGCACACTACCCTTCACTACCCTGATTTATATTGCCGTTACACTTGTTTTGCCATTCATGATTATATTTGCATTGCCTGTTATCCTGTTTATATTTTATTACTTGATGACATGACGCGCTGACGTCTGGGTTTTGCATGGCCCAGATTCCGTACCTTTGCTGCAGTCCGAGCAGGAGTACTTCAGCCAGCAGGCTGAGCAGTGAGGATTCAGTAGTAGTTAGTTCTTTTACTTTCAGCATTTTATTCCTGATGTGAGCACGCATTATGGGACATACATTCTAGTTATTTTGTATTGGATCCTTTGCTTCCGCATTTTATTTATTCTTGAATCATTTTATTTTGGCTTATGGACATGTATTAGATAGTTATGTTTTGTTCTTGATATCTCTACAGCCGTAATGTAACTGTGGATGGATACTTCCTACCCACAGGTAGCATGGTTGGCTATGTCATGTGCCCATCTTAGCGTACTCTGGGAAGCGGGGCGTGACATGGTTCTTTTGGTATCAGAGCCATAGGTTAGTCGGGTTGATTCTTTTTGTAGTTGGGTATTGTACCCAATACACGAATCAGAATACTCGTGTTTAGGAAACATGTCCTGCCACCTTGCCGTTTTACCGTTCTTGAATCTAAGTTCTTCCTGATTATATCTTTTACGGTGTGCAAACTTCCTTTGCATATCGACTCGAAACCTGATTCCTTGTTATCTCTAGAACTTAGGCGACTTGGGTGGAGTTATGTAATTGTAGCTATGATACCGCGGCATGGTTACAATGCGGTATTCTATTTAAGTAACTCGGAGTTCTAGCCTTGATTTACAATTTTGAATCTGTTATCATGCTAATCCTTGGGTGTTTTGATTTCAGGAACATGGCAGACAAGAATCTGAAGACGTACCAAAGGCGTGTTGACGAAGCCACTATACTTGGAGTAATATGTGGGATGTTGGAGAACCAAAGGCGGCAGACCGAGCTAAACCAGCAGCAAGCTGACTCCTTACAAGAAGGTTTACGGACCGTTCAGCAGTCCGTGAACAATGTGGTGGCCAGACCATTGGATCGTGTGGGAACCGTAGCGGATTTCAGGAGACTGGGTCTGTCTGTCTTTACTGGTTTGGAGGAGCCGTTGCCAGCGGAGTAGTGGCTGGTTGACACGGAGAATCTACTCATTGCGGCGCAGATCCCAGATGAGAAGAGGGTGGATGTAGTATGCATTCAGTTAGTGGATTATGCCCGCGAATGGTGGCTTGTGGAGGAGACCCGCTTGCCCAAGCCGATCAAGTGGGCGGATTTTTCGAAGAGTTTCCTGGAGAAGTTCTTCCCGCGGACAGCACGGGAGGAAATGGAAGAGAAGTTCATCAGTCTAAAGAAGAATGGTGCACCCGTAGATGTATATGCAGCTGAGTGGACACGGCTCAGTAGGTTCGCTGGACCTTTAGTTTCCAACGATGCAGACATGGCATGGAGGTTCATGCGCAGCTTGGATGTGGATATCCAGAGGCAGATTGTCTCCCTGGGTTTGACCACTTTCTCACAGGTACTTACGGCAACTCGAGAACATCAGAGCTTATCTGGGAAGACTGGGAGTTCACAGCAGACAGCAATTACAGTACGGAAGCCGACGTTTGCACCGAACCGAGTACATGGACACAGGGGTATTCCAGTGAACCGTCGTGGTGTAACACCCATGAAGAGGCCGGCTGTTGTTGACCAAAGAAAGAGCGTGATTTGTAACTACTGCCATTTACCCGGTCATGTGCAAAGAGACCGTCGAAGGAGGCAAGGGCTTTGTTTGGTTTGTGCAGTGGCGGATCACACTATCAACGCTTGTCCGTTGAAGTTTCGCACAAGGAATGACATTCAGAAGCCACCGCAGAAACCGTTTCCGGGACAGAAGCAGCTGACTCAAGGACCCAATCAGGCTTGAGCTTTTACCTTGACGGCTGAGGAAGCTAAGGCTTCAGGAGAAGTTGTTTCAGGTATTCTACTCGTTCATGGTTTTCCCGCATTAGCGTTATTTGATTCTGGTGCATCCCATTGTTTTATGTCGTCCAAGTTTATAGCTACACACTCGATTACCTGCACGACCCTATCTAGTTTATGGGACATACACATTGGGAATGGGAAAATCATATCTAGTAGAGAGTGTAAAGATTGTGCAGTTGTTGTTTGCGGACGGGAGCTTTTTGCAGATTTCTTGGTGATTGACACGGGCGGCTATGAAGTCGTCTTGGGAATGGATTTTCTCGGCACTTTCCATGCTTACATTGATTGTAGGGCAAAGAAAGTAATTTTCCAGATTCCCGGACATCCCGAGTTTATCTTCACTGGAGGAAGCAGTTCTGTCGGGCCAGTCGAGTTTAGGGCTAGGCCGACAACTAATATTCTTGCATCAATGGAGGTTGATAATAGTGAAGAGCCAGCTGTTGTTCGAGATTTCTTGGACGTATTTGAAGATATATCAGGTTTACCGCCGAGGCGAGACGTGGAGTTCGCGATTGATCTTGTTCCTGGTGCAGCGCCAGTTTCTAAAGCGTATTACCCAATGGCACCAGTGGAGTTGGAAGAAGTTAAGAAGCAGATTACTGAATTGCTCGAGAAGGGTTGGATCCGAAGAAGTAACTCGCCTTGGGGAGCTCCAGTTCTTCTAGTTAAGAAGAAAGATGGCACAAGAAGGATGTGCATCGACTATCGAGAATTAAACCGGGTGACTATTAAGAACAAGTACCCGATCCCTTGCATTGGCGAATTATTTGAGCAGCTTAGTGGCGCGAGGGTATTCTCGAAACTGGATTTGCGATCCGGATATCATCAGGTCCGAGTGAAAGCAGAGGATATTTGCAAGACGGCGTTCCGAACTCGGTATGGACATTACGAGTACTTAGTGATGCCCTTCGGTATGCAAGTTGCTTAAGTCCATTTATAGACTGAAGCAGGCATCGCGGAGTTGGAACATCTGTTTTGATGAGACGGTCAAAGAATTTGGCTTTATCAAAAATCCAGATGAACCATGTATTTATAGTAAAATTGTAGCACGAACTGTTGTATTCCTCGTTTTATACGTGGATGACATTCTCTTGATAGGAAATGACATTCCTATGCTACAATCTGTCAAAGGGTTCTTGTCACACAAGTTCTCCATGAAAGACCTGGGTGATGCCTCTTACATTCTGGGGATCCGGATCTATCGTGATAGGTCCAAGAGGATATTAGGACTTTCACAGTCCAGGTACATAGACACCATACTGAAAATATTCAGTATGGAAGATTCCAAGCGTGGTAATTTACCGGCTTGTCACGGGATCACCCTCTCCAAAGAGATGTCTCCCAAGACTGATTTGGAAAGGGATCGCATGTCTATTATACCCTACGCCTCTGCGGTAGGCTCTATAATATATGCGATGTTATGTACCAGACCAGATGTAGCTTATGCACTGAGTGTAGTAAGCCAGTATCAGTCAAACCCTGGGGAGAAGCACTGGATAGCGGTAAAGAACATTCTGAAGTACCTGAGAAGGACTAAGGATATGTTTTTGGTTTACGGAGGAAAAGACCTCCAGATCGAGGCCTTTGCTGACTCCATCTTCCAGAGTGACAAGGATGACTCCAAATTCATGTCGGGTTATGTCTTTACTCTCAATGGAGGGGCGGTGTGTTGGAAGAGTTCCAAACAGGAAACCGTTGCTGACTCGACGATGGAAGCGGAGTATATCGCAGCATCTGATGCCGCAAAAGAAGCCGTCTGGATGAAGAAGTTCTTGACAGAACTTCAGGTGGTTCCATCCATTGTTGATCCAATACCTCTGTATTGTGACAACAATGGGGCTATAGCTTTAGCAAAGGAACCCAGGTCCCATCAGAAGTCCAGACACATCTTAAGACGGTATCACCTGATCAGGGAGATCGTGGATCGCCGGGAGATCGAGGTTCGCAGGGTTGCTACAGAAGATAACACTGCAGATCCATTCACGAAGGCCATACCCCAGACACAGTTCAAGCGGCTGATCGAGATGATAGGTCTTCGATACGCCAGTACATGGCTCTAGTGCAAGTGGGAGATTGTTAGTGTATATGCCCTAGAGGCCATTACTGTATCACACTAGTTTGTATATTACTTAATGGAAGATTGGGATATTCACAGTTGTATAAACAATCTTGCTCAAAATGGTAGTATGCTACTTGGTTTGTTTCTACTTTAATATGCGCATGTGTTTCTCTTAGCATATCGCCTATACATATTAGTGGAGCCCTTAGGATCTTTGCTTGATTACCAGCGTTGTGATGGCAGTCACACTAGTGGGGACTGGGTAATCTTTAAGCACATTCTTATACAGGTCCCTAGTCGTAGGATTATCGAGACGGGGCATCGATACTCCGGAGTAGACTAGAGTGTGCGCTTCTCATCCCAGCAGGGGAGATGGTCTGTCCCACAGCCATCAGTACGTCGTACTGGAGATAGTATGCGGGTGCTCGTTAGGTTACGAGTACACTGGACAGGACTCGTCGGGAACAGTTGGTTGGTACTATACTTATCGTCAGATAACAGTTCCCAGGTGACAGGAGCACAGCTTAGTCCGTCGACTTGATACTGCTACTTCGCCTCGAGTGTATTCCCACTGTACTTTGATTACTACCTGTTCAGTTGATAAAACTGCACATCTGTTATTACATTTTTCCTACCATTTCCATATTTAAAAAAGTCTTTATTATAATATATCATACATATGAGGGTTTATTTGTAAAAATACTATTTTCGATGTGTTGATATATTATAATTAGCATTTGGTAGGAAAATGTATGCAAATAATATCATTGACCAAATCCTAGTAGAACAAAGTCTACTAAATATTATTTAAGTTGTTGTGCAGAATTTTTCCAAGTTGTTGTGCAGAATTTTTCAAGAAATCAAGTTGTTAAAGAAAACTTGCCTAATTAAGAAAGCAAAACTTGGAGATCAAGTCCGGCAGCAACTACGAGAAGATTTCAAAGATCCAAAGATTCCAGAGAACTCCACGTGCCAAGTAGAGAGTAACCCCAGAAAGAAATTGAAGGGCCGAGATTAAATGGCCGCGGATTCGCGGCCATACCCCCCTTGGGCCGCGGATCCGCCGCATGTTAGATGAGTTAGGGTTTGCAATTTTTGTGGGAAAATCTTTACAGTTAGTTTCCATACTTGGAAGCAAAATTTCTGGCTTTGGAACTATAAATAAAGACCGAGAGGCTCTTGGAAAAATCATCAAGTCGACGAGATCACGAAGTCCAAGACGGCTCACGCATCCAGACTGATCATCAACTGTTCGTCTACCTCCTTGGAAGAGATCGAGAAGCAAACTAGTCTTTGTAATCATTTTCTAAGGAATCAAAGTGTAATGAATATTATTGATTAATAAAGGTAGCTTTCTTTTTCTTATTCTATTTCTTCGTAGTTTAATTATGCATTTTCTCTCCATCTCTTTTTCTCCCAACATGCGCGAGTAATTCTCCGCTTGTTAGGGTTCGTAGGATTAGGGTAGGCTAATGGATGATGAACATCTCTAAACCCTTTTTAAGTCCTATAAAGTTTATGAACTTTATCAAAAGAATCATTAACATCCTAATCGGGCGCGCTAACAATTCTTTGTTAGTTCCGACCGCGATTAGAGATTAGATTAATGATTATTTTGGTAAAGGCTAGATATGAACGGAGTTCCGTGTCGAGATAAGGGTTAAGAGTGGGATTCCTTTTCCCTCCAGAAACCCTAATCTACACGCATCACCACCGTTCTAGTTTTAAATCTATTAAAGGATAAAAATGGTAACTTTTAATTAATCGTCCATAACTACAAATCCTAACGAACCCTACAAGCCCCCTTATTATATTAACTACATCCTTAAAATAATCTAGATCTATATTTTTGCATTCTTACTTAACGTAGATCTAGAAACCATTCTTTAAAATTCTTTATCCCTCCTCTCTTTCTCAGCACATCTAAAGTAAGAATAAAAGGTTCCACGTTTCCCAGAGGACGACCCGTACTCATCTCGGTCGAGCTACACACGACACCGTTATTGATTGCGGTTAATTACTACAAGCACACTTTTTCGAACCAATCAAATGGCGCCGTTGCCGGGGATACGTGCGTAATTTTTTATTCTTACTATTTGTGTTGAATTCTTATACGATCAATATCATAAATAAAACAAAACTGCAAATTGTATATTTAACGATTATTGTGTGAATTTTGCGAGGGAATCTGGAGTCACATACTTAAGGATACAGAGAGACAGAGACATTCATCAAGATCCAGAAGAGGACAGGAGGCCACGTAGCAAATTTCATCAAGTGATCTCTCTCTCTCTTGCGGCGGAACCGCGCCCGGAAGTGCACATCGGCGGCGGAAGCGCGGCCAGTTAGAGGATCTAGGGCTCAAAACTTCTCTGGTAAGATTCTAACCTCTTTCTCTCTCCTCTGAAATCCAATAAAATATCTTTTCTGCAGGATTCTTTGCAAAATATCGCCGCTCAAAAATCTTTTTGCAAAGTTTTGTTTTGCGGTTTGTTTTTGCATATTTTAATACGGATTTTTAAGGGGCAAGACCAAAATCCAGATTAGGTGGGGATTTCATCACCCTTCCTAAGCCCCACAAATTACAAACCGAGCATCTGCAGCAACCCTACATTAATTTAAAAAATATCTAGACCAGACTCTAAGGACTGTCGCGCTCAATAAGGACAGAGGAAGGTCGTGGGTAATCTATCGCTTATCCGCATTACTTTTGTAGTGTCTAGGCAAGTGTGTCTAAGGCGAGCGGTTACTTAATTAGGACCACTACTTTCGTAGTGGGGAGCCTCCCACTCACCCGGCACTTACCTAGCTACAAGGGTAGTAAAGAGGCAGTAGAGAATTGATCCTACGGCTTGTCCTTTGGAAGTTTAGGAGCGGTCTAGAGACTGGACCTAGGTAACCATAGTTCTAGGGTTGTTTGTGCATTTTTGTGTGATTTGTCTAAATCCGTCATTTTTCAAAACAAACCAATTATTTTCTCCCCTTCCCCCTTCTTCTCTTCTTATAATGGGTGACCTAAACAGAAGAACACTTGCCAAGCTTTGCTGTCCACAACCAGATATCTCTTGTTTTCGTAATCCCTTCGGTATACCGTCCGGCTCTTCCATGTCCTTAAGAGATCATATAGAACAAGTAGGAAGAAACAGTTGGCCACCTCAGTCTAGGTCTTATCATCCGTATCCTAATCCTACACCTGTTTCAGTTCATACCCAGAGTGAGGAAGTTCCTAGACGAATGTCCATTGCTGAGCACATAGCTAGGTCTAGAGGCCAAAGTTTCAACCTGGACCAATATCAACCATCACCACCACTGTCCAGAGAAGAGTTTGATATGTGGTTTGTGGCATATAAGATGTCTATTGAAAATAGACAACCAACCAACCCATATCAATACTCTTCTTATCATAATATTGATCCTACTTCTACCCAAGTTCCGCAACCATTCTATTCCTATCAATCCAATCCGACTTTTCCACCTTCTCTAGACAGTTCTTCTAATCAGTCATTTGGGAGTTTTAATTATCCACAGGAATTTCAATCTTATACTGAAACCCCTTATCAACCCAAGACTAGTCTGGAGCAGACATTAGAAAATTTTTTGGAACTGTCGAACCAAATTAGGAAGGATTTGGGTAGTGAGACAGAGATGTACACCCTTCCTAATCAAACCTCTCCATTCCAAACTGAAATCCACAACTCCAGTTTCATAGATTCATCAAGTACACCAAATAGAATGACTGATAAGTTGTGTGACTTTGTAGTGTTTGATTTACCCAACTGTGAAGGGTCCATTTCAAGTGAAACCATACCCAAACCTTGTGATCTCTACACCTCCACTCTTGAACCAAAACTGATTGAAAACCATACTTTTGATGAGGTGTTTGAGAATTTTAACCTTCACTTGAATGAGGTGATTGACGTTGGGGATATATTGATTGATGAAACCGAAATTTTGGATGATTTTGTCCCACCAATTCATCAAATCCTTTCACTTCCTTGTGGTCATCATCTTGAGCCTTTAATTCTTCCCGAACCCCAAATATGTCTTGAAGTTGATGATAATGGTATACCCGAAGATCAGACCGAAATACAGCCTCCATTTTCCACATCTGGTTCAGCAACACTTGACACACCAATTTGTTTACCCATTTCACCTTCTACTTTCTCCGGTTCTTCTTCTGTTCTTATAGTTTCAGTGAGTTTTGATGAATCACAATCCGTTAATTCAAGTTCAATAATACCAGAAATTCAACTTGATTTGGATATTTTTGAAAATGAGGTAGATGAGTTTTTCAAATCCTCTACCTCAATAATTTTTGATGAATCAAATAGGATAAATTCTGGCACAAAACTCTTTGACAGCAAAATGTTCAATCACACCATTGATAAAAGTTTTGAAGAACTTTTTGCTGACGAACTTGAATTTTTAAACAATACGGATTTTGTGATTGATCAATCTCCACCTATAGAGGTTGAACTGTCACCATTCTCTCTTTCTAATCATTCACATTCATCCTCATTCTTTCTTTTCTCTAATTTCAAACCCTTTCCAGACCACCTCTTATCCCTTCCCCATTTTTTCTTGACTTGATACAACACATTCTTCCACCAACCTATACGCTATACTGATAAAATCTTTGAATGGTTGGTGTTAACTTTTGGTCTTTGTAAAGTCTTACTTTGACCAAATGACTCACCCCCTCTTAAAATGCTTCGTATTGTCTAACTCATGTTTGAGGGGGGGTATATTTTTGGCTCTTGAACATAACTTTTGTCCTCAAATTTGTGAGCCAAAAATAAGTTTGGGAGAGGATTTTCACTTTCATATATTCTTGCCCCCACTAATAATGTCCTCCCAAGCTTACAGGTTTTTGTGATCCAGCAAATAGCAACAGTGAGGACACTGTTGTAAACAAGTTTGGGGGAGGTTTGTGCTTATTTACGCATACTTTGCATTATACTATATTTAAGCACAATTTTTTTTTGATAATAAAAGAGTAGAAAGTGAAAAATTACATCCAAAAGATAGGAATAGTTTAAGAAAACCAAGAAAATTAGAAGTTTGCTTAAACGAACTGGTAATAAGTAGTTATGAGCTGTTGTCCCAAGGGTTAGTAAGATGAAGGAAGTCACTAATCTGAGAATAAAAATAAGTATGAAAAATACTTTCTATTCTGGAAGCCAAACATTTGAATGTTGATACCCTACTATATGCACTTACACACGTCTTGAAACTCGGGATAGTAGAGGATACCTTGAAATGCTCTTGTCGAAAAGCCAAAGTATGAAGGAAATAAAAAAATAATAAATGAAGAAAAATATAAAAATGGTGAAAAGAAAAATGAACACTGGTTTTGTTATCGCCAAGGCAGCAATAAAAAAATATTGCGAGGGTGCCTCTTCACCTAGTGCCCTAAGGCCAACTGGTCTGGGAGTCACTGCTAAGCCTTAGGTGGTGCAAGACGAGGAAAATATTATCACCTAATCAGCAAGCACATAAGTAATCGGTCGGTTAGTACCTCAAGAAGTATTAAAGGTCGCATGAAAATGTGTGAGCAAATCTAAATATTCATCAAGTTAAAGTACCGAGGTAGATGGACAAGAGTATGATAGCTTGAATTGAATTCTCCGAGTGTAGGGATGTCCATTACACACACGTAGGGTTATATGATCGATGTTTGGATGAAAGGTAGGAATGAAGAATAAAGATGATGTTTTATTGAGAGATGATGTGATTTCTAACATTTTTCATGACTATTAAGATAGGGCTCATAACAACTGAAAAGCTAGTGTAGTTGGAAACTCTAAATTTTCAAAGTATTTCTTTTATGGTTCTTATCTTTATATGTAAATTTCACCATCTCTCTTTTATTATAGGATTTTATGGGTGTAATCCGCTGAAAACCCTCAGGAGACAACACTCCTCCTACTAGGGACACCTAAAGGTTTAACGGCTTGTTGCACGTGCTAAGTGCAATCGTGTTTGCCTACGAAAGTGTGCTTAGTTTTTTCCTTTCTTTTTCTCCTTCTCTTGAATAAACTAGTTTGCTCGGGACGATCAAAGATAAGTTTGGGGGTATTTGTTCAGTTGATAAAACTGCACATCTGTTATTACATTTTTCCTACCATTTCCATATTTAAAAAGGTCTTTATTATAATATATCATACATATGAGGGTTTATTTGTAAAAATACTATTTTCGATGTGTTGATATATTATAATTAGCATTTGGTAGGAAAATGTATGCAAATAATATCATTGACCAAATCCTAGTAGAACAAAGTCTACTAAATATTATTTAAGTTGTTGTGCAGAATTTTTCCAAGTTGTGCAGAATTTTTCAAGAAATCAAGTTGTTAAAGAAAACTTGCCTAATTAAGAAAGCAAAACTTGGAGATCAAGTCCGGCAGCAACTACGAGAAGATTTCAAAGATCCAAAGATTCTAAAGAACTCCACGTGCTAAGTAGAGAGTAACCCCAGAAAGAAATTGAAGGGCCGAGATTAAATGGCCGCGGATCCGCGGCCATACCCCCTTGGGCCACGGATCCGCCGCATGTTAGATGAGTTAGGGTTTGCAATTTTTGTGGGAAAATCTTTACAGTTAGTTTCCATACTTGGAAGCTAAATTTTTGGCTTTGGAACTATAAATAAAGATCGAGAGCCTCTTGGAAAAATCATCAAGTCGACGAGATCACGAAGTCCAAGACGGCTCACGCATCCAGACTGATCATCAACTGTTCGTCTACCTCCTTGGAAGAGATCGAGAAGCAAACTAGTCTTTGTAATCATTTTCTAAGGAATCAAAGTGTAATGAATATTGTTGATTAATAAAGGTAGCTTTCTTTTCTTATTCTATTTCTTCGTAGTTTAATTATGCATTTTCTCTCCATCTCTTTTTCTCCCAACATGCGCGAGTAATTCTCCGCTTGTTAGGGTTCATAGGATTAGGGTAGGCTAATGGATGATGAACATCTCTAAACCCTTTTTAAGTCCTATAAAGTTTATGAACTTTATCAAAAGAATCATTAACATCCTAATCGGGCGCGCTAACAATTCTTTGTTGGTTCCGACCGCGATTAGAGATTAGATTAATGATTGTTTTGGTAAAGGCTAGATATGAACGGAGTTCCGTGTCGAGATAAGGGTTAAGAGTGGGATTCCTTTTCCCTCCAGAAACCCTAATCTACACGCATCACCACCGTTCTAGTTTTAAATCTATTAAAGGATAAAAAGGGTAACTTTTAATTAATCGTCCATAACTACTAAATCCTAACGAGCCCTACAAGCCCCCTTATTATATTAACTACATCCTTAAAATAATCTAGATCTATATTTTTGCATTCTTGCTTAACGTAGATCTAGAAACCATTCTTCAAAATTCTTTATCCCTCCTATCTTTCTCAACACATCTAAAGTAAGAATAAAAGGTTCCACGTTTCCCAGAGGACGACCCGTACTCATCTCGGTCTAGCTACACGCGACACCGTTATTGATTGCGGTTAATTACTACAAACACACTTTTTCGAACCAATCACTACCCTACCACGACTCAAAGGAGTCGTGTAAACAGGTAGTAGTTGGGTGCAGTCCCGAAGCACTTGTAGGCAGTAGCGGTTAGATAGGATTCGTCTCTCCCGGTATTGGGGGTTGATATCGCGCTGTGTTTAGGAGAGCCATTACACAAAGTCCCTGGGCAGAGCAAGCGAGAATTACTGGTAGTGTTTCCAGTAGTTTCTCAGGGTGTTCTGGGCTACACTCTGGCATGACTTGTACCGCTATTAGGGGTCTGACGTTTACCGCCTCCTAGGCCCGACATGCGATACTCATAGACGAACAGACCGGACTGTACGGAGATTGTCACATTCAGGATTAGTAGGAGTTCGGATGGGTTCACCTCATCAGTCTTCTTATTGGTATCTACCTGGGGACCGTTACGTACAGCTAGTATCGCTTGCGGACTGTGGTTAAACCCACTGCTAGCGTAGTGTCGAGTCTTTAGAGTCCCACACAGAGGGTTGTTCGCCTTTGGGCAAAACAGAGTAGAGGTCGTATGGTTTTGCGACGGGGTTCGTTCACATCCGCGCACTTGTGCACGTTTGGTGTCCGGGCAGTTATTACTAGCGGGCTTTGGCTTAAGCCAGATCCTAGTATTTGTTTTGGGATTGGTTTTGTCTCATTGTATTCTTGTTCCTCGGAACACGGATGCGGGTGTGTATGCACAGTTGACAGAGGCAGAGGAATCTCATTAGGGTTTTTGACAGTTGACTTTTTCTAAACCCTAATAAGAATGAGGAATATGATTTATAATATTAATTAAGGATAATTGTGCCATTGTTAGGTTGACAATTTGACTTTGGTTGACAATTTGACTTTTGTTGACCATTTGACCATGATCATTTCTTTTGCAAGATGCTTCTTGATTCTTGCAAATTGTATTTAATGTGAAATGATAATGGTCATTTCAACTAACCATCACAATTTTCTTTAATTATTATTATTATTATCATTTTCTCTCATATGAGAGCATGGTTGCATTATTATTCTCATTCTCTCTTGCTCTTTCTCTCTCATGCTTAGCTCTTCCTCTTCCTCTCTCAAAGCTCTCATCTTTCATGTGTTGAGAACCATGAGGTTGTGAGATAAAACCATCAAAACTTCTCTCTACCCATTATAGGGTTCTTAGTTTAGCAAGCCAAGCACTCTAGTTACCTCTTGGTTGAGGTAGGAGCTCAAGATAGAGGCCTTCGGGTGGATCTTTCTTCGGCAAAGAGAAGACGACGAGGAGGATCCGTCTACACCACTCCAAGGAGAAAGCAAGAAGGAGGACAACAACAAGAAGAGAAGGAGTTCAAGATCTAGGTATAACCATCTAACATAGTAGTTAGAACTTGTAGCTTGTTTGTTAGTTTTTGTTTAGCAAAGATCCTCTAGTCCATGTTACCTTGTGTTAAAAATCCGTTTTTTACCTATTCCGCCTCCCCGTAAGCACCGGGGTGGGTAACGTGGACTTACATAATTGATGGTCGGGAAGATCATGGTCGTCTCCGTAGGTTCGACTCCGGGCAACAAGGACACCCGCCACTTCCGCCCGGTCATGACTTTAAGTGATCCGCCCTACAAGAAGTGCAAGAACGACGATCCAATCACCTTCACCAACAAGAACCTTTATGGCATATCTCTCCCGCACAATGGTCCTCTTGTGATAGCATCCCGGGTAAACCGGTACAAGGTCTGGAGAATGTTGGTCGACTCAGGGAGTTCGTTGGATATCCCGTTTTACGACTTTTTCCAGCGTATGGGATTAAATCCGTCCGACCTCCAACCGACCTCCCACGTCCTCTCCGGGTTCACAAACCATTCCGTCTTGGCCGAGGGATCATCACCCTCCCTCTCAATATCGGGGAATCAGGCAGAACGCAAACCATACCGGTGAATTTTCTTGTTGCCAAGATCCCATCGTCCTGTAACATCCTTTTGGGGCGTCCCACCCTAAACACCCTCCAGACTCAGATCTCAACCTATCACCTCACGCTCAAGTTCTGTCACGACCCGAAATTGGCACGTGACGGCCCTTGAACTACGCAACGTCTACAGGCGTAACGCAATTTAAGTAAGCCGAAAACCCATCAATCTAAACCATCAAAAGTAGTAAGAAATAAGAACATTGTTAAAACTTTTGAAATCTCAAACCAAATTCTTTAAAGTCTAACTTTTCTTCCTTTAAAATTTTGGCAGCATCTCCTTTGTCAAAACCAACCCCAAAAATGGGTACAACAAAGATATAAATAAAACATCCCTAAACGGGAGCAAAAACACGCCTAAAGGCGGAAAACAACCACAACAACCGATATACGACGCCGTAGCGAAGAAATAAAAGACGGTATAAATAAAACTGCATAAAAGACCTCCAAATCACAACATAATATACATTATCGTCCCCACATCAAGTCTTTAAATCATACATGATAATGGTAGATGGAGAGTACATGGTACAACAAAAATACAATAAACAATATCGGATAGTCGCAAAACCCACCTATAGCAAAACAACACACTGTGAACCGAAGCGGTATCCGCAGCAAAAGATGATATGATAGGTGAAAATAGCCCTGCCTCTGACTACTCTAAGGAACAACCTGCAAAACAGTATGGCACAACGGGGGTGAGTTGCCAACTCGTGAATAGTAAATAACATATGCAGATAATCACAAGTATGCACGTGCAACGCGAATCTAACATATGCAAACCAATAGCAATAAATGGTCATATGTATGCAACAGTCATGGAAGGTACTCTAGCAGGTACAACTAATACATGAAACAATAATATGACAATATGGATATGCAACAGTCATGTAATGTACTCTATCAGGTACTACTAATACATGAACAATGAATGACAATATGTATATACAACAGTCATGAAAGGTACTCTATCAGGTACTACTAATACATGAAGCAATGAATGTCAATATGTATATGCAACAGTCATGGAAGGTACTCTAGTAGGTACAACTAATACATGAAGCAATAATATAAAATAAATGCGGAGTATGGGGTAAAACATGTCATTCTCACGGAATCCTGACCTCGTGATAGGACTAAAGTCCATCAAGACAAATCCAAATCCCAATTTTCTCAAATCAGCCCCCAAATTGGCTCTCATATCATGTAAGTCTCATATATCCTGAGTGTCCAATATCAAGTAAATCTCATATATCCTGTATCCAATATCAAGTGAATCTCATATATCATGTATCCAATATCAAGTAAATCTCATATATCATGTATCTAATATCAAGTAAATCCCATATCTCCTATATCGAATATTAAGTAAATCTCATAAATCCTATATCGAGCACATAGGCCCCTCACATCGAGCACATAGCCCCGAGCACATATGCCCCTCTCATCGAGCATATAGGCCCCGAGCACACAGGCCCCTCTCATTGAGCACGTAGGGCCTCTCTCATCGAGCACATAAGCCCTGAGCACATAGGCCCCTCTCATCGACCATATAGGCCTACAATAAAATGAATAAGTATATTTGCATATATCATTATGATGATATATGATGTAGGTGTGTATATATAACAGCATCCCATACCACTGATATATATATACGATGGGTATATATATATATTCAGCGTCCCATACCACCGATATATATACGCAGGAGTAAAACAATCCAGAAACATCATATGAAAACCATATCTCAATGCGAAATCCATGAATATAATATATGCAACATGAAACAGTAATATGAGCGTATAAGGAAAATCGCTATTTAACTGCAACAAGTTATAAAATATATCATGTGGTTCCTAAATTCTCCAAATCCAATATAACATCAAATAAAAGTGAACATGTAGCTATAGCCAGATATATGTGTAAACATGTAGGTATAGCAAGGTATATATATCTACCTATCAGTAATGATGTAATATACCCTCCAGGTATAAGTGTAAGTATGTATGCAAGATGTACATGTAGCTAAGTCTCATATATGGATATACCTATCTCTGATGGTACAATACCATATAGGTATACAGGTAATTAGTATGTAAGTATGTCAAGGCATATGTGTAAGCATGTAGGTATACAGGTATGCTATATGTCATATGCATAAAGGAATATGAATCAATGTCTCAGTGTCCCTAACCAAACAATATCATATATGTATGTGTGTTGTGCGTGTCATGGCAATTATTGACGATGTGTGTGGCATACAATCAGTACTCGTGCAACATGAGCCGTCAATAATAGTGCAGTGTCCTAAGGGTACAAGTCCAAGCACAATAAGTAACTAAGTAATAAGGTGTAAGTGCAAGTCTATATATACTATAGAATATGCGACAATATCATGTCATCTCTAGCCCAGACGCATAACGCCATGCGGGCGATTCCCCTGTAGATGTTAAATCTACTCACCAACGCTCCTGACTAAGTAAAGCCTACCACCTGTTTCCCCTTCTTCGCAGCGCCCGAAGTCTCCGCCTGCGAGCCTAAAACATAACACAACAAAGAAAGTATATATATTAGCAATAAACCCAAAACACGTACAAACTACGCTAACCAACGCGACAACACAAAACTTACTCTCAAGTGTTCATATTGTGGCTAACATGCATAGCGACACAACGAAACCAACTCAGAGCAACAACAACACAGAACACGAACCGTATCGGACAACGTAATGCGTGAAATGAAACACAAGAAAACAAGCAAGTGATCCCAGATTTTGCTATACCAACAATCTGTAAAAGTTGCAAGTACCATGAGACCACACACAACCCCAGAGACCCCTACACTAAAACTCACCACTAACTACCCCACTCTGGCCGCAATTTGCGGCCATAAGCAATAAATTTGCGACCTGAACATGAGGGAATGGGCTCGTAATTTGAGGGTAGGTTCTAGGTCACTACACTAGGTCATTGTGATGGGAACTTTTGCAACAAATACCTGGTTTGATAGCAGATCATCCGAGGCCCAAAACTACACTAAAAAAATACGATATTTGCACGAAACGATACACTACGCGATCTATACTGAAACGAAAAAGCTACGCTACACAAAAAAACACTTAACTAACAGAAAGAGATCATTACCTATCCAAAAGAACTCAAAGATCCTAGCTTTCCAAACTCCAAGGCATCCAAGAAGCAAAACTAGGCAAAAAAGTAATTTTGGTGAGATTTTGTGAAGATTGTGATGGTTTTGTGAAGGAATGACCAAGTGTTCAGTTTAGATAAGAGAGAGATGAAGAAAATGAGAAGGGAATAAGTGTGAAAGAATGAGAGAAGGAAAAGATAAAGAGAAAGAGAGGTGAATGTAAGAGGTGAGTGCACCCTTGCATTAATTTTCACATTAATGCAAGCATGACTCATGTGCCACCTCTTCACACAAACAAAACCCAAATGAAAATATCCTCTCTCTCTCAACAAATATCTAGGATTAGGGTTAAGGTCTTAAACAAGGATTGGATTAAAGCAAAAGAATTAAATTAGGTTAAGTTGTCAAGGTCACTAATCTAGATTACACAAACACACCTTCACATAAACATGCACATGTGTGTGCATGCCATAACAAATAATAATAAATTATTAATTAAATGTTATAAAATGTGAGGAATCCAAATTGGTAAACTTTTTACCAAAAACCCTCATTACCGTCTAAACTAACACTAGTCGAAATCTAAGGCGTTACAAGTTCCCTTTGGACAATGGGGGGTAGGCCGGGCCTACGGAGACCAGCAAACCTCCAGGGTCTATCTCACTTCAACGTCTCCTGGGGAGAAAGAGATTGACGATTTCGAAGATGTGTACGATCCTCAGGAGCCTCTAGATACACGCGATGACCAAAAAGAGATTCGAGGTGCCCCGGTGGAGGCTTTGGTAGAAGTTCCTCTCAGGGAGGGAGACGACGGTCGAACTGTCCAGATCGGCTCACTCTTAACAGGGGGAGCTCAGGACGACCTGATCCAGTTCCTCCGGAACAACTCTGATGTGTTCGCTTGGACCCCAGCGGACATGCCCGAGATTGACCCCCATGTGATCTCCCATAAGCTCAGGGTCGACTCGAATGCCCGGCCAGTCTGACAAAAGAAAAGAAGCTTCACGCCAATGAAGCAGAAAGTGACAGAGGAGGAAGTGGACCGATCGAATTGGCTAGTAAACATGGTCATGGTCAAGAAAGCAAATGGGAAATAGCGCATGTGCATCGATTTCACCGATCTAAACAAGGTCTGCCCCAAAGACAACTACCCACTCTCTCGAATAGATCAATTAGTAGACAGCTTAGTCGGTCATGAGCTACTAAGCTTCACGCCTTCTCCGGTTATAATCAGATCTGGATGAATTCGGCCGATGAAGAGCTAACTTCCTTCACCACCGATCGAGGAGTCTACTGCTAGAGGGTAATGCACTTCGGCCTCAAAAACGTCGAGGCAACATACCAGCGGTTGGTCAACAAGCTGTTCAAACCACAAATTGGGAGAAATATGGAAGTTTACGTCGACAACATACTCATGAAGTCCACCCTATCAGCCGAGCACACCACAAACCTCGACGAAACATTCGATGTCCTGCGGAAGTACAAGATGAAGCTGAATCCAGCCAAATGTGCGTTCGGCGTCACAAGCGGGAAATTCCTTGGATTCATGGTCACCCACCGAGGAATCGAAGCGAACACGGAGAAAATCAGGGCCATCATCGACATGGAGACACCCAATAGCAATGTTGATATCATGCAACTCACGGGTAGGGTGGCTGCTTTGAGTCGCTTCATGTCCAGATCCGGAGAAAAGTGCATGCCTTTCTTTAAAGCCTTAAAGAAGATCCCCAGATTTGAATGGTACGAGGAGTGCCAAATTGCTTTGGAGCAGCTCAAGGCACACCTGGCGACCCCCTGCTTCTTACCTGACAAGTTGAGGGGGATGAGATGTTACTATATCTAGCCGTCTCCGACCAGGCAACCGGCTCCGTACTCATCATAGAATTCGAAGGAATACAAAGACCGGTCTACTACGCCAGCCACATTTTCAAGAACGCAGAGACCAGATACCTGGCCATAGAAAAAATTGTCATTGCGCTCATTGTCACCTCCAGAAAGCTGCGACACTATTTCCAAGCACACACGATCATCTTCCTCACCGAACGACCCTTAGAGAATATCCTCAGTTCCCCCGAATAGTTGGGCAACTTACAGAAATGGAGAGGGAGTTGTCCAAATTCAATATACTGACCAAGACAGGCTATCAAAGCACATGCCCTAGCCGATTTTGTGGCCGAATGTACCATTCCCAATAAGGAAGGAGCGCCAGTGCGGGGCCCTAACCCATGACCCTCAGTCGAAGAGACGTTCGGCCCGATTCCGGACTGGGTACTCTATGTTGACGGTTCCTCCACATAGGAAGGGAGTGGGGCCGGGTTAATCATCCATGGTTCGAATGAGGCAGAGATGGAGTATTTTCTGAGACTTGTCTTTAAGGCATCAGACAACGCAGCAGAATACGAGGCCTTATTAGCCGGGCTACGAATCGCCTCCGGGGAGGGGCTAAAGATGACCAGGATCTGCAGTGACTTCGCGCTAGTCGTTGGCCTGGTGACCGGACGTTTCGAAGCCCGGGAACCACTAATGATGAAATACCTGGCGGAGGTAAAAAGACTTCGGAGAAATTTCGACGAGGTCCAAGTGGAACAGATTCCCATAAGCATGAACGCCGAGGCCGACACACTAAGCAAACTCGCCTCTTCCTATTCGGCCAATCACAAAAGAAACATCCTCTTTGAAGTCACGCTACGACCCAGTGTGGAAGATGGAGAAGTAGTACATCGGATCTATACTACTCAAGGGGATATCCCGAATTGGAGAAAACCCAATGTAGAATTCCTAAAGGATGGAATACTCCCTGAGGACCGGGTCGAGGCCCGCTGGCTCCGTATGAAATCTCGCCACTTCGTGTGGAGCAAAGGAAACCTATACAAAAAGTCGTACACCTAACCTCTACTTCGATACGTCGATCCCGACAAAGCAGATTACGACCTCCGAGAGATACATGAAGGGGTCGGAGGAGCACTGTCACGCCCCGCATCCCGGTAGATGGAAACAATGACGTGGAAAGTCCGCGGCATATTTATCCATAGAAGGTCATTCTCTAAATAAATATACTAAGCGTATTAAAACAATAATACACAATGCAAAAATAAACGGAGACTATAAAATTTTTCAACAAACATCTTTATTTGCATCCACCTTCCAATATTTACAAGTACATGAGTTTCAGCTGGAAAGTAAATATAATAAAAGAAAATAAACATTTGGCATACAGAAACTGAAAGAAAGTGAAGCTGAGATAGTCTTGAGTAGAGATTCGGTTGAAGTCCTCCTCTGTAGCCTCCACGTCTTCTGTTTCGACCATATCTGACGAATATTCCACGAGATGAAAAGTGGGTTGAATGACCGATAGCGAACTAGCGCTCGGTAAGTTCTAAGGAAAAGACGAGTAATATATATATATATATATATATATATATATATATATATATATATGACGAGTAAGAGTATATGTTCATGGGTGAATATGTACTATAAGTCTCTAGATGGTCATTATGTTAACGTTAAGTTCCAAGTGTGAATGTCAATACAGCCGTAGAAGTATTCACAAGCTCAAGAGTGGGGGCCCAGGAGCAGGAAAATACGAGCCTATTTTATGTGTTAGTATCGGGGCTCTAGGCTGTGGATGAGTCAACCCGACTGATATTCGAGTAAAAAAAGAGGTTAATAATACGAGACTCCTGAAGCTCCGTTGAATTCACATAAGAAAATATCCCAAGCACCCGAGCATAAATATATATTATAATTGTAAGATAGCCTTAGTTGATTTGATTGGTTGATTATGACATGTCTTGTTCGAAACCATAGATTGCAAAAGGTGTAGAATGAAGTCGAGTGAGTCGAGTAATATGTGAGTCATGTTGATTGATGTGAAAAAGAGTGCTTGTAGTAAATAAAGTTAACCACAATCAATAACAGTGTCGCTAATAGCTAGCCGAGATGAGTATGGGTCGTCCTTAGGGATGCATGGAATTTTTAATCTTATTTTAGACGAGTTGATTGAAAGAAGGGGAGATTGGTTGTTGATCTACGATATACGGATGTAGAATCTATAAAGAAGAGGCTTGTAGGGTTCATAGAATTTAGTAGTAATGGATGATTAATTAAAAATGACTTCTTTTATCTTTTAATAGATTTAAAACTAGATCGATAGTAATGAATGTGGATTAGGGTTCTTTTGGAAGAAACTAGAGTTTCCCCGTTCTTAACTCTTATCCTTGCATTGATCTCTATTCATGTCTAGCCTTTACCAAAACAACTGTTAACCTAATCTCAAATCGCGGTCGAGACTATCAATAAATTGGTAGTGCGCCCGATAAGAATGTTGACAATTACTTTGCTAAAGTTTATAAACTTTATAAGATATAAAAGAAGTTATAATATTTTTTCATCTATTGATCTATCCTAATCCTACGAACCCTAGTAAGCTAGGAATTACTCACGCATGGTTAAGATAGAAGAGAAGATAAAGAAGGAAATCATATTGTAAATGCAGAAAATAAATGCGAAATAATTAAACTAATGATCTACCTTTATTAATCAACGTTACAAGTACAAATCCTTCGAATTTAGATTACAAGAAGAAGAAGTTGCTCTCGATCTCTGCCTCGTAGGAAGTAGATGTTCCGTCAATATTCACGTTTCTCTATCACGTCGAATCGCGGACCTGTTGTGGATCTCTTGTTCCTTGATGGTGATTTGCTTCGTGTTAAAGGTGATGATCTTTCAAGTGTAGCTTTCGGTCCTTTAAATAGTCATGCAAGCAGAAAACCCTAGATCCCATGTGTTAGGATTTGTTGATACGATCATACCCACAAAATCCAGAATCCTACATCCATAGAAGCGCCGCGGATCCACCGCATTTGGTTAGGTTTGGCCGCTAAACCGCGGCAGCATGGTGGGATCAAGTGATGAAATTTCTTCTGCTATGTGGCGCTGACACGTGAGATCTTTGTGATGTCTGGAATCTTTATATCTTCTCTGAGTCTTTGCCATTCATGATTTTATGATTTGCTTTAGTTTTATCGGCAGATTTTATTCTCGACATCTTGAATATCTTGATCTCCAAACCTGAGCTAACTTTGCACAATATCTCAATTCATAGTATTAGTAATATTTGTTATTTATTTATGAGATATTATCCTAATCATTTTATATGATATGATATTTTAATAATATTGATTAGGGATATTTGATATGACATGCATATTCAAATTACAAAAATTATATTTTCCTTCATAATGTTAAGTATAGTGTATAAACATATGATAAAGAGTATTTTGCAGATAAACCCACATATGTACCATAATTAGCATAAACACCTTTAAGTACTTAACAAAAGTAAGAAAAATATTCCATCAAATGTGCAATATTTTCGACTAAACAAATACCCCCAAATTTAACTTTGATCGTCCCGAGCAAACTAGTTATTCAAGAGAGGGAGAAAAAAAGAAGAAAAACCTAGCACACTTTCATAGGCAATCACGATTGCACTGAGCACGTGCAACAACCCTTTAAACCTCTAGGTGTCCCTAGTAGGAGGAGTGTTGTCTCCTGTGGGTTTTCAGCGGATTACACCCACAAAATCTCATAATAAAAGAAAGAAGATGAAAGTTACATACAAAGATAAGAACTATAAAAGAAAGAACTAGAAAATAAGAATTTCCAACCACACTAGCTTTTCAGTTGCCATGAGCCCTATCTTAATGGTCATGAAAAGATGTTAGAAATCACACCATCCCTTAATAAAATATCGCTTTTAATCTTCCTCCCTACCATTCTTCCAAACATCGATCATATACCCCAACGTGTGTGTAAAATACATCCCTACACTTAGAGAATTCAATTCAAGCTATCATACTCTTGTCCATCTTTCTTAGTACTTTTTAGTCGGTGAATATTTTAGATGGAATTGCTCATACATTCTTCATACGACCGTTAATACTTTTTGAGATACTAACCGATCGATTATCAAATGTGCTCGCTCATTTAGGTGTAATATTCTCATCTTGCAACACCTAAGATTTAGTAGTGGCTCCCAAACCAGTTGGTCTAAGGCACTAGGTGATAAAACACCCTCGCTATAATTTTTTTATACTGCCTTAAGCAATTACAAAACCAGTGTTCATTTTTTTTCACCATTTTCTTCTTTATATTTTTATTTCTCTTCATACCAAGGCTTTTAGACAAGAACATTTCAGGTATCCTCTACTATCCCAAGTTTCAAGATGTGTGCAAGTACGTATAGTTAAATATCAACGTTCAAATGTTTGAACTCAAGAACATGGACTATTTTTCAGACTTATTTTTATCCTCAGATTAGTAATTTCCTTCATCTTACTAGCTCTTGAGACAACGACTCATAACTACTTATTACTAGTCTCGTTTAAGAAAATATCTAACTTTCCTGCTTTTCTCAAACTATTCCTATCTTTCATATGTAATTTTTCACTTTCAAACTTTCATTATCAATAAAAAAATTTATGCTTGAATTTTTTTTATATATATATAGTGCCTAGTGCCAAATGTCATATCAGTAAATACAAACCCCAAACCTGTTTTCAGCAGTGTCCTCACTGATGCTATTCTTTAAGCACATAAACCTGTATACTTGGGAGGAAAATAATATGAGTGAAATAATAGTTAAATGAAAACTATCCCCAAACTTGTTCTTTTGCACGCATGGATATTCAGTTATATCTTAACTCACTCATCTCCATTCTTAGATGAAATAGTGTTATTGAAATATGGAGGTGGGGCGGAGGAAGATTAGTTATAACAAAGCGGCTCCTGTAAAAACAGAAGCTCCTCCGCTGGGTCAGCGGAAAAATACAGTTTTAATCTATGCCCATTTACTTTAAAAATAGAACCGTTTTTAATATTTTCAATATCTAATGCACCGTGCGGGTACACATACCGCACCACAAAAGGTCCTTTCCAACGAGATCTTAGCTTACCTAGATGAAGGTGGATACGGGAATCGTAAAGAAGGGCTTGTTGTCTCGGTGTGAAAGTTTTTCTAAAAAGGTTTTTATCGTGAAACATTTTAGTCTGGTTCTTTACTATAACCGCATTATCGTAAGTTTCATCGTGAAGTTCGCTTAGCTCATTTAATTGCAGCTTCCGATAGCTGCTGGTTTGATCAAAATCAAAGTTAAGCTCTTTAATAGCCCACATTGCTTTATGTTCGATCTCGATAGGAAGGTGGCAAGCCTTCCCAAACACAATTCGGTATGAAGACATATCAAGATCGGTCTTATAAGCGATGCAGAATGCCCAAAGAACATCCGTCAATTTGGTGGACCAATCTTTACGGTTCTTAGAAACCGTTTTTTCCAAAATTTGTTTGATCTGTCGATTGAAGATCTTAGCTTGCCCGCTCGTTTGGGGATGATAGGGCGTAGAAAGTTTATGGTTGATTGAATATTTCTGTATCAAAGCCTTGAAAGACCGATTATAGAAATGCGTCATGTTGTCGCTAATTATAGTAAGATGATGTCCGAATCGCGAAAAGATATTTTCTTTAAAGAACTTAATAACAACCCTGTTGTCATTAGTGCGACACGGTACTGCTTCTACCCATTTAGAGATATAATCAACCGCAAGTAAGATATATAAATTCCCAAAAGAGTTGGGAAAATGGCCCATAAAATCAATTCCCCAAACGTCAAATATCTCCACAACCAAGATAGGTTGGAGCGGCATCTCATTTCTCCGTGAAATCCGACCCATGTGTTGATACCGAGGATAAGTTTTGCAATGATCATATGCGTCTTTAAATAATGTTGGCCAATAAAAGCCATATTGCAAAACTTTCTCCACCATTTTACGTGGACCAAAGTGACCGCCACATGCCTGATCATGGCAGAAAGACAAAACACTGTTGAATTCATCATTAGGGACATATCGACGAATGATTTGATTGGAACAATACTTAAACAAATAAGGCTCATCCCAGTAAAAATGTTTTACTTGGGATAGAAATCAATGATTGTCTTGTTTCGACCAATCGCTGGGTATAAGTCCTGTCGCTAGATAATTCAAAATATCCACAAACCAAGGTTCCCAGGATATGGTCAAGAGCTGTTTGTCAGGAAAGGAGTCGTTTATTGGCAAGGTCAACGTTGCTGAAAAAGAGATGCGTGAAAAATGGTCGGCTACCACGTTTTCACATCCACTCTTATCTTGCATGAAGAGATCAAACTCTTTTAACAACATGATCCAACGTATAAACCTGGCTTTAGCATCCTTCTTCGATAAAAGATGTCGTAGGGCGGAGTGATCGGTGTAAACCACTATAGGCGAGCTAATCAAGTAGGGCCTGGATTTTTCTAATGGAAATACAACTGCCATGAGTTCTTTCTCGATAGTTGTATAATTAATTTGGGCATCGTTTAAGGTCCTACTTGTATAGTAAATTACATGTGGTATCTTATCAATGTGCTGTCCTAAGACTGCACCAATAGCAAAATTTGATGCATCACACATAAGCTCGAAAGGGTGGTTCCAATCCGGAGATGACAGAACGGGGGCTGAAGTGAGGGAGCTTTTAATTGATTCAAAAGCAGCCTCGCAATCCGAATCGAAGAGAAATGTTGTATCCTTGTCCAAGAGAAGAGTTAAGGGTCTAGCAATTTTGCTAAAACTCTTGATAAATCTCCTATAAAATCCTGTATGACCAAGGAAGGATCGTACATCTTTGACGCATTTGGGAGGAGGAAGGTTATGGATGACATCTATTTTAGCTCTGTCTACCTCCATGCCTTTTCGTGAAATGATATGCCCAAGGACTATACCTTCTTGAACCATGAAATGGCATTTTTCCAATTCAAAGTTAAATTCTTATCCTTACAGCGGGTAAGAACAGCGTCAAGATGACGTAGGCATTCCACAAAGGAGTCCCCAAATATAGAGAAATCATCCATAAATATCTTCAGAAAATTCTCGACCATGTCCGAGAATATCTCCATCATACACCACTGAAATGTAGCGGGAGCGTTGCATAACCCAAAGGGCATGCGTCTATAAAAAAAAGTACCGAAAGGACAAGTAAATGTTGTTTTATCTTGATCATTTTCAGTGATGAGGACCTGGTTATAGCCGGAGTATCCATCTAAGAAACAGTAGTATTCATGCCCTGCTAATCGTTCTAACATCTGGTCAATAAAAGGTAGAGAGATGTGATCTTTTCTCGTCTATAATCAATACATACCCGCCACCCAGTTTGGGTGTGTGTTTGGATCAATTCATTAGTTATAACCGTAATGCCAGACTTTTTAGGGACTACATGAATAGGACTTACCCATTGTCTATCAGATATTGGGTAAATTATACCATTATCTAGGCACTTGACGATTTCTTTCTTTACTGCCTCCTTCATAATGGGATTTAACCGTCTCTGTGGGTCTCGGGCTAGTTTGGCTTCATCCATCAAATGTATATGATGTTTAACAATCAAGACTAATCCCTTTGATGTCAGCCATTGTCCAACCAAAAACTTGCCGATTTGATTTCAAGACCGACAAAAGAGCGCTTTCTTGCTCTAAACCTAGAGAAGTGGATATGATCACGGGTAAAGACTCATTCTCACCTAAATATGCATATTTAAGATGAGAAAGTAGCGGCTTGAGATCTAGTGCCGGCGGAGAGACGATAGAAGGTAGGGTAGGGGAATTATACTCGGACTCCCTAAGAGGTTCATAACTAGCGTAGGATATAGACTCGGAAAGCTCAACTGACTTTTGCGATGAGTCAAAGGATTCAAACTCGGGGGTGGACTCGTCAAAGGTGTTCTCACTAGTATGATCATTTTCTAGATCAAACAATGACTCACTAGTGTCATTGAGATCATTATAGCAAAGTTTCTCAACTTCGCAGCTATCGGAAGCTATCTCATTGACAGAACATATATTGATTAGATGAGCAGAATGTTCAGATGGTTGACTTCCTAGCTTGTAAATGTTAAGCTCAATTGTCATCTTCTCAAAAGATAGGTTCATTGAACCGTTACGACAATTTATTACAGCATTGGAAGTTGCTAGAAAAGGCCGATCGAGAATCAACGGAATTTGGTTTCGTGGGTTCGCCACAGGCTGTGTATCTAAAATAATAAAATCCACAGGGAATATAAATTCCCCAACTTTGATTAACACGTCCTTGTTCCCTCATAAAATTTCGGAAAAGAAACCCCAATGGGGCATCATGTGCTCACACGTGACCAAGGGTCACGTGCTGACACGTAATGGTTTACTGGGAACTCTGTTATAATAGAATTGAATTCTAATCAACGGGAGTCACGTGCCCACACGTGAAACCCACTGAAAGGTATTAAAAGATATAATAAAAACTAAGGAAAAACCCCAATGGGGCATCACGTGCTCACACGTGACCAAGGGTCACGTGCTGACACGTGATGATTCCTTAGTTCTTTAAAATAACAGAATTAAATTCTGGTTAAAATGTTAATCAAGGGGGGTCACGTGTGAACACGTGATGGGTTCCTAAGCTCTTTAATTAATAGAATTAAATTCTATTTAAATGATCAAACAATGGGATCATGTGATCGGCTTTCGAAGCCTTCTGAACTAATAGAATTAAATTCTAATTAAGAAGGAATCGAGAACCCTAATTAGAAAATATTTCTGTAAAAAAAGATTGTGCTCTGTAAAATGGAACGCCGTTGGATTAAAAATCCAATGGTGATTAAAAAATCACCAATTTATAGAAAGATTCTATACAAGGAAAGATTTCCCTGAAATTCACCAAGAACAAACACTTATTTGAATATTCTGAATATAAAATAAAGGAAGTCTGGCCCCATCTCCTGATGCCTCACGTGATCCCACGTGACCAATTCAATTTTAGTGTTTAACACTACTTTAAGCACTTTTTCCTTAGTGTTTTCAGCACATCACGTGAGAGCACATGATCACCAAATATCCTCTAGTGTTTAACACTATTTTAAAAACCAAGCTTAGCCCAAATTGGTTAGGTTTTCTAGAGGAAAATCTCCCCTTCAAATGAACCTTAAAATCCAGAGCTAAAATGAATGGTTAGTGCTCAGCAAAAGACTAAATGTTGTCAGAACCCCCAGACCCCTGTTTAGCATTGCTAAATAATGGGGAGGTTGAACCCAGACAAATGTTCAACAGTCCAACAAAGGGCCAACATTTCAGACTTAATTGGACTTAGCCCAAGTTGGCCATAAGTCCTCAATTCAGATTTAACTGAGCCAATGTTCTCATAATCTAATTAATTGATCTTAGTTCCAAATTGGACTACAGATTTCCCAATCAACTTTGGTTCAAGGGTACATCTCTTCACTCCTTTGATATTTGTCGTTGTAATCCTTCAACGTCTTCAGAGAGGTGACGGATCCCGATAACCAATCATTCCATGGATCGTGGTGTCCTTAAACTCATGGACTATGATGTCCTTATCCTCGGACTGTGGGGTCCTTTTAAACCCATTGACTATGATGTCCTTAACCTCGGACTGTGGGGTCCTTTTAAACCCATGGACTATGATGTCCTTAACCTTGGACCGAGATGTCCTTAACCTAACATTTGACCGTAATGTCCTTAAACTAATCGAACGCAATGGCCCTAAACTAAACAATAGAGTCCAAATGCTCTTTTGTTGGATCTAAACGATCCCGTTAAGTTGATCTTAGTCTAAAATTAGAGTAACGTATCCTTAACAAACGTTTAAGTTGATCTTAGTCTCAAACGAGACTAACGTATCCTTAAACCCAACCCCAAACCCAAATCTAAGAAAATACGGATTTGGACTAATCCACGCCCTACGGGCGACAATATAAATTAGTCTCCGTATACAATCTACGGGCAACCAAAAACAAAACAAACACACACGACACGAAGTGACCATCTGGAGAAGGAGAAAGTTGTTACCGCGATGCGGTAGCGTAATTAACTGCAGGGGCTTGCGTCTGCGGGGAAGAGCGTCCCCACAATCAAAAACCCCTCAACGAGGGGGAATCCGGCGAAGTCTGCTACATCGGCCGCATCCGTTTAAACCTTCGATACGTGGTGTGATAAATCAACTTGGCATCTTCGGAGAGGTGGACGGATAGCACCAATTAGCATCTGCCCTCAAATTCAGGCAAGACGGACCTACGCGGTCGCGTCTATGTGTTTCGGAGGAGAACAGATTCTGGCACGCTCGGTGGGACCTTTTCCTCTTTCCACTCCACACTTCGTGTATCGTGTTCACAAATGAATCGTGGTTTAATATGGTTGTCCTTGGGTTCGAAGTACTAAGATTTGGTTTTGCTATCGTGCAGAAAAAAGAGATGGCCTCTAACTGCTCCAGCTGCAACTGCAACTCACGTTCCACCTCATCTGGAGGTGTAACCTATGGGCCCAAGCGGCCTCCCTTTTCAAAATGCTAGTGGAGCAAGTAACTCAGGCCACCACTGGGCTGTTCTTTGGGACCATGATCCCACTGATGAGATTCAGTACCCCGCTGCTGTCACAAGAAACCCCAAAGAAGTCGGTCTTTGATCGACTTACCACTGCCGCAGCCTCTCTCAACGGGTTGCCCAACTTCAATGCCTCAGTTTTCAACAGACTGGGCCAGAACGTCAACAAGCCCGCAATACCTGAAGCAGCCATCCCGAAGCGGATATCCATCTCGGATCAAGCGGACGAAATCATCGGAGAGGCTTCTCCTGCCAAGAAGTCAGTCTTCACAAGGTTGGTCGTTCCGGCTCCCGCTCCAGGTGAAGTCATCAAAGCTGCTTCCCCCGCCCAGAGGTCTGTCTTTGACAGATTGGACATCGCTTCTCAACGGGCATCGGTCTTTAAGAGGCTGACGCCGGTGACAACACTACGCCAACACAGGGGGCATGAGGAAGTCACCCCTACAGCTGAGACAATCCCAACGGCTCGACACGCTCGACGTCGCCACTGGCGCCGAGTAAGGAAGGCTGGGGGCAGCTCCCCATCTGGACTAACTCCACCAGCTCCCATGGTGGAAATCAATGTTGCTGTTCCAACTGGGAATAACTTTGAACAGCTTAGGAGGGTTGGCAAGAACTCTCCGACTGCCGTGCTGAAAAGATCTCCTCCACCTATGGAGATTGCTACAGAAAAGAAGCCAGAGCAGCCCCCTCAGCGCCTGTCCTCCAAAATTTACAAAGTTTGGCGACAGGTTTAGGAATCGATGATTGACCAAGACTATTCTCGCCGACCAAAGAAGCTTAAAGCTCGGCAAGAAAAGAGCTATCCCGTGGTACCCCAGAAGATGTCATCCGTCTGGGTGCCCGCTGCAACGGCTCCCTCAACGTCAACCGCTCACAAGAGAAAGAGGCCGGAGAAAGCCCCTATAACCGCGGCGAACCGCAAGGACGCTGAACCTAAACGCCCTAAGTCTGGGGGCATGGTAACACATACCGTTTATATGGAAAAGAGGAAAGCCGTGTGATCGCACGCTTTTGGCGTGTCGGATGTTCAAAGAATTAAAGTATAACCACGATCAGGACGGTGTCGCTATGCAGCTAGCCGGTTGAGCACGGGTCGGTCCACAGGGAGATGGTGGTATTTTACCTTCTTGTCTTAGACGAGTCAATAAAGAATTTGTGTATGTTTGTTTCTAACCTATGTGCTTATTTGCAAGTATAAAGTTGTTAAGAAAAGATACGAGATTGTAAGCTAAGGAAATCCGTACTCAAAACCTTTGAGCCGATTCTTGACCAATTGAAGCTTGAGCAATCGGCAACAACGTGGATTAGGGGATTTAAGCGCGGTATTCGTGGAATCCGGCTTATTTACCCTTGTCCTTCCGTTCTTGTCTCTTGCTTTCGGCTCCGGCCAAACCGAACGCAACCGGTCGCGGTTAGGAATCACCGTTACCTTGTCAGGGTACGGTGCCTAACGGAGCGCTTGCGTATGGTTTGGGCGGAGTTCAATGGAAAATAACGGGAAAAGAAAAAGAGAAAAGAAAATCTTTAACTTATAATCTCGTATTTCTTCTTAACAATAATAATTACAACATTCACAAAATGAAAAAAGAGAGCAAAAGAAAAGAACAAAGAAAAGAAAAGATTACAAGTATTAAGTGCATGAATTTAAGTGCATGAAATAAATTGCAAGAAAGAAAAGCAAGATAATAATAAGCAAGTAATAAAAAGCGATAAAAAGAACAAGAAACTAGGACTCAAGACAAGCATGTGATCAATAGCCAACCCTTAAACTTGCAAGCTCAATCAAGAGGTTGCAAGATCAAGGGAAGGGTAGAGAACGCATGTGAAATGAAGTGCTAATTCCATGAAAGAATACGACCCTTGAGATCAATAACTAACCCTTAACCATTCAAGCTCAATGAAGAGGTTGAATGATCAAGAGAAAGCAAGAATCTCAAGGGGAAGAAGAAACACAAGAGAATGATACAAAAACCTCATCTTCATTAATCTCCCACTCAAAAAGCTCTCACTACAATTTTCATGGAAAAAGAATGAAGAAGAAGAAGAAAAAGAACTAAAACTACAAAAGAATGGAGAACAAAGAATGACCCCTTGGCTTGGCTCAGTTCTGGAGTATTTATAGGCGGGGAAATGGAAACCTAGGGCAACATTCTGGCATAAGATGAAAGTACCAAACTGCCCACAAAATTTGACCCAGCAAGGAGCCTACATGGCCGCGGATCCGCGGCCAATACCCCCTATTGGCCGCGGATCCGCGGCCGTATAGAGGAATTGGGTGCTCCGTTTTTCTGTGCTTCCCTGGTCTGCTGTCCCCTGTTGTCTGGTACATATATTTTCTGAAAATACTTTCACATTTCTTCCAGAATTTCTGTTGAGGAAAGGTGGACTTTTGTGGATGCTTTTGTCATGATTGCCTGGAGCTCCGCGTAGATTTCTTGGAACTTGTTGTTGCCATTGAGCCTTGTGCATGAAGGTGACATTGATTTGACATTTTGTCTTCCTAAACTGGTATCTGGCAACATACGGATGACGAGCGGAGACCGTGTTTTCTCAGTGGTTGGCAGGAACCCGGATTTTGTCGTGTTTTCCATGAATTTCACCGTTTTAGAACCGAGAACCTGTATCCTGCAAATATGTAACAAACACGGATTAAAAGCACCAACCTATAAACAACCGAGCGTAAGAATGGGCGGTATAAAATGCAGTATTCTGTGATGAACAAATACCCCCAAACTTAACTTTTGCTCGTCCCGAGCAAAACCAATTATTCACAAAAAATAAAATCCTAATCGCACTTTCGCAGGGAACGCGATTGCACTGAGCGCGTGCAACAAGCCGTTAAACCTCTAGGTGTCCCTAGTAGGAGGAGTGTTGTCTCCTGAGGGTTTTCAGCGGATTACACCCATAAAATCCCGTCAAGCTAGTGTCATAAGTTAACATAGATTCTACTCCTACAGTTCAGTATTTACGTTAGAAATTCTATCATCCTAAGTTAGAAATATCCAACCCTTATTTTTCACACCTCCTATCTATTTAACTTTAGGTCTTATATGTTCCAAAAAAGTTTAGAAAGATGTTGGTTCTCCTGAGTTTCCCTTCTAAAGTGAGGCCTCAAATCAGGGATTTTTATCAACTTTACAGAAAACACAAGTCTTATTCTTTATTTCTATCTTTTATTCAAACATCGATTGTATACCCCTACGTGTGTGTATATTTGCACCCCTACACTTAAGAATTCAATTCAAGCTATAATACCCTTGCCCTAATACCTAATACTACTTCTTTTCATTAAGGATGGACGGATTTGCTCACACACCTTTCATGCGACTATTAATGCTTCTTGAGGCACTAACGGCCGATTACTGAATGTGTGAACATTAAAGCGTAAATAGCAGTTTCCAGGTCTTTATTCTATTTTTTTTTTCTTTTTCTTTTTCTTTTTCTTTTTTTCTTTTTCAAGACCGGATATATTTTTCAATATGCTCTTTTGGTGTTTAGCTTTAAATACCGTTTTTTCTTTCATACTAGGCTTTCAGGCAAGAGTATTTCTAGGTATCCTCTACTATCCCAAGTTTCAAGGTGCGTGTAAGTGCAGTTTGTAGGGTATATACTTTCTAAATTTGAACTCAAGAAAAGAAACTATTTTTCAGACTTATCCTCCAGTAAAGCTTCAATACTTTCCCTTCATCTTGACTTAACTCAAGAACTGAACTCAAGATTACCTATTTCTGAAAAAAAAACTGTAAGGACGTATACTTACCGAAGTTAGACAGAATGAGGGTTATTCTTAGGGTTTTCAAATCCTAAGCCTAGAATTTAGTTATTTCTATCATATCAACTAAACTTTCAGAATAAAAACCTAAGTTACCCTATTAGCTAACTTGACGACAAAGTTTTTATATTTTTGGAAAATTTTCGATTTTTTTGTAGGTTTTTAATAAAGTATGCAAATGCAAAATATACAAATGAATACGAAGGAAGAAAGCTTACCGAGCACACCCCCAAACTTAAACTTGACAGTGCCCTCACTGTCAGGCTATACCAAGAGGGTCAAAATTGCCGGCGCTCCCTAAAAAAAAATTATATACAACAAAGAAAACAAAAAATATATACAAAAAAAAGTGTCCCCCCCAAACTTAAGTAAAACAGTGTTTCCACTGTTAAGCGTTGAAATTCAGGATTAGGGGGGAAAGAGAACAGTATCGGGCTATACAAGGCCTTACACAGGCCGAAAGTTAACACCAACCATTCAAAGATCTTATCGCTATAAAGTAGTGGTTGGTCAAAGAAGGCGTAGAGAAAAGAGATGGTGAATACGCGAGACCGTATGGAGATAGAAGCAGGATACGGTCTCGGTATATCAGAAGAAGAAGAATGGCCGAAGGGAGAAAGAAATAGAATACGAACTTGAGGGTGGAAATGGATTGAATAAATTAGTACAATCTGTAATGATCGATATGAAAAGATGGATTGTACTAATCTATCAATATGGCGAGAAATTGGGTTAAATCCCTCAAGATTCGTAAGAAGCCATGGGTATACCGAACTTGGTAAACCAGACATAGTAAATGAAAGTGAGACGGTTTCTTGCAAGGTCGGAACGATGGAAAGAATGGAGGGAAGTGGTTGAGGAAGGTTCTCGGTTAAAGGTTCAGGAGGGTGTACACAGTCAGTTGAAGGGATAGGATGAATTGGAAAATCCGACTCATCAATTATAACTGGTTCATCCTCAAAACTATCCTCAGAATTCTCCTCAAAGTTAAGCTCATCCATGCCTTTATCATCAATATCAAGACGCATATGAAGTTCGGGAAAAACATTTAATGACTCGGGATGATGATTTGAAGAGAAAAACTCAGCCAAATCTATGGGTTCATCATCCAAAATATTCCCAGCGTCAATATCCTCAATCAAGTGAAAATCAATATTCTCAGACACCTTATCAAAAGCATGGATTTCAATCAATTCAGGTTCTAAGATGGAGGTGTAGAGGTCAAAAGGATTGGGTGTGGTTTCACTTGGCAAGGTCCCTTCACAATCTGGCAAATCAAACACTACAAAGTCGCACAACTCATTAAACATTCTATCTTCAACTGATAATTCATTTGGGACACTTGATAGACTTTCAACACAGGAGTTGTGGGATTCAATTTGAGACGGGTAGGTTTGATTTGGAAGGGTATACAGCTCACTTTCTCCACTCAAATTCTCAGCCTGTCCTACAGCCTCATCATACATTGGAAAATTTGGAGCTAGCTGGAAACTAGCTACCGGGTCAGTAGGTTGTATGAGAGCGGCCATGGACGCATTCAAATCCATCATCTGTTGGCTTGACGCTACCCTAAAGTCTTCCAAGGACTGTTCTAGACTAGACATTGGTTGTGAAGGGGTTTCAGGAAAAGATTCAAAGTTGTTTGGATACTGAAAACTCCCAAATGGCAGTTTTGATGCAATGTCTAGGGAAGGTGCGAAAGTAGGGTAGGATTGGTAGGAATTGAATGGCTGGACAGGAGCAGGATCAACATTTGGATAAGAATGTGAATGGAATTGTTGATCCCAAGAATTTGAAGTGGTGAAAGGAGTGAAAGATCGGCTACGGGATTGTTCAATACGTTCAGCAAGAGACATAGGTCTTGTGGCTACAACTGGACTTTCAAAAGGGGTATCAACGCAAGAAGGGGTGAATGTTTGAAATGGTTGATATGAAGTGGATTGCGGGGTCCAGTTGTTCATCCTAGACGCGTCTATCCGATCTTTCAAAGAAATTTTGGGCATGGAGGGGTCGTTCGAAGTTCGGCCAAAGCAAGAACCGTAAGAAGTAATTTCTGGTTGTGGGTACCAAAGTTCGGCAAGAGTTTTGCGAGGTGGAGTACCCATGATATGAAAAGAGAAAGAAAGAAAGGCAGAGAAAAGGAGGGGAAAAAGAATGTGATATTTTTTTTTTAATTTTTTTTTTAGTTTATATATTAACAGAAGAATGAAATATACACACAAAAAGAATATTGACAAAAACAATCACGACACAAAAATACCACACACCTAATCGTTCTAGGGTTCACCTAGGTCAACTAGACCTGCTCCAGAACTTGATTGTCGAAGTAAAACTGTGTCGAGAAACAGGCTCAAGATACACTGATCACGAGGCCAGGTAAGTGCAGAGATAAGGGGAGGTTTTCCAACGCTTTCGCGAAGTTCCTTAATTAAATAACCCTTTCTCTTTTGGCGGTTTCGCCGTTAACACTTTCCTAGACACCCCGTAAACAATATACCGTTAAGCAAGGTTCTAAACACAGTTAACTTCTCCTAGTGAGCGCGAAGTCCTTAAGGCTTAAAGTCTAGTTTCTTTTAAATTTTGTGCGGGTAAACGTTATGCTCAAGTTCGTGATTTGTGGGCCACGGAAAAGGTGATGAAATCCTTTACCGTATGTTGTGGGGTTCGCTTGCCCTTAAGTCCGTATTAATGTATGCAATGCGCAATTCAATAAAAATTCTATAAAGAATCAAAAAATTGTTTTTTAGTTTAAGCGCGGCACTGCAACAAATACGGGTTAGTCAATTTTTTTAGCGTTTGCTAGCGAACTTGCAAAGAATCCTGCAAAGAATAGTAAATTGGAAGCGTCGGATTTGAGAAGAAGGTGTTAGTAAAGTACGTACCGTTAAGTTTTGGGTTAGGAAACCCCCGTTGAATCAAATCCGGTAAGCTTGGAAAGTTCGCTTGCGCGGGTCAAACTACCCGGATCTTTGGCACTGTACTTCGTAATCACCTTAACTTTGAACGTACACTTTGCTCCCACACTCGCAGTTTGCAAATACGCAAAAATCTGCACACTTGCCCACAAAAATGATCAAAAATAACAAAAAGATTTTTTTTTTATATATATATACAAAAAGAATATTAACACGAATAACAAGAAAGAAAATACGCTACCGTCTCCCCAGCAACGACGCCATTTGATCGCACGCTTTTGGCGTGTCGGATGTTCAAAGAATTAAAGTATAACCGCGATCAGGACGGTGTCGCTATGCAGCTAGCCGGTTGAGCACGGGTCGGTCCACAGGGAGATGGTGGTATTTTACCTTCTTGTCTTAGACGAGTCAATAAAGAATTTGTGTATGTTTGTTTCTAACCTATGTGCTTATTTGCAAGTATAAAGTTGTTAAGAAAAGATACGAGATTGTAAGCTAAGGAAATCCGTACTCAAAACCTTTGAGCCGATTCTTGACCAATTGAAGCTAGAGCAATCGGCAACAACGTGGATTAGGGGATTTAAGCGCGGTATTCGTGGAATCCGGCTTATTTACCCTTGTCCTTCCGTTCTTGTCTCTTGCTTTCGGCTCCGGCCAAACCGAACGCAACCGGTCGCGGTTAGGAATCACCGTTACCTTGTCAGGGTACGGTGCCTAACGGAGCGCTTGCGTATGGTTTGGGCGGAGTTCAATGGAAAATAACGGGAAAAGGAAAAGAGAAAAGAAAATCTTTAACTTATAATCTCGTATTTCTTCTTAACAATAATAATTACAACATTCACAAAATGAAAAAAGAGAGCAAAAGAAAAGAACAAAGAAAAGAAAAGATTACAAGTATTAAGTGCATGAATTTAAGTGCATGAAATAAATTGCAAGAAAGAAAAGCAAGATAATAATAAGCAAGTAATAAAAAGCGATAAAAAGAACAAGAAACTAGGACTCAAGACAAGCATGTGATCAATAGCCAACCCTTAAACTTGCAAGCTCAATCAAGAGGTTGCAAGATCAAGGGAAGGGTAGAGAACGCATGTGAAATGAAGTGCTAATTCCATGAAAGAATACGACCCTTGAGATCAATAACTAACCCTTAACCATTCAAGCTCAATGAAGAGGTTGAATGATCAAGAGAAAGCAAGAATCTCAAGGGGAAGAAGAAACACAAGAGAATGATACAAAAACCTCATCTTCATTAATCTCCCACTCAAAAAGCTCTCACTACAATTTTCATGGAAAAAGAATGAAGAAGAAGAAGAAAAAGAACTAAAACTACAAAAGAATGGAGAACAAAGAATGACCCCTTGGCTTGGCTCAGTTCTGGAGTATTTATAGGCGGGGAAATAGAAACCTAAGGCAACATTCTGGCATAAGATGAAAGTACCAAACTGCCCACAAAATTTGACCCAGCAAGGAGCCTACATGGCCGCGGATCCGCGGCCAATACCCCCTATTGGCCGCGGATCCGCGGCCGTATAGAGGAATTGGGTGCTCCGTTTTTCTGTGCTTCCCTGGTCTGCTGTCCCCTGTTGTCTGGTACATATATTTTCTGAAAATACTTTCACATTTCTTCCAGAATTTCTGTTGAGGAAAGGTGGACTTTTGTGGATGCTTTTGTCATGATTGCCTGGAGCTCCGCGTAGATTTCTTGGAACTTGTTGTTGCCATTGAGCCTTGTGCATGAAGGTGACATTGATTTGACATTTTGTCTTCCTAAACTGGTATCTGGCAACATACGGATGACGAGCGGAGACCTTGTTTTCTCAGTGGTTGGCAGGAACCCGGATTTTGTCGTGTTTTCCATGAATTTCACCGTTTTAGAACCGAGAACCTGTATCCTGCAAATATGTAACAAACACGGATTAAAAGCACCTACCTATAAACAACCGAGCGTAAGAATGGGCGGTATAAAATGCAGTATTCTGTGATGAACACCGTGCTTCTACGGGTCATCGACCGCTTACTCGATCGATAACAAAGGCTCAGGAGCAGCAGCAACAGAAACTTCAGGAGATGCTAACTGCAATGGCTGCACTCACTGGGCCAAAAGAAAATCCAGAAACCTCAGAGCAGCGTCAGGAACAAGAAACTGATGCTGATTTCCTCCAAAGAATGCTTGAGAGGAAAGAAAAAGTGGCCGCGGAACAGGCGGCAAACCTAAAACGAATGGCTCTTTTGTTCCAAGAGATGGCCTGGATGATGTTACAGCCAGAACCTCCAGCTGAAGACCCCCCGATTATCATTGAAGACGGCAGAGGGGAGACATCGAAACCTCCTCTAGCTCTTTCAGCAGCCAAGGAGGAGACCATCTCCAAGGCCGCTCTGGATGATTACATCGCTCAACAAATACGAGCTCATCATGCGAGCAAAACGGCCGGGCAGATCGTTAAGGCTGGAAGGCCCTATCCAGGCTGGTATGACCAAATAAGGTACCCGCCGGGATATACAATCCCTAAATTCCATATATATAAAGAGACGGGGAATCCGCATCAGCACGTCGCTAAATTCAAAGCCTTGTGCGGCAACACCGGAGGTGATGATAAACTTCTGCTCCATCAGTTTGTTGGTAGCTTGTCGGAAACGGCGTTTGAGTGGTATTCGGAGCTTCCCAACGACTCCGTCAAAACTTTTGGATTAAAAATCAATTAAAATTTTTCAATGAAATATTGACTAAACAAACTACTTTAAGGACATTCACGCTCAATTTGGACAAAGGAAGGTCGTGGGTAATCTATTGCTTATCCGCATTTCTCTTGTGGTGTGTAAGGCAAGTGTGACTAAGGACAGTGGTTACTTAATTAGGCCCGCTATTTCGTTGATTCGTATAGTGGATACCTCCCACTTACCTGATACTTATGTGGCCGCAAGATTGATAAGGAGGCAGTAGAGGATTGATCCTACGTGTTGTCTTTTGGAAGTCTAGAAGCGGTCCAGTGACTTGACCTAGGTGACCCTAGCTCTAGGGATTAATTATGAATTTTGTGATTTATTGAGTCAATCCTCACGTCCGACATCTTTTTCAAAACAAGCCTCCTTAAAAATCATTTTCATATATATTACACGCTGCCACGTGCACTAAACCCGCTTAGTGCATGATCGGCTGGACACGGGATTTTAGTGCCCGTCTAGTCCGCGTTTTTGTTGTCGACTCTAAAGTCGATATTTCTTCATCTTCTATTTCTCCTCCACCAACCACATCTCCCGAGATGGATGGATCTCCATCAGTCTTTAACACCACCACCTTGCCACCACCCGTAAGTGCGCAAAATCCACCACGCATCACTCTGCAAGACAGATGCTACCCCGTATGCGGACCCCTTCCTACGTGTCTGTCTCTTCCACCAGCCAATGGGGATAATTTCAAAATTAAACCAAACTTCATCAACTTGTTACCCAAATTTCACGGGCTTGAATCTGAAGATGCATACGTTTTTATAACCAAATTCGGAAACATATGTGCGGTGATGAGCACCACCCAACTTTCAGGGGATGCTATGCGGTTACGTCTTCTCTCTTTTACCTTGTGCGATCCCGCAGAAAAGTGGCTTTATAGCACCACCGCACATTCTATCGCTAAATGGGATGAATTCATTAAAGCATTCCATAAGAAATTTTATCCTCATCATAAGACTGCCCGTATTCGGAGTGAGATTAACCAGTTTGACCAACTTCCCAACGAACCCTTTTGGAAATGCTTTGAACGGTTTAAAGATCTCCTTGTCTAATGCCCTCATCACGGAATCGACAGATGGAAACTCTGCCAAATTATGTATGAGGGTATCAATCCAGCTACAAAACAAAAGCTAAAAACCATTTGTCAATATCATTTCCTGTCAAAAGACGATGGTGAAGTGTCGCACTTTCTGGAAGATCTCGCCGAATAGACATTATAGTGGGAGAGCACTAGACCAACCACATCGTCTTCATCTAGGGCATGTATCCATCAGCTCGACGTTTCTATCGCAGTGAAAACCGAAATGGCTGCGATGCAAAAGAAACTCGAAGCTATGAAAAGCAAATTCCCTTCAGCCTCTCTAAACCAAATTACGCTCCCCAAAACTGTGTGTGGTTGTTGTTTTGACCCATTGTCACGCCCCGCTTCCCAGTATACGGCGAAGGGGACGCAACTGGTCCGCTACGTATTTACTCTGAAGTAAATACGCTAAATGTATCTAAGCAATATAAAAGTAAAATCACAAGAGACAAGATATGAACTGAATAACAACTTTATTTATTAACATTCTTTTGTACAATGTATGGAAAAGTAAATACATGGAATAAAGCGATGCCTAAACAATGGCATAAGAGAAATGAAAAAGTACTGAAATGGAAAGTTCACCATGACTAGAGCTCGGGGTCTTCACTGAACTGGTCCAAGTCTTCAGCAGTGGGCTCGATCTCTGAAGTGTCTAGATCACCTGACGACATTCAAAGAAGAAAGAAAGAGAATATCGTCAGCGAACAGGTCGCTCGGTAAGTCCCAAAGATAAGGGGGAAATAGAATAGACAGAATAAGAAGCTATCTTTTAAAGTTGTATTATATTGTTATAATGTTGTGTTAACGCTGTTGTTTGTAGCTTGGTACAGAAAGATGCCAGTGTATACGAGAGGAGTCTCACTTGCCCCGGAGACTAAGGTATCAGAAACTCAAGGAACCATTGGGCCACGGTACAACAGCAACGGAATATAGGTTAGGTGTCTTAATCTTACCGTCTTGTGCCACTTTTAACACCTTCCATACCAATCTGCCCCTTAAATCCCGTAGTATTTTGATTGTATTGTTTTATTGAGTTGGATAGATTGTATAGTTGAATGACTAACCAAAACCATGATATCAGTAAACGGATGTAACTGTATAATCATGTAAATGGAATATCTGGAGAATCATGTAAATGGATGTATATCCATGGTTCGGTTCAGTCAATATAGATTGAATGTATTGAATAGATTGAATATAGGGATTCATGTTGAATCAGAATATTGTAGATTGTAAATTGTAGATTATAGATTGTAGATTGTAGATTGTAGATTGTACTTGAATCATATTCAAGTCATATTATAATGAAACTCAAAGTAAATTGAAGTCCTAATTGTTTTGATATTATCGGTAACCGCTGCACATGGGCGGCATGATTTGTGTCTTTTTCAAAGACTATTACCTTTTTGATAACACCATTATTAGATTATCTACCTTATATAGGCAAGCACCCACTTCTCTAGCTCCCTGAGGCTCAAGAGATTGGTCCCGCTTAAACCTATATTTACTAGGTACCTTATGGTAAATTATAGAACTTGAGGAGGTTTTATTTAAAAATACTTTTATATGCTTTTCAAAATATACCCTAAGTATTTATTAATCGTGTTTAGAGTTGTAATGAATGTAGATTTTATATTATGATATTTCTAGTGAAAATATCCTAATTTCATAAATAAAGGTATTTATTGGTAATATTGGTTTTGTATGAAATTCATGGTATTTTAGTGTAAAATTGATTCTCGTGATTTTTAGAAAAAGGTGGAATATTTATATCATAACAAAATAGGTATTTTAATGATAAATATACATATATTTATACAAAAATAATTTTAATATATATTTTAAATTCTAAAAATCTCATTTTCTCAAGATGTCGTATTTTAAATCTTTCGAGACTGAATGCTCCTTCCGGAGGTCTGAATCTCGCACTACTAAGCCCGAGGATGTGCGATAATCCGTACCATCCCGAACGGGTTCCCCAAAATGGGTTGTAGCGGCGCTCTACAAAGATTGTATAAATACTAAATCGTTTAGAAAACGGTTTTATTAAGTAAATGGTATTTATTTGTAAAGATATCAATTTCCCGTATTCTATGTTCTAGGATCTCCTAAGTCAACTAGATTGCTCCTAACTGGTCCAAAGTGACAAGTTGTGAGATATCCCTCAAATCGCCTCTTCACCGCCAATTGTGGCCAGGTAAGTACAAGTGAAGAAAGGAGGGATCCGCTCACGAATCACCGTGAGACGGGCCTTTTAAAATTACCTATCTCACTTGTCTAGCCTAGGCACCACAAAGTCAGGTTTAGATAAACGACCGAATGCCCACAACCTTCCTCTGTCCTAATGAGTGCGACAATCCTTAATTGGCTGAGTCTAGATATTTTTATTATTAGCTCAAAGGTTATTTATTTGTAAAGATGTCGATTTCTCGTATTCTATGTTCCTGAGAGTATCGTGCTATGTAGCATATGAGTGTGTGATGAGGTAGGTCGTTACCTCGTGATCTACTTAAAGGTATAATAAGTTTAATGAAGTTAAATGTATAATTGAAACAATTTGGTATTTAAATGAAAAATACGATAAAGTGAAATAGCCATCATTTTATGAAATGAAACTTGATCAATTTGGTTGATTAGTGTTTAATAGTCAACATGAAAGAGTTTAAGCATAATTGTATTAATGAGAAGTGAAGTTTTATAAAGAAACCGAATCGGAAATCGGATTTGTTCCGATTCCGTCGGGTTTGTAAATCCGTATTTTAGAAAAGAAAAGAGAGGAAGAATTTAGGGACTTACGGGTTTTGGACAATAACGAGAGTGAGATGGAAGAAGAGGAATCGCCGGTGCGTCGATTCATCGCCGAGAGTTCCTAGAACGATCGCCGGAAGTTCGCCGGGAATTTCGCCGTAGCTTCGCTTCATGCTCGTTTTCAAAGTACACAAGATTTCTTGAGAATTCTAGAGAGTTGGCTCAGAGTTTGGGGGTGAGAGGGTAGAGAGTAGGGGTGTATTTATAGGGTTAGGCTAGATGTAGGGTTTTAATTTAAAAAAATGTAAAAATGTAGGAAAATTGTTTTAAAAATGAAGTAAATGAGAGTTAATGGGCTCTCTGGAATTAATATCAGAAATTGAAGTATGCAGGGGAGTGGGGGAGTTCAAAAGACACCTTGGCTCTGTTGATGACTCGGCCGACCGGCCAAGTCCTGCCGGCGGCGCCGACCGACTCGGCCGAGTCAGGCTGAGTCGGGGTCTCGTGAGGTGGGGGGTCGCCGGGGGTAGCCACTAGTACTTTCAGTTTTTCAAGTGTAATGGGAAAATCTGGAGTTATCTTGTGTGGACTGTTGGGCTTCTAAAGTATTTAAAACAAATAAATATTAAAAATAATGTGGGGCATGGGATTTGAATTCTGGTGGCTTGGTTCAGCAATGCAAGGTATTACCAATGAGCTACAAGCTCATTCTTATAATTATGGAGTTATTTTATTACTTAAAGTAGTTACAGAAAATGTAAATACCCCAAGTATACATTAATTTTCAAGCAAATTTTTCTACACTAAAAATGGAGTTGTTACATTCTTTTAATTTGTAATTAAAAAGCAAAATAATTACTTATAATTTGTGCTCAGGCTAAAATACCCCTTTATGGATTTTGAAATTTTTTTAAAAAAAAAATTTGTAAAGGAAAATTATGGTTGTTACAATCTACCCTCCTTATAAAAATTTCGTCCTCGAAATTTGTAAAAGGAAAGTGTAACAGTTTGGTAACAGAACTAAAGATTGTAAAAAAAATTTTGGTCGAAATTATGAGGGAGTTACTTGGGTTACCATGGTTCACAGTCTCAGGTTCTATGGCTGCTAAGGTGAATGTATGTCGCCGTGGTACATTCCTTCTAGCTGGAGGCACATTCTGTCCTTGAGGCCTGTTTCTCTGCCCTCGAGGCATGTCCCTCATTGCCTGTTGGAATTGGCGAGTAGGCTGTGCAGGAGTTCTATGTGGAGGTGGTGCTGGGAGTGCAGGACGAGCTGCAGGATCCTGGATAGCTGGCCGCTGCGGGTAGTTGGTAGGTGTGTGAGTTGAGTTGTATCCATATGGACAGGTCTCAATTCTGTGATTGGACGCGCCACAAACTAGACACAGGCCTTTTGTGCGTCTACAGTCCTTTATCAAATGTCCATCTCTCTTGCAATGGAAACCGAAATGTGGTCTTGGCTGGTTATTGGGTTCTTCGGTTCTCCTGGGTTCGAGCATTGGCGTGGAAGAGGTTCCTCCTACAATTTGAGTGGCAAGGCGTTTCAAACCGGCAGATTGAGATCTGCCCTTTCTCTTTACTACTGCCTCATATCATCGGGAAGCCTTCAAATCCAAATCATGGGTTGGAAAATCCCCTGTAACCAGAGCAGCTTGGATTTCCGGGTCCAACCCTTGCTGAAATTTTCTAGCCCTGATCTCAGCAGTCGGTATGAGATGGGCCGTAAACCTGTTATGGTCTTGTGTTAGCTGTGTAGTATGTGATATTAAAATCGAATACTGAGACATGTCTTACCTGCTGAGCATGGTAAACTCAGCGTCATACTCATCTACCGACTTGATCCACATTGAACCTTGTTGCAGATGTATGAACTGCTGTTCCATGTCAAACCTGGCAGTCTCAGGGAAGTACTTTGCGTCGAACATATCTCGGAAAGTCTTCCATTCGATAGGTTGGTCAAGACGGCTTTCTTCCGCCTTCCACCAGATCCGTGCATTGTCCGTGAGCTGTAATTTTGCAACACGAACCCAAGCTATTTCTGGCACTTGTGCTGCGGCCAGATCATCTTCGATACTCTGAGCCCATTCCTCAGCTTCCTGTGGGCTCTCCTTTCATGAGAACTGTTTGGGGTGCAAAGCATTGAATTGCTTCACCCCAGGTGCTTCTGCCTCAGGACGGTTCATTAAAAGAGCAGTCTGTTGCTGCTGCTGTCCCTCTAGGAGGCTTCGGATTGCCTCAATTAGAACCGTCTGCTCGTTGATAGGAGCGGGGACGGTAGGTGTGAGTGGTAGTGGTGGAGGTGTGTTGTTGACATTGGTGCTGGTGTTGTTCGGGGAATCCATAACCTTGAAGAAAATTTGGGTTAGGACAGATTCAAAGTACATGATTCAAGGAATATGAAAGATAAGATTCAAGGAACATGATTGTAAAGAATGTTTTAGTTGCTGGTTCTTGTGTTATATTGCTTAGGTTGTTCACGTAGAACATAACTGCATGGTAGTGTTCCATACAGCTCGGACCTGCATGGGCCACCAACAAAACCTGTCACGCCCCACTTCCCAGTATACGGCGAAGGGGATGCGACTGGTCCGCTACGTATTTACTCTGAAGTAAATACGCTAAGCGTATCTAAGCAATATAAAAGTAAAATCACAAGAGACAAGATATGAACTGAACATCAACTTTATTTATTAACATTCTTTTGTACAATGCATGGAAAAGTAAATACATGGAATAAAGCCATGCCTAAACAATGGCATAAGAGAAATGAAAAAGTACTGAAATGGAAAGTGCACCATGACTAGAGCTCGGGGTCTTTACTGAACTGGTCCAAGTCTTCAGCAGTGGGCTCGATCTCTGAAGTGTCCAGATCACCTGACGACATTCAAAGAAGAAAGAAAGAGAATATCGTCAGCGAACAGGTCGCTCGGTAAGTCCCAAAGATAAGGGGGAAATAGAATAGTCAGAATAAGAAGGTATCTCTTAAAGTTGTATTATATTGTTATAATGTTGTGTTAACGCTGTTGTTTGTAGTTTGGTACAGAAAGATGCCAGTGTATACGAGAGGAGTCTCACTTGCCCCGGAGAGTAAGGTATCAGAAACTCAAGAAACCGTTGGGCCACGGTACAACAGCAACGGAATATGGGTTAGGTGTCATAATCTTACCGTCTTGTGCCACTTTTAACACCTTTCATACCAATCTATCCCTTAAACCCCGTAGTATTTTGATTGTATTGTTGTATTGTGTTGGATAAATTGTATAGTTGAATGACTGACCAAAACCATGATATCAGTAAATGGATGTAACTGTATAATCATGTAAATGGAATATCTGGAGAATCATGTAAATGGATATATATCCATGGTTCGGTTCAGTCAATGTAGATTGAATGTATTGAATAGATTGAATATAGGGATTCATGTTGAATCAGAATATTGTAGATTGTAAATTGTTGATTATAGATTGTACTTGAATCATATTCAAGTCAGATTATAATGAAACTTAAAGTAAATTGAAGTCCTGATTGTTTTGATGTTATCGGTAACCGCTGCACATGGGCGGCATGATTTGTGTCTTTTTCAAGGACTATTAGCTTTTTGATAACACCATTATTAAGTTGTCTATCTTAGATAGGCAAGCACCCACTTCTCCAACTCCTTGAGGCTCAAGAAATTGGTCCCGCTTAAACCTATATTTACTAGGGTCCGTATGGTAAATTATAGAACTTGAGGAGGTTTTATGTAAAAATACTTTTATATACTTTTCAAAATATACCCCAAGTATTTATTAATCGTGTTTAGAGTTGTAATGAATGTAGATTTTATATTGTGATATTTCTAGTGAAAATATCCTAATTTCATAAATAAAGGTATTTATTGGTAATATTGGTTTTGTATGGAATTCATGGTATTTTAGTGTAAAATTGATTCTCGTGATTTTTAGAAAAAGGTGGAATATTTATATCATAAAAAAATAGGTATTTTAATGATAAATATAAATATATATATTTATACAAAAATAATTTTAATATATATTTTATATTCTAAAAATCTTATTTTCTCAAGATGTCGTATTTTAAATCTTTCGAGACCGAATGCTTCTTGCGGAGGTCTGAATCTCGCACTACTAAGCCTGAGGATGTGCGATAATCCGCACCATCCCAAACGGGTTCCCCAAAATGGATTGTAGCGGCGCTCTGCAAAGATTGTATAAATACTAAATCCTTTAGAAAATGGTTTTATTAAGTAAATGGTATTTATTTGTAAAGATGTCAATTTCACGTATTCTATGTTCTAGGGTCTCTTAAACCAACTAGACTGCTCCTAACTGGTCTAAAGTGACAAGTTGTGAGATATCCCTCAAATCGCCTCTTCACCGCCAATTGTGGCCAGGTAAGTACAAGTGAAGAAAGGAGGGATCCGCTCACGAATCACCGTGAGACGGGCCTTTTAAAATCACCTTTCTCACTTGTCTAGCCTAGGCACCACAAAGTCAGGTTTAGATAAACGACCGAATGCACACAACCTTCCTCTGTCCTAACGAGTGCGACAGTCCTTAATTGGCCGAGTCTAGATATTTTTATTATTAGGTCAAAGGTTATTTATTTGTAAAGATGTCGATTTCTCGTATTCTATGTTCCCGAGGGTATTGTGCTATGTTGCATATGAGTGTGTGACGAGGTAGGTCGTTACCTCGTGATTTACTTAAATGTATAATAAGTTTAATGAAGTTAAATGTATAATTGAAACAATGTGGTATTTAAATGAAAAATACGATAAAGTGAAATAGCCATCATTTTATGAAATGAAACTTGATCAATTTGGTTGATTATTGTTTAACAGTCAACATGAGAGAGTTTAAGCATAATTGTATTAACGAGAAGTGAAGTTTTATAAAGAAACCGAATCGGAAATCGGATTTGTTCCAATTCCGTCGGGTTTGTAAATCCGTATTTTAGAAAAGAAAAGAGAGGTAGAATTTGGGGACTTACGGGTTTTGGACAATAACGAGAGTGAGATGAAAGAAGAGGAATCGCCGGTGCGTCGATTCGTCTCCGAGAGTTCCTAGAACGATCACCGGAAGTTCGCCGGGAATTTCGCCGTAGCTTCGCTTCGTGCTCGTTTTCAAAGTACACAAGATTTCTTGAGAATTCTAGAGAGTTGGCTCAGAGTTTGGGGGTGAGAGGGTAGAGGGTAGGGGTGTATTTATAGGGTTAGGCTAGATGTAGAGTTTTAATTTAAAAAAATATAAAAATGTAGGAAAACTGTATTAAAAATGAAGTAAATGAGAGTTAATGGGCTCTCTGGAATTAATATCAGAAATTGAAGTATGCAGGGGAGTGGGGGAGCTCAAAAGACACCTTGGCTCTGTTGATGACTTGGCCGACCGGCCAAGTCTTGCCGGCGGCGCCGGGCAACTCGGCCGAGTCAGGCCTAGTCGGGGTCTCGTGAGGTGGGAGGTCGCCGGGGGTAGCCACTGGTACTTTCAGTTTTTCAAGTGTAGTGGGAAAATATGGAGTTATCTTGTGTGGACTGTTGGGCTTCTAAAGAATTTAAAACAAATAAATATTAAAAATTATGTGGGGCATTGGATTTGAACTCTGGTGGCTTGGTTCAGCAATGCAAGGTATTACCAATGAGTTACAAGCTCCTTCTTGTAATTATGGAGTTATTTAATTACTTTAAATAGTTACAGAAAATGTAAATACCCCATGTATACATTAATTTTCAAGCAAGTTTTTGTACACTAAAAATGGAGTTGTTACATTCTTTTAACTTGTAATTAAAAAGCAAAATAATTACTTATAACTTGTGCTCAGGCTAAAATACCCCTTTATGGATTTTGAATTTTTTAAAAAAAAAAAAATTGTATAGGAAAATTAGGGTTGTTACATTCTACCCTCCTTATAAAAATTTCGTCATCGAAATTTGTAAAAGGAAAGTTTAACAGTTTAGTGACAGAACTAAAGATTGTAAAAAAAATTTTGGTCGAAATTATGAGGGAGTTACTTGGGTTACCATGGTTCACAGTCTCAGGTTCTATGGCTGCTAAGGTGAATGTATGTCGCCGTGGTACATTCTTTCTAACTGGAGGCACATTCTGTCCTTGAGGCCTATTTCTCTGCCCTCGAGGCATGTCCCTCATTGCCTGTTGGAATTGACGAGTAGGCTGTGCAGGAGTTCTATATGGAGGTGGTGCTGGGAGTGCAGGACGAGTTGCAGGAACCTGGATAGCTGGCCGCTGCGGGTAGTTGGTAGGTGTGTGAGTTGAGTTGTATCCATATGGACAGATCTCAATTCTGTGATTGGACGCGCCACAAACTAGGCACAGGCCTTTTGCGCGTCTACAGTCCTTTATCAAATGTCCATCTCTCTTGTAATGGAAACCGAAATGTGGTCTTGGCTGGTTATTGGGTTCTTCGGTTCTCCTGGGTTCGAGCATTGGCGTGGAAGAGGTTCCTCCTACCATTTGAGTGGCAAGGCGTTTCAAACCGGCAGATTGAGATCTGCCCTTTTTCTTTACTACTGCCTCATATCTTCGGGCAGCCTTCAAATCCAAATCATGGGTTGGAAAATCCCCTGTAGCCAGAGCAGCTTCGATTTCCGGGTCCAACCCTTGCTGAAATCTTCTAGCCCTGATCTCAGCAGTCGGTATGAGATGGACCGCAATCCTGTTATGGTCTTATGTTAGCTGTGTAGTATGTGATATTAAAATCGAATACCGAGACATGTCATACCTTCTGAGCATGGTAAACTCAGCGTCATACTCATCTACCGACTTGATCCATATTGAACCTTGTTGCAGATGTATGAACTGCTGTTCCATGTCAAACCTGGCAGTCTCAGGGAAGTACTTTGCATCGAACATATCTCGGAAAGTATTCCATTCGATAGGTTGGTCAAGACGGCTTTCTTCCGCCTTCCACCAGATCCGTGCATTGTCCGTGAGCTGTAATTTTGCAATACGAACCCAAGCTATTTCTGGCACTTGTGCTGCGGCCAGATCATCTTCGATACTCTGAGCCCATTCCTCAGCTTCCAGTGGGCTCTCCTTTCCCGAGAAATGTTTGGGGGTGCAAAGCCCTGAATTGCTTCACCCCAGGTGCTTCTGCCTCAGGACGGTTCATTAAAAGAGCAGTCTGCTGCTGCTGTCCCTTTAGGACGATTTGGATTGCCTCAAGTAGAACCGTCTGCTCGTTGATCGGAGCGGGGAGGGCAGGTGTGAGTGGTAGTAGTGGAGGTGTGCTGTTGACATTGGTGCTGGTGTTGTTCGGGGAATCCATAATCTCGAAGAAAATTTGGGTTAGGACATATTCAAAGTATATGATTCAAGGAATATGAATAATAAGATTCAAGGAACATGATTGTAAAGAATATTTTAGTTGCTGGTTCTTGTGTTATATTGCTTAGGTTGTTCACGCAGAACAGAACTGCATGGTAGTGTTCCATACAGCTCAGACCTGCATGGGCCACCAACAAAACCTGTCATGCCCCGCTTCCCAGTATACGGCGAAGGGGACGCGAGTGCTCCGCTACGTATTTACTCTTAAGTAAATACGCTAAGCGTATCTAAGCAATATAAAAGTAAAATCACAAGAGACAAGATATGAACTGAACAACAGCTTTGTTTATTAACATTCTTTTGTACAATGCATGGAAAAGTAAATACATGGAATAAAGCGATGCCTAAACAATGGTATAACAAAAATGAAAAAATACTGAAATGGAAAGTGTACCTTGACTAGATCTCGGGGTCTTCACTGAACTGGTCCAAGTCTTCAGCAGTGGGCTCGATTTCTGAAGTGTCCAGATCACCTGACGACATTCAAAGAAGAAAGAAAGAGAGTGTCGTCAGCGAACAGGTTGCTCGGTAAGTCCCAAAGATAAGGGGGAAATAGAATAGATAGAATAAGAAGCTATCTTTTAAAGTTGTATTATATTATTATAATGTTGTGTTAACGCTGTTGTTTGTAGCTTGGTACAGAAAGATGCCAGTGTATACGAGAGGAGTCTCACTTGCCCCGGAAACTAAGGTATCAGAAACTCAAGGAACCGTTGGGCCACGGTAAAACAGCAACGGAATATAGGTTAGGTGTCTTAATCTTACCGTCTCGTGGCACTTTTAACACCTTCCATACCAATCTACCCCTTAAACCTCGTAGTGTTTTGATTGTATTGTTGTATTGTGTTGGATAGATTGTATAGTTGAATGACTGACCAAAACCATGATATCAGTAAACGGATGTAACTGTATAATCATGTAAATGGAATATCTGGAGAATCATGTAAATGGATGTATATCCATGGTTCGGTTCAGTCAATGTAGATTGTATGTATTGAATAGATTGAATATAGGGATTCATGTTGAATCAGAATTTTGTAGATTGTAAATTGTAGATTATAGATTGTAGATTGTACTTGAATCATATTCAAGTCAGATTATAATGAAACTCAAAGTAAATTTAAGTCCTGATTATTTTGATGTTATCGGTAACCGCTGCACATGGGCGACATGATTTGTGTCTTTTTCAAAGACTATTACCTTTTTGATAACACCATTATTAAGTTGTCTATCTTAGATAGGCAAGCACCCACTTCTCCAGCTCCCCGAGGCTCAAGAGATTGGTCCCGCTTAAACCTATATTTACTAGGGTTCTTATGGTAAATTATAGAACTTGAGGAGGTTTTATGTAAAAATACTTTTATATACTTTTCAAAATATACCCCAAGTATTTATTAATCATGTTTAGAGGTGTAATGAATGTAGATTTTATATTGTGATATTTCTAGTGAAAATATTCTAATTTCATAAATAAAGGTATTTATTGGTAATATTGGTTTTGTATGGAATTCATGGTATTTTAGTGTAAAATTGATTCTCGTGATTTTTAGAAAAAGGTGGAATATTTATATCATAACAAAATAGGTATTTTAATGATAAATATACATATATTTATACAAAAATAATTTTAATATATATTTTATATTCTAGAAATCTCATTTTCTCAAGATGTCGTATTTTAAATCTTTCGAGACCGAATGCTCCTTGCGGAGGTCTGAATCTCGCACTACTAAGCTCTAGGATGTGCGATAATCCGCACCATCCCGAACGGGTTTCCCAAAATGGGTTGTAACGGCGCTCTGCAAAGATTGTATAAATACTAAATCCTTTAGAAAACGGTTTTATTAAGTAAATGGTATTTATTTGTAAAAATGTCAATTTTCCGTATTCTATGTTCTAGGGTCTCCTAAGTCAACTAGACTGCTCCTAACTGGTCCAAAGCGAGAAGTTGTGAGATAACTCTCAAATCGCCTCTTCACCGCCAATTGTGGCCAGGTAAGTACAAGTGAAGAAAGGAGAGATCCGCTCACGAATCACAGTGAGATAGCCCTTTTAAAGTTACCTTTCTCACTTGTCTAGCCTAGGCACCACAATGTCAAGTTTAGATAAACGAATGAATGTCCACAACCTTCCTCTGTCCTAATGAGTGCGACAGTCCTTAATTGGCCGAGTTTAGATATTTTTATTATTAGCTCAAAGGTTATTTATTTGTAAAGATATCGATTTCTCGTATTCTATGTTCCCGAGGGTATCGTGCTATATTGCATATGAGTGTGCGAGGAGGTAGGTCGTTACCTCGTGATCTACTTAAAGGTATAATAAGTTTAATGAAGTTAAATGTATAATTGAAATAATGTGGTATTTAAATGAAAAATACGATAAAGTGAAATAGCCATCATTTTATGAAATGAAACTTGATCAATTTAGTTGATTTGTGTTTAATAGTCAACATGAGAGAATTTAAGCATAATTGTACTAACGAGAAGTGAAGTTTTATAAAGAAACCGAATCGGAAATCGGATTTGTTCCGATTCCGTCGGGTTTGTAAATCCGTATTTTAGAAAAGAAAAGAGAGGTAGAATTTGGGGACTTACGGGTTTTGTACAATAACGAGAGTGAGATGGAAGAAGAGGAATCGCCGGTGCGTCGATTCGTCGTCGAGAGTTCCTAGAACGATCGCCGGAAGTTCGCCGGGAATTTCGCCGTAGCTTAGCTTCGTGCTCGTTTTCAAAGTACACAAGATTTCTAGAGAATTCTAGAGAGTTGGCTCAGAGTTTGGGGGTGAGAGGGTAGAGGGTAGGGGTGTATTTATAGGGTTAGGGTAGATGTAATGTTTTAATTCAAAAAAAATGTAAAAATGTAGGAAAATTGTATTAAAAATGAAGTAAATGAGAGTTAATGGGCTCTCTGGAATTAATATCAGAAATTGAAGTATGCAGGGGAGTGGGGGAGATCAAAAGGCACCTTGGCTCTGTTGATGACTCGGCCGAGTCAGGCCGAGTTGGGGTCTCGTGAGGTGGGGGGTCGCCGGGGGTAGCCACTGGTACTTTCAGTTTTTCATGTGTAGTGGGAAAATATGGAGTTATCTTTTGTGGACCGTTGGGCTTTGTTCTCCTCCGAACACAGAGGCGTGACCGCGTTGGTTCGTCTTGCCTGAGATTCGGGGCAGATGCTATTTAGTTTTATCCGTCCACATCTCCGAAGATGCCAAGTTGATTTATGGCACCGTATATCGGAAGTTTAGACGGATGCGGCCAATATAGCAGACTTCGTCAGATTCCCCCTCGCTGGAGGGTTTTTGATTGTGGGGACGCTTTTCCCTGCAGGCACAAGCCCCTGCTGTTAATTACGCTACCGCACCGCGGTAGCAACTTTCTCCTTCTCCAGAATTTCACTTTGTGTCGTTGGTGTTTGTTTTGTTTGTGGTTGCCTGTGGATTGTATACGGAGACTAATTTATGTCGTCGCCCATAGGATGTGGATTTGTCCAAATCCGTATTTTCTTAGATTTGGGTTTGAGGTTTTGGTTTAAGGATACGTTAGCCCTATTTAAGGCTAAGATCAACTTAAACTTTCATTAAGGATACGTTAGCCTAATCTCCAGACTAAGATCGACTTAACGGGATCGTTTGGATCCGACAAGAGAGCAATTGGCTCTATTGTTTAGTTTAATGACATTGCGGTCGATTTCCAGTTTAGGGACATGGTGGTCCATCATTCTCATTTGGGGACGAACATTAGTTTAAGGACATTTCGGTCCAACGTTCCCATTTTGGGATGAATATTAGTTTAAGGACGTTTTGGTCCACGAGTTTAAAGACCCCGCAGTCCGTATTACCAGTTTAGGGACATGGTGGTCCATCATTCCCATTTTGGGGACGAATATTGGTTTAAGGACGCATAAGTCCATGAGTTTAAGGACCCCACAGTCCGTATTACCAGTTTAGGGACATGGTGGTCCAACATTCCCATTTTGGGGACGAATGTTGGTTTAAGGACGCATAAGTCCATGAGTTTAAGGACCCCACAGTCCGTATTAATGTGTGGTTGTCGGGACCCATCACCTCTCTGACGACGTTGAAGGATTACAATGACAAATATCAGAGGAGTTCAGAGATGTACCCTTGAACCGGATGTAAATTGGTTTAAGAGAGCAGTTGTGCTCAGCTCAATTTAATTTAAGGACTTACGGCCAGTATTGGGCTAAGTCCAGTTGAGAATATTCAACAATTTTTTATTTGTCTGGCCTGTTAGGCCTTTGATTGGGCTCTGCCCCTATTTAATAATGCATGGCATTTTGTTTGGTCTATTAGACCTTTATTTGGGCTCTGCCCTTTTTAAATGATGCACAACATCTGTTTTGGTCTGACAGACCTTTGTTTAGGCTCTGCATTGCATTTTATTCTGGCCTGTTAGGCCTTTTAAATTGGGCTCTGTTCCCTTTTTTTTTATAATGCAGAGCATTTGTTTTGGTCCATTGGGCCTCTTAATTGGGCCCTGCCCTTTAATAATGCGCTGCATTAATTAGTCTGACAGAGAGCCACGTGGCTTGTCAGGCGCTTTGCACCATTTGAGGAGCGCAAGGCGCAAGTCCATGTGGAGGTGACACTTGTCACGCTCTGGTGAGCGCAAGTCTGCTAGAGCAGCGCGCTGCGACAGTGCGCTGCGCTGTTGCGCTGCTGACACGTGGCGCGCTCTGGTGACTTGCGCCAATTTAAGAGAGCAGTGCTCTGTTTTAGAAGCGCATAGTGCAGTCTGTTCTGGGGCTGACACGTGGCGCTCTCTAGTGGCTTGCGCCAACCCGAGAGCGCAACAGTGCAATTTTTTCAAGTGCAGGGCACTTTTCAATATCTTGATCCGATTTTGGATCAAAGAAGAGAATCTTCTAAGATTCCAGAACCAATGGTTCATCAAACGGCAATACCTTTATTTAGATCAGAAAGATTTAAAGAAGAAGTAAATTACTTCTTTTTATTAATATTATTATTTTTTATTGAAGATCTTTGATCTTGTTCTTAGATCATTGATCTTTTCAGAAGAAAATTCTTCTTTTTCTAAAGGTTTTTACCTTTTTCTTTCTTTCTTTCTGAATTCTTCTCAAAGTTCTTAGAAGAGCTCTGTGAATTCTCTGTGTGCCGATCTTTTAGACTTGGAGTCTAGGGTTTTTTTATAGTGCCATTTGATTTGTTAAATCGATTAAAGAGATCTTTCTCTGAGTGATTTAGGGATTTTTCCCCACCGTTGGATCTTTGATCCAAGGGCTTCTGTTTTACAGAAGTTAATCTTCTTGTTTTAACAAGATCAGAAAGATCTTTCTAGAATTTTAATTCTGTTTTAGTGCTGGCACAGTTGGCGCAAGCTCACCTGCGCTGCCACGTGCTGCGCAGCGCAACTGCGCCGCCACGTGTCGCGCAGCGCAACTGCGCCGCCACGTGTCGCGCAGTGCAACTGCGCCGCCACGTGTCGCGCAGCGCAGAGCGCAGCGCCACTGCCCTAGCCTAACTGCGCTGCCATGTGTCGCGCAGCGCAGAGCGCAACTCAGCTGAAGCGTTGCTTCCTTTATTTTTATTTTAAATAGAGCCTTGCTCTGATTGGGTGCGCTGCCTTGAGCGCTGGGCCGGCGTGTCAGCTTTTGACACGCGGTGCATTGCGCGTAGCGCAAGGAATCTGAAGCGTTGCTTCAATTTTTGATATTTTGAAATTCAAACAGAGCTTTGCTCTGATTGGGGAAACAAATGACCCCCCACCGTTGCGCTTACGTGGCCCCAAACGTGAGCGCAGCGGTGGCAGAATTCCAACCATTGCGCCAACTTTTGGAAGTTGAAACAGCTCTCTTAATGCCTATAAATAGGACCTTTGGCCTCTTAGATGATTTTCATCTCTTCATAAGAATTTTTATTCAGAGCCTTGCTCTTTTGTTCAAGCATTTTTAAGAGTTGAAACTTTGAAGAATTTTTTAGGTAAAAATTAAATTAGATTAAATTAAATCAATTTTAAGAGTCTTGCTCTCAATAGATCCCTGATCTAAAGAAAACCCATTTAGGGTTTCACTTAGCAGAGCTTTGCTCTATAGGTCTAAAGGGATCTAAAAAGAACTAAAGAGAACCCTATTAGGGTTCCATTATAAAGCTGTGCTCTTTAAAAGATTTCCTTGTATTTTCTTAATTCATCAATGGAGCTTTGCTCATTCCAAATCATACAGAAGAACTCTTAGGAGTTTTTCATGGATCTTGGAGTTTAAAGATGGCATTTTATTCTTCGATGAATTATATCGTTTTGCTTAATCAACCTTTCCGATAATTTTGTTGATTCTCTTTTACAGAAACAATGGACGCCCACATGTACGATCTCGATGAGGTTATCTCTTACGGGGACATCCTCCGACTCGGCCGTTCTCAGAATCGAAAGTTCACCAACGCCGAGTGTGCTGAAATCATGAGTCGTTTCGACGCATACAATGGTCAACTGCTTCCCCGGCGTTTCTCTCTCTTGAAGCTTATCGTGGGAGCAATCTGGGAAGTGCTTCCCTTGTTCTATATCGGCGTGCCGCTTGGAGCATTGGATGTTGCCGAGGATAAGGTGCACGCGGTGTATCTGATGAACTTAATCTCGAAGAGACGGCGAGACAATCTTGTCGATCTCTTGCACCAGGCCTTTCAACAGTCCGCCATTCTTGCTGCCTATCGGAGGGTGGAGGACATCAGTGGAGATCCCGACGCCCATGCTCGAGAAAGGAAGCACACTAGGATGGTTCGCCAGGCTTGGAAAGTCTTGGACAAGGTCACTTTCGAGTTCCTCAACCCATGTCCGGGATTTGAGGTTTTACCGTTGTAATCATCTGGATAATGTCTTTGTTTATTTCTTTATAATTGTAATGACCTTTTGCAATATGAATGGAAAATTTCTCATTTCAGCTTTTCTTGTTTCGCATACTAAATCTTTTGCACATGCATGAATGGGTATGTCTCAAACACTTAATCAGATGCAAATCGGACGTTCTTTCTGTCGCTTTCTCCCTTCTTTTATTATCAGCGTGCTACCTTAGCAAACATGGTCGATAGATGATAGAGTGAGCCTCCTGTCTTGGCTTCTTCAAGAGGTAGCGATGGCTTAAGCCGCAGGTTCAGATCTGCTGCCTAAGACTTTTCAACTTTATGAGCCGTGAGGGTCTCACAAAGACTTTTCTCCCTATGGATCGAGAGGATATCGTAGGTGTATTTTCTCCTTAGGAATCGTGAGGATTCCTAAGTGCGTTTTCTCTTATAAGTCGTAAGGATCTTATAAGAGAATTTTCCCTCTTACGAATCGAGAGGACTCGTAAGCGGTTGTTTCCCTCCTTGTCAAGATTCGACTTTGGAGAGTGAGACCCGTGGATAGTATGCAAGAGACTGTTTTAGACCGACTTGCAGGGTCCCAGTGCTTAGTAAACAAGTTTTTTAATCCCTGATGCCTAAGGCTTTATTTTGCAAGTCGAGACAAATCGGGAAGTCCTCGCGAATACACTAATTTTCTCACGGGTCGAGATGAATCGAGCAGCTCTTGTCAAGGACACTAATTTCCCTGAGTCGGGGTATTTGCCAAGGACACCGATTTCCCTAGGGTTGAAACGAATCGGGGTATTCCTGCAAAGACACTGGTTTCTCTGCGGGCCGACGCGAATCAAGAAGCTCTCATCAAGGACGCTAGTTTCCCTGAGTCGAAGTATTTTGCCGAGGACACTGGTTTCCTCGATGCTGAAACGAATCGGAGTATTCCTGCAAATACACTGGTTTCTTTACGGGCCGATGTGAATCAAGAAGTTCTCATCAAGGACGCTGATTTCCCTGAATCGAGGTATTTGCCAAGGACGCTGATTTCCCTGGGGTTGAAACGAGTCGAGGTATTCCTGCAAAGACACTGGTTTCTCCGCGGGTCGACGTGAATCAAGATGTTCTCGTCAAGGACACTGGTTTCCCTGAGTCAAAGTATTTGCCAAGAACGCTGATTTCCCTGGGGTTGAAACGAGTTGAGGTATTCCTGCAAAGACACTGGTTTCTCTGCGGGTCGACGCGAATCAAGATGTTCTCGTCAAGGACACTGGTTTCCCTGAGTCGAAGTATTTTGCTGAGGACACTGGTTTCCTCGAGGTTGAAACGAATAAGAGTGTTCCTGCAAAGACACTGGTTTCTCTGCAGGTCGACGCGAATTAAGAAGCTCTCATCAAGGACGCTGATTTCCCTGAATCGAGGTATTTGCCAAGGACGCTGATTTCCCTGGGGTTGAAACGAGTCGAGGTATTCCTGCAAAGACACTGGTTTCTCTGCAGGTCGACGCGAATCAAGATGTTCTCGTCAAGGACACTGGTTTCCCTGAGTCGAAGTATTTTTCCAAGGACATTGGTTTCCTCGAGGTTGAAACGAATCGAAGTGTTCCTGCAAAGACGCTAGTTTCTCTGCGGGTCGACGCGAATCAAGAAGCTCTCATCAAGGACGCTAGTTTCCCTGAGTCGAAGTATTTTGCCGAGGATACTAGTTTCCTCGAGGTTGAAACGAATCGAAGTGCTCTTGCAAAGACACTGGTTTCTCTGCGGGTCGACGCGAATCAAGAAGCTCTCGTCAAGGACACTGGTTTTCCTGAGTCGAAGTATTTTGCCGAGGACACTGGTTTCCTCGAGGTTGAAACAAATCGAAGTGCTCCTGCAAAGACACTGGTTTCTCTGCGGGCCGACGCGAATCAAGAAGTTCTCATCAAGGACGCTAGTTTCCCTGAATCGAGGTATTTGCCAAGACACTGATTTCCTCGGAGTTGAGATGATCTCTGGTGGTCTTTCAGGTTTTATATGAGTTACCGTCAAGACCCTTAAGCTAGGAATTTGGCCTTCGCTTCGCTTGCTGTGGTGTGTCCGAATCCTGTTGGAGGAGGGACGTTGTAGTGACATTTCGTCTGTTGTGTAGAGACGAACGCCGAAGTGGTGATCACTCCACACTGGGGTGAGATGATCTCCGATTGTCTTTCGGGCTTTATATGAGTTGCCGTCAAGACTTGGCTCCGTTTTTCGATGGAGCATGGGGGGGGGGAAGATATGTTTCCTTCTTTGTTTGCGCCCCTGGATTGTATACAGGGATCGATGTGATCTCACCTGTAGGGCAAAAGTTTCATTCACTTTCATATTTTTATTTCCGCGATGCTCTATCATTTCAGCTTTTATATCGCGAAGGTCGCGATTTCCCAATCATTTCGGCTATTTTTCGCGGTGCCCAATCATTTCGGCTATTTATTTTATTTTCACTCGCAGCTTTTTATTGCGAGTTGCCCAATCATTTCGGCTATTTTGCAAGCATATGTTCCCCTCCGAAAGACGGCGCGACTGGGACGTCTTGCCTGAGATTCGGGGGCAGATGCTAATTGGTGCTATCCGTCCACCTCTCCAAAGATGCCAAGTTGATTTATGGCACCGTGTATCGAAGGTTTAAACGGATGCGTCCGATGTAGCAGACTTCGTCAGATTCCCCCTCGCTTGAGGGGTTTTTGATTGTGGGGACGCTCTTCCCTGCAGGCGCAAGCCCCTGCAGTTAATTACGCTACCGCATCGCGGTAACAACTTTCTCCTTCTCCAGAATTTCACTTCGTGTCGTGTGTGTTTGTTTTGTGTTTAGTTTCCCGTGGATTGTATACGGAGACTGAGTAATGCCGTCGCCCGTAGGACGCGGACTAGTCCAAATCCGTATTATCATAGATTTGGGTTTGGGGGTTTTGGGTTTAAGGATACGTTAGCCTCATTCGAGACTAAGATCGACTTAAACGTTAGTTAAGGATACGTTAGTCTAGTTTTCAGACTAAGATCAGCTTAACGGGATCGTTTAGATCCAACAATAGAGCAATTAAGGGAACCCTGTTGTTTAGTTTAGTGACATTGCGGTCAATAAGTAGTTTAAGGACATTGCGGTCCAGTGTTAGTTTTAAGACGTTGCGGTCAAGGTTAAGGACGTCGTAGTCCGTGGATTTAAGGACTCTACAGTCCGATGTTAGTTTTAAGACATCACGGTCAAGGTTAAGGACCTCATAGTCCATGAGTTTAAGGACTCCACAGTCCGTCGTTAGTTTTAAGACATCCCGGTCAAGGTTAAGGACCTCATAGTCTATGAGTTTAAGGACCCCACAGTCCGTATTAATATGTGGTCATCAGGACCCGTCACCTCTTTGAAGACGTTGAGGAATTACAACGCCAAGTATCAAAGGAGTGAAGAGATGTACCCTTAAACCGAGGTAGATTAAATAATCTTTGGCCCAATTTGGAACCAAGACCAATTAATTATATTATGAGCCCACTGGCTCAGTTGAATTTGAATTGAGGACTTATGGCCAGCTTGGGCTAAGTCCAATTATGTTTAGGATATTGGCCCTCTGTTGGTCCATTAGAGGAGAGGCTTTGCCTCTAGACACTTAGCCAATGGGGCTAAAGTTAGTGTTAAATACTAAAGATCAATCAGTGTTGAACACTGAGAATGAGATTGACAAGTTAGTGTTTAACACTAAAAGATAGTTAGTGTTAAACACCAGCAACAGGGCTTTCAAATTAGTGTTTATACACTAAAACAAATCAGTGTTAAACACTGGCAATGGAGATTTCAAATTAGTGTTTAACACTAAGGCAGATCAATGTTAAATACTGGAAACAGGGTTTTCCAGGTTGGTGTTCAACACTAAGAAAGTCAGTGTTAAACACTGTAAATAGATGTTTTCCAAATTAGTGTTTAAACACTAAGAAAATCAGTGTTGAACACTGGATATAGAGGTTTCAATTTTAGTGTTAAACACTAAGGCAAGAGGGGTTACGTGGTAGCACGTGAGAGCGCCCTCAATTCATTTTATTCTGCCAAAAGTATTGAATACTTTGGAGCATCACGTTCTGTCATGTGATGGGAATTCTGGTGTTTGTCCGTTAAAGCTTCAGCCAAGGGGTCACATGATAGCACGTGATAGCGCCCTGTTTCCCTTTATTTTGTTCTACAGATAAGTGTTTAACACTTTTAATTCTGAAAGCCATCACGTGTGGGCACGTGATGGAGGCATGCGCTTTGATCTGTTAGAATGTTCATTAGGGGTCACGTGTCGACACGTGAGGGCGCCCTAAAGCTCTTTTCTGTTTCTTTTCAGGGGTCACGTGGTAGCACGTGACCCTATTCCTTTGCCTATTTGAAGATGTGTTTATCTTTTTAAGAATTGAATTCTTCATAGGGTTAAACCCTAGCAATAACTTTAGAGGAATTAAATTCCTACTTTCTTTTGAAGAATTATATTCTTAAATAGGGTTAAACCCTCATTTCTTCTTTCTTGAGGGAATTAAATTCCTGTTATTTTAACAGAACTAAGTTCTTAACTAGGGTTAAACCCTGATTCTGTTCATTCTGAAGGAATTAAATTCCCATAACATAGGGTCAAACCCTAATTTTATTTTAAAGGAATTAAATTCCTATAGTTCTGTGAGAATTAAATTCTCAAGCTTCCATTCCCTCTCTATGCTTTGGATCTGCATGGCAGGATCTCAACCCATTGAGAATTAAATTCTCAACTCAAGGGGAGATGTGCACTTTACAGATCCTCCACCAAAGAGAGAACTATGTTCTTCTGTTTTATATCAGAGTTAAACTCTGTTGAGAATTGAATTCTCTTTTCCTTTCAAAAAGCCTTCCCTTTCTTACCTAGGGTTTTCTTTTGCAGAAGATCCAAATTCCTCCAAAGTATCAAGGCTCTCCTCTTTTTTTATGTATCGATTCCTTTCTGCATGTATGTCTCTCTGTGTGTCTCTTGGCTCCTATTTATAGGAGAAGCAGCCGAATCAATTAGTTTTGGTGAATCTTTCATTGAGAGATTTAATTTGTATTCACCATTCGTTTTGGACCTTTGGATTATTATGTGAATTTTAATCACCATTGGATTTTAAATCCAGAGATTCTCCTTTGTTATTTCGGTTAGATTTTAAGGGGAAATCTTTCCAAGTTCAGGTTTTTTCCATAGATAGGTGATATTTAAGAATCTTTAAATCTTTAATTCAATCGGTTCCTTTGGAAAGATTTGAGAGGCCTTTTCTCAGAATTTAATTCTGTTAACAGATAGGCTTTGAAAGCCGATCACGTGTGGCCACGTGACCCTTGGTCACGTGTGGGCACGTGACCCCCTTGGAACGAGACCTCTTCTTCCTTTTTGCGCTCTGCCTTCTGGCTGCCGCTTAGCTGTCACGTGCCACCACGTGACCCCTGGTCACGTGTGAGCACATGACCCTTGCCTGGAGCCTTTTTCTTGATTTGATCAGGGAATTGAGTCTGCTGCTTTTGAGTGTCACGTGCCAACACGTGACCCTGGTCACGTGGGAGCACGTGACCTCTTTTGAAGCCTTTTCCTTGATTTGATCAGGGAACCGATGTGCCTTTGAAGCCGCTTTTAAATGTCACGTGCCAACACGTGACCCTGGTCACGTGGGAGCACGTGACCCTTTCTGAACCCCTTTTCTTTGATGTAGTCGGGAAGCTGAATCTGCCTTGCCGATACTTTTAGGTGTCACGTGCCAACACGTGACTGCTGGTCACGTGCTAGCACGTGATGCCTCCTTCGTAACTTTTCCTGATTTTAAATCAGGAAACAACATACATTTTTACTTGCTGCTTTTTATTGCAAGTTGCCCTATCATTTCGGCTATTTCATATGCACGTATGGCTCGCTGATTTTTTTCCATCGCGAGTGTGGAACTTGGAATCTGACGCCAATCTCAGCATCAGCATCGCTATAACTGGAATATTGCCAGGAGCGAATCATCATTTTCCATGAAAGGGCTTGGGATTTGATACAGATTTAGGCATCAGCATCGCTAAAACTGGGCTATTGCCAGGAGCGAATCATCATTTTCCTCTGTCGATGTCGAACAAAGGTGGCTTAGTGAACAGGGTTAGAATCCCGTCGACTAAGGCTTTCGACTTCATGAGCCGTAAGGGTCTCACACAGGTATTTCTCCCTACGAGTCGTGAGGATCTCGTAGGTGTGTTTTCTTCTTAGGAATCATGGGGATTTCTAAGTGTATGTTCTCCTGTAAGTCGTAAGGATCTTACAAAAGGGTTTTCTTCTTATAAGTCGAGAGGACTTACAAGGGTTGTTCACCATATGGACATATCCCTAGTCATAGGTGGGACTTGGTTAGGGAAATGTTTATTCGCGCCTGTGGATTGTATACAAGGGTCAGCAGTGAGCCGCTTGTAGGGCAATATCGAAAGTTGTGGGGGTTGCTTAAGAACAGGTTAAGGTTTCTGTAACTTAAGACTTTCAAATCTTATGAGCCATGAGGGTCCCATAAGAGAGTTCTCCTTACGAGTAGTGAGGATCTCGCAAGTGTAATTCTCCTTAGGAATCGTGAGGATCCCTAAGTGTGTTGCTCCTTTGTGAGTCGTCAGGATCTCATGCAGGTGGTTTCTCCTCACAAGGTCGAGGGGACTCTGTAAGTGTCCTTTAACGAGGTTGCGCCCTTTCGGGTTTCAACAAACACTCGCCGGTAGCCCTGCTGTTTTTACTCACGGAGCCCTTTCGGGTTTTCATCCGTGCCCATTTTGCTTATGGACATATCGTCTTCTCTTTTTTTTAATCCTTTTAATTCTTTTTTCTAACGAGGTTGCGCCCTTTCAAGTTTTCATAAACACTCGCCGGTAGCCCTGCTGTTTTTACTCATGGAGCCCTTTCGGATTTTCATCCGTGCCCATTTTGCTTATGGACATACCGTTTTTATCTATTTATCTATTTATATTTTTTTTATCACGTCAGCCTAAGGATGCTGCGGTAGTAGTTTAAAGACGTTTCGGTCATCAGCCAGTTTTAAGACATAGTGGTCCATCGTTAGTTTAAGGACGTTTCGGTCCGTTGCTGAAGAAGGTCGGTTACTACTTATAGAGTTTGGGCTTAGGAAGATAGCGAGCGGACATAGTCGTCGTCATCTATTATTGACCTAGGCTGTGACTCATTAAGCGTAGTATTTCTTTAGGAAGCGACCGTTTATTGGCCTGAAAGGGCTTTCACAGTGCATATCCATGAGTAGATAAGCTCCACCCTGGTAGACCTTGTCTATGATGTACGGGCTTTCATAGTTCGGCTTGAATTTTCCCCGCTTGGCGCGATTGGGGATCATAGGTCTTTTGACCACTAGCACGAGTTTGCCTCGGCGGAATGTCCTCGGCCTGGTCAATCTTTCATATGAGCGCGTCATCTTTGCTTTATAAGCCTCCAGATTTTATTGCGCTATGAGCCGGGTTTCATCAAGGGCATCAAGCTCCTCAAGCCGAAGGTGAGCATTTTCTTTTTCCGTCAGCTCATAGTGGACTGCCACTCATAGAGAAGGTAATTCTATTTCGAGGGGGAGTACTGCTTCTGTACCGAAGACTAACGCGTACGGCGTTGTATTCGTGGCCGTCTTGAACGTAGTTCGATACGCCCAGAGAGCTTCTTGCAGTCTCTCATGCCAGTCCTTCTTATTTCGGGACACCGTCTTCTTTACGATCTTCGTCAAGGTCTTGTTGAAAGCCTCAGCTAGACCATTAGCTAGGGGATTATAAACCGAGGAATATCTCCAGTCTATGTCGTGTTGTTGCGCGAAGCGGCTGATCTTGTGGCTTCTGTAGGCTGGCCCGTTATCGGAGATGATCCGTCGCGGAGTTCCAAACCGATATATGATGCGTGTCTTGAAGAAATGGAGGATATTCTCCATCTTCACTTCCCTCAGCGGTACTGCTTCTGCCCATTTGGAGAAGTAGTCAGTCGTCGCCAAGATGAATCGATGTCCCCTGGACGATGCTGGTTCGATGGGGCCGATTACGCCAGTCCCCCACATTTCGAACGGCCAGCTAGCCACTGTTGGATGTAGAGGATTTGGGTGCTGATGGATGAAGTCCCCATGAATTTGGCATGAGTGGCATTGCTTCGCATACTCGAGGCAGTCCTGAATCATCGTTGGCCAATAATAGCCCATCCGTTTAATCTTCAACTTCATCTTCGGGCCTGCTTGGTGAGAACCGTAGAGTCCGTCGTGAACTTCCTGAACGACTCTTTTCGCCTCCTCAGGTCCCAGACATATCAACCACAGAGAATCAAACGACCTCTTCTACAGAGTATCATTGACGAAGGCGAAAGACAGAGCTCGTTTCATAAGTTGATGTCTTGAGGACGCATCTTCAGGCGTTCGACGGGATTTGAAGTAGTCTATAAATACTTCTCTCCAATCCTCAGCCTTTTCCTGGTCTTTTATTTGCATAGCCGTTTGCTCAGTCGCTTCCTTCTCTTCGGGTGATTCGAGAGATATTTCCGCTGGGGCGAGCACCCGACGGCTTTGTACCATGATTCTGACGTCATCGAGGTTCTCATCAGCCAGTTCCTTAGCGATCTTGGCTAACGCGTCCGCCTTGCTATTCTCTGCACGCGGTATGTTTTCCAAAGTGTAAGAAGGAATTTGGGTCAACAGTTGTTGCACCTTTTCGCCGTACTTCACCAGTTATGGCTTGCACGTCTGGTAGTCGCCGTTTACTTGACTAACGACCAGTTGAGAATCTCCATATATGAGGAGGTTTTCAATTCCCATGTCGATGGCGATCTTGAGGCCTGCTATTAAAGCTTCGTATTCGGCTTCATTGTTTGTCCTCGGCTCTGTTAAGGAGAAAGCAAAGCGCATTATCCCTCCTTGTGGAGTTATGAAGATGAGGCCTACCCCCGATTTGATTATAGGGGTGCTTTGTTTGCGCTTCTTCATGGAAGACTCTCCATCAAAATAAAGTTCCCATCGAGTATCACTACCGTCGATCGCATCAAACGCATGTTCGTCTGGCAGCTCGCAATTCAAGGGAGAATCGGCCGGTATCGGATGTTCAGCGAGGAAATCAGCGATGGCCTGACCTTTCACTGCCTTAAGAGGCTGATAGGTTATCGAAAACTCCATCAAGAGCAAGGTCCATTTAGCGAGTCTCCCTGTCAATATGGCCTTCGACATCAGAAATTTGAGAGGGTCCACCTTCGAAATGAGACGGACTTCATGTGCCAACGCATAATGCCGGAGTTTCGTTATTGCGAAGATTAACGCCAGGCAGTGTTTTTCGATGGGGGAGTAGTTGCTTTCTGCCCCCAGTAGAACTCGGCTCAAATAGTAGAGGGCTTGTTCTTTCCCTTGTTCGTTCTCTTAAGCCCATAATGGGCCTAAGGAACCTTCGAGGGCGGTTGTATAAAGAATGAGAGGCTTTCCCTTGACCGGAGCAGCCAACACTGGCGGATTCTGCAGGTATTGCTTGATTTCGTCCTGCGCGCTCTGGCATTTGTGATCCCAAACGAAAGGGGTTCCCTTCTTCATCAGGTGACTGTAAGGGCGGCACTTTCCTGAAAGGTTGGCTATAAATCGCCGAATATACTCGAGCTTTCCTTGGAGAGACCGCAATTGCTTAAGGGTCCTTGGCGGGGGAATTTCCATGATCGCCTTGATCTTGGACGGATCTATCTAAATGCCTCGGTGTCGGACGATGAATCCTAGGAATTTGCCTGAGGAAACTCCGAATGCGCACTTGAGGGGTTTCATCTTCAAGTTGTATTGTCGAAGGCGTTGAAATACGGTCTTCAGATGCTCTAAATGCTCCTCGTATGATTTGCTCTTAACCACGAGGTCGTCGATATAGCATTCGACGATTTCGTGTATAAGGTCATTGAAGATCTTTGTCATGGCCCTTTGATAGGTGGCACCGGCGTTCTTTAGACCGAAGGGCATCACCTTGTAACAGAATATACCCAAAGGGGTCCGGAAAGCAGTGTGCTTCTGGTCTTTTGGATGCATATTTATCTGATTATATCCTGATGAGCCGTCCATGAAGGAGAAAACCTCGTGAGTGGACGTATTATCTATCATCAGCTCGGTGACTGGCGCTGGGAAATCGTCCTTCGGGCAGGCTTTATTGAGATCCCGAAAGTCTACACATATGCGTACCGTCCCATTTTTTTCATCACCGGGACGATGTTGGCGATCCAATCGGGATACTGAACTTCCTGGATAAACCCAGAGTCGATCAGCTTCTTGACTTCGGCGTTAATACTCATCTCAAGCTCGAGCCGCATTCTTCTCGGTGCTTGTTTGATTGGTTTAACGTCCGGGGATATCGCTAATTTATGGACATCCATTTCTGGATCTAGTCCTGGCATTTTGGAATAGTTCCACGCGAAGCAATCTCTGTACTGCATAAGCACGTCTTTTAATGAAGCCACCCTTTTTTCAGATAGCAGCTCACTAACGAATGTTGGTCGCGGATCGTTCGTCGTCCCCAACTCAATTTTCTTGAGGTTATCTGCAGTGGTGTGTATTCCATCTTCCAGTTCTTTCGGCGCTGGTGGGAATTCTGAGATCACCCCGTCATCGCTGTTTTCGAAGCACCAGGGAAGGTCATCCATATTCTCGGGCCCTTCTTTTGATATTGTTATCATATGACAGGTACGCACTCGCTTCCAAGATCGATGTAGATCTGGTTCTGCTCTCGTGGCTTTGGGCTCATGTTTGTATGGCGGTGTTACCCTCCAACTGTCAGATAGAGCGAACTTGCCGAGCTGATACTGATCTTCGACCCAATTCTTGAAGATGAAGCAATCTTCTAGAGGGTGTCTTATTACTCTGTGATAAGAGCAATAGTTTGGGAGAGAGACCTCGCATGCTTGTCCGGGGTGCCTGGACTCCGGAAGTGTAAGCATTTGGTGCTTTATAGCTAGGTCAAGTATCTTCTTTGTCTTGTCTTGAGGAAAAGAGTATGCTCGACCCATCTTCTTCATAAGGGACAAATCCGGAACGCTCGATTCCCGACTGCATGACTTGTTCCCGCTTTGTCGTTGCTGAATGCCTTTTCCGCTTTTTGACTTGTTTCTGCCTCTGTGTCGGGCCTTTTTTACAACAGGTTGACAGGGAGCGACATTTTCATCTTTCACAGCCTGTTGGAGGAGGCGTTGTGTCCTGGCTTTCTCATAGAGGGCCATTTCGCGGTTGTGGTCGTCTCGGACTTTTTGACCAGCTTCCCTTATAAGCTTGTCCATTTGTTCTTCGAACGACGGACTGGGCATTTTTACGTCGGGGACTTTTTCTGGTTTAGGGTTAGCATCTTTCCATTGAGCATCCCCTTCTTCATCAAAGTTATGCACGACATAGCAGTCGCGGAGTAGCTCCCGTTTCTTGGACCGAACATATCCAAGCCCGATTGCTTCTATTCTCCCATTGGGCAATTTGTGCTGAGTTCCGGGAACGTTCCAGACCCTTTCATAGAATTTAGCTTTTCGAGCGGTCTGTTTGAAGGGTATTCCTTGGTGTTTTAATAGTGTAAATCCCCGTTTCCTTTCTACATGAAACTTCCTATTTCTGAATCCTAGTGATTAACTTATTCTTGACTTCGTATATTTTTAGTTGGTTGTTTAAACCCTATTTTTCCAACTCTTTTGGAATTATAGTCCAAACCCTAAAAGTCAAAACCCAGAATTTAAAACCAAAAAAAAAAAACTAACACAAATAAAACCAATTTAATTCAACCATTATTTTTCCTAATCCCTCAGCCCACACTAAATAAATTCTGTTAATTTTCATCAGCCCACTCGATTTTAGCAAAATCCCTTTTATAAAATCCCAGCCCGTTCCCTTCTCTGCAGCCCACTTTGGGAATTAATTGTTTTTTTAAAAAAACCCGGCCCGTTTCTTTCTGAAGCCCACGAGATTTATAAGGGAAAAATGAATTCCTTTCATAGCCGGCCCACTTCCATCAACCCAAGCCCGCTCACTTACCCTTCACTGTTCTTCTTCCATTCAAATTTTCTCCCAACGGCTACACCCCCGTAACGCGCGCGCGCGACACGCCTCCCCCGCCGTCGCCCACGCCCTCGCCCTACCGTTGCCCCCACGTTGTCAAACTCGTCGCCCTCATCTCTCTCGTACTCACAAAAACTCCTCCCCTCTCTTCTCTACATTCACCGAGCCCAAAAGAAAACCCGAACACCCAAATTCCTCTCGAACCCATTTTTTTTGCCGACCGCTCGACGCCCCATCGACGGCGACCACACCTCGACAACACCTCGACAACCACCGACGACCCTCTCTCAGCCTCCCTCCTTCACCCTCTACAACTCCACCATTCTTCAAACCGAGCCCTCTCAATTATCCCCTGCACACAACCATTTCAGCCGAGCTCGAGTCATCACCTTATACCCTCGACGCCGGCGAACTCCCCACCACATCGCCGACCTTCCCACAACATCCACACCCTCAGCATCACCCTCACCTCTCCAGACCCGACCCCCACTGCTCCCCATCCCTCCAAATCTCAAAACCCATTTCTATTTTTCCCTCACTGTGAGCTGCTCCGTACTCGCTGCCGGAGCGACGCCGTCGACCGTCGGCAACTCCAATACACTCGCTGTGAATCATCAAACATCCATCAACGTCTAGTGGCTGTGCAGACGACTCCGGGAACTCCGACGTATAACCCGTTCTCGATCGGGGCTCGCGCGAATAGATTCCACGGCGTACAACGCGTGTTCGCTGCATCGTTGCTGCTGTGTGATCCCGAGTCATCTTCCAGGCAAGTGTTTACTTGCTTCATGCTATTATAGTCGTGTTACACACCTAGATCACCTAGTTTACGAACTTAATGATTATATATATATATATTGACCAAGGTGTTCGATGCTAGTCTCTCATGGATATAGCTGTTTAATTTGACGGAAACCGATACCTTCTGTTGGCCCATATAATGTTAAATAAAGTGTATGAATCTCGCTGGAAAATACGAATGTTTGTAACGAAAACTGATACCCCCAAATATGTCGTTAAAACTGGAATTTTCTCGTGCCTGAAAACGAATAAAATCACCATAAATCATATGTATACTGGATTGAGACGTTCGAGGGCTTAAATCGAAGCCGACTTGATGAACTTTAACCCTATGGAAAATCCTAATGAATCCTGTTCTGTAATCATGATGATAACTGGGTCGGAACACGACTCTGGACTGCAGTCCAGAGCGTTTCTGATTAGTGTGTTCTGTCTAAAGTCCTGCGTCCCCGTGTTTCTTGAAATCGTGTGATACGGAACCTTACAGTAGTTATAAGATATTCCTGTTAGTGAAAGAAAACAAGTGGTCTCATTCCGATTCATCGCAGTTTGTTATTTTAAACTATATTAAAAAGGACGGAATGTAAAGCTGTTCAGAACAATTTCTGAAATGACATTTGAGATTGAACCGTATATAACTTTCAACGTACAGATGCGATTATGGATCCGTCTATTGATTTGAATACTTTATCGAAAACCCTAAATTTCATCTAACTGTGACATCGCTAAATTCTGAGCCCAACTGGGCGAAATTCGTGTCGCGAAACAGACGTTCAGTTCTGAAATTGAAATTTCAGCCGCGAACACTTAAACTGAAACAGTTATATCTTGAAAACCGAAACTCCGATTGAACTGAAACAAATTTTGATGGATTCCTGACTGGTTGTTCTATATATCTTACCTACATCATTTTTGCTGAATTCGTAACATATTAATCTGTGCAATTTATTTTAATTCATGACATGCATGCTAATTCGTAACATACCGTGTTTATTGGTAGCATACAATACGTATATCATACCCTTGTCATTTACTCAGTGTTAGTGCGTGTGTACATTGCATTATCGTGCGTGATAGATGTTGATTTAGGAGTGACGAGTCCACCAATGGAAAGTGAACATTCGTGACAGTGATTGATACAGTGGATAGTGATGAAACCGTGCCATTGGTATACTCGTACACAACTAGATCAATGTCTTAAATAGTGTAACCTGGGGGAAAAGGGGAAATCAAAGTGGAAAGAGTATCGTATTTAGCGGGACCGTGTTTAGAGGATGATCATTCGAACTGTGATACTTATACGTGTAGGACAGGATCTAGCGATCCGGCTGACAGGGTTATGTCCCGGGCATGTGGGCCGTGGTCTCGGGTATGTACGAGACTCCTGTTAAACATGATCCTCCTTCCACTATGTGATTTCAAACATGACTTAGAGACCGATAGGGACACAACATATTCTGCATGATATTGTGACATAGTGGTCACTTGCATTATTCTCATATCAGTATTACCTCATTTACCTGTTGCACCTGATTATAATAATATTATTATTTGTGTCGCTCTGACGACCTGAGTATGCATGCTCAGATTCCGCGGGAGGACCAGTACAGGAGACGGATCTATCCTTTGAGCTCACGGAGATATAGTTGGTGTACCTACTTCATTTATTTCTTTCCATAGAAGAGATTGTGAGATTGAACTTGGTTAGTTATCGTTTTTATTATCTGTAATCTGTGAACAATGAAATCTTAATGTAATAAATTAGTGATGTGATTCCTTTAATACTGTGCTTTATTACTGGTTACCATGTAGTGCTAGAAGCCGAAGTGCGACTACGGCGGGACGATTCCTTGACCGTAGGAGCATGGCTGGCCTAGTCATACCTCGTATTCCGTATTTTGGGAAGCGGGGCGTGACATGGTTTAGTTGGTATCAAAGCCTGTGTTTAGTATCAAGGGATAACATTAACTATGCAATATTACGTTATTCTTGTTTCACTACCCTGATTTCTATCCTTGAATCTGAACCTATTCTTTTGAATCTTCCAGTGATATGACGTCCCCGAACGACCCCTCCTCGGACTCCAGCTCTCAGGATCGCACGGAAAGAATACTCAGTGCACTGACCACTCTCGCGGAAGCTCAGGAGAGGAAGACAGATTTGCTTACTGAGGGACTCAGGGCGATTACCGCCGCAGGAGGACCCTCCGCACTGATTACCACCTCCGAGGGCGCTACTCCACCAGCTTATCAGGCTAGGGCCGGTACTGTGTCAGACTTCCGACGGTTACACCCAGCTGCGTTCACAGGGCTAGCTGAACCACTTGAAGCTGAGCAATGGCTGGTAAACATGGAGAATTTATTGGCAGCCGCCAGGGTTCCAGAGGAAGACAGAGTGAATGTGATAAAGATACAATTAGAAGACGAGGCTCGTACATGGTGGTCGGTAGAAGAAAGCAGACTTGAAGAGCCGATTGAATGGGACAAGTTTAAGGAGTGCTTCTTAGATCACTATTTTCCTCCCACAGCCAAGGCAGAAATGGAGGAAAGGTTTATTCTTCTGAAGCAGAATGGACGCCCAGTGGACGTTTATGCGGCAGAGTTCAACCGTCTGAGCCGCTTTGCTCCATACATGGTCAAATCAGAAGTCACCAGGGCTAGGCGTTTCCTTCAGGGGTTAGATTTTGAGTTGCAGCAGCTGATTGCATCGTTAGATCTGCAGACTTTC